>CM023203.3:39126023-40326023 GCA_004115045.4 Sinella curviseta
ATAATGTAATTATTGTGGTAAAACAGGGCAAAAAATAGCGCATACTCGGGTCAGTAAGCTTTTTAATGTTTCATATGTATGACCTTATATGTACAAGAATGTTAAACAAATTGCAATGATAAATTGAATATAATTTCAACCCTATTGTCTAATTTGTTCAAAACATCGTATACAAATGTGAGTACCTATTTATATGACATGCCCTTCTCAACAATTTGCATAATAACAAAATCATAACGTGCATAAAATCTGCAAAAAATGTAACATTGTAATCTTGACTCTTTTAAGAAATGTTACAGTACAGTTCTGACATGTGCTTATGACAGCAGCGCTCCTTCATATTCCATAATTATGAAAAGGATTCATTTTTTTGCGACGTCAGGAAATACTTCGGAGTAGAATAAAATATATGGACACGCAAAATGAGGATAAATTTGTGTTCGTACATGTGTACTGTCCCCTCTGACACAACCAAACAATGTGCCATACGAAGAATTTCGCAAATTGTAAATATGTGTAGGCACTGGGTACACACAATGCTTCTCATTCATACCCTTAAATGACCAAAACTACTACGGCTAATTCGAATGTATCATCTCAAACCGTATTATATATCTCTAATCTATGATATTATGCTGTCTGCATCTTTCTATTGTTTGGGGTCATTATCTTGTGACTTAACTTGTAAGCTTTTTTGTTAGTCCTGTTTGTCATGAATATGAAGCTGTGTGTGTGTGGTTATGTATGGCAAGTGTGGTATAATATGGTATTGTAGGTGTGTGAATCTTGCTCGTTTCATGAATATATGATTAAATATTGCATTAAAATAAATTGCAATAAAAAATTATAATAAACTCCCACTTTTTTTATCATCGCTGGTTCTTTTGAAGACCATAATAATATTATTGTTTGTGGTGGCGCTACTCGACGCTTGCTTTTACGGCACCTATTTGCACATTCACCTCATTTGTCTTGGGTTTTATAAATGAGTTTTTATGAAACAAAAAAATTATTAACCTGCACCTGTATATATTGCGTCTGTATTAAACACAACAATACGCAGCACATACTCATAGGTATATACATCATTGACTTGACGGTGTTGGTGCATAAGCATATATAAAAAATTCCCACACGCGGAAAAACATTGTAATTTGCTATACAGCAACAAAAATTAAAATTATGTTGTTGTTAGAGTTAGAGTACGTAATGTGGCAGACGACAATGTATGAAGGTGTGCATTGTGCACTTTACAGTCCACTGACTGACATATGACTCTTGACATATAGTGACTAAGTGACTGTGATGACATAACAATAATTGAGAGGATTGCCCCAGGTATTGGATGAACAATCTTTGTGATTGCCTACACTGCACCACTTTTACAATATATTATGAGCATAATATTATAATATATACCTATATACTTTTTAGAGCATTTCTAACCGACACGCATGCATAAGAAAATTGAAGATGCTCCTATACAGTTCTCATTATTGTTCATCACGACGACGACGCGACGGACGAGCAAGTGATGATACTGAGATATGCGTAGATATTTATCATCACCAGCATTACAATGAGAATTGCAATTTGCAAGAGGATTCCTCCTCATCATGGTGAAATCATTTCCCCAACTCTATCGCAAACCAACTTAATCATAGCTTCTATCACTACTGCCTCATAATGCACCTTTGTCTCGTGTTCTGCTTATACTTGTTCGAAGAAGAAAAATATTCCCTTAAAGTCGTCATATTAAAAATTTTCCTTTCTTTCAAAGTAACATGATATGTCTGATAAATGTATAAACAATCTAACATGCATGGTGGTGAATATTGAACCCTGTGTGTACTCATTGACATCAACAACTATAACTTTGTTTATCGTGACGCAGTTTGATATACTGGACGCAGTAAAATATCTGCATGTAAAAAGATGTGAGATGGTAGATATCACTATAAAACTGCATTGGTGCATCGTCAATCGTTTAAAGAAAATAAAATGGTTTGAATATTATGTCAGTTTATGAGAAAAATAACAGAACGAGGCAATCATGCAGGGATTATAAAATTGTATACTTCACACAGCGAGATGTACCTATAAAAATGCTCAGCATGGTTATCTATATACCCGAGCATGAATGAGCATTAATATTTTTGTATACTATACTATATATATTAATCTAACTACCAAGGTATATGTTTTACTTTTTTTGCAACTGTCAACTCACTTTTGTTTGGGAAGAAATATACGCATATATGCCGGTAAAACAAAGTATCGTCACACCGTTACTGGCTGAGCCCTACCTAGATTGACTCCTCCGACGCACACCACACATGACAATAAATGCATTGCAACAAAAAATCATGTATATAATGGCTACTGTAATATTTGTCAATGCTCATTTTAATTTTTCTCCTTGTCCCGTACTATATGCGTAAAAATCATTTATGCAGAAGGATTTCAAAAATGAAACAGGTTGGATGACAGACACTCTGCTATGGTGGATTCGTAACACTTTTCTATATAAGACTGCAAGATTTGGGGGAAATTTCAACAGTTTGATCGTTGAGATCTTAAGGGACACATGAAAAGGAAAAGTGAAAAGTTTTTTATCAGTGGTTGTGAGTTGCCGGAATCGGAATTTGTGTGATTGTGGTGGTGGTGGCAGTGCCAGGTCATCCGAAAAGGAAGGTCATTGTTGAGGAGCTTTTCAACAATCGGACTTTATAAAATAAAAGATTCCTTCTTGGAGAGATTAAATGCAAATATGAGAGTGTCTGTGGTAAGCAAAATCTGTTTACAGTGATTGTGTTGGATCGGGAATTCCACGCAAAACGGAGTTTCAAAGAAATATATATTGAATTGTTCCGAGAGGACATGTTCCTAAAATCATTTTTTTCATTGATCTCTGAATGTTAAAGGTTGTAGCGTTCCTGTGTGTGTGCGTGTCAGTAGCCATTGCAGGCGGATTGTTTGGAGGCGGAGGGGGAGGTGGTGGTGGTGGAGGGGGTGGAGGTGGAGGTGGAGGAGGCTGGGGTCAACAGCAAGAACAGCAGTCGTCTGGAGGATGGTCATCTGGAGGAGGTGGTGGTGGAGGTGGTAAAGGGGGTGGCGGAGGAGGCGGTGGTGGTGGTTGGTCTTCTGGTGGAGGCAGACCTCAACGAGGAGGGGGTGGTGGCATAGCTGCTCTTTTTAGGTCAAAAATTGCATTTATCCAACGACTCTTCAGTGGATTAACTCGCGGCAGAGGCAAGGGTAGCGGCGGTGGTGGAGGTGGTTGGGGACAATCTTCATCATCATCTGGTGGAAGCGCTGGGGTAGGTTGGGGTAGTGGAGGTGGCGGTGGAAGCAAAGGTAGTGGAGGTGGAGGAGGAGGTGGTGGATGGGGATCTGGCGGAGGAAGTAGTGGAGGCGGTAAAGGTGGTGGTGGTGGAGGTGGTTGGGGTAGCGGTGGAGGAGGTGATGACGGTTGGAAACCGGGTAAAGGACCTGCTGGAGATTCGTCTAGTGGAGGCTGGGGTCAAGTAAGACGTTAAAATTAATATCTATGTAGTATTTGTGTAGCCAACTTTATTTTAACCCGTCATCATTTACAGAGCTCGGGAGGAGGTGGTGGAGGCGGATCTTCAGGCGGATGGGGACAACAACAACAGGTAGGCATAACGTTACACTTCCATGAATCTGTAAAGAAAATGCGCTGAATTCAGTAATATCCAGAATGCCCTTATTTTCTAACCTGCGTCAGTCGTCAAAGGGCAGCGGTGGTGATGGCGGTGGATGGGGTCAGCAGTCTGGTGGAGGGAGCGGAGGAGGACAAGAATGGGGTCAGCAGTCTGGAGGAAACAGTGGAGGTGGTGGACAAGGATGGGGTCAAGACCAAGGGTCCAGCCAACCTTCAAGTAGTTACGGAGCACCTAGCTCATCGTACGGCGCCCCTGCTCCCAGCCAATCCTATGGTGCTCCTGCTCCAAGTTCGTCTTATGGTGCCCCAAGCTCATCTTACGGAGCCCCAAGTTCATCGTACGGTGCCCCAAGTCAACAAGCTTCTGTCCCTGCCCCTCAATCTAGCTACGGAGCTCCTCCTGCTCAAAACAACAATGGAGGTTGGGGACAACAGCAACAGGTATGACGATAAAAAGAATAATCCATACTGTAATTTTTTTCTCCAGTCGACACTACATTCTAATGATTTTCTTTAGCAAAACTCTGGTGGAGACGGAGGTTGGCAGAATCAACAAAAAGGCAGTAGTAGCGGCGGTGGGAATAATGGATGGGGTCAAAGTGGTTAAAACTTAGCGCTCCTCCTTGTTAGCATAAAATTCGTTATCGTTTGTCATATCTTAATTTTTTTAGTCAATTTCTTCGCATATATGCATATACTGTCAATTACAAAGATACGATAGGCCATTCGTTCATTTAATAATTAGTAGTAGTGTACATAAAAATTTATGATTATTTATTTTAATCCAAATGCCAAGGTTTTGTTGTTGAATTTTAGCCAGCTAAAAAAATGACTGTCAGATCGGACTGTATCAAGTCACCCCTTAAAAGTCCCAAATAGTTTTTCCTACTGCCTATAATCCCTAGCTGAAGCTGCATAAACATTTGTCTTTCAAATTCTTTTTTTGGTTTTGGGTGACCAGAAACTCTAATAATCTACCATATTTTCCAATTATTTATGTTTGTGTAAATGACAAGAACTGACCGCATAGTCATTTTATTAAAACAACTTTTGTTGAAGTTCACTGGTAAGTAGAAGTGTGGACTTAATTCACAGATCCATCTTTATTTTTTAAAGTACTCGTTATGTACAAATTGATATTAATATTAAATTAACAGTAAATTGTGAATTGGTGCAGTTTATAGGTAACGCGCGTGTCTCGTGTCACCTATGTTGTCTGATACTTTTTTATCACAACAATAGTAATTAATAAATTGTTGTGACATGAATTCAGCGATAAGAAGCATTTTGTTCACATTTTAGAAATTCGCATGCCGATATGATACCAATCTTCTGCTAAATGCATAGGTATAAATAATGGGTGGTTGGTGGAGAACAATAGTCGTGAAGTCTTGTCGTGACTCCTTTCTCGCTGTAGTTTGGGTTTACTGTACGTTTTTTTGTGGAAAGAATGCTTAAAAGGTATATATTGAGATGAGACAACAACAATGACTATAATTGTTATAAGAAAAAGTATGTGAAAAAAGTAAAGTTTACAGAGTCATGTGAAAAATAACAAAATGCACAGAAACGTGAGCATATCTTATTTTATGAATGGGAGTCACAAAGAAGAGTAAAAAAAATTGTGCCAGTGGGAATAAGATTATTATATTATATTATTATTCTTATGCAAAAAAACAAACAGAAGCAACCGCAAAATGGCATGCAGAGTAGATTTTTAGGATCTGTTATGCCATATTAGTTACTAGTATAAAAAAGTAAGACAAAGTACATATAAATAGGTAGTAAATAGTACGCACACACAAACACTATTACTGATGTAGCATATATTTTATCTTTGTTTAGCAGAAATGTAATTAATTATTATAAAATCTTCAGTAACTATTGTATACATGATATCAATGTTCCCCTTAATTTAGACATTATAGCTAATTGAATCATCCTCAGTTTTCCCATCATGATTACCATGTTATTGCCGTCGTCGTTGTTGTTGATAGTATGTCGACTTTTGTTTATGATGAGAATATAAATCAGTTAAGATAAGTCCTTTAATTTGGTACCTTTGAAAAATCATTTTTTTATAAAGTAAAATTGTTTTCACATAAGTTTGTATACTAAATAGACTACTGGCAGCAGCAGAATAAAAAAAAATATATACATGAACGGCTACGCAACAAAGAGTATTATGGTCAACACACAGGTACACCAACACACACCTTATTTTCAATTGAAATGTCCCTATTTTTGAAACAATGCAAATAAAGTAAATTGTTCTCGTATAAGTCAATAATATAGTTGAAGGTTGTTATGATTTGTTTGCTTTTTTATTTTAATCCATTATTTATGTTGATGCTCAATCTTGTTAAAAATCCGTGAAACGTAAAATGCATACTATTTTCAGGCTAATGCTTAATTGTCAAGTTTAGCGATATACCTTAAAAATAGGATTAAAAATTTCTAAAGTTAGAAAGTCCTCTTCATTAGTGCTATCAATTGGAGTGTTTGCGGGCTCATCATCAATCAAAGAGATCTGTGGAGTCGATTCTGTGGACTTGCGAGGGGAATTTGGAGGATTATCCAACTCAGCTCCTCGTCGAGGTGACTTGACTGAAGGACTCGATTCATTTTCATCTTTGGCTTGACTCCATCCATCCAGAGTATCTTCCCAAGGACGAATACAAATGTTTGTGTGCAGATGCTTTGGCCCAGGAACGTGCTGAAACGGCACCTGAGGCGTTTTTATTTTTGCCGCTACCCGTTTCTTTTCCTTTGCGGCTGAAGACCTTTTTGCATGCTTTTTGCTTTTCCGTGTGCCCTTGTGTGACTTTTTATCGTGTCGTCGTAAAAGGTTCATTTTTGGACCGTAGTTATCATACTTGTCTGCGGGAACGCCTAGCTCTGTACGGATCCTGTGTAAAATTTCCAGTACCTCGACCCTGGAAAGACCCATCCAATGATTTCCGGGAGGACCGCAGATATTCTTTTTAGCCGCAGACTCGGTGAGTTCAGGATTCAGCTCGTAAATTCGTCTCAGTGTCACATAGCCCCTGTGTACTATTTCGTCTCTGGCTTCTTGCTTTCTTTGATGTAAATGGGATGTATTTAAAAACTGTTTTGTGTATAAATTAACAATAAATTGTCCAGAAGATATTTTATAACTTACATCGTTCTGCTACGAGGCGAGTGAGCTTCCAAACGCTTCGTCTCTTGAGACACTTCCCTGAGTTCGTCATTAAGTTCCTTAATGAAGGCCGTGTAGTCCGACATGTCTCGATTGACTTTAAAATCCCTATCCCTTCGCATGCTTTTTCTAACGTAACTATCTACAAAATCCTCTTTGGACGGTGTGGGGTTTGCGTCTTCTTCCGAAATAATAGATAAATCCAATGTCGAATGTGAACTTGATGCGATTGTTTCGTCCACTGGAAGGTTGTTCTGCTCAGCAACTGAAGAAGATGGACCAATGTTCTCCTTGGAGTCCTTGGAACTTGGACGGATGATGTATTCCGGTTTGTAAAGATATGCCGTAATGTCTAATGGGGCCGTCCAGTCCACTGACTCCACGTCTTCGTTATCCGATTCCGGTTTTTCTTTCGAATCCGGCGAGTTCTACAAACAAGTAGTTGACGGTTTTATTGATGATCACATTAAATCATTACACAATGCAAGATAAAACTCAAAGTTTACCTGTATTGTGCGTTCTGAAGATGGTATCAATTGAAGATTTCGCTTCAAATCACCTCTGGACGTTGCATATCGAATTCTGTGGATATGAGCCTCACTTGCTTGATGTATCAGTGGCGTTACCGGACGTACCACAAGTGAACTCTGACTTTGTATTTTATGATTGCTACTCGATGAAATTCTTCTTGCAATTATAGGATTATCGGATTTAGTGGGACCTCCAAAAATACTGTTAAATGAGCCGGTGCGATGTGACAATTGTGCCATAGTGGATGTTGATGGTAGACGAGTACAGGTAAAATGCAAAGTCTATCAAATGAATTTCCTAAAGCATGTACTCCGCAAGCGGGCAAGTTTATACAAATTGTGTTCCTGGAACATTTACCTTACGCCACATCACATCTACTAAAAGTGGAACTTACATCCAGTTTCCTCCGTATCAGTATTGTTTCAAGGGTAACTACCAGTGTACCTATTATTGGGTCGTAGACTTCTACTCCTACCAATGAGTAAGGACTGAATAAAATCATTCGCCATTAGCAAATTATTATTCTGCATTTAATATGGAGCACCATTACGAATTCATACAAAATATTTAATTGTCAAAGTGGTAGCAAATGGCCAGTATTACACAAGAGACCTTAGCAAAATTAAGTCATACTGATTGCATCCCTGGCATCACTGTCGTTGGATTTACTGTCATTTGTCGTTGTTCCAGTGGCTCCGGTGGTCTTTCCACCAGCACCTTCCGAACGTTTCAAAAACCTTGCCATAAAAGGCAAGTGCAAAACTATTACTGCGCGAGTCTCCTTTCTAAAGCTCGATCCCCTGTAGTAGTAAATAGGTAGGTTCACCGCCGAATTGACCACGTACGAAAAAAATATTCCCATTAACAGCTCCTTGTATACAACTTTGTTATAAACAAAGTAGTAGTGAATGATGGGAACAATGTTGCAGAGAAACAGGATAATGACGACCGGAAGAAACATTTTGGCAGCCCGAATGTCCTTTTTCTGTCTCATGTTTAATTCTTTGCGTCGAGAATTAAACTGCAAGATCTGTTAATGTGTTAATGAAAGAAAATGAGCCGTGATTATAAAATGAATTCACTGTTTTACTAATAATATTCTGAATTCTGCCACATACATGATAGTAAATCAATCCGTTGAAAATGAGGAGCAATGGCAGAGGGGCCCAGAAGTCAATTTGATCAAAAAATCCCTTTGTGTCAACGTACCAAAATTTTGTAAGTCTGGTGGCCACAATGATATAGTCAAGGTGTTCAATGCTCTTGACGCTCTTGCCAAACAGATTTTTCCCAATGAACATGCTGGAATAACGCGGAAATGCCATCAGGAAAGAAAATATTGAAACAGCCACAACCAGCAGCCTTGCTCGTTTAATCGAAAACCAGGTCGTAGTTCGCATGGGATGCGCGACTACCAGGTAACGCTCGACTGTAATTAAAACGGTCATGAAGGAAGAACCGGAACGGGAGAAAAGGGAGGTTAGAGTGGGTAGCCAGAAAAGGCATAATGTCACGACCCCTTTGTTCCAGTTTTCTAAAAAACAAAAAGCAATACTTTTTGGAAATTGTAAAATAATACTTTAAATTATGTGTTCCGTAATGCTTACGAAAGATGACAACTGCTGTTGTGCTTGCAATCACTGATACCACACTGCATAGCAGATCAAACCAAGCGAGTCCGATCAAAAATGTATCAAATGCTCTTTGGTTCCTTTGTCGCTTTAAGACATTGATAATCAAGAGATTTCCAAATGCACCGCAACTTCCAACAATGAAAGTTAGTATCCACAGAACAATGCAAATTGAATGGCCTAGTCCTTCATGGTCATCCAGTCTTTCTCCAGTCATAAATCTGCTACGAATTGGACATGTAATGCAACTAGTTGCATTTTCAATTGAACAATCATATCCAGTTTCTTCAGGAAGGTCAAATGTATGGCATGATGTTATCGGAAATTTGGTAAAAGAAGGAATAATGCTATTCGGAAAAGAACTCATTTTTATGCACTTCTCCTCACACAACTGACAACTCACACTCTAAATGTGTAAGTGATTTAGAGTTCTATGCTAACTTATTTCTTAATTATCACTATGTTGTCCGCGAACGAAACAACATACGTCATTCATTAGATTATGGAAGCAGCCACAGTCGAGATATGGAAACCTAAAAGATGTTTTGTTATCGGACATTGCACTTTTAATGATGGCGCTGTTTGTCTCAACCGAGGTTAGTTAGGAATCATTTATTCTTCTCAAAATCTCTTTACGACAAGGAAAATTCAGCAGTAGACATGTCGTCACTTTTTTTTCTGGAAGTTTGAAGTGCGCCATATAATGCGGTTTCTTTTGCGCTGTATTGCAAGTTGTAAGTGTTTACATTTGTGGTGACAGTGACAGTGTTGACCTGGTTGATTAAATCAATCAAATCAGCGCAACAGCAGCAGTTTTTGTATGCATCAAATCAAACTCCATACACTGAAGCAAGACACTTTTGTAGAATCTATATTTTATTAATAATTATAATCATATTGTACATGTACAGATTAGATGTATGTATAATATATATACCTAATTAACCGACTGACTCTTTCTTTATATATTAATTATTATAGTTTTTTTGCATACATTTTTTTACACAATGTTGTATACAGTTTACCGCCACTACATATTCACTGCTTTCTCATTTTTCATCGTACTTGGTAATTAATTATAATTACTCTCATTGACACAGGCTACACCCTGCGAAATATACATAATATTTTTTTAAATAATAATATGATGTATTGCAGTTTTTTTCATTAATCAATAACAATTTATTTTTCTGTAACAGATTTAATATTCGTAAGTTTTGAGTGTGGTATATAATATATGATTGATCTGAAGACAATAATACATACCTCATCTCTGTGAGAATGTCTTTAAGTGTATTTCTCATGTGTGCTCTACACTCTACACATCTTTTCGCTGGATGAAGAATTTTTTATAATTTTTTTATGTCAATTTTTTATATTTCTTCTTTTTTGGTGTTTATATTTTTTGCATATTGGTACGTCTCTGGTCTCTGGTGAATGCACAATTATTATTTAATATCCAGTACTGAATACACGTGATAACAAAAGTAGAATTATTACAGAGGTGGTGATGTGGGGACGAATATTTTGTATCTGTAGATGAAGAGCTAGCATTTTTTGAATATTTTTTTTCTTTTCTGTCGCCTGTTCTATATAATAATTTCTAAAATGTTTTTTTTTATCCAGAATGGGATGGGAATGTATATGTTTACTCGTATATTCATTTTTACGACAACCATCACACAAAAAATGAATATACGCTTTTGAAGCACTTTTGTAAAATCAACGACTTGTCTCGACTTACATAATTTTTTTTATTACTTGTAGTCGTTTTTTTTTTGAATTCCTGAGTTTTCTTAGCATGTTACGCATATATATTTTTTGCCGAGAGTGGAACAGTGGACATATCTTCAGTAGCATTTAAAACTGTAAATTGGGGATAATGTAAACGTGAAATACATGTGACGATCACGATATAACAATGACACGATATTAGGATTTCGACACCTAGGTCTCATACCAGTAATATAATATGCATTTGTAAATTGTAGTAGTAATTATTCTTAACAAACAGTAAAATTATAGATACAAACTAGTTAATTACAAACGATGTTGTTAGTCATTACATAAATGTTAGATATAATATATAGTTTTTCAACTTAGAATATTTGAAACGTATTTGGATTATCCTTTTTTTTGGAAATCATGAACAATAACAACGATCAACTTGATTTGTAATTTTTAATGTATTAGTTTATACATACCCATAAAATATGACAGTAATATGCCAACTTATAAATTGGTAACATTAGTCGCTATAAACATTAAATTTGAGATGTGTTTTTTTTTAGAATATAGTAATATTTTTTTTTGTAAATAGTTAGATGAAGCTTTAAGGCTTAGGCACGCATTTGCTTTAATAACAATTCTTGTTTACAGTTTTAATGAAAGAGAAAAATAAATATGCGTTGGACAAAATGGTTCAATGATTCAATGATATCAAATGCAACACAAATTTTATTACTAAATATGTGCTTAAAATTGCAACGTAATTCATAGTGCTAAATTTATTGAGAAAAAACGGCCGCAAAATGTGTTGATAAAGCATAACTATCAGTAAGTTCATTGTGGTGTTTGGTGTGGTTATGGTTGAAATTTTTTTTATATAATTTGAAACTAGTATTGTGGTTAGGATTCTTGATGACAAAATATTAGTAGAAAAATTAAAATTAGTAAATACACGCTCGGCAGAATGGAATAGTAGGCGAGTAAACTGTGTTGATTGAATAATGAAAAAGTACTGTTTCTACAATATCAAAAGTAAACTGCACTAAATGTAGTAGTAGTAATAGTAGCAATTAATCATCTTTTTTGTCGCTTTCTAAATTCCTTACTTACGTAAATGCTTATATACTTTATAGATATATAACACATTATTATTTTTCTTAACAGAACAAAATACATATACAAATCACTTTGTGTGAAGGTAATGTATATTGATTTTTTGAAGAGTTTTTTTAATGCTATTTCGGTAGTAGTTGTAAAATGTGGCAGTTTGCTGTATTAAATCCGTACATCGGTCATAATAATTTATTAAATTTTATTGTTTAATAGGTTTTCTTTTTCTTTCCTGTCAACCTATTTATAATAACCTTTCTTTGTGAATAATTATTATCAGTTATTACAACTATAGAAGATGTATGTATATGTACCTATATCATTGAAAAGATTTAATTTTTTTACCTTTAACTTTTTAATACTACAAAATGGACTGATTGAAGATTTTTTTAATGTTGTCCTTAAAAGAGAAAATGATTCTAATTATTTATTTTTTGAGTATGACTAGTTTTTTTTATTCTACCTCTTATAAGTAATTACTTAAAAATTATTGACTTGATTGGCAGTCATTTTAATGAACAACTTGCAGTTGATTATGAGGATAATAGGTATATGTATGGTTTTTTGATCTGCATATAGTTGAGTGTTTACCCCCTTGCCACTCAAATGCGCGTGAATATGATGTGGGCAATGCATTTAATTAGTAGGTATGATGAACGTCCTTTTTTCTATGCAACCTCATTTACTAATTTTTTTCACAAATTTTTATGAAAGATGATTTTTTTTTGTATACGAGCATAATGACAAATAAAATAATGATAAAAAGAAAAACATGCAGCAAATTAACAAGACCAAAAAAAGCGCTACGTAAATATGATCACAAAAAAAATCAAAAGTGAATTTTTAATACAACGCAAATACTCTTATTATATAGCCTATTTACTAATAGGTTAAAATACACAGTGGATATTTTTTTTCACAACATAAAATTTTGGAAGGAAAATTTTCAGATAAAACTAGAAAATAAAATAAAATATATAAAAATCAATCTTATCATCTATTTCACTTTTAAAACTCAAGTTGAAGACACTATCGTGCATTTCTTATGGTAATAAATATACTGTAGATATGCTATAACCTACACACTATATTGTTTGTTCATTGTTAGCGATTTGCATATAATACTTCTCAGCATTTTCTTTTTGCTGACCTTTCCATTTTTCCGCTAAGGTAAAAAGTAAAAATACATGTATAGATATAAAGTCTATTATCATCGACATGACTTAATTAAATTACTAAAAACCACAATATTTTTTGGGGGGGATATACGGGCCACGGAGCTCACACGGGAGGGATGTGCTTGTCATGTCACGCATATTTATTCGAGAGAACCGATGGCAGTCCTTCAATTTAATTTATTAATATATACCTTCCTATATACGTCATGTCACTCATCAATCACCTTAATATAGAATTATCCTTAATAGAATCAGGCGATCCAACTGCAACTGTGGATTTTCTGCTTTTAAAGGGAGATATAAGATTACAACAGTCATTCTCATGCACACACACACTTACAACATTATTATTTTTTATTACCTACTACAATATCCTATTATAATTTATCAGTAATTATTTATTGACTATTTCATACACATTTTTTTGTATATAGCATGACAGCTTGCAAAAAATAATAATTCAGCAGTTTTTATTTTTGTATATATGCAGTCACTTCAAATCGGCCAGCTTTCTTTTTCAGTAACGCCCTTTCATGTAAATAAAATAATTGTGTTATATGCATTTTTTACTGTTCACAGTTTTATTGTTCCTCTGCTTAATAATTCATGTTATGCTTTTATGCAGCCTCTACTTCAGCTTGGGTTAGCAGTACATCTCAAGACGCAAACATATATAGAGATACATAATTAACCAAATTCAACAAAGCATAAATTGTATTTTGTTGTTTTTCCAGAGAGATTGTATCACACTCTTATTTTTATACGCTTGTATGTAGTAGTACATGTATGATTTTTTTAAAGAACTTTGTAAATAGTGTGAGAAATTAAAGGACTCTCAAATCCTTTTGTTTGGTGTTAGTCATGTACTCTTTTCTGTTTATAGTAAAAATGACAATTTTTTGCTCTACTCTAATTATATATTTTTCTTGGTGAAAATAAAGCTTTCTCTTTACTTGTAAATTTGTAGGTATGTTGAATTTTTCTTCTAAAATAGCATGTTCTGTGTGATGTAGTATCTATTATACTCTTGTGAATGCAATTCGAAGACTTTTTTTGTAAGTAGGTATATATACATAACGCACTAAAAGTCGCTTACATCTTTTCTTATTATGCAAAAGCAGTACATATAGTAGTTATGTATGTAGTAGTAAGTGTATTAAGTAGATACATAGATGTCTTTGGCTTGAACATTTTCTGTTTTCATTTTTTTATCCTAAAAATATGGAAAGATATATACGTTTATAACATAGTACATATGTAGTGGTAGTGTATATATTTTTTATGATGAATGTAACACACACACGACATGTTATATACCTACTTGTAAGGAAATGCACTGTTTATATACCTTCACATTTGACATTTTCCTTCATTTCGCAAGCATTTTTTTACTCTAATAAATATGCACTTATTCGATCTTCTTTATATGCTGCTGGGCTCAACAATCCCTACTGCTGTTCACGAAAAACCGATTTTCATTTGAAGACATATAGAAGAGCGTGAACAAAGATGTTAAATATAATAATGCATGCGCGTGATTTTGACAAACCGTAATATTTGCATCTATATCCACAACACATAATAATAATAATAATTATAACAATTACATATTATACCCACACAATTACAAGGAAACAAGTCCCATTGGCTTGGATTAGTATAAACACACAACAATGACTCCATAAATTTGTTTACAAATACGTACTCCTCACAATTATAATTTAGTAAATGCTATTTGTAGATAATTATTATTTTCACTACAAAATGACATATAACGTTGCGTTAAAATGAAGAAATATGAATATAGTGTATTATAGTTAGTACAGTGATCATTCCAAAAATAGTTAAGCTAGAATATTGTAATAATAATTATTATATATACCTATGTAAGGGTTTCCAATAAAGCAATAGTGTATTTTCTCAATAACTAGACTGCCATATTAAAGCATCACTGTTGACGTAGACAATGGACATTTTTTATACGTAATACAATCAATACTGTCAAACTTAAAATAATTATCTGAAGATCTATGTACACAATAATTAACAACAAGTTTTTATCTTTTTGTGACACACGTTTACAACAAATCATACAAGTTTGTATAATTTTTTTTGGTTATGAGTGAACATGCTATAATAAATAAGCATGTAGGAATCATTTCTGGAATAAATACATAATTATAGGTAGGCTTGCCCGATCTTCATGTTTCTCTAAATGAAACACATAAAAATGACACTCTATTCCACTATTCAAACAAGTAGGATTAAAATTAGTTCCTGTCATATAATCCATAAAACCTTTCTTCCTTATTGTTAAAGTACTGTGTTCATATATGTAACAACAATAAAGTCAAGTTTCTAAAACAATACATAATAATATTTTTCAACGTAACAGAATCATGGGAATACAACAATAAATAATTGTATCGATCTTGTCAAGATTTTTTATATTTTTAGATGTTTTGTTTTTACTAATAATTATATATGTAATGAATATAATAATAATATTTATAACTTTATATGAGGTAACTTATATACTATGCATTAGAGCAAGCCTGTGAAACGATTTAAAAGAATTAACAGAAGGCTTAAGGAAGGAATGACATAGATAGAAGAGGTGATGCCTGACAAGCGCATACTACCAGAGGCGGTGTATGCCACAGTGACGTCATCAGGTTTCATTAACACCGTATCGATTATGTGGATAATCCCATTAGTACAAATTATGTTGGGTCGGATAACTTGAGCTCTCTCATTTGCCCAAGAGACGGTGTAGTCATAGGCCGAGTAGTATTCTCCTTCAAGATTGTTTGGAGACATTCCATATTGACCTAGAAATATGCGAATATGATATCATATCGTTAGTCTCCTATTATTATTATCGCCGTTGCAAATTTCATTGGGCGCATATATAAAATGTATATAACTTACGGTGATATCGATCCCTTCCACTCCGGTCTACATCCTCTCTGTGAACCACTTTGAGGAGTCCATGAACGGCTTGGATGGGGTAAGCTTGCTCAGAAGCGTTTGTGGAGAGTTCCCTCAGTTGCTCGATTGTGTACACTCGGTTGACAATGGTGTGACGTTGAATGATCCTGCTCACATGATATCCAAAATTTCCCATGGTCAACTTTTTGTATTCGGATGGGGCAATCCTGTAAATTTTCTCCCAGGCCAGGTTACTCGGCGCAAATAAAGTGAATCTCCTGTTAATGTCTTCAAATTGTTTGTTAAAGTCGTCCTGGGATGAGAGCCGGAAAGTCATTCTGCAAATCGAAAAAATGGCACTTATTATCATCATTCAATTATTTCGGAAAGAAAGTTTAATGTAATTATGGAGCACTATATGTGTGTCATCGTACTGGAGCATGGGATCCGTTTTGAGTTTTTCGTAAATGTTCTGATCTGCATAGCCGAGGATGCGGTCAATCATGTGAATCACACCGTTCGTTGCACCGACATCTGGTTGGGTAATGGTAGCGTTCACGCCACCTCCTTCAACGTACAGCGATCGTCTTCCGCCTTCTCCCAAGATGTAGTTGAAAAATAGCTTTTTCGACTTGAGGGCTGTCTGAATCTGAAAAGGTGTTCGCTGTATCATGGAGAAAACAACAAGAAAGAAAAACCCCGACACCTTATTAGTAAACTGGTTAGTACACCGATATTAGTCGTCTGGGAGAGAAGCCCCTCAAAAATTGACCTGCATCATTATCACATCTACCATGTTTCCACATTAGTTACCATTCTAGTATATATTACTTTGAACCATGAATTGGAATCACGAAATGGCTCAGTCAGTTAGTTAGACACACAATAAAAAATAAATGCTCAGCAGTTTCCAAGAAGCATAATTATATGTTTATTCATCTATTCATCTCCAACCGTTAACGACTCCGCCATTTTACGTTCTCACCTTCTGTAAAGCCTGATTGAAGATTTTCCCTTAAGACCTTGTTAGTTAGTATGTTTCGGAATGTAACTATAAATTCCATTTTTATATGGCTTAGGGTTATACAAAATTGTACAAAGCAAGTTCGCTTTCACCATTCACCTTTCTCCCTTGGTAGTAGTAGAAAAGTAATAATATGACTTTCATCTCGTCACAAGATTAACACGGCGAAAGTCAGGAGCAACCCAAATAGTACATTATGAAGGCTGGAATAACAAAAAAAACTCACCTCATTTGTCTCGGTTATGTTATCCGAAGTGACTGTTCGTGAGACGATGTGAAGCTTTAGAATTTCATCCAATTGAGTCCGATTTGACTTGATGATATTTAGCGTAGGGGACCTCAAAGCCTGTGTAAAAAATTAGATGAGTTGTAGAAACATAATAATGGTTGAATTTTGGAATTATTTCATTATTTCTGTAAAAAGTGAAGAGTAAGTACGTACCTCATTGCTGGGTACAAATACAGTGATTCCTTCTGATCCCGGATTCCTCAGTAGGGCTTTCACCTCCTCGGACGCATAGTCCTTGATCAAGCGGAAGAATTCGTAGGTGGGTCCATTTTCTTTCTCATTCTTCAAAAATCATATAAATACAAGGAATGCCATTTTAGAAAAAGACTATACGGGCAAAAATGTTTTGTGTTCCAGAGAAAAAGAACGCAAAGAAACTTAATGTGTCCGCTCATTTTGTTAAAATAAAAAAATATTGCAAGTTGCTTTGCATTTAGTGTTGCATTTTTTTTGCACAGATTGCATGGTTTTGTTGATTCATGTCCATGAATGCTGACATGATTGGATATATAGAGTGTAGTCATTATACTTAACACAACACAAGATTATTTTTGGCAAGCAAGTTGTTTGGTATTGGATAGACTTTGAATAATTATTGTAAGGATTGTTTTGGTACTTGAACAATGACAAAAAACTAAACAATAATGCTCTTATAAAAATGTACACAATAATATAACAAATAAATGCATTTGTAATTGTAATTGCAAATATAATGGGTAAGTACTTATTACGAGTTGTAGTATTCTGCCAAATTGGGTGTGAGTTTTTTATTGTTACTAATAATCAATGTCTTTCTCCAGGTTTTTTGACTGGCAACTGCAAATTCACCCTCGGAAAGGGTTAAAAAACTGGTAACAAAATATATGATGCAGGTTTACACAAAGTCAGCAGCATTGATTACATTTATTAATATATATTTGTATGCAAGGTCAATACACTATCGTTTTGGATTTTCAGTGAGTCCAATAATTTATGCATGCATGCATCCTCAGCAGTTTTTTTCCGCACAGACAAAGACACGGTCAACATTATTTTACTCCGTACGTTCAGTATTTCACACAGTTTCTCCAAGGAGGCATGCCATGCATCAAGTCAGTCATTGAATCATTGTTAGCGTGTGTGATCATACATAAAAAAATCATTAAGTAATTTGGCTTGAAAATAGCAAGACATTCAATTTGAGTCACTTAATAATAGTTAGTACACTAATAGACCATGAACTAACTTCTATTAGGACGAGAGTATGTATAATAGGTAATTGGTCAAGGAATCTATCTAGACACACTGATGCTATTATACTGCTCAACAACATAAGTAAGCTTATGTTAAGTAGTCTACTACTAGCACACAACCTAATAATTAGTATAGCAGAGTGAATACATAATTTTTTAGGTTCGTCTTTCCTAACAATCTCTGTCCACTCGATTTTTAAAAAAACATTCCAAAAAATATTTATAATATTATAAAAAATATAAGAGAGGTAAAGAGTGTCCACTTGTTTGTGTGTTCTGTGTGTTTCATCTACAAATTCTATTCATTGGGTAATTTGGGTATGTAGCACACCTAAGGTGTAAGGATGTGTAGCTTATCGTCATCTTATCTAAACATGTACACGTGTTAAAAAAAAGTTGATACATTTGCCCGGAAAACGGCTACTACTGGTTAGCATTTTGTATATAGAATTAAAATATCGCCATCTTAAATCCATGCGTTTGCAAAAGTTAATAACAGAAAGGGATATAGGGAACTAAACTACAGTCAGTATCGATAATATAAATAATAATTAACAGCAGACTGGCCACTCTAGAAGTGCTAAAAGTACGTTTAGTGTCACTTGCATCATCATCCCATCAATCCATTCACATCTACAGCAATTTAACTTGTCATTCTTAATTAAACATCCACATTCTCTTATGACCAGCCACAGAGGAGGAGTGCATTCTTTCAGGTACATTCTTCGCATTAGCAAAAAGTCAAAAGCTGAACGTACGGTTGAACATCAAAAATGGAATTCATGTAGTTAGCGCACAATTTATATGTATCGTATCATCGTGCAGCAGCAGATAGTGGCAACAACAATTACGAATACCGGAGCAAATTATTTCGATTAGGGAAAAGGCACACAGATAATGACAAATGGAAACGGGTTCGTGGTTCTCTGCTTATTAGAAAAATGTTGCTCCATCTAATATAATAACCAAATCTACATACATATATGTACGTATATAGCATTTTAGAGGAAGTCGTGCTGTTACACTTATAATTACACAAATGTTAGCCATTTGAGTCCTATAGTAGTATATTAATTTTCTTACATTCTTTTGAAGCACAATCAACAACAGTAAAAGGGTGAGCACGATTAAATCATAAATAAAAACAGGACAAATTATTACTTTTTTATGAGGTTTTGGAATAATTCTGGTATAAATGATATCATTTCGGTACATGTATTTATTTTGTTGAAATTAAAAAAAGGGAAAATTTGTGTATTGAAAGCTACAATCGTCCATTTTTTAACAACCTAAGTGAGTGAATTTGCTGTAAGCAAATATAATCCATACATAAGCAAATATTTTTTGTACCAACAAAAGCAGCAGCAGATAATAATTTGTAGATAGCTCAAAGTAGAAAGTTATAAATTTTGCTTCTCCAGCTTAAATAATATGTGCTGCTTTTGTTGCTTAATTGCTTAAAATTTGTAAAATATATAGTTTTTGTGAGGAGGCAGGTAAGTGAAGTGTGTACTGTAGCCTTTAGCTTTGTGTATTTAGGTAGCTCTATATATAGTGGAGTGTAATAAAATGTGTTTTGTGTGTAGTAAAATCAAGTGCGACAGAGTGAAAGGAGATGAGTTAGTGACTTACAGTGCCAGCATTAGATAAATTCTCGCCCTATATATTTTCGCCGAAGAAGTAGTACGAACGAACAAACGTACGCACAGAAGTAGAGTAGTAGAAGTCAGAGACAGAGAGAGAGATAGAGAGAGAGAGAGAAGGTAATTCAGAGACCAAAATTCCAGCCAATCATGTAAAAGGAAAACCGTATCAGAATATTGTTTTTACTGTCACATTATCATTATCACATCACATTATTTCACAATTTTTAAATCACAATCATTGTTATTTTTATATGCACAACATCACAATAGCATTCATTCACCATCATCACAGCACATCAAATCCCTGAATAAACCGTATCAAGAGCTTAGTCATTTTAACCACTTTTTAAAGAGTGCTCAAAAGCTCATGTAAGATACTAAACAGACTTTCGAATAAATTTGCATGGTCATCCTTTCTTTACGCAAAATCTTAGAGAAAGTATATAAACCAGTCTCATTAAAATTACATATGCATAGAGAGTGACTTGGACTTTCAGACTGAACATTATTCCAGTTCATCTTCATGTATGTATCTTGCAAATGCGTATAAAGTTTTTTAAAAAAATTTCTAGAAATACAGGACGAATTACGAATGATCATGCAATTTTATACAGTACAGTTTTGTTCAACCGCTTTAAGGTACTTAAGTTTTAATACTGCCAAAAGTAATGAGAACAAAAAAGAGTTAAGGATTTTTAGAAGAGTGATAATAATATTATCATAATTCCAGTATCACAATATCTACAAACAAACATAAAAAAGTACGATTTTGAATGGGCAATTTAGAAAACAAATATGAAGGAACTATACTTACTGTTTGAAAAAGGGTTACTTACAAAAAAGAAATGCTTTGATACTGAAACCATATTATTCATATGAAAAGAGGTTTAATAAAGTGAAGCAAGTCTAATATCCATCCATAATAGTGATAGCATAAATAAATGGTTGAATAAACGGTAAGACACGATATAGAGTATATTTTTTGTACACGATGCCGCCAACATTCTGTTAAAGACAAATGTTCACCACACATAAACATTTTATTTTTCAGTAGTAGCCCATCATACTAAACTAGGTCCCCATTTATTTTGTAACCAAAAAAATGCCCTATATATATAACGGGTATATAGATATATGTGTGTATTCACCTTTTAAAAATCTCTGTGTATGTACTACTACGTGTAAGCCATTTTAAATGACAAGTTGTATATAAAAAGAGTTCTTTCTACTCCTCAACTTCATCACCACAACATCCATCCATAATTATGCCTATTAAGGCCGATTTAAGGCAATCAAAATGACAAACTGACTTACCGCCATCGTATCATAAACAGTTGAGTCAATTACGACGAGAGGTTTGCTGATGAGATGAACGACTCCGTTCTTCACTGGGATGTTTCCACGCACCACCTCCGTCTGCACAACTCCTTTCCTGTGGAAAGCGTCTCCGTCTGCTGATCTTGTGTCACTCCTCACGATCCCTGGAGGGATTCAATCCAAAGTCATTTTTGCCATTATCATCATCATCATCATTATTATTACAACATACACTACATACTACCATTATCATCATTGTCATCACGATCAAGACGAGGAAAAAGAGAGAGAGAAAAAAATAAAAGAGAAAAAAAGACGCTGCTTGCCTGCGTGCTTACGCTCTTAACTGCACACACACAGACAACATACAAAACATATTTGATTATTTTTCTTCCTTCACAATACAAATACCTAACCCGATTATGTAAATATAGGTTCAGTCAAGAATATAAGAGCACAACAACAGCCACATATATAAAAAGTACCGTGTAATCATGCTCTATCTGTAAGAAATTACTTTTCCTCTACAACAAACAAGGCTATAAATATAGCAAAGTATAGTATTGTGAAAAGGAATACAAACGCATAAAAGAATCGTTATTATACGCACAAAAAAAATGCTTTCAATGGTAATACAGGATAGCTATAGGAAGCAGCAGCAGGCTGAGAGAAAAGTGCAATCTCACAAAAAAAATTATGCATTATCATCACCATCTTCATCTTCCTTCATCCCTTTTTCATGTAGGGGGTAATAATGATATTGAATAGGTGTAGAAAGGCAACGAGGAAGAAATAAAAAGAGAGAAAATTTTCCTAATATTTTGAGCATATATTTTCATTTTTGTCACGTACACCTTCCGTCGGTATTCTCTGGACGATCGAATTCAACGAAGACGGGTAAGCTGGAAGAAAATGCAGCAGTTTCGTATTGTCTCCGGAGTTCGGCTGGTCTGAGGAAGATGACATGGTTTGGAATCACGTGCCCATCGATAACTTTCGCGTCCACAGTGTTCAGTTGAATGCGCTGTTGACAATAAACCAAGTTGCATCAATAATACATTTTTTTGGGGGGTAAAATATGCATTCATCATTTTATGTATTGTAGGTATGCACACGGTAAATACAACAACGATCAAAATGACAAAAAGGTATAATCGGTACCGCTAACGGGAATGTTTGGAATTTAAACTCTTTTTACCACTTATTGCTTTCTTATAAGGAATTGGTGGTAAAGACGCCCTGTAGAGATCTCGTTGGTTGGTGCTCAACTTTGAAGATAATTTGAAAGGGTTCGTAATTGGATATAAGGTAAAGCATGCAACTTACTTTAAATGCCTCATCAACAGGAATGAAAAATGTGTGCCGTCCAATGGTCTTGAACATGTCTAATTTGCCAAGTTGTTTGACTTTGCTGGCAAACATCCTGTTGATATATAAAACAAAATTAATGAATAAATACTTATATATATTGGCTCAATACTTTTTTCTCCATCATAAATCATTGAAAATGATTGCACTAAATTATGGCTCTCTGGAAAGCATTGTGCTTACGTAATACTATGTTGTCCGGTAATGTTGTACGAGGATGAGCGTTCCAAGAATTTCTTTGCATCTGGATTTATTAGATTGGAGTCGCTGGACTCTGGAACGGAGGGCTCAAGAACACGGTCGATTAGATGAAGAACCTGGTCCATCCCGCGTGCATTTTTCACTAAGAAATCCTTCCGCTGTTGTTCTATCTTGGCATCATTAAGGAAGATCTCATTTCTGGTAGTTCTTGTTATCCAAATTGGGGGATTTCCCGACAATTCCGTCGATATAAACTCCTCCAATTCAGATGTCTTTTTCGCAACGTTTGCTGAAAGGAGCGTAAAAATACCGATATGCTTAAAATGGACGTAAAACACAGTTACATAGATTTGCGGATGAAACACAATATGGAACCCTGCTTATAAAATTGAGAGAAGTATGTCTCATAAATTTTGTACTCACCTAAATGATACGTCACAGTGTAGTTATCAATCTTGCCACGATTTCCAAGATGTTCACGAATCGCAGTGTTGGTTGGGGCAAACAAGGTCAGTGAACGCCACGGTAATGACGCGTTCACGAACGGACTACTCCTTACAAGCTCCAAAAACTACAAAAAAGGTAAAAATAATGCCAATTTCAGATTAACAATGTAAATACTTTTTTGTGCTGTTTTTATGGCTTCATTCATTCATTCTTCCGTTTTTGAATTTTTTAATTAAGCAATGCCATAAATAGGTACTGGAAATTTCATCAAAATTATATCTGCCATATGCTCGTTCGTAAATAATAAGTGCATGATTGACAATGAGCAACGCCAACGTATTTACCGAAAAAGTAAAGTTTGCATAGATAATTTTTAATCATCGCCCTAAAAATCAAGTAGGATGGAGACGTAGACGAAACATAGTTCATATAACATTTTGAACATGCAATGAGAGGAAGTGATCAACACGCACAGTTCCTGAAGTACACGTTCACGATGTGTGTTTAGAAAAGAGAAGCATATAATTAATAATTAGTTGTTAATATCTAAATAGCCAAACATGGGAATGACCATTCAATTAACTTTGAATCCATCTTTCCATACTTTTATGCCCACCTAGATATTAGAATGGTATGCCTGTTAAAATTAGCTTTATGTAGGTATGTGTGCCGTACACACCCTATTACCCTATACACTCACAATTCATTGTCAATTCACACGTGATAAGTGTAGCAAGTTATTCTGTAGATGCCTAAAAAGTTCATTGAAAATTTTATAAGCATTTGTTTCCACCAACAAGCAGAACTCTAAAGATTTAATCTGCTTCTTATCTAATATTTGGTGAAAGCACTCACAAAAGTGACTCACGACAATGTGCATAATATTTCGTTATTTCACTTTTTGCGGTTTCTTCCATTCGTCTGGAGAAGTGAAGTTCATCAAGTCCAAAATTTCATATATATATACACGTTTGTATATTTTTGATAAAATTGTAATTAAAGGTTTTGGCGATGTCGTGCGGGTGTTTTAGTACACATGAAAACGCACCGGCCGCGATACACAATACAAAGTTGTGTTTTGTCCAACCGGAAAGCTAGACACGATGTCAGTTGCTATTTCTGCATGAATGACATGTGTATAATTTATTTTTTGCTTACGCTCTGCTTGCGTTGCTCCTGTAATCAATAAAACACCCTCACACACTGTTTAATCTGTTCATAGGTTCGGTTTTTCATGGACGTTGAAAGTGAAATGGGTACATTCGTTCCTAGTAACACGTCAGTTAAAAAACACGAAACAAAATTCTGATGTCTATGAATATTATGGATGTTTGATGATTACACCCACAACATGTATATTTCAAGTTATAACAATGAGCGGGTAAATTCAAGAGATATGAAGCGCTTTTTACTATGCTTATAATTTTTTGCTTACTACAATTTTAATGAAAGGTTAAAATCAACAATTAAACTTATGATTGTTATTATCCTGTGATTACGAATAATATCACTTCCTGGAGAAGGATATAATATCAAAATATTAACGAAGCAATATGTAATTTTCTCGTTGATTAACCAATGATTAATTAGTATTTCGCTATACTACTAACGACATTTTCCATCATTAAAGTTTTTTTCGCAGAATGCGTGCCCATCTTCTCTCGCTGGAAAATTCTTCCATTTCTAAGCATAAGACGTAACATGGGAAATTGGAAAAGAAGCCAAAAAGTTCACACAACTACACCTTCTGTTATACAGCAGATGCTTTCGTTTTCATTTCCAGGGCCTTTACTGTATACTCTGTACTACTGCTAACTTTTAGCCTTTACATTGTCACCATCACTGCTTACTAATTCCAAAGAAAATTAAATGCAAACTTTCCTTTTTGTGGATGGTGACAATATACGGATAGGCTAATATATTCTACTCTTCTCGGTCTCTACGAAAAAACGTCTAGGCGGATATACATATGCATTATCTATATAATAGATGCATGCGTCACCAACATCAGCATACTTTTTCATTCAAAGCAATAAGGAAATTTTTACGAGAAAATCGATCCAGACCAATGGTGGTGGTGGTGGCGGCACGCGGATGGAATGGTGGGAAAAGAACTTATCAAGGAAAAACAAGTAGGTAGAGTGTGAACCGTGCGAGCAAGTCAGTCACTAAAATGAGTAAGTTTGTTTTTGGCTTGAGTAGTAAGTAGTAACCGTTGTAGCAATAATAAGTAGTGAAAAGCGGGTGGGAGGGAGAGGATGGCATCATGGCATGTGGTATATGGCATGGTAAAATAAAATGAAATGAAACGTGATATTTGCAACTTTATATCTATCTGTATGTGTATTTTATTACTTTTTCCCACTGTCTTTCTTTCTTTGCATTTTATTTCGGTAGTGCAGCACGTGCTATTTTTCTCTTATTGCTGTTGCCGTCGATGATGATGATGATGGTTGCGAGACAGTTTATTGTACGAAATGAATACACACGCTTGATTACTTACAGAAAGGGTCCGCAAATACACTTTCCCATTATTGTTAATGTCAAATAACTTGCATTAAAACTCTTGTCTCCTCTCTCCTCCTCCATTATCGTCAACTCTGTTACTAAGTTTTAATAGTATTGACTGACCACTATCATCATTCCTCTGCTACTCCATATTCCGGCTTCCAGGAATGTTTTATGACTTTGTCGGTTGGATCGAAATGGGAGGAAAAATCTCCAAACGATGCTTTTCCACAAGTTATTCCGCATACTATATGCAACTGACATGTCGTTACATAGAATACGTAAATATTAGGACTGTACGCTTTGGAAAGCTTTATTTTTACATATTGTCGTACTCTAGTCTTACTTGCAACTCATGTGGCATTTCTCTACAAAATTGTAAAAAGAAATTTCTTCCCATTTTTCCAACTGGCTTGTTGTGGAAGACAAGTAAACAATGGAAACTCAAAAGATTGTATGGACACAATGGAGAAACGTGAGTTGTTAAGTTAACCCTGTGGACACGGACACGATAAAGAGGTGCTATTAGCAGCCGGCATGGCAGGACGACTCCTGCTGTTCCTATATAAACTTTTGTACTTTTTTCTGTGGACATGAAACATAACGTAAAGATTGTGTGTGTATAGATACCTAAATACATATATAACTTTAATATTTTTCCTTTTCACTGTGAAGCCCTTTTGGTTCCGTTGCGGATCATATTCAATTGAAAAAGACAATACAAAATTCGATTTCACTCGCGCTTTGTTCCATGATGAATGAAGGAAATGAATTGCACTTTTTTTTATAAATTTTTACCCGAAACATGACATCATTATAGAATAAACGAGAAACTCGCATTGTATAAATTCCGTATATATTTACAGACACATGTTTTGTTTGCTGCATTTTTATCCAGCCCGAAATTCGGTTTTTTACAATTCCTTCATGCAATTCATATTCAGCCAGTAGAAAGATGGATTTTAACTGAATTTTTTTATTTGGTACATATTATAACTTATAACCATTCGGATGACGACATATAAGTGCATGGAAATGGATCCAATAAATGCCACGGATATGACACTTCACAACAGAATGCAATTTAGCTGGAAATTGCTCTCCGCTGTGAGCAACTGGAAAAGGAAAAGAGTGTCAGTTCAGCTTCAGCTCATTGGCAGACCCTCTCTATCATCACCACCAGCAACGCTGTGCAATGCACTAATAAAAGGCAATGTAGTGAGTGGGAAGTGGAAACGAGTTTCTCACTTTTCACTTGTTATTATTGCCCCTGATGTGATGCTTGTTGTAGTTGTGCTCACCAAGAATGAAGCAAAAACTGCATGAGAAGCATGACGCTTTGCTTACTCACCCAGGGAGATGGTAAAGAAACAAGTAGTCATCGTGGTGGAGGTGGTGGTGGTGTAGATGTTGATATGATGGTGCTTCGAACCTTATGTGTGTGTGTGCTAACATGATAATAATATTGCAGCATCATCATTATCCCATCAGACAAAATTGCAGTGTTGATAATGGCCATTGCACTTATACTTAATAGCATATAGAGAAAACACGTACATTTCAGAAGATGTGATAGTAGTAGTGTGGCCAGTTAGTTTTTCTGCTGATTGATGCAGTATGTTGGCATGGTTAAAATGTACAATATTGTTGCGTTCCAGTTTGTGGCCAAGTTGCACATCTCGACCCTTACCCATATTACCTACTTGAGTGGACTGTGAAAGATGAAGGAGGATAATGACCATGCTAGGGATTGCATGCGCCCTTGCACTTTCTCAAAAACCTAACCAAATTTGACGTAAAGTTCACACGAATAGAATATGTTTAAAAGAAAACTAGTCTAACAATAACATTAGGGGCACGTATTTATAAGTATGCATGGTAGACTATTTTTTTCTGTGTTTTCAGGCTCCAATACATCATCAACAACCTTTATGTCATCATTCGTTGCTGTCGTCATTGGATTGTATCAGAAAAGTAGGGCATTTTGTATCTACAGCGATACAGAAGCACTGCGGCTGTCGTATATTTATGTGCTTGACATTCTTTTGTGGGTAACTACCACACTACACGTTCACCACATTATTGATCGTTGTCCGAGCACACTGCATATTATACATTTCGGAATTAAAGCAATGGGAGGGACGAATTTGATCAATGAAAGCTACATTCAGCCTTATTAACTTTAACTATTAAGTAAAGTGACTCTATGTAAAGAGTTCAAAGGATAGGATGCATGTAAAATAGTTTTCATTTTTCAACTTACAACTTACGTCTTTATGAACTGTGCTAAATCTTGTTTTGATTTAAAATTCACAGAGCATTAAAATAGCTGTATAAAATATTTATATATTTTATTAAAAAGTTTGAAAACTCTTGTTTACAGCGAAAGCGTAACACCCAATTCGTGACTTTTAAATGATCATGACCTCAGATAACCAAATTGACCAAATGACAAAAAAATAAATATGTAATTATTATGCGTTTCCTCAGATAAGTTCTAAAAGTTTTTCTATGTGATTACATTTACTACTCCAATTTTTAAAAAATACTTCGCTAAAGTTTATCTTCATTCTAAAAAAATGAGTTAAATCTAACCAACCTTTTAGCTAGTTGTTACCTAACCTTATCAATGAATTCAATCAATTTGTTGAAGCTTGGAAAGTAATAAGTTGAAACATAAAATGACTTTTCACTCATGACGTGATGGGCAATGTCGTGAGTCGTCCAAGAGACGTTAAAAATGGGTTTCAATCACGCCACTTCACAAGCCATGGCATTCTTTTGAACCGTTCTTTTGACATGAGCTCGTCAAAAATCACCAATACAATGAACACATCATAAACAAGCCACTTTTTCTATACACCTCAGGATTGAGAATAATTAACTTAAAGCCTAGCAATCAGCTCACAGTTCTTGAGTTTTATACTACACGCACGACTTTGGTAATTGAAGTAATATGAAAGTATATTGAACACACATACACCTAGTAGAATCATTGCCAAAATATGTACCCTGCTTGCAGGTGCCATACATGTAGCCACACACCACACAACCAATAACCGCTGCGGTGTTGATGAGGAAAAGGCAAAAGGGTGACATCAAATAGAACATTTTTTGAAGAGGGAAGGGGAAAGGTAATCCATTAATGCAATTGCATTCTGTCTGTCAGTCATTGTAGTACTTTTTTTTAAACTCTGGCAGTTTTTTATTTTTTATTTCGATGATTCATATGGCACTATAGCCATTTTCTCTAACCGCACTCGCACTACTACTTGGTTCAACAACAAAAAAACCAAAGTTATAAAAGACAATAGGTTAGAAAAGTGTGATTCAAATTTAATCTACGAAATATACGGGGAATGGAAGATATATCAAACGAATGGGGTAAACTCTCTTTCTTCATCTATGATGCGCTATTGAAGTTGACTCTGAAAACCAAATAAGCCATGTACGTGCGTGCATATTACTGTTATTGGTCATCATGCACACATTATCGACAATCGACATGCATGTCCGCGTAATGAATGCACACACACTTTTACGGATACCATCTTTACACAGGTACATGCATATTATAGAATATGGTTTTGGCTTTATGGTGGTGGCAAATGGTAATTTACTTTTATAGATGAAAACACGCCAGGGAATAGTTTATTTTATATACATACGTATTTACCTAGACAATTTTCGTCACACCGCAGCAGATAGACTGTTTAGAGAGATCATAATAATGATAGGATATGTATAGCATAGATAGCAAAATAATTTGTCATGATGGTTGTAAAACGAATTGTTGTTTGCCCATCAAACTTACAAATGTTCGTGGAAAAGTAAATGAATGATAATCATCACGAGTAACAGTGTGCATAATATATTTTACCCTTGTCGTTTCTGTAAACAAAAAAACAAATATGCACAACATAAAACATCTTGTCAACTAATATTTTTAATACCCAAGTTTTTTCAGCAGTGAATATTCATGTGGGGATAATCTTCTAGTTCTTTTGATATGCCACAAATATTCTTGCATATTATTTTGATATACCAACAACACGACAGCCGGAAAAAGGAACACAAAAACAGTAAAATTGGTTTTATATGAACTCAACAACACGCCATTAAATTTTTAAGATTAATGGAGATTTCATGACTTTCCCAGAATACCTACTAGGAGCACTTGTTGAGAGGCTAGTGATGGCCCGATTATATCAATAGAAAAACTATGTATATCTCTGTGTAGGATTTGTATTGAATATATAAATCATACATGCTGGCAAACGTGCAAAGTGCGTATTTTCTGTTTGAAGCGCATTGCATTGGTTTCATCCTTTCAAATAATTAATAAAATTTAAAAACGAGAACAAGAGAGACAAAAGAGCCTTAGGCAAAATTTAGTTTTCTAACAAAGTTTCAATTCAGGAGAAGGGTACAACAGATAATACATGACAAAACACTAATACCTACACTTTGAATGCTCAGGTATGTTGATGATGTGGACTCGTCTCATCCTCATGGTCGTTCCTGCTAGTACCTATTGTTAAAGAGAGTCTCATGAATTTCTTCTTTTCCGTTTGTAAACTCAAAAAATAAACTGTCACGGGGCTCAGCAGTATACACTCTTCTGACTGTGTAATGTGTGGTCATAATGGAACAACAATGAATGAAGGAATCATTTCAAATTTTTAACTTGATCGTGTGCAAATCACGATTTAGCAATCCGCTGCTGAGTTGAGTTTTTGTCATGAACAGCCCAGCACGACAGTAATGTGATGACTATGATGATAAAGAATCACGCTATTTAGTTTGGGGTCATCATGAAAAGATCTACTTTAGTCAGGAAAAAAAGATAATTTACCAAAAGTCTCCCGATGAGATACTGATTAGGAAAAGTAGTTGCGCGCATCACAAGACAACGAGAGAGAAAATGTGTCATGGTTTGAGGAAACTTGTTAGAATATATTTATCAGAAATAATTTTTATCTATGATAAGATTTATGTATAGAGAGGCTGAATTATTTTTTTGGCATTGAGCTAAAGAGTGCAAAATACTTACGCATATTTTTTTCTAATTTACGCGTTGATTTTGACATGATAAACTTTAGAAACGAAAGGTCAGTTATTATGACTATCTACTTATTTTATGATCGGACTTATGAACGCGTTTCAAATATCCTACAGCTCAGTTTAAAGTTATACCTGAGGTGGGTATTTACGTCTGCGTAGATTCGTAATCAATTGGTTCGGTGTCAGACTTTGATCACAAATTCCCTTGTAACCTCCCCAAAAAAGCACGAAAATACAAGACGCGTACAACCTCTCTTAGCAATTTATCGAGCGCTCAATCCGACTCTTGGACATTTATCATGTACATAAATCATTGTTAATGAAGTCAAGATAAATCGATAACTGCCACGTAATCACCCGTAATAACAGTAGGAGTAACCGTATACATATATCTCCGCTATATACCACCTCATCAACTAAACCACGTCTTATATTACCATCCCTCGAGAATTCCTTGTTTCAGGGCATCTTATCGTAGCTTCTCAATTGCTCCTTGGACCGACTAAAAACCAAGTATAATGTTGCACAAGACGGAAGCAAGTGAATTCTTATGCCAGAGATAGCTACACGTTTATTTCCTCGCCCTTCTCTCTCTCTCATCATCCTCTCACACAAGTTGAAACCAAAATGTGATAGTAATGGAATTATGTGAATGCGATCCGAACGTGAACTGGAGGAGTAGTAGTGATGATGGTCGTATCGGAAAGCAATTTTCACTCCCAACTTGACTACTAACGAAACAATAATCCAAAAGTGAAAAGATTCCAAAAACGAGCAACTTTGATATTATCAGTAGTAGAGATTCATTGTAACAAAAAAATGTGCAGCGGTATAAAATGCAATGTTGAATGTAATGCTGCTGCAGAAGCACCAGCAGTAAAGAACAACGACGTGACTTAACATCCTGACGTACTGATGTGATAATTATCCCCCTTTTCTGTTTGATACATGATTTTGCACTATGCCTTCCATCGTGCATCCATGCATACTTGATGATGATGATGACCATCAAACATAAAATGTTGCTGGAGAAGGAGGAGACGGCATACGCATTCCGTTTGATTATGTAAGCAGAATGTTGATAATTACCAGTGGAAATAATTGCCAACATGCTCATTTTCGATTTATCAGCCATTCCGCCTCACTTATTTGTCGTTATACTGGGTGGTGGTGTGGAGTACCCAACTCCACGACGACTTTAGATCTACATCAGTATTTCGACCGCGTAAAACACAGCACGCATTCACGCATAATGCGTGTACATTCATTCATCTAAGATGCCAACTTCAACATTTCAGAGGATTTGGCTGGAAGGGAAGGCGAGGTGAGACCTAGACATTAAATGCGACTAAAAGTATTCCTGCCACCAATGTACATTTTGTGTATGTCGGTTTCGACTTCAGTTGCATTTACTAGAGAATGAAGCGGTATTTAAATTCTCACAGCTACACGAGCACTGCAATAAAAGGGCAGTAATAACAACCAAACCAGAGCAACAACGCAACGTGCACAAGTCCATATTTACGCCTTGTTGTGTACCGAACTATACCTATTTGTTGAAAACGTGTTGTGCAATAATAATAAGTGCTTATGTAGTGCACTGTAGCACATGTAGATGGTCGTCGACCATTAGGATAAACGGTAGGTTGTTGGAACGGGTGCACTTCCAATTATTTGATTTTTATTGCTGATCAAAATGAGCAATGATTACAGGTTATGATAATCATCATTACTGTCACGTTATTTATTGCGATAATTTCCTATTATGATGATGGTAGTCTACATGGTATTATAAATTGTGAGTATAGCCATTATATGAAATGAACATAGAACGCATAGCGCCTCCAAGTTTTCTCGGGGTCGCGGCATATTATGCACTCACGTTTTAACAGCTAATGATTTTCGTTCAAAGTTCTAGGGACCTTTTTTATTCCATGTGCTCACAACAGAATATTGAAATATAATATGTACATTTCTAGCTCATACAACAAGCAGTAAGGTTACTTTAAAAGTTGAAAATGATCGACATAAATCAATAATATAATAACGTTTTGGTTTAAATTCAGAACATGAATCGTGGCGGCAAAGGTTCGATTAAATCTCAATACGCTAAAATGTCAGGTTGTGAGTTGCTTGTAAAGTACTTTGTTGGCTCGTTGGCTGTGTAATCATGAGTCGTGATGTGTACACCAAATGATCAAAACAAAACTGGGAGGTGAGAACCACAAGCATGCAAATTAAAATGGTAAAAATCTAACTATTGAAGTTAATGAAGTAAAATGACCTTTTCGGATTCTACTGGACTATAGCATTACATTAACGATAGAACAAGATGTTTCTGCGAATTAAAAAAAGGATGGGGAGAAAGAATGAATGTAATCCAAAAAAGGATACAAACAACGAGAGTCGAAATAATGAGAGAGCCAGTCAAAGCATTTTAATGTCTAATCGACATGCAATGACTAATGACACCATAAAATGTGTGCTATCCATTTTTATGGACCACCTTTATAAGCTTTATATACCTATTTTATAACGCAATGTCACAGATCGGTTTTAATAAAATTTGGAATGCAAAAGAATTCACAATTTTTGTGTTGTCAATGTACCAATTAGCAACTGGCTGGAATAAAATGAGCACATAGGTTTTAGCTCAGGCACGACTGGTCTTCGAATTGGCTGCAATGATGCACTAGAAAACCAAATAGTTCAACGTTTACACGTCAAAATTTAGGGGAGTAAAACACTAACGCTATTCATTCACTGCATTTTGCAGATGTTCACGTGCAGCCAAAAGAAGGATGCATTTCGCGCACATCACTATTATGACGAGCAATTGCAAAGCAATTTGAAAAACGAATGAGACTTGTACAATTTTCTCATTCTACTTGCCACGACGAAGAAATAATCATTCTATTTATATGGACTTTAAAGTATTCGTAATATTTTTCTATTGTGAATCATAAGGCGACATAGAATAAAGCACAGCGTAACGCTGCAAGAACTTCACAAATGACATACCATTTATCTTCTCTCTTCTTTCATTGTATAACAATGACACGATATTACACATCCATGACGAGAGTGTGATTACCCATCAAATAAAAAAATGGCACATCAGAGCTCGTAACTAACGAACCTACTGCACATTATGCACTACAGTGTACATAAGTTGACAACTTTTCAACTAGCAGTAGTAATAACCATCCATGCAAAATCGTATGTGTGGTTTGTTTAACTCTGAAATAAAATTAGGTTGATACTCTTATAAAAAACTAAAAGGAAAATAAACACAAACAGGGCGGTTACAAATTTATTCCCAGCCAAAATAACGGACCTATTTGCTTACGGAACAGAGTGTATAACTGTTTATGGCACAAAGCAAACATTATTCATGTACATATACTTACGTTATTAGAACTTGAGCATATACTTTTTTTCAAGAAAATGTCATACTTAACATTTTTCATAACACGCAACGCATAACATTTTGCTCTTTTGTAAACTTTCACGTATAGATGAGCTTGCATATTTTCCCCTCTTCTTGTTGACACTCCGAATCCCTTCCTAACTAGTAAGGTGTAACCTTTAATATATAACTACCGGAAGACTATAACATGCCAAAATCACAAATTGGGTATGTATTTTACTATTATACCACGTTATCGAACCTCAAATTGAACATCCTGATCGATTTGTGAAATAAAAAATTTTTCCACCTGGTGACCCCTCCACTTCGAACCGCCACCCACCCGCCATTTTATCGATTTGACCCATAGTCCCATGACAGAAAATGATCGTCTTGAACTTCTCTATCGATTTATACAATAAAAAAATTTGACGCATTTGTCACCCCCAGCACCCCTCACTTCGACCCCCCTACTTCCGGTCAGTGACGACGGACATGGCTGAAAATCAATAGGTGTCGTGTCCTTGTGCCAAGGTACCTCTATGCCAAATTTGAGCCAAATCGGTCAACGTGGAGGAAAGCTAGAGTGCGCACAGACAGACAGACAGACAGACAGACAGACAGACAGACAGACAGACAGACAAACAGATCAATCGCTATAACTACCTTTCAAGCATTTCATGCTTCCGGTAGTTAATAATATATATGAGCATTATCAAAAATCCCGTTCATTCAAATAGGTGATAATCAAATTGACAAATATTTTTATAAATTAAAGAGTCATTAAATCACTTTTTTGTTCATGCTTGTGAAAGGAAACTGGGTTTTTAATGAATTGAGTTTTCATGCGTTTATACATATCATTCAAGAAGCAACGCGTCAGTTTGAAATTTGTTACTTTATAAAATGAAACGTAAGCAGTTATTTAGTACGGTGCAATAACAAATTTGAAAGTAGAATGAATAGGAACTCTTTTTCTGTCACATGAAGTACGTACATGATGACTATGACAAAAAGGCTGAAACATACATTATTTTTTGCCGTTGGTTAGGTCGGATGTCTACTTTTCTTTTGTGCACTTTAGTAACCTCACACGGAACAGAGTTATGCCATCAAACGAATAATAATCTACAACTCGGCATATTTTTTTCTTTCATAAGAGCACTTCTTATAGTAACTTCATTTTGCTTACTTTTCAAAAGCTCCAAACAATATGCCATAATAATCAATATAAATGCTTGATCGGCATATTTTTTTATGAATGAGTTGGTCTTTCTTTATGAGAGGTTTAAATGTGTGCGTTATACATTTTGTACGTCTAATTTCTTTCTTTGACATTCTTTTCATGTTGATGAGCGGTTGTTTCATCTGATAAAGGTCGAGCGCAGTGATCGGCCGAGGGTCGTTGTCTTCTGCCGCGTACGAGGACGACCAGTAGTCCTCATCGTCATGTTTCAACTTTTACAGTAACCTTCCATTCAAGTGGGGAAATATCTTGGAAATACTTTATTAAACAGTGCTTGCTTATTTATACGAAATACGAACATACTTCCATCATATGTTATCATAATGCACATATACGATTTAGTGCCTATTTGTTAGATTCCTGCAATATACATTACAATATTACCATGAGCAGAATTGACTGAAAGAAAGTATAGCTGGGGTAGTTGAAACCAAAGCTACTCTTTGCATTTTCGGTGTTTGCAAGCATTTTTTTCCAGTCTAGTCGATGTCTGCCTAAGTGTTTATGTTGGTTTGGTACATTGATAGTTTGAGTTTGAGGAAATAATAAAGTCAGCATTAATACGTGATACGACACAAAATTGCCCATTTGAAGGAAATTTCCTTACTGAAAGAGCATAGCCGTAACAACAGTTTGACATACTTTCCCTTTGACTGTGAGAAGGAAAGGAACATGAGACGAGACATTAGGTACGCTCCATTATCAGCCATAAACGTATGACGTTGCTTTCACAATGTTAAAATGATAAGGAACAAAACATGATTAAATGACACCGTGTGCGCTACGCTTTCTCCTTGTACCGTAATCGAGTCAATGATGGGCTTGCTACAACTGCCACTATTTTTCTGTTACCTCAGCTCATGCCTCCCTGACGTTAGCTTGCTCCTAATAGAGTATTGAACACACAAAGAAACTCCCAATTGGTTCGAATGATTGAACATCAAAATAAGTACCAAGTTCGGTAAAGTAAATTGCGATGTGAGAGAGGCGAAGTAACAATATTCTTTTCGCTCAAAATGCTATAGGAAAGTCAACAAAGTTTAAGAAGCAAAACCTTGAATTCACCTGTACCCAACACACGTATTTTACACCATTACACACATGGCAGCTTCAATTTTATAAAACATACGTGCAAGCAAGCACTAACGTGTTTAGAATTGGTCACATACACACACAGGCAGTTTTATCAGGTCCGTTGAATCTCTGGTCGAGTCACATCATTTCAACTATAAGCAGAGTCGATTATTTATGTGTGCCCTGGAAAAAGGAACACTTTTTACAGGTCAACCAACCCGTGACTGGTGTAACATGATTTTTATTTGCTATATTTACTTTGCCCATTGTCCCGAGCTACCGATAAAAATATTTCTGAACATGCAGACATTGTACGCATTTTTCTTTACTGTTCTCCTAAAAAATATTTTACCTAAATTTGCAGACAGATCCTGTCTGGAATGATATGCCTTTGTAATTGCTATACATATTAGAAAAAAGGTCATGCACGTTAAATGTGTCTACCGTATCGCACTAAGGCGATTGGAATCACTACACGTTTCCGGATAGTTCAACAGCACTTCAAGGTAGGTAGATGAGTCGCTCATTCCAAACCTTCTCGGAAGAATGAATGAATGACAGTGGCAGTATGGCATATATGGCAATCTTACCTGCAAAATGAAAAAGAGAATATCAATTATTAGACCAGGAATTTTATAATTTTCATTATACCCACAGAATGATAACCAACATACACAAGTGCACGCACGTAAAGTAGATGTTTATGAAAACATGCATTCGACCGACGCAATAAAATACTTTTGCTTTCTCTTTGACACATGTCACGGCCTAACAAGTGTGTCATCATCACGTTACTTGAAAGTGCATACCTCTGTGTACATAATTTAATATTGTATTTAAAAAGGTACCACTGGAAAATAATAAGACCCTGTCATTTCCTGATGACTATCTACCCGACAATGTCACTTTACAAAATTCAATGTGCAGTCACGACTCTTACATTTTTTCAGTCTTGTCGTCGTCTTCTAAAAGGTGAATGGTTTCGCACACGTGACCGGTCTTTTACCTATTAAATGATTGTAGTAATAATAGACCACGCTGACTGTACCATGCCTGAATTAAATAAGCGTACTGCAAGACTTTCTCCTTTTGATATCACAAAAAGACCTTGAAGTTGAAACGAAAAAAAGCATGCCTTACAGCGATTAACCAGTTTTTCCTTTCATTTTCCTTTTTTTCTATTAGCACACAGCCAACAGTGATTTGCTAAGAATAGCTATTGAGTCAACTGCAATTGAAATTTCTTACAACCTTTTGGAGCGAATGTTAGCACAACAAATAGCTGCTACGGATGCATTCACAACAACGCATATGGAAGAGCGACAGTGTTGAGCAAAGCATGTGGAATGTTTGAACTCTTCTCTCATGTAAATTAGAATTCTCAAAAGGGAATTCAGAGAGATTCCCCTTGAGAGACAGTATTTTTTATTCTTTCCCTCTCTGTCGTCTTCGTTATTTCCTTCCGTCTTGTCTATCATTTTATTCGTTCCTTTTGAAAAAAGTGTAAACTTGAACCGAAAAGAGAAAACCACAAATACTAACAAGGAAGGAATAACAAACCGTCAGCCTTCTCCCACATGCACACTTCAAACACACTTCTTCCCGATATACATGCAGCTAATACAACTCTATATCTTACGCTTGTATCTCTCTGGTTTATAAGTATACACATGCATATAGATCGGCATCCTGGTTGGTTGGCAAGATAAATTCCCTCAAGAATGAAAGGAGCATTATTTTCTACAATGAAAGAAAAAAAAAATGTAAAGCTGTTTGCGGAAAGGAGGAAGGTAGGTAGAGCATGTAATGTCAATAATGTGACTAGTAACAAAATGACACTCTTCACTTTTTCCCTTCTCTCTTGCTCACTTTTGCCTTTACAACAGCAGCAACAACACCACCACTACCACACACCAAGACCACTTGAATTTTCACCATGCTCATCATGATGATGATGAAGTAAATGGAACACAGAGGGAAAGTTACTTAAATTGAAGGTGCAATGCACATACATATAAGATAAAAAGTATAAGAGCTTCTTGTGGTATTGTGTGTGTGGTGTATTGTGTACGATGATAAATGTACTCGCATGCATCATCATCATAAACACTCCTCAACTTTTGCTCCTTTTTGGTTAAGGTTTTACATAAAAAAAGAGGATTCTGTGTATCAACTTGGCTGTGTGCGGACTTTCACACACCACGCCACTTGGTTTTTTTTTCTCCCCACACACATCCCATTATTATCTATCATTCACTCGTCATTGACTATATCTCCTTGTCGAAATTGACGATGTCGATGGAATAAAATAAGCAAGATCTGCTAACCACACAGGATGGTAAGGAAATAATGGAAAAATCAAAGGAAAAAGACAGACAAGACAAGCTGGAACGCAAGTTGGTACGACTATCCTACAGCTCACTCTGTAATGCATACACCCAATCCATTTGGGTAGTGCTAAAGGCAACTTATACATACTTGTTCCTAGAATACTGCAACCAGTCAGCAATATAGTAGCATGGCATGACTATGACTGATTCTGGTAAAAGATTAACTTTTTCTATTTCAGCTTAATTTAGAAAATGTACATTTTTTACATACATGTGGCAAGTTGGAAGCGATGCGATGATGGACTTGAGTACAGAAAGTACAAAAGACGCATGATATGATGCATCCGGGGCGGAAGCAAAGTTAAAATTCAAGGATGACTGGACGAAAGTCTGTTAAACTTAGATAGATTTTTCATTGTAGCTGGAAAAGAGAGCATGTATTCATCCAATTATAGGAGAGAGAATAATAACACTGATAAAAAAAATATATGGTGGACAGGACCATGTAATTCCATGTTTTAACATTTTATAGACAGCAGTCAAGTCCTTCCCAGCGAAAGCAAAAAACTCTCAGCTCTAACCGCAATCTGGCACGCAGACACAGTTTGTGAGTAGAGAACATACCACACACCATGAACGATGAATGAATGAAAAAAAAGTTAAAAAGTCAAACCAGAGACGAAGAAAGCAAATAATATGCAGCATATATGAACATACTTATTTCTACGAGAGATACATTAATGTGAGTACTTGAACAGTATAAACACACCAGTTTGCCATATATCATATAAAGCTCCAGCACTTTAGCATTGTCAACTATTTTTCCACTATAGTGCACAAAGCAGAAAAAGTGAAAACTATACCATAAAACATAAAATAATACTTTTGTTTATATACAACTCTGTACGATATATGCCTCTCTCTCTCACTTGCTTTTCATTTAGACTTTTCTGACAATCTTTCCGCTTTCTTACAGAAAAGTCAACGAACAGGAAAGAAAGCAAAAGAAAACCGCAACTTGGTCCGTGTCCATGCAATAATAACAACGTAGCGTACAAAATAATCGTCGTTTTTCCATCAGAAGCTCGGCACGGATATGATGTAGGGATACGGAAAACAGATGCAGAAGAGGAGGGTCGGTCTGACGGCAAGTTTTGCAGTAAGGAAGTGCGTCAAGTGAATATACGTTTTAACTTTAAGTGATGCGTGGCCTTGTATCATCATCATCATCATCGCAAAATGGGTAATAAAAACAAGGAGTAAAAAAACTTGATGGTTTATTTTTACAGCAGTGCAAAGAAAGGCTGTATGTGCGACAGTTGTAGTCTTGAGGCAAATAAGAAGGGGGAAATGAAACCAAAAGAAAGTTTGTTTCGTTTCTTTTGCTACAGAACACTGCACACAAGTTTGTGTGGCAAAAGTTGTTAGAGAAAGCTGAAAGTATATAATGATTAGACTCGTAGTAGTGGTGGTCTAGATTTGATAGCTCATTATTAGTTGCTTTCCTTCCTCTGGCAAAAACTTTCTTTATTTCATTTTCATGGTGAACATCCTCTCTGAATATTTACTCATCAATTCAATTTCGACTTTCGTAATAAAATATATGCATGCGCGATATTATGCATATTATGTAAACCAGCAGGGTTTGTTACCCATTCCCTTCCTGTGTAAGTTGTGTTGATTTTCAAATGAAATTTCTTTTGGTTGGTTTGTTTATACTTTGCCGTTGTTACATCCCACCACCTTTCCTCTGGCAGTTGGAAGATAAGAATCATAATATATAATAGCATGAAATACAAGAACTCAATAAAGGGCATATTTGCATCTTGAGGAGAAAGTAAATTTAACGATGATTGACATGATGATAATTGTGGCAGCTACAACATTTTCTCTTGAAGAGGTTAATTTTCCACCACACAAGCGATGAATGAAAATGAGAGAGTGTCTTTCCACTCAACTAATCACCTGTCTTCAACTTCTGTTAAGAATAAAATGTGAGGTAGCATTAATACATTGTTAAAAAGAATACCAAAACTGCTTGTTACTTCATTATATTGGCTTCGGCTTATAAACTGTCATTTATTCGATGACAAGACAACAATTAGGCAGCAGTCAAGTGCGTAGTGCGTGCACCGCACCGCGTACTGTTCACTTCTACTTCTAGATCAGTTTCCCCTTCCTGTGCCAATAATGCAACATTTTATGCATCAACTCATCCAAAGTAATATACGTACAAAATGCCATCAAATCATTATAATCAGAACGGGCACAAGCAAGACCACCCCTTCCTTTCTCCTTCTTTTACTTGCCAAGATTTTTCTCCCCTACCGTCACTATCGTCATCATCATCATCTTGTTCTTATCCTCTGGCTTCTTTATATTTTTTTCTCCAGTCAATGCTCTTTTCTTGCAATCATTACGTTCCCAACCATACGGCTTCCTTCTGGCTCCATCCAACTCGTTTTTTCATGGAGACAGAAGACTAGACCTCGTAATCCGCTCCAATGAGTTTTCTCTTCATTATTCTTTTTCTTCACTGCTTCCAAGAAAAGTCCCCATAATATGTCCCAAACAAACAAGAATGACACAAGGATCGAACGAAAGAATCCTTTCACTTTACGCTACTTTTACTTTACCATTTTACTACTTCTTATAAGTACGTACGGTGTAGTTCGTGGTCCGTCAGCAGTAGGGTTAAAGTTATTACATGGGCTATAGAGGCATGGCATAAAAATATTGTAAGTATTTGTACCCTGGAGCGGGGGGTATTAGGAAAACTGAATGAAAAACGGTAAAACAAGACTGTTAAACCGGTTATATAAAAGTAGCGAATGGAGAAAGTGCTCAAAAAATACACACTTCATCAGCTCTCAAAATCAAGAAGGGTACGGACAGACCAACATAGCTCAATGGAAAAGTAGCTTCAAGTAGTCCGGTATTTGATAAGACAGGATTTTCCTCTATTTTTTCAGGAAAAACAGAAGAAATATAATAGAAATCAACACTTTCTTTTCTCCTCGCAGGTTTCTCAATTTACTTTTTATACTCACCTATATAGTACGTAGAGGTAAAGTACTTTTTCATCGATTACTTTCCGTAAACTTCTTATTTTTTTTCTGCCTCTTCTCCGTCTCTCGTTGTTGGCTCATTATTTTAAATGATACTCACTACTACTGTTTACAGTAGCGTAACTTTCTCTCTACGTGTTTCCTTAAGTGGATAAACAAGGAGGGAGACGCAACAAAAGTAATGAGAAAGTATGTGTGTGTGGTTTGACATGCTCGTTTACTCATTCTGAAGTGTCTTAATGCGTTGCAATATAGTTGCAATATAGCCGGTATTACCTTCTTCCAGCTAAAATAACAATAACAGTAGAAGAAGCTGGCAAGAAAAGATAGTCATTCTGACAACAATCTGTGAGCTAGTTGTAGTAACCGTTTTTTCTCATGTTTCTAGGATCACATTGTACATGTATGGCCAATGAACTACCAGTGTCCGGATATGGACCATCGACCGATGCAGGTGGTCGGATTTTACATTGGTGGACCACACCGCAATATTGTCTGCCGTTAGTCGAAAGTTAATGGTCGGTCTGGCTAGCGGTCACTGTTAGGTTTGTCCAATACTGTCAACTGAATGTTGAAACACAACAATAATATAGATACGTACTAACAAAAGAAGCTGGGAACATTAAAATTGCTTCAGAACGATATTTAGGAGAAAAAATGTTATGCAATACAAAATTTTCGACAAAATCAAACCAGAACAGCTTAATTTAAAAGAAGTGACCCATGAAAAGTGCATTACGTATTAAGCATTTTATACCCTAAAACATGAATATTAAAAGAGGTATATCGTATTTTATGCTCAATTGCTTCAAGCATATTTTGGGGTTCACAAGGCAAGCATCAATGAAATCTGTCAATTAAACACCCGTTATAGAGAAAACAATGAACCAAGATATTATTGTGTGCTGTGTATAATATGTAGTTCCAGGGCGTATGTAAGTGTGTGTAAGTGTAAGTAATCCCAATATGCGTGCGTATGTACTTTTATCTACTATCTCTGGACAACAAGTATACTTATTACACAACTATGCTCACACACAAAACGCATAATTTTTTGGCCTTCCAGCCGTAGTAATAAAAATTACTTAATTTGTTAGATAGTAATCAAATCGTTTTGGGATCTAAAAAATATGGTATATTTTCGGTGTTGCATGTGGCAAAGTGGCGATATTGCATATATGTAAGTACATAAATGTTTGGGTGCTAGCATCAGAGAGTGTGTTTTGACCTACGCCATGCAGCTTTGCGCTACACCCATCATAATTTGTATCACCCAACATTTAACAACTTTAGCTGCGAGCATGTCGGTCTGACCCTTCGCAATAATAATATATGTTTGTAGTGTGTTTATGTTGTTTAGTTTGTAATTGGAATTGGAAGACCGCGTACGTACATACCACGTTAAAGCCTCCGGTTAAGCTCTGTTATTTCACGCAGGGAAGAAGAGAACGAGAACGTAATATCCCATTGAAGGAAAATAGAATTCCATTCTATTTCGAGTGGTTCTTTCACTACTACTCATTTGTCTTTCTGTGGTTTCCCTTTTCTCTACTCCCTCACATCAATATGTTGTCTTCAGTACTTGTCTAGAGCATTTCCACTTATTTTTGGTAAAAGTGCAATATACTTCTGCTAGCTTATGGGCGCACAGTTGTGCTTTGTTTTAATCTAAAGGTATAGTTAACGCTCAATTCGACGAAGCAGAAGAAAATATTTTCCCTTCAAAACATATCCTTATTTGATGCCTACACAGAATTTATGGAACCGTTTGGTTAATGACACAAGAAAATATGCTGGAATATAGAAGTGTTTAACAAGAACAGTCATTTTTTTGAGTTTTCTCGCTTCTCAGAACTTATTGCATTGAAAATTGCAAATGGACAAATGTCATATATGGATTTAATATACTTAACTTTGTACATGTATACATGATTGGAGATGCAGTACTGATTACTGAACTAACTGGAATGAACAAACCAGTTTTCAATGATTCTCGTAGATTTGTAATCGTCACTTTGTCAAACTTGTGTATACTCTACTCATACTCCAACAAAGCACACTTGAATGGTGAGCGGTAAAATTTATTTACAGATTTGTTAGTTCCAATGTTTGTGTTTGCTTATACAGTAAATTAAATATAATGGATGACTGGCTTTGGTGGAGAAGCAGCAACAGACAAAATTGGAGCATTCGTCCATTTACAGAGAGAAAGATCCATTTTGATGTTTTCCCAGACTGATAGGCAGCTGAAGGCCGAATAATGACATCAAGCTATAATATGATATAATTTACGTCCCCTCGCCTTGCCAGAGCTTTGTTGAGCCGCATATAACTTTTGTCTTGCAGCTATCCATTAACCAGGACCAGCCATCACACATTTTCCCATCCCTCGTGTTCAGTTTCTTAAATCTGGTTGTCTTCCATTAATACAAACTCTCTTGTTATTTTTTCATAAAAGCATTATTAGATTGAATGCATGAACCATAACACCCTTTGCCCTCAGCATAATAGCAGCCACTTTCTTGTCGCAAGATGGAATTGTAGTTGAAATATGATTGTTGCGGACATCAACACTGTAAAATCGGTTCTGACAAATGTAAAAACGATTGTTTTGCAAAGATAAAGTATGCTGATGTCTTGGGTAAAAAAGTGAACAATGAGCATTGAAGGATCGTTTTGGATTCTACTTCTGCACGCCCTTTAATTATAATCACTCTTATAATTACGCAATTTGAGGACTTGTAAACTTTTGCTGACATTGACCATGTCTCTTTTATATAATAAAAATAAATTGAATTTTACCGGCTCCATCCAGATCCTCCTTGTTCACTTTGTTAATGAATATTCTTGAGTTGATACTTGTATCAAGTTCAATTTGTGGAATTATCCTGCAACACTTACAAAGTTCGGCTGGGCACGTAAAATATATACCAGTTTGTTGAAAATAAGTCTTGATAAGCTGATGCCTCTAGTATCATACCACATCCGTCCTCGGAAACATTCAAGGTAATTACAGGAGAGACGCAATATGTCGTCGTCAAGTTTCTAGAACAAAACTTGTCATTAGAGTAAAAGTATAAGCGTTTGGGTAGATTTTAGTATCCTTATCATTAGCTTTGTCTGGCTTCAGGCATTGTTATATATCGTACCTACCTTTTTGCTACTGCAGTAAATTACGCGATGGTGCAGTTGAAACAGAAGATAAGCTAACACGAAGTCTACAAGTTTTCATCAACTAACAAGCTCCTTTGGCTCTTATTATTATGATAGCTCCTAAATTAATCTTTCTGTTTGCATGTAATACCTCAAACAAAAGTAAATCATCACACACACAACGGGCTCACAGAGTTTTCGACTATGGAATGATGATGATGGAAGAAGGTCCATTTCATTAACTAGAAAACAAAGCATTTTCACAGCTTCCATCACCACCACCATTCATTCATTTGAATGCGTGCATAGGTAGCATTATCAAAGTAGGGTTTCTCTACTTTTCCTAAACGAGGCACATACATGAAATACTTTTGTATACATACATTTGATCGAATACAAATATACTTTAAAATATTCATAGGCTTTGTTATTTGTTTGACTCTTAAATATAATATTGCAGTGATGACATCACAATAAATCCTTTCGCCTTCCTTTCTTTCATATAACCACCAGGTCCTTTTCATACATTCAATTACGGATTCAATACTTGTGCATGCACTTTATCTGTCCGTGCCACACACCACTGAAGAATACACGTATAGGACACCCCTTTTGTCAGTTTCAATGCCATTGCCAATGTCAATCGCTACGTCAAAATGAGATCTGACTGCTACTGCAATAGGAAAAGTTGTTCACTCTTCTTTTTACAAGATACGGGGCTAAAAAAATCTTTCTGCTGGTGATTCTTTCTTGTTTGCCAGCAGCAGCGGTTCCCTTCCAAAAACTAACAAGCTTTGAATGTTATTCCCAGCGATGATGATGACTAACATGATCTTATTATATGAATTCAAGTGCATGCAGTTGGTATTTGCCCCCTTTCTACAAATAATATAAACCATCCTTATCAAAGTTGAAGCTTCTAATAATCACACATCACAGACGAATTTTTTCAAAGGATGCGTTTTTTTTGTTGTGCTGGAATGGAATTAACGAGGTGATGAAAGGTCTGTTTGAAAATTATGATGTTTCTCGTCATCTCGTCAATTCGACTTTCAGCCCGCCAAATGCCGAGTAAATGGAGTGATAGGATATACAGACCGTGTTATTATATTTGATTATGTAATATTCATGCAAAAAGGTTGAACGTGAATATTAATAATAATAATAATTTTATATGTAAAGCTTTTTTGGTCTGTGGGAACAAGACCAAAATAATGAACCCTTTTCTTTACAGTCTACCATATCATAAGTATGATTTAGTTTGACATGGATGATGGGTACACTTGGAATTTTAACTGTATTTCTCCTCAAATTGCTCAGATATGGTTCATTCACAGTCAATATGGCACAGGCACGGGAAAGGTAAGATATTATGGTAGCTGGCTGAAGTAAATATTTAAAAACTCGCTTAATTTGGACTAAAAATTTGAACAATAAGGGAGATTTTAGCCTTAACGATTTTTCAACAGAAACTGGATGAAAAATCTGTAATTTGATATTATATGAATCACGATTTTGAACTTTTGTTTCTAAATAATTCCATTTTAGAACAAAACTTGTTATTTTACAGTGTTTATGTTGATATTCAACAATAACAAGCAATTTACATTTTCTCACAATAGAAGTTGGTTCGAATAAAAAAATTTAATTATGTTTTTATTATTATCAGTGCCGAAGACAAAGTGTTTTCCTCCGCCTCATGTTTACGTTACGCTCACAGTTTTTGCTCTTGTATATTCACAACTACTGCCATGAATCCAAAGACCGTTTTTCATCATATTTTCCATTTTGTATTCAACAACGGATATAAAAATGAGAAACGAGATCCAAATATTGACGAAAGTTTAATGCAAACAATCAACCTTCCTCTCTCTCGCCAATAACGCACTCGTTTCATTTTTCTCTTTGTTTCCTTTTTATGATTTTATTATGCATTTCCCCCTTTATTATCGTTATTATGAAGAAATGCAAAAGTATCGATTTCCTTTTTCCCCGATTCATCTTTATACAGGAGACACCAAAAAGCAAAAGAAAGGTCGGATATAGCAGCCCGTGTGTCGAACGAGAATACCAAACGAATACGCAAGTTTTTAGAAAACCCCTATGTAAATAGTGAAAAAAGTACGGCAATAAAATCCAAAACTTCCGAAACGACGACGCGATCACTATGAATGAAGACTCGAGTTTCGCGTTCCTCCTGTTATTATTATGCATTCGATACCCTTTTGCCAAACAAAATGCACTGATATTGCCACCACCACCACCGCCGCGCTGTGTGATCATGTTGATGACGAGGCTGTTATGCCATAAAACTGATCGCGCTGTGCTATTCACCCGGAATTATATAGCTTTTACCCGAAAAAGTCGCTCTGGGATCATCATATATATTTAGACATTTTGAGCGTACATTTATTTAGTTGCTCCTGTTTACATTCCTCGATAAAGCGTATGGTACAATGTAGTTTTCAATACCAGCCTAGTCAAGACTTGGTTTTACTGAATACAACATCGCAGACAAAAAAGAAGAAGAAGTGGCAAGAACACACTTGAAAAGCCTCATAAAGTTCATTTTGATTTTGAATGTGTGCTTAAACACGCAATGTGTAAGGATAATGGCTTCGGAGGCTCATAGCACACAAGAAAGAACCAAAGTTGGATATACAGCGGGTTTACGATATAGGCTTATAAGTTTCCTGCAATAAATGTGCGTACCTACATATATCAAATATTTGAATTTGAATATGAAAAGCCCATCTCATTTCCATAATAATTATGTACACATGGATCTGATGGATCCCTTATTAGAGGTAATATAATACGAAAGTTCAATTTTGCTCAACCGTGCCGTGCCTCTGCCATCATCATCGCCATCATCATCATCAAGGGCACGATTGTTTATATAAAGTTACGTTGATCTTTATTGCACAAAAACCTTACCCGCTATTTTTTTTGTTCCATCAAACTTTCAACCCAATGGCTAAAGGTACTGGTGGTGTCCGTGTCACTGCTTGCTATTAATACCATTATTGCTCATGTATGACAAACAGTCATTCCTTCCCCTTTTGTTTGCAAGCAACTTTATACATATCATCATCCATCCTGAAAAAAAAGCAATTCCTCCTTCCTCGTTGTCGACGACGAACTCCCTGTGTTTGCTCGCTTGTAACTAAGCCAAATTGATTTTTTTTTGTAATTTTAGCCTTTAAAAATCCAGAGAGGTAATTTAACCTCTTGTCCATGTATACCTGTGTGTATAACTACCTACTCAAATACTACACTATATTCAATAATCAATTCCCAGCATCATTAATAATAGACCTTAATATAGAACAACGGTATGCTTGGATCTTGTCTCCAGCTATCTCGAGATACAATAGTGGCTGGTTCTTTTGTTTTCATTTTTGGCTTGCAAACAGTTTAGGACAAAACATTCGATAACTATATATGTATGGGTTAACCTGTTCAACTTAAGCATAGTTGTAAATTATGCGTGTGGCAGTTAATGCACTATTGGTGTTACAGCAGCAAGCCAGGAGTAATTAGTAATTATCTTGCTACGTGCTGTACCAGTCTTCGCTCCCCTCCGCACAATATGCGGAATTCTGATACAATAATACTTTATCACAGTTGGTTGGTATATTCTATTATTATGCCCAGTAGCTCCAGTTTAAAGACTGTAACCATCTGGGGCATTTTTGGACGCAACACGCAAAGAAATCGACGACGACCCACACTCCACACACTATAGTCTGCCAGTCCGAATAAAATATTTTGAGTCGTCTTACGAAAAATAAAACTGGAGCTTGACGCTCACCAAACAAAAACATGCACATAGAAACTTACACCACCCTACCACACTCTTTTTAAACCGTAAAGCACATTAGTGCACTCAAAGAGGCAAGCAGGTGTGATGAAAACCATAACGAAACAGAAGAGTTTATCAAAGACTCCTTTTTTCTCTCTTTGGCTTTTGAATACGGCGTGCATGAAATGAAACTGAATAATTAAAATGATACATGTGACATTAAGTACCCTTGCCCGATTAAAATTGGACAATGCACAAAACAGAATGAATAAAAATAGGAAATGGAGGCTGGCTATCAATGTTAATACAGAAGGAAAAGATATATAAACGGAGGGGTTTTTATTGTGTGTAGAGTATATGCTGGTTTGAAGGATGGAACTCTGGGGTTTGCGTTTTTGGTAGGATGAATAGAATCACTTTTTTGTAAGTGAATTTAAGCTGTCAGCATTTTGAATTCATCATGTTTGTGCAATTGACTGTCCAGTTTTTTTTGTGTTGCGTGTAAGAGTGCGTAACTAACCATGTGTACTTACGGATCAAAGATCAAAAATAAAAAGGCATTCGAAAAAAATGCTTGCATATCTAATTATATCGAGATGATGATCTCTGTTATGCTACAGCAGCAGCTACAGTAGTATTCGGTTACAAAATGTGCAATAATTTAGTTAGACTTTAAATGAGACAGATGGTAATATTTTCGTTTAGAAAAATCAGAGAATAATAATGTTTCATTTAGTATTACATTAATTATTACTGCTAAAAAAATTTAATGAAATATGACAGAGGATTAGAGGAAGGGTTGAACTGAAAGTTTTTGGGAGCAAATATTATTTCACGTTTTTTTCTCTCACTGTTTAAAACGCTATGCGAAAAGTAACTTTACGTAAAAGGGTACGTTCCAGTTGAAGAAACAAGAGACATGGAGAAAGAACAATGCAGTAACACTGCTAACATGAAAATGGAATTACAAAGCTTTGTATTCATTGATTACGTCAATTTTACATGACAGACTATACTTTCAAATCATGTTTTACGTCTATTATTCTGTTGTAAATATATGTATTACTTTTGACTTGAACTGTCGGCTGAAGCATTTACATTTGTCGTTCTATCCATAAAGAAAATGATTTAGCAGAATTTGCAAATATTCATAAGTTTCAAAATGATTAATTATTGTTTTACGGTGGTGCATGTAATAAAACTTTATATACGCAGTTATCCGGTATACCTGTATTAAAAACGATCATTAATCGCTCAAGTGGACATGAAACACAATCAAAAACATTCGTTCGTACAATTGCATACATTATATCATGCTGAGCCGCATATTGCTACAAATCAACTAAAATTGTTGTACGACTGAAATTAATAATAATATAATGTTGTCTGCCCGTAATATTCTGACGTCTGCACACGGCCAACTTCATAATTTACATATTCCTTTTCTTAACATCAAGCAAACCTGCAAAAATAATGTGCTTTCTTTCAATATCAAAATGTGTTTCACGACAGAAAATTTCTTCTAGGTATATGTAATGCTGAACGAGCGGATTAAAAAAAAATGTGCAGTCAGAAATGTCAATCATTAGAGTTAGTGACTGTAGCCGTTTTATTATTGATTCCTAGATTCGTAGATGTATTGTTTGAAGCGTAGCGTAGGGTCAGGAAGTAAGCAACAACAAGCAGCTCACAGGCAAACAATGCATTTATATTCCCATCTCTGCCTTTTCTCTTTATTCCCTTTCGTTTATCTGTTGGTAACTGTGATTGACTGAAACACGAAAAAGGTAAAAGAAAAATCTAAAATTTCTCGTGTACTGCTACTCTATCTGTCTGTTAATCTTCGTCATCGTGTTTTTTATATTTGTATTCTTCCAGCTAACGATCAAATTCAAAAGCTAATACATCTTGTACAAGCAAGTATACATATATAACTACATACACAACAATTCGATTTTTGGGAGTCAATTTGTTAACCCCATTGTTTACTGTCCTTATATATTTTATTGAGTAAAATGCATAAAGCAATGCTCATTTAGATCAGTGCTCTAGGTTCCTAGAGACTGACAGAGCACATTTCTATACAAATCTATATCTTTGTTTAATAGGGAGAATGCCAAACTAACTTATCACTGCACTCCTCACAACTTAGTATGAGAGAGGAAAAAGAATAGATAAATAAATCATGGGAATCGGAGCCTCTCTGCGAGGATGCATCTTTAGGGTTGTAGAGAAGAGATGCGTGTAACTGTCTCCCCATGGGGCTTTCACTACGTTATATATGGTAAAAACTTGATTTATTTGGATTTTTTGGAAGGCTTTACTTGCTGAAAAAAATGAAGTTTGCTGAGGCGAGTTGAAATGTGTCGAAATTTTTTTTTGTTTCTCTCTACTTTTCACTCATTCTTCATGTAGGTCGTCGTCGTGTGGATTGTGCTGTGAGCACGAGACATTTTTTTGCGTTTGTGTTTGTCAATGAGTCATTCATGCCGCTTTTTTGTTGTTGCTTTAGAACGTATGTTCAAATCGAATACTTTATAAAGACGTTGTCGCCAGAGGCTTTAAATTGTGACGGGTTCCGCTTCCATGAAAGTTTTGTACATAACTACGTTTAAAGCCATGTGGGTTAAGCGACTAAAACATCACCCCGTAATTCGCAGCAGTTGTAAAGAAATACGTGCGTGCATTCTTGATGGCTTTTGAACTTTTTTACATTTAAAGTTTCTTTGTGTAGATAATACATAAAATATTGAGAACATAAACAGTTATGCTGTGTGGTAGAGTTGCTTGATATTTTGTTCCGAAATGAAGAAATAAACGATCCATGCCGATATTTTCTTTTATATTTCTAACAATATGAGAGCCATTAAATGGGATTCATGCTGACCATCTCTTTTACTTTCCTTCTCTAACATTGTGCAGTGTTTCCACCTCTTCCCTTGGTAAACTTTCGGTAGCCGTCTCCCCCATAATCTTCCTTTCCAGAAGTATATAAAAGCCATTTAAAGTGGAAAAAGCTAGGCCGAAACAAAGAAAGTAAAAACTGTTGATTGTTTTCTTCTAGGCGAAGAACCTTGTTATTATATTCCTTGCCCCACTACATTGAAAAAGTATACGTAGATTTTTTCAAGGAAATTTTGAACGACTCTCTGGAGGATTTATGGGGAAATCTAGGTGGGGTAAAAGAGGCAAGGACGGTGAAAAATAGATTACAATATTTATTTTGGTATTACGTTACGATATATTCATAACGAGCAGAGTAGAAAATATTGTAATGGTGACAATAGGATATATAGTTTTGATTCATATTACAGATACAGTCCATACAAAAAGAAAGCACATATCTTCAAATCAGATTGCGCTATGAAACGTAGATGCAATAAGAAAAAAAAACAATCTTTTTCTCATAAATTATTACAATTGAATTGCTATGTGCGTTTGAAGATCACGTAGTTGAACTAGGAGAAACTCTAACAACAGCAGTTCCAAAAAAAGAAAAACTGGGAGAGCTAGCTAGTTGTTGGAAATACAATAAAATTATTAAGAAGTCATTGGTTTTCAAGGGCAAAGCATATAATAGTGGCAATGGTCATGCATACAGATGTACATTTATGAAGTTGCAAACACAAATAGAAACACTCTACCCTGCACTCCATTCATTCCTGTGCAGAGAAAACCGGGAGCAAATATAGTGTGCATTGGGTACACAGTTTCTTTTTGAGTGGTCCCGATGGGATTTATGTACGTAGCACACAGAATAATAGCACCGTAAGAAAATTGTATGAATATATACCCCTATTGTTATACGGACTCCGCAGAGAAAGTAAAAATAATACTCTACTTTTGGTGTATATTATATTGCTGCCCCAAACATTCACGAAAGGTGTGTAAAATTGTTCTTTATGAAGACTACAGCAATGCAACTCGTTTGAAACGGGAGAAAATGCCGTCCATTTTCTGCCGAAAATAGGGGCTCTCTCCATCTGCTTTCTTTGCAATTTGGTATTGCATGTGGCAAACCTGTTTCTTTACAAATTATGCATATAAAAAACCTTCTTTCAAGACAATGTAGAAGGCTGACTGTATATAGAAATATATATAATATTGAGCTATATAAAAATATTCAAGGGTGTCTACGAAACTCTCGGAGTAAACCTGCTTCAAGTAAAGCACCCGCACCACCTGATCGCGCGGTGCGGTGTGAAAGATGCAGTGAGTATGCAATGCCAAGATCAATCAAGTTTTTCGCTTCTCTCCACCTTTTGAACTCTCCTCCTTACTCTTTCACTCCGTACAGATACAGCTACCTATAAAGCGTTTCCCGTCAGCATTCATTTCATGATGTGAGTATAGCGGCACATTAGTAGCAGCCAGAAGGAAAAACGCGTTCAAAATAACATCAAGTATCACCAGACACTTGGGAGACGATAAAAAAAGTTTTTTTGGATACGACGACGACGACGACGACACTGGCACTACTCCCGAGTTGTCAGTGAGAGAGGAGCAAAATAATATCGCAAACTAAATACAACGACGACTACAACAACAGTGGTACCGAAAAGAGCAAAAGACAAGAGAATGATCATTTTGTTTGCTGCAGCTTTTAGTGAAGGAAGGAAGCAAGATGACGTTTGTTCGGCAAAACTATCGACAAATACAACAACTTTCTCTGGGAAAATACAATTTTATAATATTATATTAGAAATATATTTCTTTGGGCGATACGTAAAGGACTTTTACGTGGAGAAAGTTGATATGTAAAGAAGTACGACGAGCGGTAGTATTTTCACGTGACACGAGCTGATAGATATGAAATACCTACATTTTGTGTTTTCATATTAAGCTACAGTCGCAGACTACAAGCTACAACTATATGTATATCCATCGTATTTTATTCATGGAGAAAAGTCGATAAATTACATGCTTTCATATCACATTTCTTTACTATCAACTATTACTATATATATGGAGATCTCTGCTGTTGGAGAAGATGGAAATGGAAGCAGGCAGGAGTCAGTTGGCTTTCGTTCATTTCTGCAAAAAACTTTGCAGGCTTTTCCTTTCTAAGACTTGAAGCATTCCATTAGCTTTCTACTTTATACTGTGTTGTGGTGAAGACAAGAGAAAGGAGTGGGTTTTTGGAAATGGTAAGAAAACAAACGCGTGTGTACACTCTCTCTGTGTGTGTATGTGAGCGAGCACACTGTTCATCCGTCTTTTTTCTTGGGTGTACCGGTGTACGTGTGGTGCAGACATTTGAGAGAGAATATGTCTACCTATGTACTATATAGAAAACCGTGAAGATAGGAAAGTGGGCCAAGTACAGATATACTAATGACCCTCTGCACTTTTCCTCGAGAAAATCCTTATTCTATTCTTGCTTTTTGCAAGTATGCCTCCTGGATAAATCTGATCGTACTCCGAGAAAAAAAACCGTTTTTCCGCGATACTATCGCTGTTTACGATGGATTAGCACAGCGCAACCGCGTGTATCACATAACCGCGTGTAGACGTAGCCGACATGCCACAAAATTCCTATTGGAATTCCAGACTTTGTCTCTAAATACACAATTTACGAATTTATAATATCTGTATAGTAATTATGGCACATGTTTGTCAAGTCAATTATTTCAGCTCTAAATATGTCAATGTAAGTAGAAAAGGATATTTACACAAGACCGGGCAGTATTCAAAAATTTTACGGTGACTTGGGGATAAACTTTGACCATTTGGGAAAATGTATTATTTGAATTGGAATAGAGGCATTTTGTTTATTAGACATCCCATAAATGTAATCTAGTATCCACAACCATTGCCTTTTGCTATTACAAGAACATTGATACGGAAATAGATAAGCACGATGTCTTACTACCGCGCTGTCATCATTGCTACATACTGACTGACATATCTTTCCCAAAGGTGCAGGTATCATCCTAGAATAATACATTAATTTTATGTACACCTATCTGTCTCGATGTCTGCCTTATTTACTAGGTACATACGTCTTAACGATCATAGTCACATGGCATGGTAGTAACTTTAATAAGTAGTAAAAGCTCTGATATCAGTTTTGCAGTAATAGTTGATATGAAAATGACATATAGGCACAGAAAAACGAAATAAGACTGAAGTATTAATTTTAGCTCATGGTTTACATGAAGGAACATGAAGTCTAACAGTTCACTATTGCGTGTCGAAATACCTCGCAGATATTATGTGTGAGTAAATATGTACATTTCTAAACCATCATGTTAAACATGTATCAGCAGTGCGGGTAATTTTTCTCTTGAGCGAGTTATTGATCGCAAATGAGATGAATAGACTATGACTATAAAATAAAATACATAACACATCATGCTTCCTATACTGTTCGATTAATGGAACATTTCTATAATTACAGTACTGACTTAATTGAAGGGTGTTTAATTTTGAGAATTCCATTCCCTACTTATATAGTGAGTTTTAAAAGCAAGAAATGGAATTAAATTATGTATGTTCCTATTTGCATTGGCATTTTCATTAATTAATCAGCGAGTATTCCATAAATATGTAATATCCCGTGCAGAAATTATGACATTAAAGTAAGGATACACACGTCAGTAAAGTCAGTTTTTGCTGGCATAAATGTTTTACACTGGAGAATACAACGACAAGAATGAAGCCCGTTGTTGCGTTAGAACAAAGTCGGCAGATTGGTGGACATACGTTGATGTTGGAAGTAGTTACAATATTGACAATGAATGTGGTAGTCCACATCTATATACAAAAAGGCTTTTTATCTTTTTATGGAAGCGGAAACGGGAGCGAGGACGCTGCTGACGAAAACAGGAGAGGAAACGAATGGGTATTCACCAGCTAGGTTGTGGCTATAGGTAGGTGGGTAAATAAGCAAGATTGTTCCTACGAGTTCCAACGTATGGGCTGAGTTAAGGTTCTTGTTTGCAACTCTTTTTCTCAAGTTCATCCACCATTCTTCTGTAAAACAATGCATGTAGCTAGAGTCACGATACGTAGCGGTACGCGTTGCAGAAAGTTTTTGTTGTTGTGCTGCTGGACTGTAAAATGAATACCTATTGTACAGAGGGATATTAAGATTTATAATCTAGTTCACAGGAGTAAAAGTAGTTTAATGGCTACAGAAATAACAATGTATGAGCAAGTTTTTGTCAGAATGGAACATAAAAACTGATAAAAAGACTTAATTTTTCATTATGCTCGAAATAACATTTCACTCTAGGAAATGTGGTGCACAAAAAGGCACAGAAAGGCTCGTGCAAATATGTATATTTGTTTCAGATGTATTATTCAGCAGAACACACGGTTACTCAGGTAGAACAATACAGGAATTTGTCAATGCCAACCCTATCAAAAATGCCAAAAGTCAAGATCACGCGCAGCGCAAACAAATGAAAGAAATAAAGTTTGCCTTCCTAATTCGAATCAGAACAAAACTTTAGCTATTACACCTTTAGCTGTATATATGGTTATGCTTCATTGTTGTCCAAAGGCGGAAACAAAATTGCTCATTGTTTATTTATATTCGTTGGTTTAAAGTTAAGTTAAGCTAATGCATTGGAAAGCATGGTTATGAATGACGGTTGACCTTTATTGGTATTTGTATTTGCGTTGATTCGTTATCATCCATTTACTATAACTTTGATCGCAACGTACTTCTCTATCATCTATAATTAACACAGATGCGTTTTGAAACTGGGACAGTGAAGATTCTTTCAGAAGCTTGAACAGTAACGACAAATTTTTTATAAAGAATAGCTGAACATTTTTTATGATGCATTTATACAATTAGAGTGTACTTTTGGATCCCCTCTGCTGTAGAAAATGAAAAGATGAAAAAGTCATCTGCATCAAAGTCTTCTTTCAAAAAGTATTAAAAATGAAAGTGGTGATATTTAAAAGGAGTTTAGTTGTGGATGGGTAGATTGAGTACAATAGACTGAAAAAGTTATGAGTTTGTTCCTACATTAAAAGGGATTTAGCTCATTTTCAACAATCAAAAAGCACTTGAAATCGCTAGCGTCGTCGTTCGTTCCTCTAAAATGTTCTCCCAGAAGAATCTCTCAATGTACCTACAAGAGTATACGCATGTAGCGGATCACCGAACTGTGACCAGCAGCCGTGATTTTTTTACTTTTCAGCTTGCAATGAGAAAAAATATCTTTCCAAAGGGTGCATTGTAGCACACACCACCAACGGACTTGTATACACGTATTGAGTAGAAATATGGGCTGCTGGGGACGAGCGTAATAAAAACTGAATTTCACAAAATAGAACACTGAAAAGACGTTTAGAGAAAAAAAGAATGACCATTTGAAAAGCTAAAAATACAAGGGGGGAAGGTCCCAGTCATTATCCCTAGTAAACTGTATCACATATTTTTTTTGATGCACATGTAGTCACGCTTCTTCACGTGACTTATATATTATATCATCAAATCCTGCAGGACCAATGGATATTAATAATAGAAGAGAAAAAAATCCGCATCGAAAAAAGCATTGACTCTTAATCATTGAAATCCAATGGCGAAACTTTGCCATGAGGCTATATGAACATGGAAAAGCCTCTCATCGTAACACGTCATGCTCAACGGTTCTTCAACCAGCACGGAAAAAAGGATGATCCATCAATTACTATACGACGTGGCTTCACAAAGCATTTCTACTTTAGATCTAACTAGACATTCTCTCTTTTAAATCCGTGAGTCATATTATATTTATTTGGAAAAAAATAATAATGCGAGCTTTAAAAAAATTCTTTTGACAAGTATCATCTGCTGGAAAAAAGTCTCTGAATAATAACAGCATTAAAGGTGAGTTGAGCACACGAATGGGAGAAAAAGATAAATGATCATCAACACTTCCTTTATGTTGGAAAAATACTACAAAACAGTCTTCTTTCAACTTGATACAATACAATCCAAGCTCTTTTGTTCATTCCAGCTAAAGATGTTCAGTGAAGTATGGCAAAGAGGTAAAAAACTACATTTTAATAGCCTGAAATAAAACGAAATGTACAAATTTATTTATTTTTGTGCTTCTGCTCAACACAATGAAAGTACATGGTATATTAAGTAATAAATTATTTTGATTATCTTATTTTTCAAGACAGTTAAATATTTTGTTCAAAGTACTATGTAGATAGCTTTTGACAGCTATTTTGTTTCTGGGTGGATTTATGATAACAATAATAATTACATATTGCAGTCAATATTTTTGCAGAGAGTATAGCCCAGGATGCTGTCATTTGATATTTGTATCGTGTAAAATGATATTTTGAATTCGAATAAAGAAATGATATATTGTGATGAAAAATCGAAGAAAAGGGCACATATACAACACATAGGTATATAATATTATTATTATCTTGATTATGGTCTTGAATTTATATCACATCTGTATCTCATGTTTTCATTTTGATAAGTTGTGTTTTGTGGGTGTGTGATTCGTTGCGGTTTTCTGGTACCACAAGACATCAAGCAAGGAGTGCAGTTGGTTGATGGTAATATTTTAATACCTATACATATTCTACTACCTGCATGCATGCACTTGCTGATTGCTTCATCATTCCAAAACCATGTTTGATTCTGCTGTAGGTATGGCCATGAAAAAGTAACGTCTTTCAAAATCTCAAACCTTCTTCAATTCTCCAAACAACCAAAACTTCCGTTCTCCTCCTTTTTCCGAACAAAGCAAAATTCAATTATGGATTACCATGCAGAAAAATCACTCTTCCTTCCAAAGAGACATCAAGTACCCATGCATAACCGTAAAAAGAAAAATCTCATCATGCATCATGGTGTAATCTTCAGCAAAGAGTCAGTTTATCATTATCGTCGTAGTGCACACTGAAATCAAAATTCAAAACGCTACACATTGCTCTTCAATGCTGTAGCCATCCGTCTTTCCATCTTCAGAGCGCTTTGTCTAGTTGTCGGCGGCGCCAGCAGCATAATATCTCACGAAGACGAAGAAAAACTCGACAGATTTAAAGTATGGTTAACGATTTGAAGGAATATATATGGGATGACGCATCTGTCTTCATTCAACCTTTCTCTATATACCTTGACTTTAGATGATTTACAATCATATCAACCTTAACCACTGTAAATTATGCAGAGAAGACGCCGCTGATGATATCAAAAAATTTCGATAAAATTATTGTATTCAATCTGTGTGCACCGCACATGTACTGGTCTGAGATTACATTTAGAAGAAAGTTGAGTATATGCAAATATACCTGTGCACGCTTGAGGGTATCCATCATAATTCGGAAATATCTCTAAAGCTGTTACCAAACTAATCATTGAGACAAAAAATGAAACTGCATTTTTTTGCTCTGGATTCAGATCACTTGGGATGAAACGATGCAGAAAAAAAGATGCAGAAAAAAAATCAATATAGCGTGTGATCAGGAAAGTGCCAATAAAATACAGCAAAAAAAGTGTTCGAGGATCCCTTGCTAACACGTATATAGTCGATAGGATCTGTACACATGCGATCATTGGATTTGCTTGAGGATCCGACTGATTGCATTATATCTCATAACACAATGCAACTTTACCAATTTGTCGCGGTGTATTACTAATTCGGCTATGGTAGTTTTTTTGTTCATTGTGGTAAATATTGGAAACGTAATAGCGATCGAGGCGGTATTACATTGTACTATCATGTGATGCTTTAAATCTCGTCCATATTATAATCTGCTCATTAAAAGTTCACAATCAGATTTCAAACTGCACGTTTTCTTAATGTATTTAATGTTTAAAATCCCATGAAAATTTTGTAAAACATGTCGAAAAGTAAAAGCGATGCCGATGACAAGACGCAAGTTGAGTTTTATGATTTCACTTCATACCTTTACAATTAGGGTTCCCTAAGTGGTTTGCAAAGCACACTTACTTTGCATCATAGCTGAAGGCGTTGCAGAGATAAACTTTCATGAGAATGGGAACAACCATAATGGCAGCAGTAAAATGACATGGAGGCACAGTGTAGTAGTATCGCCAATGTCAATGTCAAATTTTGGTTGCGATCTTTATGTGGTTTGTCAATTCGGTGCGGTTGGTTGGTTGAAAAATTGTAATAATGCTTTGTCGATTTTTAATGCGCTATAACGCTGCAATGTGCTAATTTAAATTGTGTTTAGAAAGTTTCTAAAATGATTTGGCGGATTCATGAGAGGTTAAAACAAAAACATTTGTCAGGTTGACACGAATGCGTCGATGTCGATTTATAATGTCAATGCCACTTGACCTCGGAAATAGGTAATCCGGAATAAAGATGCATTTTTATTATCCAACTAGTGTTGTTCAGAGAACTGACATGAATGGTTCAAGTTCAAGGGAATGCATATAATGCATTACGATTTACTGCACTAAAATAAAATTAGACGTAATTCGTATATAATGCACTGAATTACGGCTAAAAGGTTAAATATTTTCAAATCAGTGTTGCAGCAGCACTCATACCATACCTAACACTTATTCCTCACATAGTAAAAAAATACTGCATACCTGTTCAGTCAAGTATAGAAAACTCCTGGGAACAAAAATGACCGTCATTACTCACAGTAGCTTCCTGTGTAAACCCATTTTTATTTTGCAGACGCAGCGATTACCGAGAGGTGAATAATTCCATTCCCACATGCAACATTCTTATTGTTTTTATTTTTTTAAATTGGTATGGACGGTAGACCGCTGTTCACTCACTGTGTGTATGAAGTCATGAAAGAGCATCATTCAGGAAAAGCTTACTTACATCACATATTTACTCACACACATCATAATATTCTCTATTTAACAAGGCACATGTTACGTAAAGTAATAGATCGCATTTTTATAATGGCAGGGAAGATTCAACAACAATCTAATTGCCACCAATAATGTTTTCTCATTTCATTTTGAAATTTATGAATAAAGTAACCACCTCCAAAAACAATGGATTATGCTTCCTCCTTTTTGTATATTCCGGTAGTTTACGGCAATATTAGCGGCAGTTATTGTCTTGCTACGAAGAATAATTAAATCGTTCGAGTTTAGACATTCTAATTGTTATTTTGTAGAATTCTACCTGTGCAGGACATTATAAGCATGTGGCTATTATAGTTTTTGAAAGATGAGCTCTTTCTTCTCACAAAATAGTCAATAATATACAGAATTGCATGGAGTACGACAGTGGAAAAATATAATGATATGCGATGCAATTATTTTAGAATAACTAATTACAGGTTATTTACTGTGCACCTTTTTATGTGCCAACGATGAGCCTCACGAGACGATGCATTTTGTTGTAAACTTCAAATGGTTTGTGCCGCCCTTGTAATAAATTAACCGCAATGAAATAAGAGTTAGAATCGCTCACAAGTCAACATAATATTTCTGCAGTTATTTTCCCTCAGGACATTTTCAAGACTTTCTGAACGACTGAACATAAGAAAACAGCGAGGTGGATATATATAATATTACGTGGAAAAGATATAACAACACTAAACGTCGCACGTAATTGTTCAAATGCAACAATTTTGGCTTTTCTAGCACACAACGAACATTCATTATTTTTATTGTCGTACTTATTTATTATCATCATCACAAGAAGAAGAAAGGCAGACAATATAACATCTCTGTTGTGTTTAATGATGATTACAACAGAACAATGCTCCCGTCTTTTTTCTTCAACACATTCTGTATGATTCAAAATATGATAACGGCAACAACGACAGTGACAGTGGTGGTAACTGGTAACACAATACGATATAACGATATTATTATGAACATAAAAAATATTATTTACCACAGAAATCATCATCATCCAAATATTTTAAAATTGCTCTACTTCTTTAGGACATTGACATTTCTACTTGTCATCAAATCCGTTACACTTATTGGTACAAATATTATTTTTTAGTTTTATTGTGATTTTCTCGCCACAATGAATTCATAAAAATCGTCAGGGTTGTTGCACATGCAATTACGTTTTGTCTTTTCTGTGCCACTTGTACACGTAGGTACATAATTATGGTACAATTGCAGATTATCTGGCATTTGCATATTTGGGTTTTAGCAGATGATATCCACAGACTCGAAAATTTGCCACAATTTACCAACAAAGATGCAAGGTGGATCGCGAAAAGACACATTTCGCCTCTTTCTTTATGATTGGCTATGTTAAGGGTTAGCAGTTTTGCAGCTGTGTGTGTGTGTGGTAAAACAGTCAAGGAACAATGACTCGTTCCAGTACAGTTCAACAGTAACCTTCTGTCACCTTTTGATGTGAAACGATATGATGATGAATCAGATGAATTTATATACTCCTGCTTGCTTACTACTTACTACCACTCTAAGCAGTTTTCTCTGAGAATGGAAAATGTGATGAAATCGCTCTTGTTTCCGGTACACCAACCGTGACCGATATTGAAACGGGTACGACAGGCGGACATATAAGCTGGTCTCCAACTTCCTACAATATTAATACAAACTAGTTACAGGCAATATGAATGCAATGCGTAATAATAATATAAACATATCGGATACGATATGAAGAGGGCCATTAAATTTTGACAAGTCCGAACGAAGCCCCTCTCTCATCGTCCTTTATGAATGTCTTGTCAAAAAATTTCCCCTCCAACAGCAGTAACCGAGAAATGGTCTAGCGAAAACCAACTTTCTTACTGGTCATTATAACAATATCATCATACGGCTTATATTTATATTGTAGAAGTATTGTTATGTTCGCCCTTTTGAATGGCAGGGCACTGCGGAAGCATATGAATGATTTAAAAAATATACATGGACATCGTTTCGAGTTCCAAAAAATCATGGTTCAAACTTATACGTTGAAAGAATAGTCGGATGGAATATCTGCTTTGGGAGTAGACCGTTACGTTTACGTAATCAAACATGTATATATATTGGAGAAAATAACAATACCTTTTAAGCTGACTATATGTACATATTATATTGCTTGGCACATCTATGTCTAACGATCCCACTGAATTCCCCTTTATGCCATTTACTTATGCATAGCGATTATATATATTATATTTTTTCTCAAGTTGCCTTTGCACAACTCAAAAATATTTTTATTGTTATACTTTTCTCTCTCTACATTTTCTCCCGATATTTTCCTTTTTCGCTCAATTCACTGAGCACTCTGCGCTAGCTCTCTCTCGAACTGGTACCAAAATATAAAAGCATGATACATATAGGCTTAACTGGAATGAGATGACAATGAAACAGTTTTTTCCCTTGTTCTTCCTTTTCGCTCCTACTCCTTCCCACTGTAAAAGTTTACGAGGTTGGATCAAGAAGGGATGCTACGGTTGCTCATCATTATCATCATCATCATCAACATCAGACTCGCAACCGTAAACATTCAACCAAGTTCTTGTGGAGCACAAGCAGCATTCTGCTTTTATGGATAGAAATACGAACTTCACACAAAATGCATCACTACCATGACCAGGGTTGGACCGACGGATCGGATGGCATCAATCAAATACAAAGTGCATCATGTCTTCTCTCTCTCCTCGTTACCGAACCAAGGTTTTCCTTCTACACCAACTATATTGCTCATTCTTTTTTTCTCCCACTTTGGTCTAGGTATATATGGGCAACGTCATGAAATGAGTTGTTCAGAGTCTTCTTGCAATAGTGCGTAGATAGTAAATGAACGGAGCGTAATATGCCAGTCTTAAAAAAGAATTCAGTAAAAACTTTTTACAAAAGTTCTTTTTCCTTCACTCTTCTCTCCTGTGTGCTTAAGCAAAATTCTTAGCGCTTGTGGTGTTTTACTGCAAAACTTGGGTTGCATCCTCTTTAAACTGGCGGTATTCATGCCTCTGGAAAGTTTTCTAAATGAGAACTTCAAAGAGACGTAAAAAAATTCGAGAAATATACACTTTTGGAACCCTTGTTATTATTATTATTATTTTCTTTGCACGGAGACGGACGTGTATATTATCTGCTCTTTAAAACAAAACGAAATTATTAATGATGGTGGCATTCGCAGTAGTAAAATTGTACGCAATCTTAGCCGACACATTGCTGTTTTTTACAATAAATAGCAACAACATTGAAGCCCAGAAAATTACAAGATAAGAAAATGGTAGATAGTGCATGGGGACGAGAGGGTACCAAACTTTATTGCATCATTTACTGCACTCTAAATATTATATTTGCTGCTACACACCTTACACAAGAAAGCATAAAAAATTCTCATCCAAAATGAAACTTTCATCTTGGCTGATGATCTCTTTATTTCCTTTACAGGAAAAAGGGAAAGACGGGAACTCTGCGTCGCTTTTAGTTTGGTCGTTTTGCTCGGATGAAAAACCTGGCTTATGCTGATATTAATCTACGAGGTCATAAAACACACATCCCTTTTTTCCTCTCTAAGACAATATATCCCACTATAAAAACAGAAGTTGGAAGTGACTTTTTTCCCTATTCACTTTCCCTCGTCTTCTTCTTGTGTCGTCTCAATTTTGAATATATTGCAGGATCACATCTCTCAAGCGAGAAAGACGAAATAATAAGTAATTTGATCATCTCCTCCGCTCGTTGTTGTTGTAATATTGCATCAAAAAATCTTTTTCCGCCGCTCCTATATTATGGTACATATTTACATCCAGCAGCAGCATCACCATTTATTTCGTTGTGATCATCATCAAAAGAAATTGTAATTTTCTTTTTAGGATGAGATAGCCGCTTTTATGACGCATGATGGCATGATGATTGTACATGAAGATAAAAAAATTGATTTGATGAAGCCTTTCAAGTAAAAAAAGACGCGAGGAAAGAGATATGAGAAAAATGTACGGATTCCTAATTCTGTGTATTATACTTTGATTCGGATGTAATTTATTACATAGCTATTGCTCTATTTCAATGTGCTTGAGATCTAGAGTATTATTGACATGCGTTGTTTGTGTACATTTACAAAACACAAAATACCAGAGAAAAGAAAACGTGTTGGTACGAATCCATAACAAAAGTAAACTACATTCCATGATCAATCATCCAGAAAGATGGAAAATATTTTGGAAGGACAAAAAAATACTAAAACAACCCATTGCTTCAAATGTGTCCATGTGCAGGTCAAGTTTGTATTTTAATATTTATTTATATTACGATTTTTTTGCAGCATCGTGTAATTCGAAAATATTACTGGTGTACTTTTTCAATCTCAGTTTAAATATTATGTTTGCTTAGATGAATTGTAAAATTCCAACAAAACTATTTCCTATCCTATATTATTTATGACAGGTCATCTATGAATTTCGATAAATATGACTTCCTCCTCCGGTAGTCCAACAATGACAATGTTGTACATATTGGTTAAATGGAGTGTGATGAACATCTAAAAACGTGATACCAGATCGAGTAACTTGAGCCAAAACCGTGCAGTTTTTGAAGAGCCGCGGTCCTGACCCCGACTATAGCCTCTGAAAATGTATTAGTAATATTACAACCGAATATGCACTCAAGCGTTCAATAATATATTTCCAGAAAAAAAACATTCCAGTTTTATTCCCCATTCTGAATACCATTCCGCAAAACTACTGCTGCAGTCGTCGTCACACTGTCCAACATTTAGTTTTACTTTTTTATGTTTCATATTTGTATCCTTTTTTACGAGGCCAAAATTAAAAGAGTGAGAAAAACGCGAGCTGGAAACAAATGATAACCAAAAGTGAATAAAATGCCCACTACCGCACCAGGCACCGTGTGTGTGCAGTTAGCATCACATCCTACATTTTTTTAAAAACTGTGACGAATTCAACGTGTATACAATTTCCTCAAAACGACTCTCCGTTTGATACGCTTGCTGAATATTATTTCAGCTCAGTAAATAAACAAGCATCAAACAATACATTATTTTCTTATTTTTCTCAATGACTGAACGATGTGCATAGAGAAATAGAATGAGAGAGTAAAAATATTGTAACATCCGTACTTTGCATCTGTACAAACATTTACCCATTGTCTGTCCGTCCGTGAATGAATAATATCGTAAGCTTGATGTAAACACGTCAGTTTAGCCTAGGCTGAAAATATACAAGTTTCCGTAGATGAACAATAACATCAATCGTTTAATATTGTAGTAGACGAGAATGCAGCGGAAAAAAATGAAGCACAATGTGCATTATTATTATCGAGTTTTATGATGAATGATGCATATTGAACTGATGCAACCGTCGCGTCGTCGTCGTCGGGAAATGCATCAATTGCATGTAATCACTGTGACTGACTACAACAGCTCAACTGCTGCTGAAGTCAACAAAAAGGTAGGTAGCATTTCAGTTTTTACCCCAAAACTAGAAAAAAATGGAAACCCAATATGCACTCTGTGGTGATTACAATGCTGCGAGCACACTCGGTTTAATCTTTTAGTTTTGCATCATACATAGATTACATGTATTACTCACACTTGGCCAGGGGGATTACATGTGTGATCCATTGTTGGCCTAACGTATTTTACCTTGTTATATCGATCATCAGTGCATACAATATATTATTAGAAAACTTGTCATCTATTGTGATATTTTTTTTCCTAATTCAATGATGATGAGTTATTGGGATTGACTTGACTAGTATAGTGAATCATATAAATGATTCGACTGGGGATGTTTGAGAAGGAACGCTTTGATCTTTGTTTGTGTATTCATCTTTTTTTTTGCTTCTGGGTAAAGAGAGGAAGGGAGGAGGAGGATCTATTTTTAAGCCTTGTGTTTACCAAAAGAGGACTGACCTCTGACACTTGGCTTTTATTCTGTGTACATATCCGTTTTGGATAAATATAAATAGGTAATGGAATATTGTATAGAAATTATGCAGCAGCTCTCGGCAGCTGCTTGGTAAACAAAAATATTCACCGTTTTTTTCACATTGTGCGAGATTTGTTATATGAACTCTGTTCCTGACCACACCTCTATAACTTGTTTCCCTATTCGAGTGATTACCTGTTCGATTGTTAATTTACTTTATGCACTGTAGAGTTGTTTTTCTCTCCATGTTTTGCAGCAGCAGTTAAATTAATTTTGTTAAGTGGGTTCACAATATTTCTGCCAGTCATGGCCTTGGCCTATGACAGAGCTTCATAGTGTATGACTTGTGTTGGTTTGTGATAATAATAATATTACAACAAAACCGAACCTGCCACATTGACTTCCGCATCCGCAAGCAAACCCCATTTGACATAATAACAAAACAGAGAAAGCACGCAGCAGTCACAATTTTTATTCAAAAAAATAAGCTTTTTCCTTTTTTAATAATAAGAAAACGTCAGACGTTTTAATAATAAATATGCAGCATTATTGCTACAATAACAACGAATGTAAATACGAATACAGTTCGTTTGTAGTTTGTGGTTAGGGGATTTGAAGATGACAATGACTTTAGTGCCAGCAAATGGAGCATCCGGTGTCCAATGACAAAAGTGGTTTCGAAAATTACATGTCGTGCTCGTCGTGGTACCGAGTAGAAATAAGAAGAATCATGTTATGAGTCACAAGTCCGAGCTTCACAACAAAAATGAAGTATGGAAGCGTCCCTCTTATTTTATTTTTCGTAACGAAGGCGTAAACTTTTTCTACTGAAATCCCTGGGAATTCCTGTAAATCTTAATAAAGTACAAATCAATAAAAGGAAGAAATTAATCTTTTTGTTTAGAAAGCATAAAACTCATTTGATATCTGGCAAATTGCAAACGGACAAAATAAGTTTAGTCAGTGAAGAAAGAAGAAGTTTTCAACTTGAGCGTTTCTGAAAAGACTCTTACACCTAAAAATTACATTTGAGCAGACATATAGTTCCGATTCCCCCTGTAAGATAATTAATCTCCTTTTTGGAGCTTTTAAACAAACTTGATTTGAACGCTGTTCCTTTATATGCGGGAGAGAAACTTTTAACAAATATGATTACTTCTACACTTTTCTTCGTCTTTTGTTTTCGCACTCCACTCTCTTGTAACGCGAGCACTAAAATGAATTTTTTAAAGTTTTTTGTGAGAAAAAGCACTTTAGCATGCCTTTCCATTCTTATTAGTACCACCTACTATGATGCTTACACAACATTCAGAGCAAGGAGATTTTTTTATGAACCATTATAAGCGTAAGCAAAGTGCGTAAATTATCCCAACATCCCGTTTTCTCCAAAACTCTTTCCTTCCTCTCCTCCTGCAAATGCGTAAAAAGCTATAACACTTTTTGGCTGTTAACTTGTTTTTAAATACTTTTACACATTACAACATCACACCAAACAAGATTCCTGCCGTTCCAACATGATGCATTTTTATATCCTTTTCTCCATTCTTCCGTTTGGATACGGCACGATTCAAAAATTCAGATGCAAAGACAAGTACGCCTCTCTTCTTGGCTGCACTATTATTACGTTTTATTAGTACATCTGCATTCATGGGTGTACTCTACTCTATATACTTATATTTCTTTCTTTCACGGGCGCTCCATGCACTCCTCGCGTCTATAGTCTCCAACTCATTGAGTCAGCTTGAGTTAAATAACTACCAGCAAGTGTGATGGTTCATTCGGGAAGAAAAGATGTTTTTGTCTTAATCTCATTCATCCCTTAAAATGCAAATTTTGACAATCAACTGAGAATTTATGTTCAAGTGCTTTTCTCTCATCGCCTACTTCTACTTTCCTTGCTACTCTTGGCTGCAGCCTCTTTCTTACTTCCTCTCTCTCTCTCTCCCTACTTGGCTTTTCAGTAGGCACCTTGTTCCCAAAAAAACGCATCTCTCTCATCGCTACATTTTGTTGTTAGCATCCCATTTTCCTATAACCCATGCACACGACATGCATGTTTTCCCCTTGTGTGTATAAAGCATGCATGAATGCACAAGTCAAGATTGTGTAGCTGGTGTTTTTGCTGTTGCTACTAAAAGAAGGCATAAAAAGTCAGAGAGGAGAATATACTACAACAAAAAGGGATGGTATATTATAAAAATGGACGTGTGTGTACTACGTGGGAGTATGTATGGTTGTATCAGTAAAACAATGCATTTTCTTTTTCATGATAGTTGCTGCTTGCTATCTTGGGAGCATCTTCTGATCTGATACATTTTACATAAGATTACTACTTCTGGCACATCTTCACTGTCTCCCTCTGCCTCCACTTTTCGACTAGTTTTATTTATATTTGTATTAAAAGTGCAACGATGCACTTCTCCCCACACGCATGCAGCAACTTTACTACTTCTTTCCGTTTCTCAGCAGCGTCATAATAACATCTACGACGAGCGCATCTTCCCGTGGATTATGGCATGGTGAGTGAACACAATCAAATGTTATCAAATGAGCTTCTGTTTAGTTTATAGCGAGCATATTATGAGAATATGTAAACGTGCCTCTGTGCTAATATCATCACCTATCTTAAAAGGAAAGAACGATACATATATAAAATGAACATTGTGCATAATATACAACGACATATTGTGCGTTTATACTTCACATTGTACTCAAGTGGTCCTGAAATGCGATGCTGGTGGAAGAAAATGTGTATATGGTTTACGCAGAGCAGTACGAATTCATGAAGTGCACACTTTATTTACAAGAAAGAGTAGAGAGCCATTTCCATCGTCTCGTCTCCTTCATTGAGAAAAGAAACGTTGCGCAATGTTTTGTAATAAATAAGAAAAGAAAAGGGAGTCCAGGGGAATCTCGTTGAGTAAATCGTCTTCTCTGGAGACAGATCGAGGAAAATTCATGACCATTACTTTTGTACTTTTTCGGTTTGCAGAAGCGCGGTGCGGTACTGAGGCTGTTGTGGTGTATCGTGAAGAAGTGTTTGATGTTCTTTGTTTATAATATGCATCGAGTAAGTAGCATTTTTACGTTTTGTTTTGAGCTGGGAGATTCTTTTCCTTCTCATTTCATGTATATGCGGAACTGAAGCAACAGCAACTGCTGCTGCGTGCAGCAATGGGTAAAGTGAGATTTCCGTCAGGAAGATTGGAATCAAAAATATATTATAATGCCACCATTCCCTGCTACTTTAATACTCCAAATAATGGTGTAACGTCTGCTTACAAAAAAGTTGTGCAGGGATGGACCAAATGGCAAAGCATCTTATTTTTTATTTTTATTTACTCATTCCAACTATTTCAATGTGAATTGAAAGAAACAAAGAAAAAAGAGTCTAGGGAGTCTTCACACACACACACGGCTCCTGTGTTTTTTTCTGCTCAAGACAGGAAAATGCGTGCATGGACGCCAGATTTTCAGATTTTATAATATTGCTATTTGTAATGCTATCATTTGAACAACATTTTTTCAGTGTTTATAATACATGCATACACGTAGAGCAATGCAAATGGAAAACAAGCCAAAGTCACCGATTCAAATATTTTGTATACAAACTAGAGTAGACAATCTACTTGTTCATATCATTTTTCGTATATCATCAAAGTTTTTTATATCAATGCCTTGAGGAAGGCGAGCTTCCATACATCTTCATTTTCAAAGACACTATCTGATCTGATAATATGTACACGTCATATGAGCCATTTTCTTTCTTTCTTTCTTCCCTACCATCACAAACAACAAAAAAGAAGTCCTAAATTGGTCCATTACGTTGTGTGGTCTTTCTTATTGATATGATGTGCCACAAAAACGCACACTATGCCTTCTTGTTTTTTCTTCGAATGGTATTTTTGTTGCTGCTTTGTGTAGAGAAGGGAACGCAACAAAATCGTAACATCAAAGTGTTGAGAACCGTAAAGAGTCCCCCACACAACATAGTTTAAGCCCTTACGCAGTCTTAAGATCACTGCACACTGTTTGTTTGTTGATATGCGGCTTTTTACTCTCAGGAGCATGTACACGTGTCGACTCCCAAGGGTCTTTGTAAAAGGCCACCACGAAAAATAATTTTAAAAGAATTGGGGAGGAAAAGGACATACTAATATGGACATTGCTTTCATCATTACGATATCAACAACTGTAGTATTTACATACGAATACTTGAGACAATCCATCTATTATGTTGGGAGCGAGGAATCCAAGTCCGTTCATGTCAACTCCAAGCAAAGTCGACAGAATGATCCCGACTTCATTGATCGGATAATCCGAGGAATTTATTGACGTTTCTGTTTATTCTGCGGCATCGCTCAGAGTGTACACTCGAGCGCACCTCATATACCTGCATTATACATTGACCATGATGGGAGATGGCAATTGATACAGAAACTCAATTTAAGGCAAATGATTTCTTTTGACTTATCTTCCGCCTTTCCTTTTCCCCAGGAAGTAATCATTGATGGTGATACTAACCGAAAGCCAACACAGCAATTACAGCCGTCCTGATGTTTACATCGTATAGTAAATCTCTCGAGAGACAAAAGCTTAAAGTTGAAGAGATAAGACTAGTTTTCCTCTTTCTCTTTTTATCTCATGGGTAGAGAAAATGTTTCAGCGGAAAGCATGGACTGTGTGGAAAGCAGCTCCAGCAAATATTATGTGTGTTTGTGTCGTTTTATACCCCATTCCCTTTTAATCCCACTTGTAATGAGTGCTAACGGGAAATACTGACCGAGCAAGAATTATACAAAGGCATAAAACTGACAATGGATGAGAAAGGGGTTCCATCTAACTACACAACCGGTGTTCAATGCAAAAGCTGGATATGTAATTACTAATTAGCCTGAGTCAAAATTACAGTTGTGAAAATATAATAAAACGCCCTTGTGATTACAGTTAGGTATTTGTGGTTTCTAGTCGTTTTTTTCTACAAACTAATATGAGTATACAATTATTATACTAGGTTAGATATATTTCTTTACAATAATTGATATTCTTTTAGTGGAACTTGGAACATGTCTTGTTTGATGAGAGATCATAAATTGTTTTAACAAAAACGTAGCAAGCCCACTCACAGACAGCAGCCGGTTGCTGGTAAGTAGTCTGAGACCTTGTCTGTATTGAAACGGATTCTCTACGTGAGTCACTCCAGTTAAAAGAATTACTTATACCATCACCCTTAGCATATTAAGGGATCTGAGTACATTTGTGTTACGGGAAATAATACACCTGTGGTGTGGTGTCATATAGTCATGAACCTTTTAGTAAGCCATTTCTATTGACGTGGTGAAGTGAAACGTATGGTACATATGAGGCTGAGATGAGTTTAAAAAAAGGCAACGTGTGTGTTCATTCATTTCTATTCTGCCAGCATTTTTTTGGAATGATGTTTCGTGTGGTTTTTAGTTTGTTAGGACGGTAAATGAGTTTAATTTCGACACTTTCGACGTAACAAAATAGATAACAAAAGCTGGTGGGGAACTGACGGTTGAAATGCCTATTTATGAGTTATTTAGGGTTAAGACCTGCTTGAGCAAACAACTCGACAGAGGCGGCATGTTTTTAATAATATTTAGTTTCTTTACAAGAACCTGCTGCCAGCCAACAACAGCTATTATGTAAGAGTTTATTTTTAAGAGAGGCTAATAATCGTTTTTCTAGATAATTAACTATTTCATAAAAACATATATAGCTTTTAATGATTTTATTTCAATTGCAAACCATATCATGAATCATTACAAGGGGAAACGACAAGCTGTCAACATTGCATTATTTATTTAGTTTACGGTATTTTCAAACGTACATAACTTTGTGAAATGTTTCGTCAATTTAATTGACTTTTTTTCTGACAAATAAAACTATGACCGAGCCACTCGTGCTTGTAAAACAAACAAATATATGCATGGACCTACCAACCATTGTGAAAAAATGCTGGAAGGAAGCCTGGTTAAATATTTTCCTAAGCATATTGTAAGTTAACTCTAGTAAAACACATTTAAATAATGCATTTCTAAGGATTGGAGATTTATTTCCGAGAATTTTTCAAATTCTTTATACAGATTCAAAAAACCAATGGTTGTGCAATGAAACATTCGTGACATGACAATTCATGACAATATTCGTTTTGTTTTGTAACCTTGCACTGCAGTACGCCAATTCATCACAACTAATGCATGCGATTCTTGTCCAAATGTTTTGAAATGAAATTCCAGCAGAAGAGAAGTGAAAATCAACATAGACATTTATTTACCCTAATCATGAGTTTTTCACTTAATTATTCTCTTACAAGTTCAAAGTATGCATACTTGGCTTCCTTCAGTTTAAAAAAATATCCATACACATTGGTAATCCGCATAATTACAAAAACAAAGAGGTAGAGAGGTATGGCTCGTTTGTTCATTTCTTTACTTAAAAGAAAATGTAGCGCAATCCTTTATACATATTTTTTATCAGAAAACTTGGTTTGATTTTTAACTCGGAAAATATTGTACACATTTTCGTCGTGTCTTAAATGTTGCTTGCTTGTTTCGCAGGAGCACAGTTGCTCAGTTCCGTTGAGTGACGAATTGAAAAAAACGTATCAAGTGCAGAGGGGTATCGAGAATAAAAAATTAAGGAGCATCAAGAACCTTTTTTTTGTCACCCCAATACATCTTCTCCATTTCCCTTTTTCCTTGCCTTGCTCCACTGCACTTTACTAAACGACTATTTTCACATCTTCAATCTGCATCGGATAATTTACACAAAAGGATAATCTTACGATGACGATAGGAGGAAGAAGCCAAAAAACATTACGCGCGGCTGATAGTTAATCTATACGCCTTCCCTTCGCATGTCTCCTTTGCAATAAATGTTCCTACCTAAATGAGGGATACAGCAAAAAAAAAGTACGCAATACACACTTTTTGTCTCAGATGACGATGATGTCAACTGGAATTTCTTGTGTTTGGAACGGTTTTAGAGGTGTGGATGTATTGAAAGTGACACAATACTATGTTATACTCATTCCACCGCCGACGCACACAACACCAAAATAGAATTGAAAATAGAAAGTCTATTGATGATACTCATTCGTAGTTTTTTTGGATATATTTTTTACTGATATTGTACACCAATAACCATAAAATGAATACACAGAAAATGTGAAGGTATTGCGTTTCATCTTGGTGTGTTGTATGGAGTAGTAATAATAGATGTATGTAATATCAATACAGATACTATCTGCACACACACACACCCACATAAAAGGAAGCGCATTTTGTTTCAATTCCTCCTTGTTTACCTTTTCAATCTTTCTTTTAATAGTTTGGAAAAAAGGGGTACAGAGGAATTTAGATTTTCAGTGCTGACAACATATCGTTCAAAAGAAAAAAAAGGAGGCTGCAATTCAATGCTGCTTATAATAGTTTGTTCAGAATTCAGAGAGGAGGTATATTCGTTTGCCCTGTCACGTCTAAAATATATGTTGCAATGCTCATTCTTGTTTTTTTGTCCATTCCAATGCTGAATGTGTACATTTTTACTAAAAGCTCCCTCAAGACTACTATGAGGAATAATTTATTATATCAGAAAATGTCTTGTTGTTGGAAAAATACGGCTTATGCACAATTTTTTAGATTTTGTATTTTTGATATTTTCATCTGCATGTAATCCTAAAAAAGTATAGGATATAGGTATATTTTATAGAAGAAGCAAAAAAATTTCAATTGATAGAAAGAGGAGGAGAAAGTCCACCTATTAGCATATGAACTGCCAAGAGAATGTCGGCTGCTGTGCTGGTGGTTAGCCAAACAATGACATCTGAAAAGTTAATAAAAATATTGTATGCAAGCAGGTGTATAACTACAACATATATGCATCGCTCGCCCATGTCGCTAATAATGTACGTGTAGTACATATGTGAAATGAAGACTTGTACAAATCCACTGACAGTTTATTGCCTCACCAGAAATGGTGGTAAATGTCATGGCCAAACAAAATGACATTAGACATTACAATTTTTTCAGAGCAAAAATGAACAAACGAGAGCACAGACTAAAAAAAGCTCTCACAGAGTCGAATAGAAGCAAAAAGGCGTTCATAATATATGATAACAATCTCAAGTTCTCAAGTCATGCCTTTCAGAAAGGAAGAGAGAGAGAGATTGCAATGTAGTACAAAAACACACAGCGTTATCTTTTTATTCTTCTGGACAGCCAAAGAGAAATGGGAAAATAGGAGTGACTGTACAGCAGTATGGCGATATGGCAAACAAAAAACTGTGTATATAATATTAGCTATAGCTTCTGGCACATGCGGAACTGCATTATTTTTACCACAGGACTATTTTTTGTATGTCGAGGATTTTCATTGCACACAGAAGTTATTATTATTTTATATCATCCCAGTCCCATTACACTTTATCTTTCAAGATATTTTGACAAGCCCTTGTTTGCTTTTCTTGTGATTTGCCGATATGCTTTAAACCACCACACAGTTTGTTTGTGCAATCGGTAATTTAAAAGCCAAGAAACAAGTAATATCATTTTATGAAATTTTCTGTTTTTTATTATGTGTTTACAAAGTAGCTACTTTATTGATCATTAATAGAAATGATATGGGATGGGTTCTTGAAAGGTCTATACAAAGCTACATAAGTACCACTGAATCATGTTTCGAAAAAGATAAATACAAACATTGAAAGTTGTCTTGGCCAGAAAAAGTCTACGCTTTGGCATTCTACTTGCGTATTACATGCATATGAAGGTTGAATTTCTACATCAAACATATTTTTGTTATAAACGTGACTTTACATGATTCTGCTTCTGTTGCAATTTTATTGCTTTAAAATACCATTCATTTCAAATCGGAGATTTGTTTTTCAATCTTATCTTCTGATGATGATGCAACTTTATTATCTTAAGGAAGGACGTTAACTTGAAATAACATGCACACTTTAGCTTCTTGTCAAAAACGATTCAGGTATTCGTAATAAATTGATAATGTATATGGTTATATACATTTCTGCAAAAAAAAACAAAGTGCTTTGAGATTTAAAATATTATGCAAAGGACAACGCGGAAAATATAAGACACTCTTTTTTGTATATCGTCTTCCGCGTAATGAAATATTCATATAAACAAAATGTAATTTGCTAGAGAGAGAGAGAGAGAGATCCTTCTCTGGTAAAAAAATATGAACAACATATAATAATATCTCTCTCATATTGCTATTATGTACAAATTTGATGATAGATGATGAAAGCCTGATGATGGTATTTTAAAATTAAAGGGCTATGAAATAACTGGGCGTGGAGCTACAGGATAAAGATGAATGAAAGTCGCAGTGCAGCGTAAATCCCGACTCTATTAAGTAGTAAGAATCCCAAGGAGAGGAAAACCATTTCAAGAGAGCGGACCAAGAGAGAGCCGAGTCTTTAGTTTTTGATTATACAGAAACAGTAATGATGCATGGATGTACAAACAGTACGTGCACTTATGTATGTGAGTATTCATTAGGTAATGTGTATACATTCGGTATATACAATATTAAAATTGCGGTTCCAAAAATATAAACGTACCTCAGTGAGTTCCGGATGTCGCTTCAGAAGATCTTCTAAAGACTGAGCATTAATAATGACAGGGATGAATACAAGAATGCTCCAGAGGAGCGACGCCTTAATTGAGAACCACATTTTTTTTTTGCTTCTTCCCTTCCGCTGTTTCAAATTTGTAGGTCGGTTTCTCTGAAAATTCTTTCCTTTTGAAAAAAAAACTAAAATGTTTTGAAAGGAGCGAGGTTTATTGTAGGCAAATATTACTACTATTAACGTACATAAAGCACACACTGGCTTCTAATTGTATTATTCTTGATGTAACGATGTTTTGAGCCAGTTAGTTAAAAACACTGTGTAGTAGGTTGAGATGTAAAAAATACACGGGAAAACTTTTTTTTTCTGAGGATCCTTTTTTCACAAAACAAAAACTTATATTGCAATAATTAGAACGATAACATTCATCAAACTTTTCATTCAGCGTGTGTGTCGTCGCAAATGAATCTAGGCAAGTTTTCTTGTATATTTTTTTAAAAGCCGGTGAAAAGTTGATTGAGCTTGAGTACTGTTCTTTCACTATTTTTTTTGTAATAATACTTTATTATTATTATTTATACCAATATCTATATAAGCATAATGGAGTCTTGAAATTTTTTGTTGTTAAATCAAGTAAGGTCTTCAACACAAACTTTCTTTAAACAGGCCGACAAATTTTTTTTTTTGCTTTTTGAACACAAACAATGTAATCAAATCAAATTAATGAGTAGTAGCACTTATTATTTTTTAGTAGTAGTATTCAATCAAAGGCAACCGTTCTTTTCCAAATTACTGCTTGCTGATGATGATGATGCCGGTCTTTGTTCATATTCGTCGGTGCAGCCGTCCATACCCTAGAACAAAACGGTAACAAAAACACAGTTTTTTATCAGTTCACACAATTCCTGCAAGAAAAAATCAAATTTTAGTAAAACTAGAACCACACTTTCAATTTATTAAATTTTGCTCAACACGCCATATATACATATCTACTGGTTATAGTCATGATGATCGACATTATGACAATATTAAATTAAGTACGATACTTGGCAATATACGCACAATTCCAATTAATTTCAACTATAAGTTTTGTCCGTGGAGCACCAAACCCACCAGTGAAAATAGTTTAGTTATTAGATCGATTTCTCTCTCTACTATACTATCACTCTTTTCTTTCCACTTTTTTAGGCATTTTTATTTTTCTGCTCTCTGTGAAGCCTGAGCAGTACACACCGCACAACGATGCACATTATAGCTGGCAGAGAGAATATTATGTATTTCCAATGCCCGTTCTTTTCCACCAATACAATCATTCATTCCATCACATGCATAAGTAATATTGCTTGTCTTCAAACGTAGCGTTTTCTCTTCAGCTTACAACAGCACGAGTAGTAGTAAGTCCAGTAGTGGTTTTGTGAGGCAAGGTATGACGTAATAGAGAAATGCTGGCCTTCTGCTGATTATGATGACTTTCTCGTGCTAGCGAGCAGAATATTGCCATATTATTATTCAACTTGTTCTCCCCTTCCTCCTTTTTTTATTATTTCAATGCTAAAACATTCTCGTCGAGAGAGAGAGCTCCATAAATAATGCCTATTAGCGCTATTTGCTTTTTCCACGACAATGCAATGTGGTGGTGGTGGTTAGGTAAATGGAAAGTTCAAGTAAAAAATTTTCCTTCACAACTACTAATACTGTCACGATATTTATATTCTCGCCAGTCTCTCCAATTCCGAATAATTTGTGTGTGAGGTAGACTGCACTGGACAGCGAGTAAAAAAATGAATAAAAGTACAATTTATCACATTGCACCACTCAAGAGGAATAAAAGAAAGGAAGGTGGTTTGGCTTTTTGTAGAGGTTAAGCAATTGAGCATGTGTGTATATTATTATATTTAGCATTCGAAGGTAGACTCTAGAAAATTGTAATGGAGGTTGACAAGTTATATATAAGGAGTCGTGAGAATTGCAAATATTTTCTCTATTGAGAAAAAAAATGAATTTGATTTTCACCAGTATATACTCACATTCGTGCCGGACTGTGTTCTTGAAGGCTCAGGTATGCACATAAGCACATATTCCTCGACGAAAATTTTGTGATTATATTAGTATAGATTTTTTTGCAAAGAACGTTGCGGTGAGGGAGAATGTTTCTTATGGTTAGTTATAATATGCTTTTTCAGATCCAGTAGTGCATACGCAGACGAAACAAAATGTCGGTACGATGGCCTGCTGCTGTTTTGCTTAGTGTGTTTCTAATAAACTTTGCAAAGGTTGGTGGTGGTAATAATAGCAATAATTATTGTTATAATAATAATTTTTTTTATCTAGGCCAATACCAAAATATACTATAGCTCACGTATTGATTGATATCTTTCTTTCCTTCTACACTGGTCGTCGCTAACTCTGCCGCTGTTTTGTTTTGTGTGTAGGTACAATTGTTTGTTCTTCATCATCACAGTTCACGTTTTTCTTTTCTCTAAAAAATCCATGGTTTGTACAATTGAAGGATATATATTGTAGGTATCTCTACTTGTATAATAATATCTATATAATATATTAAGTAAGTGGAGGAGTTTTTTTTTATTTGCTTTCTTTTACAACAACACCAGAGTTGATGGCAGTACAGTTTTGTGGCGGTGCTTTTAGCAGTTTTTTTTTCAGTATTAAATATTGTGGCAGTTGTAAAAGTAGACAGACACACACACACGACGAGCAAGCAAAAAAAAACTTATTACTCCTTCCGTCCTCCTCTTTCTCTTCTCTCCACGCTCAACAACAAACCTTTCACGTTCCCTGTTCTTCTTCTTCTATTCCAGCACTTTTCTTGCTGTGATACTGCTGGGCACTCACTCAGCCAGTGCTGGCAACCGAATTTCTCTATACTATGTCATGTATAGAGAGAGAAAAGAGATGCACCAAAGTCACTACGGTACTTTTTGGCAATTCCGGCAGCAGCAAAACTATGGGACCTCAAAGAACAAGTATATATTGAGCACATATTATAAAAGCGAGAGAAAACAACAACGACGACGGCTGCTGCTAGTGCTATCGTAGAAAGTATAGAGGAGCATCATAGCCAAGTTATTTTATGTAGAGCAGTAGTGTATATGTGGCATGTGAGCACTGGCAATTCTACTGTGTGCAAAATGTTCAAGGAATAAAAAAAACATGTATATAGCAAAAGCAAAGGAAGAAGGAAAATCGATAGAATACCCACCCGTCTTCCTCCAGTCCCTTTTACTATCTTGTTATGCCAAATTCATGGAGAGATGATGATGATGATGATGATGACGGTAGCCTTCTTCGCATCGTATTCCCAGGCTTGGAATAGAAAAGCTGTGTGTGTGGTAGAGAGAAAGTGTGCTTTCCTCTCGTCTACTTTTGTCGTTAAAAAATACAGTGTGTAGAGAGAATGTAATATTATTGGGAGCACAGCCACACGAGGAAACAGAAGAGAGAGAAAGCTTGTGTATTTTAATGCTGTCCTGTGTGCGCTCACATTGAAGACGACTCAAATAATCCAATGGACCTTTTAACCTTGATACTTCTTTTCTTGCTTGCAGAGAAGAGAGAGAGACTATTCCTATTTTGAAGAACTGGTGCTTCTTCTGCACTAATTTATTCAGGACAGTCCGTTACACACAAACAGTTACAGATTTTTTTTGGGTCTAACTATTGGTTTTATTTTTTGTTTATTAAGAAAAAGCTGGAGAACTTGAGACGACGTTTTATGCACTCGAAGAACAAAAAATATTATTTTACGAGTGGAGCAGGTGACAAGAAACCAGGTTGTGGTCCAATATAGCTTGCATCAAAGATGAAATACTTTTTTTGTTGTATAGTTTCTAATGCTTTTGTATCCGATCTTGTAGAAAAAACTGCTTTCATCAAAGACCTTGAAAAATTGTAGAACCCTTCTTCTCTGCTTGGCTGAGTTGGCAGTGAGACGCTGGAGCGCGTTGCTGAATGATAAAGATACACCAAGTAGATTGGTATTGCTTTTTTCTTGGTATTTTATTTTGAACCAGTTATCGTTCGGTGTTGCGATTTTTGGACTATTTCATCGGTTTGCTTGGAATTTACTTTTTCCTCCGTAACCTCTCCCCTGCCTTCCAGAGATTGTGAGATGGTTGGTTAGAATAGAAACGGCTCCCTGTAAAATGAGAGGTATAGGAGAAAGATATATACACAATACCAATTTGTTACAAATGTCGGATGCTATCATTATGACGAATTTTGTGTTTTTCTCCAAATGTTAATATTTCTAAAGATTTAAGCGTTTACTTTTATTCTGTAGCACCTTTATTGGTGGGTTTAATGACTCTGAATATTTATAACAGATAATGCGTTACATAATGGAAACGATCAATGCTTGAGCTGAAAATACAGATCGTATTTCTTTAACAGAATATCCCCTTATTGTACTACCGTTATGTTCTGGAAGTACAAAAATGAAACCAGCAGCAACTTTTCTGATTGCTCCAGCAGTACGTGTACGTATTATATTACATATTAAAGCGTGGATAAAACCACAAGTGAAAGACTTGGAGTGATGACTATACAATGATTGACACACTACTCACTTGAGTACAAGATGGAATAATGCGGAATAATGGTTACATGTTGGAGCTGAAGTTGAAATGCTTAACGTTATAGGTTTTGACTGTGCAAGATGCCAGAACTTTGATAGGGGAAAATTATTGAAGAAAATGATAAATGCCTTTTCTACATCCCATCATATAACCGTTTGTTGAGTATATTTGAATACATGACTGTTTGAACTAGGAATTAGCTCTTTCTGCTTTGCTTGCGTAAAATATAGGAATAAAAATGTTGGTGCCACATTGTTGTTGTTGCTTACTGCGCTGGTTTGGTGTGTGTGCATGCATTATAAATAAGTTTTTCATAACTTACATCTCTCTCTAGCAAGCTGATGTATTACGTTTAATATATAATTCAGCAGTTTATGAATTATCTGTTGTTGAACTTAATGCTACCGTCATGATTCTATGATTTCGAAACACTTGTTTGCTCCTCTATTTTGTACCTCCTCTAATCTCGACATTAATAACTAAAAAACCTTCAATGTTAAATTGTAGTCATACTTTATTTAAGTGCATCACATATCACATCCACTCATCCTTGCAAGCAAATATGTACTGAGCATGTCAAACAATTTTTTGAGCTTCTTCTCTTTTCCTCTTTCTTTGAACTCATGAGAGCATAAGTGGTCGGAAAAACTCACGTTCTAAAGCGTGCCTCAAGCCAACCCCAAATGCGAAAAATAATAATAATTTCCTACAAAATTTCAAAACCTTTGTCCGTGCATGCTACTACTACTTACTGTAAATGTTGTGCATAAAAATTAGGGTTCTCATGAAAGGACAGTTATATTTATGATCGATCAAAAGTGTTACTACACGAAATTGAAAAAATTGTGACGAATGTGAAATAAGCAGGTATATAAACAGCAGCACAGGGTGTGTTTTATTTTAGTATTTAGTATTACATGCGCTCAGAATGTGATTTTTTGTGTTTGTCAACTGAGCTTTTGTGGTTTTATTTGACTAGTTTAATACAAAATGCAATAATATTCATAATGTTTGTCTAAATTATAAAAGATACAATAATGGCAAACAATGAAAGATGCAGTCTTATTGAAATTGGACCAATTTTATTGCATTTTTCACAGTCAACGCTACTCGTGTCACCCTGATTCTAGCAGACCACAAATAGAAACTTTACGAATGGTGCACACGCAATGTCTTGTTCGTGCTCGGATCTTTTTTTTGAGGTTTTTTTTTCATTTCACGAAGCGGTTTGAGCTTTCAGTTTGGATGTACTGTAAAAGTGGTGCAATGAAATCTCACAAGGATTTATAACAGCTCATGCATTTCTGACTTGTAAGCTGAGAAATGAATAACATTTCTTTTCTTGGTGTGACTCGATATGATATGGGTTAAAAAAATTTGTTGTTGTTTTAAATTTTCCATCACCACTACATATGCTGTGGCTTTCCCTGTAAAAATTAGAACACTTCTGACGAAAGATCCTACATATAACAGTACATGCCTTCAACATCCACACTACTGCATACACCTTTTTATTATTTGGATCTATAGTAAAGTAGAAGCTGCAATCGATACAAACTTTTTAAATGAACTTTTAATATGCATACCTATTTGTTTTGCTTTGTGTTCATCAAGCTTGCATGAATATTAATAGACAAAAAGTTTCTGTCAAAAGTCATTCATGACAAGGTACATAAGTCACCAGAGTAGTGGAGCCACATTCCAATTCATCTCGCTTTGACGAGCTGATTGGACTAAACCATGAAAATATGGTGACAGTAGCGAATACGTAATTTATTTCTAATTTTGTCGCAAAACTGTGAACAAAATCAGCTTACACAAAACCAAATCAAAAGTTTTTCGATATGATATACTTTACACAACGAATAACCGTAAAAGCTGATGATAATCTTGCAACATTTTATACGTTCAAAGTTAAAATAGGCTTTGCATATATTGTTGTTGCGTGAGAATATTTACTTGTTTCTCTCTACCTATTGTACTTCCACGCACAGACCTGAACAGCATTTCAGTACCAGGCTTGGTTATATTCAATTTATTATACTGGCGTTATGCAAATTATTTGCAAAATCCTAGCTAGATAAATGTATCTCCTTTAATTGAATAGATGTTATGTTGGGATGCTCAGTTAAGATATGACCGATGATACGAGAGGGTGATTAACTTTTTTAACTTTAACTTCAATTAAAATAATAGGGGTTCAGCAAGAGGTTCATACTTTTTACAAACGCTTTTATTCTCACTTGAACAATACTAATTGAAGTGCATTTACAATAATTTTACATACAAAGGGTGGCGAACTTGGCTTCGCCGAGAGATCACAATTCAGTGACAACAAGAAAAAAATTACTAACTAAAATTACGACGACTGACGCAGCTCCTTATATACTCTCGTGATTTTCCTTCCGGTCCGATCTGACTCCACCGCGCAGCCCGAATAACAAATGAACAACTAATTTTCCTTGGCGACTACCCTAAGTTACAACAAATACTCATCCTATGGTAGTTGCTATGCATAATACCTACTTGACCTTTGACCCTAATTTTGACATGTGCGACTGTACCAATCTTTCTAATATTTAGTATACATGTTCAACTATGCATTAACTATCATTACACAAATTATGAAACATCGATCGCATAAATTACGCTAATTACAGTTAATTAAATTTTCATGGATTTAACACACAAAATACATAAACTAAGCTACATATTACAATTTGTTAAGCCCTACGTTACACTTCTTCTCTTCTGTCTTGAGTCCTACGGATGGCAGGCTATACGACGCCTCAACATTCCCCTCCTCGTGATTCAACTGTCCTGAATCACTATCCGGTGGCGTTGTCCTATCCAGAACCGATTCTGCTGCCTTTGTCCATCCAAGTTTCTCCTGATTACTGCAGGTTTCCATGATGTACTTGTGCTCCTTGATATCTGTATCTCCGCCCCTCCCAGTGTTCCAATTCTTCTTATTTCCAGAATTCCGACTTCTATTCTTCACATCCGGTTGCTTTCGTACAGGTTCTGGGTCGATCACGTCATCCGTTAGAGTTGCGAATGTCACCTGCCGATTCTTCGTGTATTCCGGTCTCTCGTTAGGTCCGTGTACAACCCACCCGAGGTATGTCCAGATGGCGATTGGAGTGGACTTCTTGCCTTCTCGGAATTCTCTGGGAAGCAGCAAGTGGCTATGGTCCGCACCGATGAGGATTGAAGGTTTTTCCGGTAGTATGTCCGGGAACGGCACCGACTCCAAATGTCTCCACTGCTTCAGATTCTTATAGTCCGACATTGGTCGAACAGGCAGGTTCAGATTCTTCACGGTCCGGATGTACAGCAAATCATGTTCTTCATCTTCATTGACTCCACGAATCTTCAGGGACACGACTCTCGATTTTTCGTAGTTCTCCTTTCTGCCGCCTAGCCAGTTGAGGTTCAGCGTTTCGTGTTCTCCTTCCAGTCCCAGTTTGTCAGCTATCGCTTCGTCCAGCAAAGTACAAGATGAGCCATCATCCAAAAATGCGTTAACTGTTACCTCCGTTCCTGTCGGTCCAATCAGCTTTACCGGAGCTATCTTCATTAAAACATTTCCCCTGGGTCTTCGCGATTCGGATACTACGCAACTTGATTCTCCTTCACTTTCATGATTTTCTTCTGTTCTTACTTCAGGTTTCTTCCATTCTGAATTGTGTAGAAGTGGATGGTGTTGACTTCTGCATCCATCCTTTTGGCAGCTCTTCAGTCTTCGGCAATTCATCTTCATGTGTCCTCCTAGTAAGCAGCATGAGCACAATCTGTATTTCTTGACACAGGTCCATCTTTCTTCAGCTGCCAACTTCTCGAACTCCGGACATTTTGAGAGATGGTGATTTTCTTCACATTTTAGAATGCATGCACGCTCCGTCATTACAAAGCACTGCTCTCGAACTCGATTTTTCTTCTGACTGATTCCAGTATCACACACATGATTCAAAGCTGAGGCCAATTTATCCAGAAACTTTGACATCTCCTTAAGATTAGATCCATTACCCCGGTCCTCCAGATACTTTCCCCACTCGATCTGTTGTGAGACAGGCAGCTTTCTTCTAATTTCCTCCAGCAGTTGAGGATTGTAATAATATTGAGGTAGGTTCAACGTTTCAGCAGAATATGCGAGATTTTTTACAACAATTGAAAAATCCACCAATGACTGGAAATCTCCATCTTGTACAGCTGGTATGCTCCGAACTCGGTCCAAAGATCTTTTTATTATTTGTTCCGGTCGTCCAAATCGATTCTCCAGAACTTTCATGATCTCGGCTATTTCACACGATGAGCTAAGCATGGCTGATACCGATTCCTTCGCTTTCCCTTTTAGACTTCTCCTTAATCTGATAATATTTTCTTCATTTGTAAAGACACACATTTCCGTTGACTTCTCCAACTGATTCTTGAACGAAGCCCAGTCTTCAGGATCACCGTGAAAATCAGGAAGGTCCTTGGCACCAGTTTGTCTAGCAGTAAATTTGTTCATATCCATATTCGGTCGGATTCCCCGTACTACCTTTTCCATGGCAGAAGAGAAGCTATCTGCCATTTGCTGAATTTCTGATTTTTCGGTATTCCTTTTGAACCCAGTTTCTTCATTTTCATAATGCTTGATTCTGTTACAGTTTTCCGTTCTTCTTGATTCCACACGGCGTGGTTCTCGAAACTCTTGAGTTTGGTGTCCATAATTGGTTGGATCCAGTGCTATCCCGGCGGTGTCTTCTAACCATCCATTTACATCCACTTCACCGGAAGATACACTGTGGTTTTCAAATCTTCTTTCATCTTCCTCATCTTCATCCTCTACTGCGGCCTGAAGTTCAATCAGCCTTCTCCGATCTTCTATCCGTTCCATTGCGGCACGATCTTCTGCGATTTGCTTCTCTTGCCTCAGTCTCACTTGTCTCTCTTCTTCTCTTAGCGCCGCCAATTTTTCTTCTGTTTTTACCTTTCGATGCCTTGACGATTTCGATGACGCTATGGACCTTGACTTTTGGGACATGTTACTACCGTTGTTACGTGATGTTGGACGCTCGTTGATATCGGCGACATTGATACTTCCCCTCCCGGTGCGAGCTTCGTGTTGATCAGAAGCTTGCACGATTTCCGTTGATTGTCGGCGATTTTCTTGCTGATTTTGTCCTGCTTCATCTATCACTGCATTCGGGTCCATCACTTGATTCTGGTCGATTTCTTCTCCTTGATGGTCCATTGGCCAATAAAGGTTACGCAATTCTCTGGACTCTGATTGACGCAAGGTTCTCTCCAAGACGCTAGATTCTTCTGCTGCTGAGGTTCCTCTCGTGACAACCGGCATACCCTGAACACTGATTCACTGAACTGTTATCCGTAGGACTGATTCTGTTGTAGCTCGAAGGACCACTTGTTGGGATGCTCAGTTAAGATATGACCGATGATACGAGAGGGTGATTAACTTTTTTAACTTTAACTTCAATTAAAATAATAGGGGTTCAGCAAGAGGTTCATACTTTTTACAAACGCTTTTATTCTCACTTGAACAATACTAATTGAAGTGCATTTACAATAATTTTACATACAAAGGGTGGCGAACTTGGCATCGCCGACAGATCACAATTCAGTGACAAACAAGAAAATTAATTACTAACTAACATTACGACGACTGACGCAGCTCCTTATATACTCTCGTGATTTTCCTTCCGGTCCGATCTGACTCCACCGCGCAGCCCGAATAACAAATAAACAACTAATTTTCCTTGGCGACTACCCTAAGTTACAACAAATACTCATCCTATGGTAGTTGCTATGCATAATACCTACTTGACCTTTGACCCTAATTTTGACATGTGCGACTGTACCAATCTTTCTAATATTTAGTATACATGTTCAACTATGCATTAACTATCATTACACAAATTATGAAACATCGATCGCATAAATTACGCTAATTACAGTTAATTAAATTTTCATGGATTTAACACACAAAATACATAAACTAAGCTACATATTACAATTTGTTAAGCCCTACGTTACACTTCTTCTCTTCTGTCTTGAGTCCTACGGATGGCAGGCTATACGACGCCTCAACATGTTAAATGGCAAATCTTTGATTGATGCACAAGGAATCATCATCCGTGTTCAACAAGGTAAAACGACATTTTCACTTAAAACTAAATGAATCCCATTGTTTAAAATGCGTTTCATTTATTTTTACAAAAATCCTATCAAGCAACAAACACGGTTGTACCGTAGTATCGGATCATGCATGTATCTTTTGTATGCCACATTTAGTGTGCATGATGAAGAGTGACAGACAACACGTCAGTCGGTAATAATAAATATGCTATGCGTATCAAGTGAACGGAAGTCTGAAAAATTCTACCATGCTTGCTACACACTCAGCAAAGAAGTTTTTGTCATCTCTTGTTTTCTCTCAACAAACTACTACAAGCTGTATACACGACAGTATAGTGACTAGTGACAGTTGTGATTTGATAATTACAACGCGATGAATATAACAGGAGCAAGCAGATGTAATAAAAAAACGTAACTTTCATAAAGGTGGTGTTTTTACAGATATCTTGGCAGACCTGACTAGGTAATCTGTCTTGCATTAAAAAATTTTCAAAAAGCATGGCATCAGTCATGATGAGCCAGGTGAGGAAATTGCAATTCGTTACGCTATGTGGGCTGGCTCCAACAACTACTGTTTTCAGTACAAAAGTTCAATCGCCAATTTACCACGGAATTATATTTGGTGGTGTCGACAAAATTTTTTTGCGACTCTGCCCTTAGTAGTAGTCCATGGATGAAAATTACCCGTTATTCAATTTAGATGTACAAACCCGACAACACCTTTCACGATTCTACTCTACTATTACTACCTTTACAAAAATTTTGCATATTTTTCCTTATGAAATAATAACATGCACAGCAATTTGTACGTATGAACTGATTATATATGTAGTTTTGAGAAATTTGGTTTCTGCAAGAAACAGTTGCTTTCTTTCTGTACACATGTGCTCTATGAAATAACATAGTAAGCGACCCTTTTGGACTACCTAATAATTATTATAGCCAACATACTAGATGATTAAATGGTCGCATGAAAGACATAACGATTTTATTTACGTTCGCCAAATTCCTATTGAATGGCTATATAATTATTATTAACGAAGAAATGAAAAAAGTTTGCAACACGTGTAACTTTTGAATGCAAACATTAGAAAGAGGTATTAACTCATAAAATTCATTTAAATTGCCCATGACAAGCCATTTGAACGGAATTAAAATGACCTAATGAGCCAAAATTGGACAAACATTGTAAGTGTACAACATCAAACAGCATTTAGGTATTTACACTCTTCTCTTCGACATTCTGGAATCTGCACCACCATCATTCATCATTTCAAAATGAATCAGAGAAAGACAAGATATCTGGATATATATCTACACACACCGATTGCAGCAAAGTAAATCCAGTGTGAGACTATGCAACATTTATTGATACCTATAAAATGCAAGTCGTATGTGTAGATGTAATGGGTAAATGTGAGACATTCTTTTGCTGGAAATATACTGCTCATCGGACACAACAGCTTTTTCACTTTTTCATTTCTTTCAAATTACATTTTTGTACTTACGTTCTTGTTCCAGATAAATCTCAAATTGAAAACAAGTTCACAGGTTTGTTAAAAGGAGCACTCACACAAGCAATATAATGGTCTGTTTCCAGCCTTAAGTTTTGCCAATTTCTTTGGAACACCCAAGAGTGTGGCTCTTATATTGTTGTGACACACATCAGATGAACATGCTTACTCATATACACTCGTATCCGAAGGTAGGAAATATGATCCAGTAAAAAATATCCCCTTCTATATGACGGTGGTAGCACACACACACACACAAGTAGTTTATTTGCTTCTTCGTCCGTCCACAAGCATGCAGACAGAATCTGCAATTTTTTTTTCGCTATAAGTAAGTATAAGTCCGTTTTTTATTCTTGTATGCATACAACAGGAGGAGAATCTTCTACTACCACCACATCTGGTACAACAACACACTCGCACTCACACATTTAAAAAAAACTCCTTTTTTTGCTTTGTTACTTCTTCTCTCTGCAGAAAGAAATGTGAACACAGAGGAGAAACACACACACGAGAGAGAGCTGAACGTTTTGACAATGAAACGAACAAGTTGTTGCCGTTTTGCTAGCAAACACGATACTAAACTTAAGTTTGCTCGTCGTCCGTAATTCTGTTCGCCGGTCTGTCGGTCGGATGTGCTCGCTTGACGATCTCGTTGCGCTGTTCCCTCTCCTTTTTACATTGCATTTGCTTTCAAACACATCCCTTGTTCCTTACCCTCTATACCAAATTCGTATAACAGACTAGTAATAAGCGAACGCAATAACAGAGTCCTTTTCCATGCAAGATGCACAATACATAGCATAACAAGTAGCATTAAACTTTCTGCCTAGCTTCAATTCAACCATTGCATGAGTTTTTAGAGTTCAACATCATCACAGTATTATGCTGTTATCTTTTTTAAAGTCTAGCTTTAGTTACTGTTTGACGTAACCACCAACGCCAAGTACCAACAACAGCGTAATATAACAATGTAGTATATATGCATGTACTTATGTTGTATATAGTGCAAATTATGAGATGCATAAACGAAACCTATGCTGTTGTTGCTGGTTGTTTCGTTCTTGCATTGTTGATGCTTCCATATTGCGTCCTCTCACACCGTGCCGTTACACGCTAGCTTTTCCGTTTTTAGTTTAGCAGCGCTTTTTGATGAAACTGACTCAAGTCAACGTTGAACTGACATAACTTAAAGTTGACCGATTCCCTTGTGCTTAAACTTGAAAAAACAAAACTCTTTTAAATTGTAGAATATAAAATAAAATGTCAACATGTTTCACTACGCTAGAAAATCATTCTTGGCATTGTTATGATTATAATGTATAAATTGCGATCAATTATCAATGTAAATAGTGTTTTAAAGATAGCACAATTTTATTATGTAACACTGCCACACATGATTAGGGAATATTTAGTGTTCTTTGACGTTTCGATAAAAGTCAAAACTGAGGAGGGGAACATATGCACAATGAAAAATGAAAGCATCAGTAAATTCGCAATGCAGCCTAAACGTGAATTGTACATGAATGTATATACCTAGGTACATATACTATGTTCACGGAGACTGGCTAGTGGCAAAATACTGTAGTTCGATGATGGTTATGTGCATGGAGCCAAGTTGCATTGTAGCTAGCGAGTCTATCTAGAATCAACATTTCTTTCGTCCATCTCTGTTCAATCCTTTAATATGTTGAAAATAATGAACACAAGAGAATTATAATATAGGCAGCGCAGCGTATTAAGCTGATAGTTGATGAATGCATGTGTTTGTTGTTTGAATTCCATTATTGCAACAATGAGTAACAATACGCAATAATACGCAGTGTTACAAAAAAGAGTACACGGAAAAGCATGAACTCATGAGTAAAGCCTGAAGCGATACTAGTGTTGAGTTGAGGATATGATTTTTTACACTGTAGCTCCTAGCTCCTTAGTATTACAACAAATCACTAGGTTTTGGATATGCGTTGTAATACATGCCTTACAAAACAATACAGATTTTTTTGCATTTATGCCATTTACAGTTTTGAAAATACAAAAACTTTGAATCACCCGTTTAATTTTATAAATAAAAATATTCTTGGGACAAGCCACGGACGATGATTAATTACAAATATGATGTAAACGAGTGTCTTTTATAAAAAGCATGTTTATATTCATCACTAATGTTTGTCATCGTTTGTTTCTCACTTTTAGCTATATTATTTTGAGAATACGTTTGCATTTAGTATTTCCTATATGTATAGTAAAAGCATATAAATGTACACGGGTGGTGGTCACTTTGCTTTTCATGTAAATGAAAAGGGATGTAAGAATTGAATTTCACGGCTCCACTAACTGGCTCTATTGTATGTATGCATAATATGTATAAGTGCATGCGGTGGCTTTATGATATGAATTTGCTTTTTATTGTTGGAAGTTATAACTTAAATTCGGAAATGTTCAGAATGCCGAAACGGACTTGACGCTGGTTGCTCTCTCGAGTTCATCCAGTTCATAGAATAGCAGCTTGTACGTTCATCGGTTCACTCTAATCTGTAAAGGCATTGTAAAATTTATACCTTCAAATCTACTATTGTAAGATAAGCTACATAAATATTATTGCTTATAACCGTTTCTAGTGACTAAGAATAGTTAGTGCTAATTTTAGTAATCATAATCACTTACTTAGTTATGTATTTAACACACATAATAAAAATAGTCCCAGATTAAATCGTTTCGGATCTTTTGGATCTCTCCTTAATTGAATTATTAAAATATCACAGGAAGTGCAGATAAAGACAGTTACCCCGAGTTTTCATGTCGTAAAGAAACTTGATTTACCTAGTCATACGGATACTTACGTTCGTATACCCCACACATTTCATATAGTATATTTATTCACCAATTTCAAGAATAAGTCAAAGTCTCTCCCAAACATGATTTCCACATCATAGCATTTTTAATCCTGTCTGCATGAATCATGTAAAATGCAATCAAATCTCCTGGGTCGTTTTCCAATCATTCTTTAGGGGAATCTATTTCACCGAAAATACCAATTTTGAATGCATACGCACATAGCGCTAGCTCATCCTATATTCGATCAGATCCCTACTTTTATACTAGTTTCTCGTAACGCAATAAGTAATCTTCCCTCAGAATGTATCAATAATCGGAGGAATGGAGGGCGTAATGCATAGAAAAGCAATTCATCCGTTCAATCTTTGCCCATTTTGATTGAAGTTGACACTTACCAGGATACGAGATTACAAACGAAACTCGCTACGTGTGAAGTCTAAGGTGATGGCTCGATTTCAAAGAGGAATAACATTTACGCATGTTTTTCATATTACAGTTACTTACCCTTACGTATTCTACTATTTGTGTTTGAGATGCTAGTTATTATAGTATTTAGTATCAAGCACAATTCAATTGCAGTAATCTGAGCGGATATGAAGAGAGTAAGGCATACAAGCATAAACATATTAAGATACTACCAGAATTGCATGATATGATGTAAAGCTGAAATTTCGATCAATTGACATTGACTTTCTCTATTGAAGTGACTTCAAAATTGAGAATATTGCCAACTCTGGACTAGTACGATTTTCCATTTTCCCCCCATGATTATTAAGAGGAGGTAGTAGGGATCGGCTTGTTGCATAGAAATGCTATTTAAACCTACTCCCCCAACAGTTTTTCCTACTTTCAATGACAATTTTAACCATGTTTCTTTTTGAATTTCTGGAATGTTTTCTATACGATTGTAGAGGAAGGTTCATTCTATCTGTAGGTACTTTTTTCATTTTGGTGGCTTCAATAATTTGGCTGGAAAGTGCACTTTTAGCTAAATGTTCGAAAATACATGCTTTTTTAGGCGTCTACTTGTACACTTAGCTGCTAAACTAATGACCCTACCAAGATAAAAGAAGCACGTGCAGATAGAGTGAACCTTCCTCTACAATCGTATAGGAAATTTTTTGGAGTTAATTCATTCTGAAACATGGATTTTATAGTTTTAAAATTGCATCGCTTTTTACTCCAGAAATTGAGTCTCATGTTTTCAAAAGTCTGCGTATAAAATTATTGGTCGCTGAGAGACAAGTCCGGAGTGGGAGGCAATTCCCCCTTCCGGACACCTCCTCTTAACACAAACTGCCAACCTTGAGCGCTTACCGATCAGAATAAATGCAGTGTTCATTGTCGCATGGTAATATGAAATCTGAATTTCATGTCTCGGTTGAATGACCAAACGGCAATGCGTTCGATAATTAGTACACTCGCGAGTGACGAAGGGAAAGTACTCCATATAGGCGCTGGTTCTGCTTCAAATCGAACGTTGCGTCGTAACGACAAAAGAAGCTTACCTAGAACTCTCTCTCTCTCTCTCTCTTACACGCTTTAATGACATGGAGCACGAGGAGAGATGCCAGATAAAAAGTGAAGTTTAGGCAATAAGTCACACGGAGAGGGTGTTTATTTGGCACGCATCATTTGGAAAAAAGGGAAATATCGTCGCGGATCCGTTGGGGTTTCAACTTTCAAGTCAAGTCACTCATTTATGCATCAACTCTACCTATTATTGCATACCACCAACCACTACGCCGACGACGCATCAATGAACAGAGAGCTCTCTAAATCAATATTAATTCATACTACCCATCTACTTAAATGCAGTAATGGACTCGACAACGAATTGTGCATGAACTGAACTGAAGATGAGTACAAATGTACTTTAAACTTGTATAGAATTATGAATTTTACTGAATTATGCTCGTATTTCTGTGTAAAGGTGATCATGTGCTTTTTTCATTATTTCATCGACGGCAACGCGACAGACAGAAAACTTGAACACAATATGTACAACGCATGCATTTTTACGGCAATACAACAGGAAACTTGACGGAGACGTCAATCTTCAAGTGTGAGACTTGATCTTATACTTTCTTTTCGTATCGTCTGCTTTTGTCAGAAGTAGACAGCTTGTTGGAGAATAAAACACGAACTTCAAAACATCGAGACAACTTTCACGCTGCTTCGAGCTCGGTATTAAAAAATGTTGCATTTTTGTGTGCATTGTGTATGACACATGAAATGAATCCTCGATCAGAAACATTTTACGGTAATATTGGGGTATATTTGTATGTATGTATGATGCATTACCACTATTACTAATACTAATGTTATGTATATACTTGGATTTAGGCATTTATCTGGATCTGTCATTCATCACTGCAGTTATTTTGGTAACATCAACAAATTGCCTATTTCAACCAGTCCGTCATCATCCCATCCCATCATAGACATACCAAAAGTAGAGATTTGTCAAGTGTTACTCTCTCTTCAGTGAACAAGTGCATGCTTTTCTTCAATAATAATAAAAGTACATAAAATGTTTCACATTTTTATCTTGGGTTTGGAATTTTTACCCACTCTAAAGGAAACAGTAAAACACATCATCCAAGTGTTCTTTGAGATATCAAGATCACATCACACCCAGATAATGGGAAGAGAGAATGTGCATGTGACATGGCAAGAAACATTGTTTCAGAACTCACGGAAATCCAAGTTCAGGGTTTCGGTGCAAAGGAAATTTTTATTCTTATCTTTGTCCTTATACAATTTGCATTAGTATCTAAGTAAAATGTCTTTCAGGTTCGTTTTCCACTTCTTCATATGGAATTGCAGGTATGATGTACACTCCGCGATGGATCGAAGGGTCATAGCCATAAGGACACTCATCGGGATTCTCCCGGCACCACGCCTCCAGTTCTGGTGGCCAACCGCGATGATCATGTCTCAATTTTATTCTGGTTTTCAGGTACTCAAAAATATCCTTCATTGTTTCATTGGTAAGCTCCTTCAGTTCCTGTGCTTTAGGCCTTCCGGTTGTTGTACTGGTTGCAATGGTAGGATGTGTTGGAGGGTCCAATGGTCTTGAATTTTCGCATGGACCAAAGCCTTTCAACTTTAGCCTATTTTCGATTTTTGAAAAGAATGGATTTAAAATTCAATTAACTAACTTTTCGAAAGTCAAAAAATAATCCAAGAAAACTCACCAGTTTTACAACGTTGGGCACATGCAAGCAAACCAATATTTCTGTAGCTTTCTCCGTCACTCCCACATACAAGCCAATATTGATCACTGGAGGGACAATCTTTGGCTTCGGCACAACTTTCTTCAAGTTTTTTACGGTCAACGTGTTCGAACCAATGATGTGCCCGTTTCTTTTCTGCTCTTTTTGTTGTGGCATTTGCCACTGTTGACGTTTCATTTCCTCCATTCAAGACGGATGCATTTCCACTTTGTTGTGTTGTAGGAAGAGTGGTCTCGTTGGCTGTTTTTGGTGATGGAATGGCGTTTATAGGAGGAGGATCAGTACTTGGAATAGGTCGTTCGTTATTTACATCATCGGCGAACACGTAGTTTATATCTGCTCGAGCTAGTATAATCCAAATTATCCAAAATATTATTAACACAATCATCATCCGAATCGAATATAATTTCTCGATAATGGTTCTTTACTCGAATACCAAAATTAAAATTCAAAGCACATCAGTATTAACTTATACGTTTAAGTACACAATTGCGTGTACTAGATTAGATATTCTTGGAAAATTTGCAGTAAATGAGAACACTTTCTATTTACTTGTGTAAATATCTATCGAGCCCATTCAGATTTTTTCATGGGATATTTACGACTTCAAAGAATTTTAATATAACAATGATGAAATCGGGGTCGGGAGAATTCTTTCTTATATTTTGATATGTTCGTCATTGTTTTAAAAGTTCATTCACTGTAGTTCCATTTGCTCTGCACAATATTTCCCAACAACACACAGCTTGCTACAAACAGTAGACATCTCTTGACATACTACATACTACAATGAAACATGTTATGTATAAACTTTAGTTTTGAAACTTGCATCATACCATTTTACCTTTAATATAATATGCATTCCTTCACAAGTCATTTTAAATTCCAGTAGCTAAAGAACTTTCCCAGTCGTATAATCGCTTTTCGCTTGGTTTCCTTCAATTCGACAAAGTTGAGTATAGTCTGCATTAATTGCACATAAATGTCTGGTGTCATGAGCTGCGTTAATTACCCTAACCTTTGGGAATTCTACGTGCATTTGGGATTCTTATCTAGAAACATGATCTTTTATATATTCATCGTCTTGAAGCCTCTCCTGCTCTTATGAGAGAATGTGTGTGTGTGTGAAAGTACTGAGGGAAATCATGCGTGTGTTTTGTCATATATGTACCTTATATGTATGTATGCATATTCGAGAACTTTTCCAACTCACACCGTCGTCATTCAAGAGAACAAATTTTCAAAAACTTTTTGACAGCATGTAACCAGCATTGTTTTCAAGATACCGGCTCGTACGTCGTCCCCTCTGTCTAATTAATGCATAATGCATCATTCCATCAGCACTGAATACTCAAGTTCATCTCAGCGCATCTCTTCTCTCAGTCAGTCGTTCCACCGTTCCAACTTCCAACGAGGTAATAATGTTGATCCCCCCGTCTTTGACGAGAAAAGTTCATCTTTGTAGCAAAACACCCTCTAACCGCTTTCCTCATTGTTTCCAGCTAACGATACACATGCACTCCATTACATCATGGGTTTCTGAAATGGCATGTTTTTGAGTGACTTGTTATACAGCGATATTGCATATATGTATCGAACATATAAGATAACTTTTGTATTTACATGTATGAATTCCTGCTGCACACAGCATCGTTGTTATTTGAGTTAGTAAGCGACCTTTATTTCGCCTCCCTGGAGAAATCGTCGGATTGTAGTTCACCACCGTAAAACAGAATGAAACTCGTCTCGATTTAAAATTTGTTAAAATCCCCGTGTCTTCATGCCATCTTTATAAAGGAAACGAAAAAAGCATTGCAGTAGCAAGTAACGATCATGATCAGTTTTCACAACGGATACGACTAGGTATCTGTCTATTTGAAAGAGTTTTCTGGGGTGAGCTGAACATTTCTTTTTTAGGTGAACCTCGCCAATTTAATGCTTCTGTTATGTATTTCTATTTCAGCATGTGTGTTATCTGCATAAGAAATTATCATCAAAATGAAGTAATTTAGTATCATTAAATTGTGCCTTGTGCTAATAACCTGCTAAAATTGTTCTCTGGAAACTCAGAACGGTTTAATGGCTTCCCAACCATGTTCATGCGTTCCTTAACCGACGACCTTTATCCGACCAGTTTTCTTGCAGGAACTGATCGCAGAGGAGTGTATCATCATTAAAATTCGACATAGTTAAAAATAATGGTACCTGCGTGGTAATATTGAACACTGAAACTGCATGAATTTGAAAACTGTATGCATACTTCCGTTGGAAAAGTCGTATTCTGTCTTCTGTCCCCCTACTAACGTTAAGTCCCAGTCCGCACTTGGAATTCGAATATGCACACATGAAGCCAAAACCTGCCGGCTTGACAGTCAAAGTATGAGCATGACCAGAAAAATGAATAGGATAATATTATTTTCACGTATATCATCATCATAATGCTTTCTTTTTCTTACGATATAGAGTATGCGTTCCGATTTGGGCTATATGCATATTATGTGAAGTTAAACTTGAAGTGCACTGTAAAGAATCTTTATAAAAAAATCCCGCAGAGCTTCTTCTGATACGTCTTCAAATTTCACGCGACATTTTCATTCTGGTGTATGTAGATATTTATCAAAATAATATTCACATTCACACCCCTACCATCCCAACGTTTCAACAGCTTTTTTCAGGAAAGCCATACCGTATATCAAAATTACTCGTGTCAGTGAAAGCTCACAAGGGACAAGGACGACGAAGCTTTGTACTTCCGTGTAGGTATTTCTGATTCTGATGCACGCAGCCAGAGTAATACTTTAATACCAATACAATACATACCTACAACAATCTTAAATCTTACCTGCTAGCTTCGTGTTTCGCAGCAGCGGCGGTTGTGGCTTGCTATACGTGTTTTTCATTTTTTACCCCTTTTATTTCATCGCACATGCACAATATGGTAGTATTGCATAGGAGGAAAAATAACACGATATGACATTAATGACAGAAAGGGATTTTTTTTTACTTTTAAAGGGGAATGTCTTCGTTTTTGTTCATTTTTCATTCATTGTTCATTTTATGCTGTTATCAAACAGACCGACTATGAATACATGTAATATTTATGGTTAAAAATTGCTTTTATATTAACTTTCTCTTTTCCTACATCATAGTGTAAAATTTTGACAATAGACAGCAAAATGGAGGGTTTATGTGCTATAATTTTTGTTATAACCCGGCTTCTTATTCTAATATACGTAAAAACAGGAAGGAAATATGTGTACCTAATTGTAGCAGGTTTAATTCCCCGACATCGATGAGTAATGGTAACAAAGCCAGGAAAAGCATAATTCTTTCTTAGAATTGATACAATGAATTTTTAAAGCCTAAAACGACTGGATGTTTTTCATTTTCAATAACTCCTGATTTCACCAACTTTGACATTTGAAACCTTTATTTGTCCAAAACGACATGATTTGGTCATATGTACACACATTTATATTCATTATTACAGTTAAACAGTTTTAATAATATGCAATACAAACGGGATATTATTATCTGTACTATTTTTATCACATGAACATTAACAAACGCTGACTAAATTCAAAAGTTAAAGTTACATGATGAAGCCACGATAGATAAACTAAAACAAAAATAATATGAAACAAGAATTGTATAATAATAAGAAATATAAATTTCTGATAGGATACAAAAAAATAATCTGGAAGTATCTAAAAGCTTTTTTTGAATTATACATCAACTGATATTTGACCACACAACAATAATGTATACACGTTACAATAGACTGGGCAATGACAACCATCGGCTTAATTAATTGGAGGAAGCACACCATTTTCTTGAAGCTGTAAATTACAGGATAAAGGGAATCTGAATGTAATGTAACGTAAATGTCACCACAAGTTTTTAATCAGTATTCATTTATCTAATTGATTTAAACGTTTTTTCGCAAGTCTACCTGAGAATCCCCATCATCACATTCTTTGCAGAACCAAGGCTGTCCTTTTTTCCGAGGAGAGTGCTTTTTTGGCGGATCGAGACACATGAAATGATACTCTAGTTGGCATTTGTCACACCTGTAAAGCAAAATAACACAAATCTCAATAATGAATTAGAATACAAGTATCGTGAGATGTGTTCGAATTCATTGAAAACCTAAAAATAGTAGCTTACATAACGAGATGACCTTTGGCATCAGTTTTTGTACATGCTGCGCATACTCCAGTAGTTCCTGCCGAGAAAACGTTTGAGCTTGATGACAAAGGTGCCGGCGGTGGCATTGCACTTGAATCAGGAATCGTAACTGTTGGTGCATCAATATATTGGAGTCGTATCACATTTTCACTGTTGCCTGTTTCAGCCCCTCCTCCAGAAGAGAGTTTCAAAACGCCATCATTTTGACGTCCTCCAGAGGAATTTTTTGAACTAGAAGCCGAGTAGAATGTAGGACCGGTAGAGTTGACGCCAAAGCTGGACTGACTGGACATGGGTTGATCGAGTAGAAAACTAGCGTCTACTGTTACCATTTCTCCGCAGTTAACGCCAGAAACCATGGCCTTGCCTTGCATGATATTTTGTTCGGGGGCTAGCTGCCTGTTTATTGATGATACCTATCAGACGAATTAAAAATGTTGAATTAGTTTTCACATCATATTTTAATAATATATAATAAACTTCAAGATAAATAGCAGAATAAATTTTAAAAATCTTACTCCTTGCATAATGGTGGACGACGCTTCCCCGCGTTTTAGATCACAACTGCCATTTTCAAGGGTTTTATCTGAAAAATCGCCAGTAGATACTGCCTTAATAATACTATCCACATTGTTGGGTTGACCTTGGAGCTGTTGAGCTGAGGATGAAACACGCTTGCGCTTTTTTGGAGGAACACACTTTTCCTTCTCCTTTTCATCACGGCCAGTAGCTGGTACAGGAGGTACATCCGCTTGTGGGGTGGTTGTCGTCGTTGGTCCTGCATTACTTTTCCTCTTTTTCGAAACTTTAGGTGTTCCTCCGTTCTGAAGATTCTTCAACTTGTCCACAAGGATTTGACTAGTGACTTTTCCCATAACTAGATTAACTCCGTTTTTCTCTTCACGTGATGCATTGAATGCAGGGCCAACCGGGTTTGCTGAAATTCTTGCCTTACTAACTTTCTTTTTTCCACTTCGTTCTGGCGTCGCGACATTGTCTGTCGTGGCATCAGGGTTAATGCTGCTCTCATTCTTCTTCTTTTTCGTCTTCTTTGGTTTTTCAGCTTTCGGAGTAACCTCTTGTTTGATGTCAGGTATAGATATCCCAACAGAATCACCACTTGCTTCAGCATTCAAAATGGCTTCCTTCTTCTTCCGCGGTTTCTTTTGTTTTATATTCTTACCACTCTCATTAGTGGAATTTAGATCAACGGAAACTAGTTCATTCTTAATTTGATCATTCATCAGATTGTTTGCTTCGGCTTTCTTCTTCCTGGACCTAGGCTTGGTCTTTGGGGTCACCAATTCATCCTCGGAACCTGTGATCGGATTGTCATGTATTCCGTTAACCTTAAATGTAGTTAACGGCCCGTCCGAACCCTTTCGTTTGATTGGAGAAGTAACTGCAGGAGGAGGAGTGGAATTATTAACAGTTGGCTCTTCCTTTGTCTTTCCCTTCTTTTGCTTTAATTTTGGTACTTTCGGAGTCGTAGCTGTTTTCTTCTTCTTGGATGGCTTAGATTCGATTGCTGGAAGCATAGGTTTCATTTCGAGTCGTGAATTGACTTCAGATGGGGTTCCAACTGCTTTCAGAGTATCATTCGCAAAAATGGTGATTGGTCCATTAACGGTGAGTGGCATGATGGGAGAGCACATGGCAGTGATTTGTGTGGTTGTTGTTGGTACGTTAGCACTACCGCTGCGTCTTCTCCTTTCCATAGGCGTACTGCTATGGATGCGAGCAGATGGAGTGGCAGCTGAAACGGCATCCCCAACCGGTAGAGTCTAAAATCAAGTACATTTATTAGATTTTTTAGTATGGTATCATTATCATTAAGTGCTATAGCTCCGTCTTATCACATAATTCATACCTCAGGTGAATTAAAACTGCTAGCATTTGATTTTGGCGACTTTCTGGATCCGCTTTTAGAAACATCCGTCTCTGGGGTTGTTTTTTCGTCCTCGGACTCATCTGATCCTCTGTATTTTCTTGGTTTGTGTATTTTTGTTCGACCTCTTAATGTTCGAGGTGCCTCAGTGTCAACGTGACCTTCCGCTTCAGAAGGAGTCTCACAACAATCAGAACACATCCTAAACATGAAAGATATTATATGATCAACTCAGATATTGTTCATAGATGGAGGATGAAACTATTAGCGCACAATTAATCCAAAAACTGATGGATTTGTAAAAGTATATACATACCATCCACATAAGCGAGAACGTTTTGGCATTCGTGTAAGCGGTGGGTCAAGACAACTCAAATGATAATGCTTCCGGCATTTGTCACAGCGAGTGATAAGATGTTGGCTATCCGATTTTGCACAGGTATCACACACCGCCACAGCCGACTTGCCTATTACAAAATAATGAAATTATAAAAATTTGATACGCGTAAAATCTTTGATTTTAAATTTGCAAAATGAAATGCCTTATCCAACTAACCTGCACGGGAAGGAGAAGGCGAAAGGACCCTGTTTTTCAAAGATTTTTTGGCAGTTGACGCTCGTCGCGGCGTAGGTGACTTTCTGTCTCCTCGAGAAGTGCTAGGGCTTTTCCGTCGAGTTCCAGACAACTCCTTTGGTCGTACTAAAGACTGCAGTTTTGACGCCAACTTTTTGTCGCTGGGGCACACATACGTTAAAATATCTGCCAGAGATTCCAACTGTTTGGACACAGAATCCGTTTCTTCAGTCATTGCCATTTGGTTCACTATGTGAGTTTCCCAAACATCCTTCAGTCCGATTTCCTTGTCCATTAGAACATGATTTTCCTCAACAGAAGTTTGATAGTGGCCCATAAGACCAGCTATTCGACTTTCCCGATCTGCGTAATAAGCTGCATACTCCACGCTCATCGAAGGTAACACGTTCCACTTCCTTTTTACATTTGCAACTATTTTCTCATGCTTTACTTCCAGCTCATGAGCTACAATGTCGTCTCCCAACCTATCAGTTTTCCTCAAAAAATCGTTTCCTACTTTGGCTGATGTATGCATCAGTCTTTGCTTCTTATTCCCATTAGTCCAGGAAATTGGTAAGTTATTGTAAGGGCTTACTCCTATTAATTGGTCTGAAGCCGTAAACTGACAAGGTACATTTTCTAATGAATTTAAGTATTGAGCTCGTTTAAGTGCAGTCTTTTGGCGAACTTTATCCAATTTGCGAAGAATTCGAGCCTGGTCAGCATTTATTCCAGAGGGAGGCCCTTCCAATTCTTTGCGCTCCTTTTTTATACGTAGTTGTTCTTGAAGTGTGTTGAAAAGTTTCACGCGCCGCCTATAAAATATTACAAAAAATAATAGCCAGGATTAAGTAATTTGATTTAAAAACTTTGAAAAATATAACAATGATAAAACTAATGATATAGCACATAAAAATAATCATACTTCATTGTTTCACGATTGGTATGCAATTTACACGACACGTAATAAGGATCCGCTTCAGCAAAATCCACTTGATTTGGATCAGAAAGTAGACCAAACTTTTGAGCGCATGTTGCGTGAAAATATGTTTTGCACATTCCGGCGTCACAAGGGATGACAATGCCGGTGTGCGCCAAACGTTCATTGTCACAACCTGCGCAACTGTGAGACCCCCACCGAGCATAATGTATTTCATAAAGATTGATACTGGAGTCGTGATGTAAAGCAACGCCCTGGGTATACATGGCACACACTAAATGAACCCATCGGCCAGCGGTAGACTCCTTGAAAAGTCCTCCTATGAAAGTTTATACATTTCAATTATAACAACCTATTACGGTATCTTAATCATTGCACACTTTATCTACTAGTAAGTGTTACCTTCGGTTGGACACAATTCGCAATACATATTTTGTGAACCACTTTTGCAAACATCACAAAACCAAGGCTCAGTACAGCTGGAAGACCCAGATCCACTTGAAATGCTGAGATTATCGGCCGTCAGTCCATAGCAAACTGTTTAAAATAAAATATTTTGGTGATTAGTGGTCAAAAACGAATTTGATTCTTTGCAATATTATGTAAATCTCTTTGTCCTTACTTTCGTGAACTGAAATCCCACAAGAATCACACTCAACAATTTCGTTCGAGTCGTCACTTTTATCTCCGAGACAGGCAGAGCAAACCGGCTTTGTTACATCAATCTAAATAAATAATGTCAATGCAATAAAACTTTTGCCCTATCTAAATCAATAGATACAAAATAAACTTTCAAAATGTTTACAACGTACCTCCTTCCTGTTTTCTTTTTGATTAGCCGAGCCAGAATCCATTAGACTAAGGATAGAACGATATTTGGTGTTATCTTCAGATTTTTTCTCTTCTTCTTCTTCTTTTTCTTCTCACTAACGACCTTGCGGTTACTGATCTTTGACTTTTTCGCTACAACGACCTTCTTTGCTTTGGTGCCCTTTGTTTTCTTTCCTGTAGACTTGACAGACTTTTGTGCAGAACTTGCTTTCACCTTTCCAGAATCTGCTGAAGATTTCTTCTTACTTGGCTTTTTGGCTACGACTTTTTTCGGTTTTGCGTTTTCGCGGTTCTTCAGAACTTTCCGTTTTTTCTTTGGAGGACGTTTCCCTATGAAATCGTTGGCTTCATTGAGTTTTTCCAAAGTTTCGCGTAGGGCAGATTTCTTTGTTACGTCCGGCTCATCTGAATCAGAACCGTGTGATTCATCATTGCTGGAGTCTTCATCATCACTGCCGCTATCATCATTATCGTTGGAGGATGAACCTTCTAAAAAATAAAGAACATTTTATTTTAATCAGACCAAACCAAGAAGTTAACTGCGGCAATTTGGTAATGAAATGAATTAATAAAACCAACCATCATCGTCCTCATTGTCCTTTCCTTGATAATCTTCGTCATCGGATTCATCACTGTCCTGAAGATTTCCATCACCATCATTATCACTGTCGTTCGAATTTGACCCCTCGTCTTCTGATTCTGCCGTGCCAGCGGAATCAGAATCCTCCCCGTCATAGTCAAAGTCCGGATCATCACTTTCATCTTGCATAGTTTGCTGAAGTAGATCTTCCACGTTTTTTGGTCGAATGGGTCGTTTACCAGTCGCCTCTCTTTCAACTGTAGATATGAATAATAAATAAGTCCAAAAACAATAAAAACATATATATTGTCAATATTAAACAATATATTATGGCAATTCATTTTTTCCACACTTACTCATCGTGCGAACCAAGAAGTCCACTCCAACTCCAGGCTGTGGAGAGGTTTGTGGCGGTTGTGATGCCTTTTTATTCATGTTGGACCTCTCTTTAAAACTTTCCACTTTCAAATACAGAGGAGGTCACTCCCTCACTAAATCAAACTAATTTCAAACAAAAACTACCACTACGTAAAATTTCCAATTTGATACTAACTGATAATAATTACACTAGCAATAAATCTACAGATTTTTGGTCCCTACTAAAAATAATAACACAAAAAGTTAATTTCGCTGTGCAAATTGTATTACTATTAACATTGACGTTGTAACGATTGTACTACAGGAGGGTTTTGCATTTATACACGAAAGTACTGTCACTCATATAGACGATAGACACGATGTGCTTTTATGAAGACGTCTTGTTGTAGTTGTTCCTCATTGTCCACCTGTAAATCATATCACAAGAAATTTAATTACCTACCAACATAATATAATAGCTTATTGTAATGATTTCAATGAGTATTAGGAATGCGCGCACTGCACTTCACTACTGCCTACATAAAATTAATACGAAGCCTATCTATTCATTTCCCAATACGAAACGCAACATCCATAAAATATTTTTGCCTTCATGGCCATCTAATCTAAGCTTTCTTTTACCCTACTTTGGTTCCAAGTCGAGTTATTATTCAAAAGTAAAACAATGCTGTAACGACCCGCATCACACAACTGCGTACTACAAACTACCCACTTTAATTTCGTTTCTGAATTTATATAATAAAGAAGTAACTAAACTTATGTATTCCAGCTTATTATAGACAGATTCAATCTTTTGAGCTATTATAACTAACAAAAACACGTACTATCCACCCAATTTTCCAAAAAACAAAAATTTATATCGATAAAAATAAGTTTTACGCTAATTATGAGGTGTGATGCGGGTAGGTGTATGTATATTCCGTACTTAAAGGACCCTTTCATAGATCAAGCTCAAATAAATTCCAAGTTTCTATAAAACACGTTGTTTAACAGAAGTAATGCTCTACGTGCAATGTTACATTCCACCACGATATATCGTAAAAATATTCCTGGAACCATTACCAATTCAACGAACAATGCATCATTCATACATTCTTTGTACGGAATAGGGAACATGTTGCTTGCGGTGCGATATATGCTATTATGTTCCTCAAAAATTAAAATCTTAACCCCAAACAGGTCTGCAAAGTATATACAATGTACAACTGCCAAAATGGTTCATTTCCCGTAAGAAATAAGAACCTCTGTAATTTTTCTATTGGTTAATAATTATTTCCAATGCGAACGCGAAGAAGTTTGCTCTACATTCTTCACGTATCACGTTCACCTGTGTGAGGAATGATAGTGCTCAATGCTCAATCACATATAAACTATGTTATAGTTATGTTAGCTCTATAAATGATTAATTTTTGATCAATCCATATGAAGCTCATATGAAGACCAAGTCTAGCTGTATAGTTCTTAATTATATAGCCATTTTAATTTCTCGTCTACCTGCACACACATTTATTTACCTGAGAATTACGGAGCACGTAAGTACCACATACCAACATCCTTCATGTCGCAAATTCAACTGATTCTCTGAGTGAGAAGGAGAAACAAGAGGAGCGACACGACTTGCTAGTAGGAAGAAGGAGTTTTTGTAGTTAGTATGAAGTAGTAGGAGAGCTCAACCTAGCCAAACCTCACACTATTCTATTGTGTAAAAAGCGACCAAAAAGAAACTCCATCCATTCCTTTGCCTTCACTACTCTATCAACTGTATCAACTCATATTATTATTATGTACAACAGAACCTAACACCTTAAACCGAATCCCATATTGCATGGCAAAGACAGTCACAAGAAAAACATTTTTAGGAGCTCCATCCAGCCAGAGAGAGTCAAATGAAGCTATTCTTCTTTCTTGTGATCTTTGCTGATTGCAATGCACTACACACACAAGGAACGCAGAAAACGATACAAAACTTTCTTAGTAAAGTACGTTGATGCTCTCTAAACTTACGATTTCATGCCTTCTATTGTTTTAAACTCGTTAGTAAACCATGATTAAAGTTTACACATCATCTCATACAATACATATATATCTTATGATGCATGCATGACATAATATTTAACTTTTATAACATATCTTTAATCTACCATCTACCCCACTAATTCGGCTCAGTTACTATCGAATAGAATATCATTTGTCATTATTTTCTGTACTTGTAAATACTGTTCATTTCATTGCGACTTCTTATGATCAAGACAAAATATGATGTTATCGAAATTATCAACATGATGTCATCATCACCACATAGCGTTTGGATGAATCATTAATTACATGAATTGTTATAAGAACTAATGAAATGAAATGATCATGAAAAGTTTCCATCAGTAAAGTAAGCCACAATAATAATAATCCATTTTTCTATTACCTTTTTTCCGCTGATTTATCTGCACGAAACACGATGGACAACGGATTCAAATAAAAATTGTCTCCTCATTCCATGTTGCTCCACCTCCACTTGGCTTTGTTTTTATTCCTATGGCTTATTAGAGATGCCCTATTTGTAACTTTTACTATAACACGATTTTCTACTCACTATTTATTAAAACGATCGTTAATCGTAAATCGTAATTTAACGGCAGTTTCTTCAAATCCAATATTAACTGGTGGAATATAGTTTAAGTTTTGCTAAAAATTATTACTGACGATTATTATTGCGCTTGCAAATAAGTTTTTTTTCTCGCTGTCCACGTTCTTATTGCAAAATTATATTATTTTTGCACTTGCTTGAATGCTATTGGTTTTGGTAGCAAATCTCCAATCCACCATACCACCAACACAATTCCATATTATTGTTAGTATGCATAACGTTGCATATATTGCATAATAATAATATTACTTATTACACTACTGGTACGAGTTTATAACACGAAGGAAGACACGAAAAATAGTAGCTAACAGCTCGTTCTCCTTCTCACTGTTCACTTGTCTGACTTGCTGCTGCTGAGCAGAGAATAGTTTTTTTTGCTCTTATTATCCACTTCTTATTTAGGCTCGCGCTTTCCGTAGTTTCGTGCATGCTTGCTGTTCTTTTACTAGTTGTGTTGTATGCTTTTTGTGCGGTTCTCTGTCTGTCTGAGTCTGTCTACTATGTAGTAAGAAGAATATTATTAGTTGCTAGAGTTTGTAGTAAACTTTTTAAAAAAGCGAGTTGGGTTTGTTGGATGGACGCTGCTGCTGCTGCTGGCTGATCTTGATGCGTGGTGGTGGTGTTGTCTTTTGTGCTGACGAACTTCAACTAGTCGTTCTACAACAAGACAACTTGAGCACTTTCCGTTTTGGCCTTATAACAAAAACTCCTACAAAACGAAAAACGGCCCAAAACGGTAGGATTTTGTAGGATATTATATAGCAAGCAGCAGAAGCGGTGCATTATTTAATAGGTATAGCAAAATAGAAGAAAGTAAAGAGTAAAGTAAAGCCTTCTCTCCAAGTTTTTTCATTTCTGCTTTTCTGTGAGTGAGCTTCCTTCGCTTTAGTAAGAGGATTTTAGTAAGAGAGTAAACCACAATGAAATGAAATGAAATACCTTTATTTGCTGCTTGCTATAACATCCACCGCCACACGACGACTCTAATATGAGCTCTACTTACTGCTGCTCTACGAGTACCGATACAATTAATTTGATAATGTATATTATTATGTAATCCGCAGGACTCGGTAGGAAATAAGAGAAACTAATTAAAAATTAATGTCATGTCAAATTCGCAAATGTCTTTATATTTTTTAGCGAAAAATCACGCGCAACAATGTTAAAACTGCAAAAATGACCTATTTGAATTTCATACATTCATACAAAAAAAACTTTTTTAATTTGGTCGTGTGCGTGGTGGTACAGGACTTAGGCAGGCAACCAGACAGGCGCCGGCCGTCGGTGCTAATTTTGTTATAATTTGCATGTTATGTGCATATGAAGATTTAGTTAAGGGTTGAACCCTTAAACTTGCCAGAGGTCACGTCTAGGTAGGTGTACTAGTAAATAAGCAAAATGTGCGTTGGCCAAATTGAAATATCGAACCCTGAGTGCGTCCAATGCCCTTTTGAATTGATGAAATGACAAAAATAAAAGTTTGGATTGAGATTGTTCAAAATATAAATTAATGTAACTTGAATCCAGAGAGGTTAGCAATAATCATTCAATTTATTTATTTATTCACTATAAATACTTGAAATTAAATATTAAATTATGCGATTCACACGTTTCTATTCAATTATAATCGTAACAGTGATCGTTGCTGACATTTATGTACTATCAAAAGAATTATGTTAGTAATAATATAATTTACAATATTAAATTTAAATTATTGCTACACTGGTCATGATTTGATCTGGCCAGGCTCAAGAGGCACATTTCCGGGAGGGGCTATGAAATAATCCTCTTCGATGACGCTGGCATTGCTGAGAATTTCCTTCCTGTTGCACTTTTCCGCATTGTCATCCCTCAAGAACAGAGCCCTGCAAAATGTACAAGCAAATGATCTTTCAGTTCAAATGGTTTTTTCAGTTTTTTTCTGATGGGTTTGACCTTTTGACAACTTCCGGAGAAAATACACACGTACTCATTTTCCAAGACCGTGACTAGGGGTTCAATCCCATCGGTTTCCACTTCAAACAACTGATTTGCAAAGTTGACGGCTTCGCTAAGCCTTGCAAGCGCCTCTGTATTTTCGAAATCAACCAAACTCGTTCTTTCCAAATGATGAATTAATGAGGGTGAGAACGCTGCTGTTTGTTGGGCACTCTTTACCGCAGGATCGGGAACAGCGCCTTTATGACTCGTGCAGGTGCTGCTGCTGGAGTTACGAACATAAAGAGAAGCAAAAGCGCTGGTCAGTTGACACTGAGGAATCTGTATTAACTTCTCCAACAGCGTCTTGAAACCACTTCTTGAAACGGAAGCCACATGTAGCATTGTTGTGTTTGTCAGCCACTACCGATGACGACAAATGTTTCTGAATCTCACCAACCACCAGTCACATTGATAAGAGTTTTTATCACTTGACTTGACAGTAATTAGGCTACAAAGTAGAACACTACTTATTGCGAAAATTTGCAATGTGCATTTGCTCTGTTGAATGAAAGTGCTGTGTTGTAGCACCAGAACAGAAATCCAGCAATCTGGTAGCTGACTGCCGCTGTTCTCGTCGAAATGAGGATATCACAGGGCTATTTTGCGACGGTTGCGGTTCGTGTTACTGGATACGGCAATGTTTATATCTGAGAGATTGTTATGAATCATAACTTATGATTGTTATGCAAAGCTAAATTGCAAATTTAATGCAGTCTTTAATAAGCCAACAATGGTTATGGTTATTGCGATATGTGGCCGTTGCTGAACGTGTAGTGAAGCTTGTGCATTTTGAAATAATCAGAACCAGGGACAAAACCAACTTTGTGATCAATCATCATTCATTTTTATCCGTATTTCGTATGAAGAATCAGTATATCAAGTATACGTATTTATAATATGCAGTCAAAATTAATTGTATCTTAAGATTATACATTTTTATACACATTCATACAAAGCGAAATTCACTCAACTCTACGTCAAACGTCAACAGGTATAATAATACAAGTACAATATTATATTACATTAATCTTAAACTATTTATTTAAATATATTATAAACATAATTTTTTAAACACAGAATTCATGCACTGTCCACGAAAATAAATTATTATCAACAGCAGTTTATTTTTGCCATGTGTGAAAATCCCTCATTATTCTTTTCAGAAATAGATACATTTTAAGTCTTTTATTTTGGTATTCGCTACCTGTTATATACCATGTTTAATTTGACTGACCGTACTAAACAAAAATACTGCATTCGAAAACATGGATCTTGGGTGGTAGGTCATTAATTAAGACTACAAGTATAAAGAAGTCGTATTTTAACCAATTATTATTTTTCTTTCATTTTCTACATTCCTTATGACAAAGTGACAACGCATGAGAAGTACAGGAAAAGAAGAGGAGTGTTACATACATTATATGATGATGACGCTTTTCAATGAACAATTTTTGGTTTAATGTTTGTTATCAAATGTTCTATTTGAGAACTACAAATATTCAACATTTAAACTTAAACAATCCAATTCAGTGAATTCAATTAAACTAAAAACATATGAGACTCCATCAGTTCTTGTAATTCGTAGATCATCTTTTCCGTGATGTATCGATTATAAAATTAGTGTTCCAATGAATTTCCAAACATCTTTTTTCAATAATAAGTTAATCTTTACATAGTTTGATTCTAAACTGCATCAACATTTCTATACAGAGTCTTTGGCAATTTACAAAAATTAAATAGACAAAAGGAAGACTAAAAACATCTTCCTTTCAATGCTACTGTAGGCTTTCTTGCTTTTTTAGGTGCTATTTGGTTGACTTGAGAAAGAGAAACGAAATATTATTCCATATTGAATGAAGGCAGCAAAGAAGAGGAAATACAGCCAATTGAAACTGTACTTTTAAGAATTTTAGCTTTGAATTCACAATTAACAGAAAGAAAGAAAATGTTAAATAATAATATTAGCCCTTATTTGTGAACAATGGGTTTCTCATTTCTGAAGGCCTCTTCTCCGAGAAGAAATTGCGAAGTACGAGAACCTGACCGACGGCGATAACGAGAATGGCAATACTCTCAAATGATGACCACAACATGACTCTGAAATGACAACAATTATACACAATTAGGAGGGATATTACATCAATATAAACACGCACTGATTTCATAACATAATCGTATTCTCGTCATGGTTGACAGTTAATGAATAATCTGTATTTTACCTCTCATTTAAATCTTCAGCCCTTTTTCTTCCTTGAGCCTCCCTAAGTCGATGATGAGTTTGATAATCTATAACGCTATTGAGATTTTCATGAATTTGCTGTGCTGAAGACTCCAACTGCAGATTTAAAAGGTTACACAATTAGAAAAGTCACAATAGCATCATCAATCATAGCTTTACTGTTTAAAGTTAACTCTTTTACACATTTCTAAAATACTTGCCTGGGTTAAAGCAGTGGCATGCTCGCCGAGACCAGGAAGCGGTGCCTCGTCACCAACTTGCAAATCCAAATAGATCAATTTGTGTGAAAAAGTAGAAAATTCGTTCGAGAAACAAATTGAGTACACTCCTGTGACGTCGGGAACCCATTGAAATGTGTCATACTGCTTCTTAATTTCCTTGTAAATAATTTGTTTGTTTGGGGCTTCAATGCTTACATCAACGTCGTAATGTCCTCCGGTAACAACCTGATTGTAGAAAAAACATTTAAATTTTTTAAATATGAACTAATTTAATGAGATTACGAAAAAAGGCCAACAGAATCGTAAGGAAATTTCTAACCTGAAATTCAAAGGTTGTCTGAACACCTTTTTGTATATCCTCATGAAAGCACTCTTTGGCATTGTCAGGAAGTTCAAACGTTAACTCGACGGATGATACATTGGAAGGTGTTATAAGGAGTGTTATCGACACAGCTGTCCAGAATACCAGATAAGACATTCCAGGAATACCGAAATGACCTAAGCTGCTTCTTAATATATCGTTTAACATCATGATGCTTAGGATAAGGTCTGTTGACTAGCTTCTTAGCGTATTAATCCTGGTCTCTCCCGGTTTCACGACGATTTATTCGGCACGACAGGAAAAAATGGTCAGGAAGTGGCTGACGATCTCGTTGATGTAAATGATAAAGCCAATTGGATTCACTAAAAGGATGTATAATTAAAATCATAATTAGTTAATCATAGTTCAATTCAATCAATTAATTCAAATTCAAAAGGCGAACATGATACTCAGCCCATTTAGCAAATTGTTTCACAAAACAAAGTTATTTAATTTAACTGCATTTATTTAAATACCTTTCCCAAACTCGCAATGCTGATAGACAGATCCATTCACTGGACTCACGCTGCTATTCCTCCTCGAACCACACACAACTTACTAAACAATACTGGAAATCACTAGTAAATTAAATTAAAAATTAAACACACGGTCTAGCTATATAATTAATTATTTTCCCACTTTTGTCTTCATCTTTATCATTATTGTACCAAAAAAAACTGAACACCATCCACCCAGCCAGCCAGAGAGAGACTTTTTGTGATTTATCCTTATTACTTTCTTCAGTAGTTAGTGACGTATCATTAATGGCTAGCAATTTATCTTAATTGCACCGTGACACATTATTACTTAATGAGCAACAAAACCCAGAGGAATAACAATGATTTAATTAGCGACTCTCGTCTGTTAAAACCAGTAAAACCAAAACAGAGAGAGAAAACCTCATTTAATCACTGCTTTTCCACTTTACTGCCGTCTGATGATATGAAAGGTGACGTGTCGGCTACAAGAAATTTTGAAAATAGCGACTTCCCTCCTCGCCAACATCTTCATCGATACTCAATGGCTTTTGAGTTTCACATGTGTAGTTTGCCACTGGGCTTTTATGGGTTGTTGGGTTCGGACGGGGAGTTGTTGTGCGAGCAGAAATGAAACATGTGTGAGCGAAGAAGGCAAAACAAAACAAGAAAGCGTTGCGGTGTGTTTTTGCTGCTGTTCGTCTTCTTGTCAGTTTTCTTCATGCGTGTGTGGTGTGCGTTGGTAAATGCGAAGTGACAAAGAAAATAAATATTTTGGTGTATTTTTGAAAGCTGTAAAAAAGTTTACGATAAGCTTGTCGATAAGCTTGCCGACTAGTCGATAAGCTTGACTTTTCGTTAATGCGCTGTTGCCTTTTATGCAGTTTGAACCGAATTATGTGCAGTGGTGAAGCATTTTCGTCCTCGTATTCTTTGTCTCTGGTTATAATTTTGTGAGGGGCTAATTGGTCATTAGAAGGTTAACAACAGAAAGGTAATAATAATAAAGTAAATGTTGCATGATTTTTAAATTTTTAAATTAAGATACAATAAAGTTTTAACCACTTTTAACCTAAAAGTTTTAGGCTAAAACTCAGTGAAAACTAAATAATTTTTCTATTTCTTTCCAGTGCAGCGTTGCATTTTGAAGTTTTCTGGCAGAAGGATGCGGATGTCTACTATGGATTTGTTGGGGTAATCAACTTGCGACTGGTGTCACTCACCGTTATCTTTTGTGTCTTGATTTCATCGAATTGTCGGGGTAAGTCGGCGTTTAATTACAGATAGTATCGTTTAAATATTGTGATACAAGTCGGTATTTTTTTTACATTTTGAACTAATATGTTTGTTGATGTTGTTTTTTAAAGGAAGTCGTGGCGTCAACATCGTTAAATTATAACACCAGGCTGCGAACTGAGCGACATTTAGGATTATGGCTGTCGATAACGACGAATTTGATGTGGAAATTGTGGTAAGACAACAGTCAACTGTGATTTTTATACTCCAACTACAGTTACATTAACTTTTTGATCTAGTTATTTGAACACGGTACACATCGCATCACATTTTTATTAATAGGGCGCAGTTTTCGACATTGAAGACGACGATTTAGAAGTCTCACAGCGGATAAATTTGTCCACCGCAGAACGAGACGGGGAAGATGGTCGCGGTGGAACTGAAACTGATGATGCAAGACAAGCATTGCTACAAGAGGATTCATTACCTGTCCATGATGATAAAAAATCTGGTATAACTTTATTTTATTTGTAAACCATTACATTCGTAGTAAATTCACAATGTTCATAATAGTTCATACAGAGCATGGTTTACAAAGAGCATGTATTGTCAAATATAATTTTTGCCTTGTTCAGGCCAGAGTACAACTCCCACCGAAATTCACGCCAGAAGCCCTCATCAAGACCAGGAAGTTAACCAAGATGACATCGACCCATTTTTGAATGATGGATGCGACGATCTTTTAACTCAAATTGACGAGAATCAATTAAGGAAATTTGCGGGTGGTGAAGAAATTTGTAAACCCAATAATGCCGACTCTAACATCTCTGACTGTTTCAAAAAGCCGCTCAATTTATCAGCAATTTCTCCACTAAAAAGAAGTTCTGATGATGAGACTTTATCGTTTTTTTCATCGCAAGATAATTCAAAAGACAATCCACCTCCAAAACGTCGATTTCCAGGACCAGCTGGTCTTTTGCCGCATCTTGAGCGAGAGGATCTTAAATTTATCAACATGGCCCCTCATCCATTGTACGAAAAAGTGTCAAAATTAGTTTCGCAAAATTCCGAAAACAGCCCAAACAGAGCTCGTAAACGTTCCATGCAAGTTAGTACTGGCAAGGCTCGTGGAAATGAACTGCTGCTTAGTAAAGCTCCGTGGAAAAGTTTAATTAAGACTCTCAATTTAAATATCAAAGATGACAATGATTTACTCAACATCCTCAACATACAGTGGCTACGGTTGAAGGCAAAACGATTTCCGGCAGACATGAAGATTCCCTTTCTAGCAGCAGTCGTGCAAGGAGAATTGGAAGTAACATCCTCAAAGACAAATTTTCGATATAAAAATCCAAGCGTTAAACTGATGGATCCGTCAGGAACCATTGTAGCTGCTTTGAATCCTAATTTTGTCGAAGCCTACGGCGACAAAATAGTTCCAGGCACTGCTCTTGCTTTACGAAATGTAAGTCACATAGAACTCGTACTTTTCTTTTGTATGCTTTTGGGACTGCCATATATGTCTTATCATTAAAATTAAAGTAAATTATGTATTATTTATGAATACCATTCATTTTAATGTTTTCAGTGTGGCTTGTTGAGGTTGAAGAACAACATTATTCTAACAGTGGCCAAAAAGAATTTGCTGTGCCTAGCCATGACCAAAGAAATTATGGAGGAAGAGCACAATGGGGAACAAGTTAATGGCAAGAAGAGTGGAACAGAGATTAAAGCTCAAGACGAGGTGTCTGTGATTCAAAATGGACCATTTCCTGTAAATAAAATACGTGAAGAATATCAGGAGATCAGTAATAAACTAAGTGCTGCAAAGGATAGCCTCCAGGACCAAAATGAATTGCCTGGTCCAATTCATGCTGTTCCACCAGCAATCTCAAATCCCAGCTCACTCTTTAGTGTCGTTTCTTCTACAAGGGCACCGGAGAGTAGGAGCAAGCCGTTTACTCCACAACAGCAAATCCCTGGAAAAGTTGGTGTTGCTGCTGCGAGCTCTTCTCATCAATTTCAAAAGAACGTTGAAGAAGTAGTCAATTTTTCTGCGGACGCTTCATCTGGATTTGATGATGACGACGATGAGGAACTTTTACAAGCTTTAGAATATGCAGATTTTGTGATTGATGAAGATAGTATGTAAGTTGTAAGTGACAACCGAAATAAATGATTCCATGTTCATAAGTCGTTCAGTTAAAGTTGCAGATTAAAAAAAGGCATAATATGATGTATATTATGTAATACTTAAAGAAGAATTTCAAGTTGTTCAATTTGTCTAACTAAAGTTTATAATTTTGTTACTTAACCATGTAATAATACTAATGTAAGACTTTGCCAAATAATATAATTATTATATCACCGATAAAGGACGATGACGTCGTATTATGAATCTTTAAATAATTATTGTTGTTGTAGGCGTTCAACAAATACTCTGTGATTATTGAAACTAATAATAAGCGCATAATTCGATTCGATTAATAAATAAATAATGAAATCAATTCTAAATACCAAGTTGTTACAATTTATTACATTATATTGACAACGCAAGAATACTGAAGAGGCATGCAGTTATGTAAAAATCGACATGAGCATTACCAGTGCTGCAGTGGGACAAAAACAAACATAACAGATACCATTTTGCCATTTACCATACACGAATGTTTAAAAACCCCTATATGAAATATGAACTTTGGAAACTCGAAAATAGGATCCATATCGTTTTACGTAGGCGTATTTCCGTTTTCTGTTGCTTCGTTTTTTCACTTGTTTCATGCAAGTATATACCTATGCATACACAAAAAATGCCGTACTTCTTATAGTTCTTTCTAACTCACCAATGCAATACAAGCCGAGGAATGAATGAGATGAAAAAGGGCACATATTAAAATAAAAACCAACCACTGTAAATAGCAATTCGATGTGAAATCCGCCTTTTCATGAATGAAAAACAAGTATTTATGTTTTAACATTTAATAAGCTCTAAGAAACCCATGCTTACAGCCACCTCCGTATGACGCATTTTTTTACCAGTGCGTATTTAGTATTTAGGAACAATTTCGTTATCTGATTACTATGATGAATCTCTAGAACATATATATGATATAGCATATAAGATTTCATATTCCTACTCATAAAAAATAAAATGACGATAATAACAGAAGTTTGAACACCAGCAACAGGGTGAAGCGTAATTTGATAATTGTAAATTAACCATGATCTATTGGAAATCACAACAGAAGATGGGTTTGCATAATATCTATTTTGTAAGTCCAAAGTCAGAACTATTTGGTTTACTCCCCTTCCCTGTCGTGATGTATATGCACTTACTACAATTAATGCCAGTCAAGTCGAGCTGATTTAGTTTTCAGTTGTTTCTTTCGGCGTGAAGACCACTTTACAGTTGCAGTCAAACGACCTCGACATTGATGCAGTTTAATTGCTCATTTCATTCAGTTCATTAAGAATATTCCATACAATGTATCATTAAAATCAGTGTACGGCAACGCCAGCAGCGCCTGATATATTTAATATCGCGATTTGCCTGTCAACCTCGTCTGAGTTATTTTTCGTGTGTGGACAACATTGAAAGTTTCCTAAATGGAACAGCATTCCACAGAATGTCGTTGAAAATATCGTTACATGTTTCTTGCAATGCTTGTGTCATAGCATGCATTGTCTGCATTCTCAAGTTCTCAGCCACAGTGGAGGCCCTTGATTATCCTTTAAGTCAGTAAGTTTAAAACGTAATTTTGGTTGGTAAATGTCGCAGTAAGATATTTTTCATATTGCCCCAAATTGCTAACTCGGTCAGAGATGAGTTATCCAAGCAAAATGGTCATTACCGTTAACTAAAACGCTTATCATTTTCATCTTCAACTTCCATATTATGCATTTGTGTGGTTTCACTTGTGTATTTACCAAAATGAAGAATTTTCGCCTATCTATTTCCAGACCACAAATTTACGTGGAGAATGGACATGTCTATTTCATCCCAGCGGAGAACAAGAACCTGATTCTAAAAGCCAGCGGAAGGGGAAAGATACTTTTCAACAGTATGGATCTGGATAATTTGACGGATTCAGTAAGAATCGAGATCAAGATACATAGTATTCATAGTTGATTGTTTCCCAATTTCACTTTGTTCATACAATTTGGAACGTTGCATGCAAAACATATCAACAAACACATATATGCCTCTTTTTATGCCTTCTTCTTTTTCTCCTGCTAATAATTTAGGTTCAAAACAGCATTAAAGATTTGAATGCATTTAAGAACATTTTTGGATCTCCATCATCTTCCTCTGGACAAGTGTCTTCACGAATTGCAAATATTGAAGAGGTAATAATATATGTCATTTTTTACAGTTTTTTACACTTTTTGACGGAATGTCAAAACTCTATATAAAACTTGTGTGCGCACAATTAGTATACTTTTTCTTGTATTTTCTTCGCTGATAAATGACAGACTATACAACGCCTGAGCCAGATAGAGACGTTGGATAATCGGGTGACTAGGGTTGAACAACGTTTGGCGACAAGCAATGGATCCGATTCGGGCGTTAGTCAATTTTATAATTAACTATATAAAACTACATTACATTTATTCAGTTGTTCAGGTAAAGATTTATCCTATCTTTAGGGAGGCCGAGTTAACTCAAGACTACGGAGTTTACGACAAAGGGTAAGAAGGTTTTAGTTTGCTATCATTATTGGCATATGACTCATTATGTTTCGTTGACTTTGTCTATCGGATTTTGACCATGACATTTCACTTGATATTTCAATGCAAAATTCACTGTGCAGATACAAGCAATAGAAAATCAACTTAGAGGGATGGGTACACCCGGACAAAATCCATGTTCCAGTAGTCCTTGTTCGAACGGTATATTTAATATAATAATCTATTCATTACTCTTCGTGGAAAAGAAACAAAAATATAATTTCAAAGCGTTCACTATTGCACCTATAAACTGGCAGTTAAAAGTATTTTTATTTGAAAACACAATTTTCAGGTGGAACATGCATACCATCAATTTACGGTGCATTTTGCTACTGTACAGCAGGATGGGAGGTACGCATTTCTTAAATTTTAATTAACTAAATTCACAACTGCTGGTGTAAAACGATTAATTAAGACTTTCCTACTCTACTTCCGATAGGGTGAACGGTGTGATCGGGATGTCAATGAATGTGCCAACTTTGCAGGAACTGACCTTGGATGCCAGAATGGGGCAACTTGCATCAATCAACCAGGAACTTATCAGTAATTAAGAATTAAACTTCTTTACCATTATTATGAGGGTTTACAGTGGCATTTATGTTCTATGTATCAATTGAATCGATTTTTATCATCATGAATTTTATATCTAATCAGATGTCAGTGTCGAAATGGTTATATTGGAATACATTGTTCAAAACGCAATGGCGATTGTTCAAGTGCCTCAAATTGGGAACTGTGTGGGCATGGAGTGTGCGTTAACCAACACGGAGGTTCTAATCCCTACACATGCATTTGTGATTCGGTATTAACAAGAAATACAATTTTCTGCTCAAACGATTGAGATGGCCCAAAATAATAAAATAATCACAATCATCTTTGATGGTGACAGGGGTGGAAGCACGATGGTAGATCTCCGACATGTATGACTGATGTTGACGAATGCTCCCAGTACCACACTTCCTGTTCAGTCAACCCACCTGTAGCGTGTATTAACACTCAAGGGTCTTACGTCTGTGGGCCATGTCCTCAAGGTAGGTACTATTATTCATGAAAAATGTTTATAAAGTGGCTCACAAATAATTGATTGGGCTTTTCAATTTAGGTTATACCGGAAATGGTCATCAGTGTGCAGATGTTAACGAATGTCTGGTTAACAATGGCGGATGCAGTGTTAACCCTAGGGTTCAATGTATTAACAGTGTGGTAAGATATTCTAATCATATTATGGCTTCATTTTGCAATAGAGAATGTAAGCAAAAACTGCATTCATTTTTTAAAAATAGGGCTCTAGCAGTTGTGGATCTTGTCCTCCAGGGTACTTGGGTAATGGAATGTCGTGCCAATATGTCGGAATATGCCACATGAATAACGGAGGGTGTCACCCTATGGCTCGTTGTGTAGAAAATCCGGGTAAATTATCATAAGCGTAGGCATATACTTTTTTTATTATAAAGCTCAAGTGATAATATTTCCCATGATTCTCTGTTCAGTTATTGGACAAAGTTTTGTTCAATGTATATGTCCCGCTGGCTACTCGGGAACTGGAATGGGTCTGCATGGATGCATGCCACATCAGATTCCAGGTGGAGGGACTGTCATTGGTCCGACGATTCCTCCAGGGGGAAATCCTTGCACACCAAGTCCATGCCAAAATGGAGGAGTTTGTCATTATTATGGGGGTCAGACTTTTACTTGCTCGTGTGCTCCAGGTTTTGTTGGTACGTAGTAATGTAACTGTAATTTTCTGTACTCGACACCTATGACCATTTTTGCTGAACGTTATGGAGGAATATGTCCACTTAATTATTTAAATTGCAGGGCCATTATGTTCTACAAGAGCTAATCCATGTCTTAGTCAGCCGTGCCAAAATGGAGGAACATGTAATCCTACTTCAACTGGCTTTACTTGTACATGCTCAAGTGAATTCACTGGAGACCTTTGTGAACGACAAACAGAAAGTACGCGCTTATTTTTACATGCAGTCATTCATCCATGATAAGAATGAAAATGGTACTATTTGTGTAAAATATGGGGTTGCTGAAATTGAAATAATCTTTCCAGGTTGTGGGGGCTATCTTGCCGAAGAAGAAGGAAGTCTTCGTTTCCCACAAACTCAGTCAACGTATAATCATAATACACAATGTGAATGGATGATGCATACAACTGCTGGGAAAATTTTCAATATCACATTTACCAGCTTTCACTTGGAGGGTGGCTCATGCTCATACGACTATCTTGAGGTACATTGTGAAACCCTACTTTCCTATCATTTAGCTGGACATTTGAAATGGGAGGGATTCTTTTGTGGTGATATAATATGTAATTACATTTGCAATTCTATGCGCTTATCAAAGATAAGAGACGGAACTGATTCAAGATCTCCACTCCTTGGAAGGTTTTGTGGGGAAGAACTACCGAATGGGGGCAATATCATGTCTACTCACAATGTTCTACATCTAACATTCCGTTCGGACCATAGCGTTGAAGGATTGGGATTCCAGTTGACTTGGAATTCAACAAACCCCGGTAAGTTCTTATCATAGGCCGATGCGGTGACCAATAATGCCTTGTGAGGGTGAAGAAAGCTTGATTTACTTGATAATCCTTGTGTAGTTTGTGGTGGAGTACTTGAAGACCGGACCTATGGATCGTTTAGTTCGCCCGGATATCCAGGCAGATATCCTCACAATAGGGATTGCGTCTGGCAAATTAAAGCTGCTCTAGGAAAGCGGTTGCAGTTGGTATTTGCCTCATTTCAAATTGAAACCCACTCTAATTGTTCCTACGACTATGTGGAGGTTCGAGATGGTTTGGAAGACTCGGCTCCTGTCTTAGAAATGCTCTGCAATACTACAGTTCCAGCGCCTGTCACTTCATCCGGCCCATATCTCACTGTACGATTCCATTCAGACGACTCAAATAACGATCAAGGGTTTTTAATAACCTATACTGAAGTGGCAGGTATTCCCGGATGTGGAGGTCTCCTCACAGCAGCCACTGCAGTGTTTTCATCCCCTCACCATCCAGAACCATACGCACATGGATTGGAATGTGACTGGTTGATTCGACTGTCTTCACCGGATGACAAAATTAGCTTGTCATTTTTGACGTTTGATCTTGAGAGCGGTTATTCTAGATGTATTTTTGATTATGTAGAGGTTAGCCCTTGTCCGTTGAATCTTTCAACTTGCAACTTTAAATGTGCTTGGAAATAAATTTGGTGATTTATTTATTTTTTCATTAGATTCATGACGGTTCTTCGTTAGACAGTCCTCTGGTTGGTCGTTTTTGTGGAACCAGTTTGCCTCCTACATACAAGTCAAGGAGTAATCAATTGTTCGTCAGATTCAAATCTGACGAGTCTGTTGCAATGAGAGGCTTTTCAGCTAAATATGAAGCCGGTAATATACCTAACTTCTCATCACTCCAAAACTGACATAAAAATATACATCAAAATAAAGTGTATTTCACATTTTATGCTTTTAGTGTGCGGTGGAGAATCTACTGCTCTGTCTGGTACATTGAGATCACCCTATTATCCAAGTAATTACCCAAGACTCAGGGATTGCGTGTACGTTATTAGCTTACCGGCTGGAAAAGGAATTAATTTGCAATTTCTGGATTTTGATATTGAACCTGGAACGGATACAAGTTGCTATTTCGATTATCTTGAAGTATGCATAAGTTGGCTGAATATCGAAAAAGTAACACAAGTGTAAGCATTATTCGTAATGGGGTGACTTGATACTTTCATTTATAGATTAGGGATGGCGATACCGAAAATTCTACTCTAATTGGCCACTATTGCGGTCCGCCCCAGTCAGCACCTGAGCTACTAACGTCGTCGTACAATTATTTATGGTTGAGATTCAAAACGGATGGATCTGTCCAGAATAAAGGCTTCTTGGCAAATTACTCATCGTTTGATACAGGTTTGATTGTATTGTTATTTGCAACTATTATAGTTACAATAAACTGTACATTGATGATATAAATATAGGCTGTGGTGGAATTCTGAGGGGTTCCGATGGCACCATCACCTCACCGGGGCATCCCGAGGTATACCCTCATGGAGTCCAATGCATGTGGGTTATTCGTGGCGAACCTGGACAGATCGTTCGTTTATCGTGGGAGACATTTACACTCGAGTCTAGTTCCGGTTGCAGGTGGGACTCTGTAGAAATTTATGATAACTCTACATCGTTTGTAAATGGTAGTTTGGTTGGAAGGTAACTCATCAGCTACAATTTAATATGCTATATCAATGACCTGACTAGGCAATAAAATAATATAATGATGACGCAAATTTTCATGTAGATATTGTGGTCAGGAACATCCACCGCAGATCACCTCCACCGATACCACACTAACGGTAATATTTAAATCAGATCACAGTGCAGCGTATGATGGGTTCATGGCAAGCTATAAATTTTTGAACGCCTCAACAGGTACTATTCTGATGAACAAACTAAATATATTCATCATGAACTCTCTGTATGTAGACGGAAGTTATGTGCTATATCCATTTATCATTTAGCCTGTGGAGGAAACTACTTTACTGAGTATGGAGTAGTCAAGTCTCCTCGTTATCCAGAGAGATATCCAAATAGTAAATCATGTACCTGGATCATAACAGCGCCTCGTGGCCGGCAAATAGAACTGAATGTCACAGATTTTGATATGGAAGAAGGAACAAGTGCTGGCTGTAGATATGACTTTTTGGAAATAAGGTTCGATATCATTTTAAATAAAACAATCCAGAAATAGAATTTTACGTAGAGATTCCATTTCCACACTTTTCCACTCTTATATAAAAAATAGGAACGGTCCGTATGCAACATCTCCATTGATTGGAAAGTTTTGTGGAAATATCCCTCCACCAAATCGAGTTCCAGCTTTTTCCAATTCCTTGTACCTCAAGTTCAAATCAGACTCATCCCATACGCGAAGAGGCTTCAATATAATTTGGGATGCAACAGCCACGGGTACGGTAACCCTAACTGAACCGTTTAGCATGAGATTGTCCATTTTATCTATCATGACACTATTTCCATTAATTGCTTTTTAGGTTGTGGAGGCACGTTAAATAGCCCATCGGGTTCCATTACATCTCCCAATTATCCTTCCCCTTACGATGGTTTGTTAGAATGCATGTGGAAAATATCTGTGAATCAAGGAAGCGCTATCCAAATCAGTTTTGTAGACATTGATATTCAGCATTCTAGTTCCACCCAATGTTGGGGACGACGGGTTGAGGTATATCTTTTGTTTCAATCAAAGTATATCTATTAAATAGTACGATTTTATTAATATGTTCTTTATTTGCTTGCTTTATAGGTCTTGGATGGTATCGAAAGAGGCTCACCATCGTTAGGCAAATTTTGCTCTGAAGACCACATAGTATCATTGCAATCAACAAGTAATTCGGTGACAATTAAGTTTGTCATTGGCCTATATGGTGGTAGCGGTAGAGGATTCCAGCTAAATTATAGGACAAGTATGAAAGATGACCACTTTTTACATACATACATAATTATATGAATCGGACTTTAAATATTTTCCATCTACATTTTCTAGTATGCAATCGAGTGCTTAAAGGATTTCGAGGAGTCATTGAAAGTCCAAACTTTCCAAATCCATATCCTCATAATCGAAATTGCACTTGGGTTATTGAAGCAAGCAGGGGGAACAAAGTGAATGTCTCTTTCTCACATTTTGATGTTGAGGGACCATATCGTGGAAATTGCAGCTATGATTTCGTTCAAGTAAGTGATGCAGTAATAATGAGTAATAAGTAAAATGTTTATTTTGGCTTATCTGATGATAATTTTGAAAATTTCATTGTTCTTAGATAAGTGAATGGAAACGACACAACAGTGAAAACAAAACCGCATTGGGAACATACTGTGGAACAAATAGACCAACCTTAATATCTTCCAATAAGGACACATTGTCAGTATCATTTGTCTCGGATTACAGTCATGCAAGTAATGGCTTTAGATTGGAATGGGTGCAATATGGTGAGTTCTCTAACTGATTTAAGGTGGTAATAACTAATTAACCAGTTTTTCAGTTTAGCAATTATTCATTTCCGTAGGTTGTGGAGGTCAAATTATCGGAGACTTTGGATTTGTGAGTACCCCCGGCTATCCGAAACCTTATGCGCATAGTATCGAATGCGTGTGGAAGGTAACTACAGAGTTGGGCACAAAAGTTCAACTCACCGTGTATGCCTTGGATATTGAACGAGCTGATAATTGTCATTTTGATGGATTAGTGGTAATTTTAGACAGAAACGACTAATTATATTTCTTTGTATTTTTTAATGTGACGAAATGTATTCTAACGAATGAACTTAAATTGACTATAAGGTTCATGGGGGTCCTGATGAAACATCACCACAATTGAAAAGACTTTGTGAAACTATCAATACGCCAATAATTACCACGTCTCATGGGAATAACATGTACCTAAGATTTTACAGTGACGACTCAGTCGCTTCAAAGGGATTTTATGGCTACGTTCAACAAGTTGCTGGAGGCTGTGGAGGAACCTTTCGCGGAACCAATGGCTATATTTACAGTCCCAATTATCCGGAAAAGTATGACCACGATGATGATTGCACGTGGCTAATCAGTGTGGATCGCAATCATGTCGTGGAGCTGACTTTTGAAGATTTTGATGTGGAACGTCATATTAATTGCTCATACGATCATGTCGCAGTAATAAGCATTTTATTTATTTTTTAAATGAAAATTGTCATTTTTGTTTGCGCCAGTTTTTAATTTATATGATTATGAGCTAGGTTTATGATGGATATTCTACCTGGGCCCCATTGCTACTCATGCACTGTGGCAATTCATTACCGGATCCAGTGACTATTAGGTCTACAGGATATCAAATAGTTGTTCGTTTAAAGACTGATGGATCGGCAGCAGGGAAAGGATTTAAAGCTCGTTATCGTCAGGTGAATGTTTCTTTTAATGCATTTCAACGGTTAATGTTAGAGCAGTTCTAATTGTATACGTTTGATTACTGTTTGCGTAGGGATGTGGGGCTCGTTTAACTGGAAGACGCTCGGGCGTAATTACGACACCAAACTTTCCAGCAACCATGTCCGGAGTTGCCAATTGCAGTTGGGTTATCGTGGCACCGAATCCGGATGATAGGATTTCGCTAACATTCACATATATGGACTTGACTATGAACGATGACACTTGCGCCACTAATTATGTTCAAGTGCTTGACGGGGAAGACTACGAAGCTCCATCTCGATACAGGGAGTGTAAAGGCCCTATGCCTCCGACAATTACGAGTAGTGGAAATGCGCTCATTTTACATATAATTGGAGACCACTACTATGGTCATGGCTTCCGAGCGGTTTATGACTTGTCCTCATCAGGTTAACATATATTATGATAATGCTATGCGATTTCGAAATGATACTCATGATTTATAATCAAACTTTCAAAGCTTGCGGGGGAACATTAACGGCTGCCAACGGTTCAATTACAAGCCCCAACTATCCCAATGGATATCCTCCAAATGCGGAATGCATATGGGTGATCAAAGCGGCCCCCGGAAATCGAGTGCAACTTTCTTTCAGGCGTTTTGAAATTGAAGCGAATGACTTTTGCAACACCGACTTTGTCGAAATTCATGAAAGGAGCTCATCGGGAACACTGCTAGGGCATTATTGTGGGAGTGAGATTCCCAGCAATGTGTCAGCAGCAGAACAACTCTGGATTCTTTTTAGGACGGATGGTGAAGGACAACCGGCAGCAGGATTTTGGGCGGATTATACATTGGGTATTTCTCCTGAGCGTCTAAATTAAATTAAATTCAATTTAATATTGCAAAACTGCCACATATTAATTTTGTACTGTATAGTTCATGGCGTGGAACTTACTGGCCCTTCCGGTTCCATCGGTTCTCCGATGTATCCAAATTCATACAGTGGGACTGGTCTCTTCACGTGGCGGGTTACCGTTAACGAAACGTATGCCGTGGAAATTTCTTTCACTCATTACGAGCTGGATTCATACAATGACGTCAATTGTCTCTATTATGACAAAATCACGGTAACTATTAAAACAGACCTAGGTTATCAGCAAAATCTAGTGGGGGCAAGCAATTTCTTATCCTTTACTGTTCTCTAGATTTATGATGGATATGATGAAAATTCGCCAGTCTTACTTACCACTTGTGCCCGTGAAAAACCCGATCCCATTATTTCGACTGGTAACATTGTGTATATCGAATATAACCGTGTGGGTTGGTTTAATTCTTTTCTTCTGAATTGGCGACAAGTGCAAGGGTCATCAGGACTTGACACTTTACAAACCAATGTCACAGGCTGCGGCGGAAATTTTTCATTAAGCGATAGTAATTCCACTATGTTAACGAGCCCAGGATTCCCATTTTCATATTTGCCTAATCTTAACTGTGAATGGACATTTGATGCACCCGCTAATTCTCGGATACAACTAAAAGTTGAAAATTTTGCTCTAGAAGGTCATCCATCTTGCCTGTACGACCGAGTGGAATTATATGATGGTAAATGAAAAAGTTTGAAAAAATGTTAACAAACTTCAAAACTCAAACTTTTATTTCATTTGAAAAAAATGTTATATTTACGGTAATATTAGGTGTTCGAGGACTTCCAAATTACGAACTAAACAAAACGCTGTGTCAAGCTGATCTTCAGAACAAAACCTACTTATCTTCTGGCAGATTTTTGCGAGTAGTTTTCAAGACGGATCGATCCGTATGGAATTCGGGATTCAACTTTAATTTGACCACTGGTTAGCATGACATGTTTATGATTTTCTTCTATCCCGTGTTCTTATTCACGGGAGTTTTAATATCCTGTACTATTTAGTATGTGGAGGTTACGTTCGTGGTTCACGTGGCACAATTTCCACTCCAAACTACCCCAACAGCTATACTGCAGTAAAATGTCAATGGAAAGTAGTTGTTCGCCCCGGAAGAACGATTCGCTTGACTTTTAACCCAACTTTTGACATATACAGTGCTGGAGGGCAATGCATGACAGATCAGCTAATGGTAACCTCTGATGTTTATAAAAATAATGCATTTTATTGTTGGTCCAATTCATCAAGGATCATTACTATTTGTATAGCTACGCAATGGGGCAAATGAAGAATCCCCATTTCTTGGTAGTGGACGATATTGCGGCAGCACTGCACCAACAAATTTGGAAACATCCGGAAATCACCTTTTTGTTCAGTTTACTTCTTTTACACATGGGGGCAGGGTGAGAATGCATAATTTTTCTTTCAGTCCTTTCAACGAGGAAAATAATTACCACTAAATAATTTCTTTTTTCATGGTTTAGGGCTTTGCACTCACGTACGAAGAGGTGTCATTAGGATGTGGTGGAAGCATCCAGCTTTCTGACAATGCCCCTACGACCATAATCAACTCTCCAAATTTCCCCCAAATACCACCTCCTTACACAGAATGCGAATGGGTATTTACAGCTCCACAGGGAGAAGCTGTACAGATGACATTCGAAAATTTATTCGAGTTTCAGTATACTCCAGGGTATGTAATTAGTTTGGAACACGTTTTTATCTTGCATTTTGTGATGAAAATGGTCAATTTCAAATTAATGAATGCGTAGGTGTCAAACGGAGGGAGTAGAAGTAAAGGACGGAGGCACAGCGATTGCGTCACCGCTCGGCGTCTTCTGTACTCAAGATATGCCTGGAACTTTAAAATCAACCGGAAATATATTGTATGTTAGATATTACACAAATTTGCCAGAACCGAGGAAGGGATTTAAAGCGGAAGTGAAAATAGGTTATATATTGAATTTTATTCCAAGAGAAAATTTTCAAGAAAACGACGGAAAAGTGAATAATGATATCTAAATCTGCTTCTAGCCACGTGCGGAGGAATACATGCTGGTAGAATGGGTACGATAAGTTCCCCCGGTTTTCCTGCTACTTATGAAGTCAACTTGGACTGCCTGTGGACAATTAGAGCACCCAGAGGAAGCTACTTGATTCTAGAATTCCAAAATTTTAACTTGGGCTCTGAAGATGCTAACTGCACAAGGGATAAATTAAACATCACTGAGCAAAATGAGCTTGGTAAAAAACATTCACATAGCTTACATTGTCGTTATAAGTCTCTTTTTTGTCATCTCATGATAATGATTTTTCCAAAACTTGACAGTAATTGATTCTCTGAGGAATTGGACATTTTGCGGACAATCTGATAATATCATACCAAACAGGATTCAAACGGGTTCCAACGAAGTTCAAATTCGCTTTACAAGTGACTCAGTGAGAGAAAGACAAGCAACAGGAGTAGGATTTAAATTACGATACAGATCCCGATCTCAATGTATAGTGTACAATGTAACGTATATAATTTGCAGTTTTTTCCAAATAATGGACATTATAATGATGAGTTTATGAAAATTATCCTAAAAAGATTGCGGAGGAAATATGAGGACTCCTACAGGATTTATTCAATCTCCTGGCTTCCCACAACCGTACCCGCATTACCTATATTGCGTGTGGCGAATCTATGCTCCACCAGGACGGAGAATCAGGATAGAGTTTACTGACTTTGATTTGGAGGAGCGTCTGGTTGTAAATTCTAAACGGGGATGCTTTGCCGACCAACTTTGGGCAAGTGATTTTGATTGCGATTGAAAATGTTAAGAGTTTCCATCTAATATGGTGTCCTGCTCTACTTGCAGGTTTATCAAGGAATCCTTCGTTACTTCCGAACACCCCTTTACAATCAGAGTTTGTGTGGCTCTGCATTGCCGGAGCCAGTTGAAACGACATCAAATGAAGCCACAATCTATTTTAGAACTGACGGCTCCATTGCCCACCGTGGTTTCAAGATACGATACACAACCGATTTGCCAGCTCTGTGTGGAGGTCCTTTGGAAGTTGGAGAAGGAAATGTGACGTCACCCAACACTACTACAAACACACCCAATACGACTACAAATATTTTGTGCGAATGGCAGACGGGATCTGGACGGGCTTTTGGAAATGGCACCACAATTGTCACAGTGCAGTCCAGGAAGATTCCTAGCTGGGATATAGCGACAGATCCGTTATGCTCTCATGGCTATCTGAAAGTTTCTCCTGGTAAAACATAAAAAAACAGCCAAATACATTATGATGATGTCATTTAAATTTACGGTACTCAAATGTCATTCTATTTTAAGCAAACTCAATCACTCGATACAAATGGCGCAAACTGTGCGGGACAAAGGCAAATGAAAAGTTATACCTTCCCGGTAGTTCATTGCTTGTGGAATATGTGGTACGTAGTCGATAGTTTCACCGGTTCCACCTCCCACGCAGCAATTAATTTTCATAAAAAATTTGGTATATTTGATTTCCACAGACAGACGATCCAAATTCGACATTCAGCTTGTCATATCGTAACGTTCCATGCGGCGGCGTTCTCTACGGCCCCGAAGAAAATGTAACCAGCTTGAATTACCCGTCACCATATTCTGTTAATACCGAGTGCATTTGGATGGTGGACTTTCCCAGAGGATCTCAAATTAAAGTGAAATTCTTTGATTTGGATATGGATGATCATCAAGGAAGCGATGGCTGTGATAGGGATTATATAATTGTTCGAAATGGAAAGTACCCCTCGTCGCCTGTCTTGGGGAAGTTTTGCGGATCAAATTCGCCAAATGAAATTACGTCCATGTCAAATGATCTCTGGCTGGAATTTCACTCTGATGGAAGCGCCGATGGAAGCAGACGAGGTTTCAAACTTGGATTGGAACAGGTTTCCCAAGGATGCGGCGGAGTTGTGCATAGGAAATATGGCCAGCTTGCATCACCGCAGCAAGACTATAGTAATCGCCGTTATCCCCATAATACTGAGTGCGAATGGATCATTGAATCTGTTCCTGGATATACTGTAAATGTTGTATTTTTTGACCGTTTTGAAATTGAAAATTCTACAAACTGCACAAACGACTTTGTCGAGGTAATTTTTGTTTTAGCCAAAATGACGTGTTAATTCATTATTTAATGATGATGGTAATATGAAATGATACTTGTTAACAATCGTTCCATTAGATATTTTCCAAATCAGATTTTGATTGGGTATTGGTCGGACGATTTTGTGGACGCCAGTTACCGTCGCCGGTCAATACAACCGGCACCACCGTAAAGATCGTCTTTAAATCAAATGAAAATTTGAATGGGGATGGATTCCGGCTATATTGGTATTCGCCATGTGGAGGGGTCTACGAGGACCCCACTGGAATTATTCGGTCCGCTCATTTTGATTCATATAATCACAGTCAGCATGTTAATCCTGGAAGATTTTGGAGCTGGATGGGCTGGGAGTCGAGCTATAGGGTTCATAGGTGTGACTACGTCATCAAAGGGAATCCTGGGGATTACACAGTGATCCAGTTCTTGGAACCTTTCGAGATTCAAGGTTGATTCATTGTACATATTATTACAATGAGAGGTAATCGTTCTGATAACTTTAAATATTTATTGAGTGTGTCATTTTTATGCAAGTTCCTGCCTCTTGGGGTGTGAGTGAACGGGAGTTGAATGCCCACTGTCCACGAGTGAACGTCAGTACTTGGCAAGGGAATGTAACAGATATTCAACGAATGGCCGGAATTACTTGTGGTAGGCAAGTGCCTGCGCCATTTATAGCGAGAGGATCCGCCGTTATTTCCTATAATTACCAACCAGCGTACGAAAATTACGGCTTCAGAGTGCAATATGGAAGATACGGTAAGAATATAACATTTCAAAAGTGTGTATATGGTTTCGTTGTTCATAAAGGAAATGTTTTCAATCACCTATGCAGAATGTGGCGGAGAGGTTACTGCTCCAAGAGTTATAAACTCTCCTGGACATCCATTTACTTCGGCTTCAAATATGAATTGTACATGGGTGGTTAGAGCACCACCTCTAAAGGTTGTGCGTTTCAAGTAAGAAAACGTGGAAATACTATTATTACCTACTATAATATGCGAAAAACCATCATGCAAAATTCTTTTCTATGCATTTATAGGTTTAAATCACTTGAAATGGAATACCATGCATCTTGTTCCTGGGACTATGTTCGTTTGTATGATGGGCCGTTGATAGATGGCACCAAGTTGATAGGAACATACTGTGGAAATCTAACTAATGAATTGCCAACAATCAGTTCCAAGTCTGGAAGCATGACTGTGCTCTCCGTGACTGATCAAATTATAGAGCATGGAGGATTTGAAGCAGCTATAGATTTTACAGTTGGTAATGTTGGATTACCTAATTACTCGGTGTGCATGAAATAAATATGCCCTAATAATGATAACAATTATATTTTTTATGCTATTAGGGGAAGACCAAGGGTGTGGTGGTACGAAAAATCTCACCGCTGGACCTGCGACTATAACCAGCATTGACGCCGATAGAAGTGGAAATTATGACGATAGTTTGGACTGTCAGTGGCTTCTTGTAGCTCCAGAGTTCAAGTCAATTGAACTTACTTTTAGCAGTTTTAATTTGGAAGGATCTCAAGGATTGAATAAATACGCTAATGGGTCATGTCCTTTTGACTACATTGAGGTGACAATGAAAATTTAGTTTTCATGCGCTAGCTAACGGAATCAGTTAATTCATGAGCCGTGTTTTACTAATAGATCCGCGATGGACCCGGCCCGTTTGGACAATTATTGGCCAAGCTGTGTGGAACTACCGTCCCATCACCAATCATTTCATCATTGAATTTCATGTGGATAAGGTTTGTTACTGATGGGTCACTGAATTTCCCCGGATTTTCTCTAACAGCAAGAAGCAGAGACTGTAAGTTGTATGAAAAAGTTGCACTATAAAATTATTATAGATTACGATGCAATTACCAACTGTTCCATTCCAATTACTTGTACTAGCACCTTGTGGACAACTCGTGTTCAATGCGACACGCACGCTCCAATATTTGCAGTCGCCTGAATATCCCTCCAATTATGACAACAATGTTCGGTGTCGGTGGAGAATTGACGGTACAAGCTATTACGATGAAGTTGATATTACGTTTGTGGAAATGGACATAGAAGCATCTCCTGATTGCCAGAAGGACAGATTGGAAATACGAGATGTAGCCGCAACTGTAAGAAAAAATATTTTCTTTTGACCCAAGTACAAAGTGATAATTTTCGTTGTATTTTTCCCATTTCCAAATTAGTATACAACTCCAGAAGGCGTGACCGGTCCCTCATTGTTCGTTGGAAGTGGTCCGGTTGACTGGAGATTCCGTAATCTAAACTTGAGTATGGTGAGTAATTAAAATGTTCCGTTCTGATAATTCTTTATGATTTTTATGTTACGTACCTAATTTTCATTTTGAATGCATATAGGCTTCAATTCTCCAAGATATCAAGTATTGTGGAAGACAAACTCCTCCAGACTTTTTCACTATTGGAAGATCAGCAGAGCTTGTTTTCCATACTGATGCGAGCGAACGCAGAAAAGGTTTTAAAATAGGCTATAAGGCTGCTGGTAAGTTTTTCAAAAATTGCAATCAGTCAATAGGTAATTCACTGGCATGATTAATACTCTGGGTTTTTTAATGATTATCATATAGGATGTAATAGAACGTATGAAAATGCACAAGGCAGAATTTTCAGCCCTGAATGGCCTACACACACGCCCATCTTTTCCAACTGTTTGTCCGCCATTCGTGCTCCAAATGGCAGCTATGTTGCATTGTACTTTAATTCATTTAATTTGCCCGTCTCCTCTGCTCAAACATCATGCACAGAAGCTGTTCTTGAGGCAATGGAACATAATTGATATATGCATGCAAAAATATCGCATAATCTATTTATTTGCCTCTCTAATTATCATCTTCCTTCCCCATACACTGTTTTCAGGTTCGTGATAGAACTCCATCAGGCACTCTTCTGGCACAGTATTGTGGAACATCTATTCCACCTCCTGTGTTCTCCAATTCCAACGTGCTGTACATCAAATTCTTTTCTAGAATGCATCCAGTTAGGGGATATGACATCACGTACACGACAACAGATACAGGTAAACAGTCATTTTTATTATTCGAATGGAAATTGTTTTATACATATACATAACAAACTACATTGTATTCTAATTTTTCATATATTATAGGAAGAGGATGTGGTGGGGATATTTTCCATACTGGAGGAAGTTTTACGAGCCCCATGTACCCCAGTAATTACTCTGCAGACATGGACTGTGTATGGAGAATTAGAGTTCCGGGTGGACTACGGGTTCAAATAGAGTTTACAAGTAAATACGTAAAAGGAATATTTGCACCTATTTGTCTATAGTTATTCGTTATTTGTCAGCAGATGGAATATTTCTAATTATAATGGAATTACGATTATAGATTTCATGTTTGTTGGAGATTGCCGAACAGACTTTTTGGAGATCTCATCTTTGGATTCTCATGCCATAACAGCCAGTCCTGTACTTTTCTCAAGATACTGCTCAGGGGTAACTTATCAATACTATGCTCACAAGAAAATTGATGACTGTGCATAAATTCATAACCTTTATAATTTGTAGGACGTGCCATCCATCTATACCGGAAATACTGATATGGCAGTGGTTCGTTACAAAACAAGTATAAACAACACTGGGTCTGGCTGGAGAGCGACTTTCCGGGGAGTCTATCCAACGAATGTTCCACTCAGCTCGCAGTAGTAATTACATACTATGCATTACATGACATATTATAGAGTTTGAAATAAGTGTACATTTTTTTTTGCTTTAATAAAACATTCGTTAATGGAACAATTACATGGCTTTTTGTTAAGCATATTATTAAAAATTAAAACAATAGTAGGTATTTTTGCAACACAGTTTTTTTATCACAGAACAGATTGCTTAAAATAGTCATCTAGCGAAACTGTCTTTGCTCCGCCAAAGTAATCAAGCACGACAATGTGTTCCATCTCCAGTTTGGCAAAAAACCAGCCATGATCTGCAATGCACCAAAAAGATGTTATGGTTGTAAATATAATTAAGAGACATAATATTTTCACATCTTTTAGAACTTTTTCTACCTTTAGGCCAATCCTCCATGTCTGGGTGTTTGCTGTACATTGCATTTCGTGCAAATTGAATTTCATCCGCGTTCGTTACCTAATGCAAACATAAAATTAATCATTATATAGCATCATACGACTATTGTACGACTGTTGTTGGAATGTTCAATTTAAGTTGAAATGAAAGACGGAAAACACTTACTCGAAGAATGTTCCCGGAAAGAATGACATGTGCACAGCGTGGGTCTTCAGGGTCATATTGCTGTTGTTTGCAATAGTCACTTTGCGCAAGGGACATTGTGAGCGATGCTCTGGAATCATTCTAAAAAAATATTTTCATATAAGCCACAATCAAAAGGAGAGTTATATATACAAAATATATGTATTCTTGAGTAAACAAACATATTGCATAAAAACCGTTTGTAAGAAGGTCAAGCACAAACACTTTACCTTAAGATCATTTACGGACATGTCTAAAGGCGTGAGATACATGTATGGAACTCCAGTTGAATTATTAATTGGCCCGTCACTCACAGAGAACACATTTACAAATGGGTAGCCTCGTACTGGTGACATGGTAGAAATGGTGGCAACTGAAGTCCAGTCTGTCGTTTAAAATATTAACAATATTTGCACACAATTTTTGAAGGTTTCTACTAATAAGAATAAATTCTACTTGAAATGTTGCAAATTTTTTCTTACTGGAATTGCGAACAATATACCGCGCCATTTTGGCAACTTGCTCGTGGGGAGGAGGACTATCAGAGACGACATAATCATCGCTGGTGTCAATATAATTAGGATCCTCCACAGGATCAGTAGGTAAAATTCGTACACTTCCTAGACTTTGGCGGATGGGTACAGCTTCCGTTTGTTGACTTTTATGACGAAGATCTGTGAACAATGGCTCAACTGGTGGATCAGAGAAGTCTTCTAGTTCACTGGGTTGCTGTGTATCAGTATTTCCTCCTGTTTTTGTGTGTCCATTTTCATGACGGATGCGCTGGTACCAATTTTTCGGGTTGCTTCTTGGCATTGACGGCAACTTGGACAAATCTGACGACCTATCTCCGCTGAATCCGGAAGTGAACTGACGTTCTGAAGATTCATCTTGGTCATCGTCTGTCACGGCAGGAACGTTATGGAATCCACTTCTCCCACGATTTCTCACATTAACTTGAACACGTCGACCATTGCCCCTTTCTTTTGAAGAAGGGTCACTAACACTGGAGGGGTTTCTCACTCCGGTTGCATTTCCTGTTGAGGGGAGAGCAACAATGTCTTGAGTATAGTGTTGAATGGATTTTGGGCGATTTCCACGAACTCTGAACCATTCCTGTCTAGGTGGAATATCCTCAAAGGAAGACGACGAGACGTCATCCTCCTCCTCGATTACCCCGTCATGGTATTGTACCGTTCTGACCGCACTTCCCTGCACCAAATTTACTAGTAGTAAAATTAGGGGCAGGATGAGAATAACTTTAGCAGATGTATGTAGCATTTTTTATTCTTTTTTAGAAACAATAACAGAGCAATTATAGACTTGACTCTACCAAGTTGTCAACACTGGAGTCATCTCATGACATTTTCGTGCTATTTATTTGATAGAATTAACACAGCCACCCACAAGCACCAATCACAATTCATAACATTATTACCTATACATGTTTTCCAAGATCAACGGGGACATGTAAAAATTATATGTAAAATATTATCTACGTTTATATGAGCGCTTGTGCGGTATAAGTGTAGTTTGTGTTCTTTTGGACTGGACATATTAATCGACTTTCAGTTACATGTAAAGCATATCATCCGGTTTAGATAACCGATGATAAACTTGACGATGATGAACTTTAGTATAAATATTTATTAGTACGTATGTATATTATATTGACATGTACTGCACAACTATTTTCCACATTGATTTCACAATGCCCCACAACGCGAGATTACAATAGATCAAGGATCGCTGATCCGTGATTTTTCGAGTAGATTTCAATAAATTAAATAAAAAACAAATGAATATTCATGAGCACATGACACTGGAACAGTTAGAGAAACAGCCAGTTTAGAAGAAGATGAAGTCATTATATAAGTATAACTGACACTGCTACGTATGTACATATGTATGTACTTGGAAGATAGAGCTAAGAGCTGATGACACAAAACAGAACCAGACCCCGATCCAAGCTGGACCGAGGGACAGGCTAGCTCTCTTGTAATGTTAATGTTGCAATGAAAATCGCCTAACATGAGCTTTGTGTGTTTAATAACTTGGAAATATTATAATAAACTCATGGTTCTTTGTTGATAGCGATTTATCAGAACATGACCCCAACAAGACGAAAAATTAAGTCTTTCAAAAATTCATGGATAAACAAGCAGGTAAAGTAGTACGTGCAGATGATCTCGTACTCAGTAGTCGCACATTTGTAAACTGTTGGATTTGTAAAACGTGAATGAGAACAACACATCCAAGGAGGTCGTAGGGGTAAGACTATAAGATTATCATTTGGGGACATTACCGCATATATTTCAACTCTGCATCCTCATTATTACCGTCATCATAATATCATGAAAGTGCGGCGTAATAAGTAGTTGGCAACGATTACAGCATCTTCACCACAGTCAGTCGGGACATACAAAAACGTAAAAAGTATACAACTCAGAACTCTCTTCAAATATCATATGAATGGCAAAAGCCATAAATATACAATCCTTGTTCACACCGCGTGAAGCAGTTCCACATGACATTCCCACTTCATGGGGTGAACTATGAACTAGAAATTAAAATACTGATGTTTTTTTCTGCATTTGCCGAGTTTACTTTAGCGTGGAATACCCCACTTTTGGCGTACGTAATACATTAAATAATATCCATATGTATTAAATGTGTCTGGTCTGGACTCTACTCTTATCGGTGATATTCGTTTATAATGTTTTTCCCTAAATTTTTATGTACAAACTCTCGCGTTGTTAACTAGTATAAGTTAAATAAAGCAGGGGTGAATAATTGTGGCATATGAGACGAATAGATCAAGCGATGCGACAAGATGTTCCGTTGAATAAAAAACATTCACAAGTGAAACGAGGAAATCTATGTTTCAAAATAGTATGCAATTCAAAGAATTTTATCCAGTGTATTATTATCCATGAAGAATATGAATGGGGAATAAACAACACTGTCCATCGCTATATATACCTAGTCTGAATTTTATAGTGTTCATATACATAATAAGTATGGGTAAACCGTCTTAAAAAATGCCAGTTCATACATTTTTTTTCTAAAGTTCATCAAATATATCGTATTATTATCCTGTATAAACAACAATACAAAGTAAATACATAATACGAATATGCAATCGGAATAGGTAATACAATTGTATTACGATGAACTCTGCCTAATACATTACTGAAATAGATTGCTTTTTAGGAACCTGACTGGAAATAAATAAAGTAGGTATTCTCGCTTGGTCAAGAAACCGTAACAGCGCAAGTCAAGCCCTCACTTTACTGACGATACACCAGAATTGTTTTTGTAGTTTTTTATTGCCAGACACCTACTCTCCTTCTTTTCAGCTTGCCCAGTGTTGAGAATTAAGAGTACCTGTCTGTGTGTGCACTTTTTTATTTATAGCTTTACAGCTCTCATGAATCAGACACACATGGAGCATGCTTTAGTAAAATCTTTTTTACAAGCAGTTCTTAAGATTGAAGATTCTTGTTACTTTGAGAGTGATGTTCTACTTATCACTTTTAGTCCCTTTAGCATTGTAACCTGAAATGACAACAATGCGCGGCATCACTTTTGTTGTAAATAAAAATAGATTGAGATTTATCTCTAGAGAAATGAACCAAACTTCAATATTCTCAATAGGGCCAAAACTAATTGATATGTTGACATCTTTATCATTATTATGTCATTTGTTTTCATCCAATCCTTCTTGTGTAGGTCATACAATATGTATGTGTATGTATATTATTATGTTATCCTATTTAATTTCATGGTAGGTTCTTCTAAGTTCTAAGAGTCAGGTTACTTCACTTATATATCATCACAAAGTTACGTATTGTAGAGGACATTGTTTTTCTAGTAAAGATGAAATACGAAGAACTCGAAAATACTGTACTTCATTTTGTGTATGTAGGTTCAACAGTCCATTTTATTTCTCCAAGCTTTACGCGTGTACATTGTACAACGTAATATATAAAATGTCATCATCATTCTTAATAGATGTCCTCTCTCTGTTCTTGCCCATTCTTCTCTGGGCATTGCTCTGTGTGAAGTGGGAGTAGAATTTTGTAGAAAGAGTGCGTTTTGTGCTGTTTAGATTGCTTTCGAAGCGTCACTTTATATTCTGGTCAAGTGAGGGATTTAAAAAGACTCCCCGTTTCCAGAATTCCTACCCATTTCTTTTTGTGGTCAGTGACAAACTGCAATTTTTCATGCCATTTGCTCCCATTCAGAGCACCCATCCTCTTCAGAGACAATTTAAGCAAATAAAGTATACATACACACATTATGGGCGCACACACTTGGGCAGAACCATGCGGAAAGAATGAGTGAACAATAAAGAAGTCAATTGTACTGAAAATGTAATTTACTTGCATTCTCATACGTTTATATGTGGTCAAGTTGGACAAGGATGAGAATTATTATTGAAACAAAGACCACGCAAATTCTGACGTACTACAAACAGAGCACAGCAGGCATCATAATACACGTTGTCTTACTGAACAATGTAAGATAGTAAAGCTCGTTTTATCGCATGTGACAAAATTCTTTACATTTTCAGATCAGATAGGTAGTTTACATTTACAGTAGGCTGGTGACAATAATTTATACTTTAAAACAATATCGTTGTTGTTTGGAGCTCGATTTTACTGAAACGATGTATTTAAGCTTTTGCGTGTTTATCAACTTTTTATTTCTTAGAGTTAACACGTGAGTCTACAATGTTCATATACGAAACGAATGAAAATCAATACTTTAAATTCAGTGATTAGTAGTTTTGGTTGTTGTTTCCTGCTTCAATTAAATTTAATATTTTGTAAAATTGCCTACAACAGTTGAAATCATAGGAGTAAGTTGAACAACAGTGGTTTCAGTTTCAAATATGTAATAATATATACGTATATTATGATCAGTAACCATTTTAAACCGTAGCTATAGTCCAACTTGCCGCTGAAGCTGAAAATCGCACAAATCCGACAACTTGTGGTAGTGAAAGGAATTGTTTGGTGAAAACAAAATTTAAACCATAGTTTGAGTAATGAGGAATCGTGTATCATGTTCGGACGATGCAACATAAATTCAATATGTTCAACATGTGTGTGCGGTGTGGCTACTTACAATTCATAATAATGACTTTACTTGACATGACACCTCCATTATCAAACCAATTCTAGAGGTATGAAAAATGAAATTCGTTCAAGCGACCGACTATATGCACACACCTACATTGCGGTTAACCATGAATTGCCCTCTTGACCATGAATAGTCCATTTACACACTTTTCATTTCATAAATCAACAATGCAGCTACAATGCGATGCATGTAAGACGGGATCGACTTCTACGTACATTTTCCTCTTTCCTCTGTGGAATCTTTCCTTGGAATGCTCAGCTATAAAAATCATTCTTGGTAAAAAGGAGATGGAGATGGTAAAGATCTCTCTGATTACGTCTAGACGAAATAAAAAATTGATATTAGAAGTAAAGATATGACTACTACTTGGGCTTCCAAGTTAACTTTGAACTATGAAAATTTTAATAATAATGACGGAGGAGTCTAAATTAAAGCTTGATGAACGTGAACGTACAACTTATGGCATGGCTGACCGAAAAAAACTGTAACTTGTAGAAAAAATCATCGCTACTCTCTTTGTAGCGGTTTTGATTTATTGTGGTAGACCTACATGAATAAAAGTTTGCTCTACAGACCAGACCATTTTAGAGATATGGGTTTTCGCACTTCTGTCAGAACGCTTATGTGATGAATGATGGTTAGACTTAAGAAAAGGATTTACGGCGAGGATACAAAATGCTGATGTATTACTTACAACTTATATGATTTTGGCACAACTTTGCGCATATAAATTTTTTTTGAGCATTTATCAAAGTGTAACGTCTACTTAAGTGTGTAAAAGAATGGTATGCTTTGTGTGTACTATATGCATTGCGTATGTGATCTTGCAATCATTTAACAAAAATTGGCAAAGCTTGATAAATGGTTTGGTGCTTTCACCCATGAAGGTGCAGGAAAAACACAATTTTTACGTTTCAGCCATTGCTGAGACTATAGTGATTACAAAATTATAAAGTTATACCAAAATCTGGGCTTAGTTCCTCGGATGAGGATGCAGAAAGATTCAAACATTTTTAGTTACTGTCATTAAGATAAATTAAACAGAAAGGAAGTGATAAAAAAAGACTATTGATTCAAGGGTTGCTTCAGGAACAAACGTAAAGTACATTATATGTCGTGTATAAGAATTTGGTCGCCTGTACGAATTACGTATGTAGTTAATGTACTTTTCATGTAAAACCACGAATGGCGAAAAATATATGATGGCATGAATTAGTAAAAACTTTATAATGTACTTCTTTCGCTTCCAAACTGCGTATAAGTGGATTATCTAGACTATGACACTTCCTCCCGTCTTGAAATAATTGAATGCCTGTTTCTATGGTACTTTTTTGCAAGTGGGAGCTAGAGATTCCGATAAGATCATTCAACGCTTTAGGCATCAAGGGATCCACGAGGATTTTCAAAATATGGGGTGAGATGAGAAAGTACAGAAAATATGGAAACATGAGAAAAGAAGCTTACATTCAGTTAAGTTATCAGCAACTACGCTTCTCTCCCATTTCGCCATTTTAGTTGAAGTAAAAATCAAGGTGAATTCCCCTGGGGCGGACCTGTTTCTAATGACAACTCAGCAAATGCAATGTTACTAATGGATCATATTTTGTGCACAGGACTGCATGAAGTACTCATTCTAACATAACAGCAAGAGATTAAGACTTGAGTCTAGCTTGGACATTCGTGTTCCAAACTGTTCGGTTAACTGAGAAAGAAGTGAACCTCCAAGTGTTGAAGTCAGCGACTGACTGCCAAGTGTCAAAAGTCAAAAAATTGCAAAACTTTAATCCTTATTTGGGATGATGCTACAAACTGGTATTTTCATGCTGTAAGTAGTAACAGCAGTAACAATGGATATAATAAAGAAGGCATATTATGGAATGTTAGTAACATTATATCTCATTCTGGAATCCATAGGTTCAATTGGATTGAAGTAAAGTTAGTGTTTATTTTTGGCACATGAGATTCCTTTTCCAAGGGCATGTACTTATTATTATGCCAATAATTAAGTATGTAATTTGACGCTTCTTTTCGGCATGCATTGTATCTTTCTAAATGGAATGCATTACAATTGACAGCTTAATTTCCTGTTTATAGTGAATCTGAAAATCGGGATGATTAATTGAAGTATTAAGGAAGCATGAAACAGATATGACTAGGGTTGAGTGTCTGGTAGTGATGGAAAAATATAATTTCCAGTTCTGATTACTTTCCGGCCTTGAGAGATGCATTCCTTCTCTGAGGCTGACCATGTGAACAAGTATTGGGAAGTGCATCCGATTTATTTTCCTGAATAAGTGACAGGCGAATCAGTGGAATCAGCATGGCATCGTTGGACTTTTATTCGGCATGTATGACTGGTAATTGGCATGTCTTCTAAGAGACGATCTGTAATACTTTTTCTGAAGTAAAAATTTATGGCGTAGGACAGACCCATCGGAATCACTTGGTAATCAATCATATTCCAATGTAATTGCACTAATTTGCAAAAATGGACGTCACGTCACATGTGGAAATTCTTTGCATCAATATTACTAAATACGTTAGGTTTGCTAATTTTCTTATTTTTACTGATGGCTACAAAATAATGCATCGCACAGTGACAATTATGACCAAATCTATGATACCCCTTCCAGTAACTGTACGAACTGCCTGAATATCATATTGATATTGAATTCGCTCAGGTTCGATTATTGAAACTATTACACAAAATATTCGTGATAGTGTTTTATCTAGTTTTAACTAGTTTTATTGGAGCTGGGGTACGAAAAGATGACAAATGAGGCAAATATTTAGAATGGGATCTATTGATAAACCCCTATTTCAATTTCACGATTAACTTTTCAAAGCAGCGTGTTGTTTTAACACGGGATAGTCAAGTCAAGAATATACACTCTACATTCTACGTAGGACGACTAAACCAAACCAAAGACGTAGGACGAATGATTATCCGTTATCTATTCACATTTTTTGTCGAGGTACCTATATAAACTCTCTTTTGGCTGTTTACATACTTTAATGCTTAGAAATACAAATAAGGTAAATCCAACTATATGAAATAGAGTTACCATCACCACAGTTACATAGTGGAATCTCGCTAAACTTTCTCCATTTTCTCCCGTCTTAAGGTTTAACTTGTTCTGTAACTTGAAACCTGTGGTCTGTCTAACCAAAAACATGTAATCTCCTTAAATAAAAAGATGAAAGTTGTATCATGAAAAAAGGCAACATGGGGTTATACTAATGTAAAGACTCATCTCCCACATTATGTACAATCCTATATGTTTTTTTTATCTGTCGACATTTTCCCTTAAAATATATCATGCCACTTTCACTGCTGCTGTTGTAGAACCCAAGATTGTTCAGTGGTGGTTAAGACGTGAATGTATATATCAGCATGTACTATATATATATTCAGCTCATTTAATTGTTTCATGTTATTGTTGTAAGTAGAGGAAAATGGGAATTCGTTTTAATATTGCTTTGAAGTAAAGGAGTGATGGACGAATGGGTTGACTCATATGCACAAGCTTTAAAAGCTATTTCACCGCTAGCTAACATCTCCCCAGACATCTTTCATCGGATTTATGGTGTTTTTCTTCTGTTTCTCTCAGTCTGGTGCTATCACTTTCAGTCTGACTGTGTAAATGATATTGCATGGTCTCGGAAACGTATACCTTAGCATCAATTTTCAGCTCACCACACCACCATACGGAATCCGGAATCTCCCTTTATTAGCTTTGTGTGCATCTCTTGTTCTCTGCTCAACTTTATACACAAGTAGTAGGTATATTTCCGGCATTACTTTCCCCATTTTCACCTTTACTTCCATTTTCATATTCTTCATAATGTACTTGCATTATGACCTGTACGAGGAAATTAAGAAGGCACAATGGTAGCAGCAAGAAATGAGATGGTTATGTAAGAAATTCTTTAACTTATTGTCGGCCCCTATACCATCATCGCCACTTGCTTGTTTTATTTGCGTCTGTATGTATTTCAACTGCTCCCTTACTGTCTATTTGTGTGGGCCTTAGCTTCGAAAAAGGGAAAAAGATGACTCGGTCAGAGTGAGATACGGATGCGAGTCAATAGCGCAGGCAGCAAGTTGGGTTAGAAAAGTGGAAATGCGGTTGTTGGTGTCGGCGGGGCAATGCAATAGCAATGTTTATAGAGAAAATAGGGAAAAAGCTTCCACAAGAAGTTAGTCGAACTCCAGTTGGCAGTGTGGTGTCATCGCAGCTCCTGTAGTAGTTCTTTGCATACGACAGCTAATAATACATTTACCATACTCAAAACTACTATTTAATCCAACTAGGAACACACTCTCCTTTCTCCTCAGCTTGTCGTTTGTATACACATTAATAATATACCGTACAATTTGTCTGGGGGTGTTAAATTACCATTTTATTTCTCACATCACGGAAGGAAACGAAGCAAGAGGGAAAACGGACACGGTGGTAGTGGAAAAGAAATATGTGTCCAGCAACTGAAGGGAGAATGAGAATAAGGTAGTTCTCTCGGAGTGTATAGTTTGCATTATTAAGTGATAAACAGTTGCACGCACCGACACCGAGTGAAAGCTTGAACGGAGTCTATGCTACATGCATTACATACTTCCTGTTCTTTACAAACTTTGGACACTACATTTCACCCCACTACTATCAATTACGTTTCTACATATTCTGTTCCTTTATTAATTTATTTATTGTCCGAGCAGTATTCACTTCTTGCTTTAAAATTAGCAAAATGTTCAGTGGTTATACAATACTGCACGTATTTATTACATCGTTGCATTGCCATTTTGAAGCAGAATAGTGTAGTCAACTATCAAGTACATAGTTTACAGTTTAAAACTTGGGTTTATCTTCACCGATTGACATACATTTGTATTGACAGTAAACTCATGTGCACTTACTTGACTAACAGTTTTTCTCTAGCTAGTTGTCCGCTCTCTTTACATTATTTATTTGTTCAAATATCGTGTATACCCAAAGTTTTTTTATTGACAACAGTAAATATTCTCATTTCTTTTACCAAATACAATCAGACATACATATTATTTGACATTGCATATATTGAACATGTATACATGTAATGCAGCAATGTCAACTCACGACCAGTTTGATGTGTGTGCCCTGAATAATTAACGACAACAAAAAATGTGTATTAAGCCAATATTCAATATAAAAACTGCAGCACGACAATACATCATGAAGGAAAAAAACATTATTCTCTACCTTCCAAGAACATTTAAACATTAAATAACAAAATAGCAGCGAAAGCATGTGTACAGTGACTAACCGATTTACTTTTCGATGGGTATTCGTCGTACATGTCTTTATACTCCGTATTTGCGGTAAGTACAAAGCATTACAAATACAAAACATTGTAATAAATTCTTAAACCTTGTGCAAGAAATATAAATAGTAAGAAAATTATTAATAGCCTATAGAAAAACTCAACTAAAGAGAGCCGATTTTTTTAGCTGATATTCATGCTTTGAAATTTTCTATCAAAATGACAAAAAGGGAATGCATAGAAGCCCCTCTTTCTCTCTTGCCATATATTTTCAGATAATAAGAATCGATTTTTTTTATTTCGCATTTGTCGCATTTTAATTTACATCCCATTTATTGATAATATCAATTCCTTTGTAGTTTGTACAATGGGACAAGTCAGTGTGTATTTCGCATACTTAAAATGATTGATAAAGCATTTTGCGGGGGTTTGGTTCAATTTTAATAGAACTTTCCATTAAACGTGAGAAATACATGGAAATATGTCGCAAGGGAGGGTTGTTTTCTTGCGATTGCAAGTGCTTAAATAGTTCTCTATACATTAACAAAAACGAAATACGAAAACATCTTTCATGATAAATATGTCAAATTTATACAAATGCTTAAAACTCGGTGGCTGTTGCAATTACAAGGAAAAAATATATTGCAGAATAAGCAGTTTATAATAATTTCCCTTCACTCACTCAAAAGTATATGTAACCTGCAATCATCCTCCTAACTATGAGAAATAGAGAAGGTCTTTCAAAAAAAAGTTTAGTTTTCTCCAAGTGCTGCGTATTATTATATGTTTCCTAATACCTGTGGGATTTTATGACAACTTGTCATCAACTGGGAACATCAAGAGAGCAAGCTAAATAACACACTTAAACGTTATAATACTTGTGTGGTGGTGTAAAGTGTACGCTCTTCCAAGTTGTTATAATATTCGTATAATAAGTGTATCGTTTTTTTGGCCCTCTTTTTCAACGTACTCTGTACATTTCTACAAGAAAGAGCCAACGGAATCCAGAGACACTATATAAACATCAACAAAGATGCTTGCTCATAAAAAAAGAGAAAATACTATTTTTTTTGTAGTTTTCCACTTCACGTACTGAACAAGGATATATGAAAATCCTAAGTAAGATTAACTTTCCCTTGTAATAAACATTGCTTGGATCTCATGCTGCCCACCATACTGACGGCATGAAAACCTCCAAAGTAATAATATTACTTTGAGAAAACTTCTCACAAGTAAACTGTATCAAATCAACAATGAAGAAGTGTTAATCGGTATAATAGTGTAATATAGCGAATCCAGTAAACCTTTTGGAGGGTGAACCAGGAAGGCAGAGCTAACAGGGACATAGAAACGAAACTTTGACGTGATGTTCGTGAGAAAAAAAAAGGAATTCATATGGAATACGTAAAACTTGAACGAGTCTCTCAGCAGGTGATTATTGAATCAGCAAAAGTTTCATTCCAAAGGTTTCATTCAGTTAGTTAATTTTATGTCACCACCAAAAATGTCTAACAAAAGTAATCAAAATTATTTATACGTTGTCATTACTACAATACATCAGCGCTTTTAGTGTTTCAGTACAATATGTCACGAAAAAGTCACAACAGGAAATGTTGATTATGATTCAAATAGTAATCATTTATTTTAGCGAGGCCGATTTTATAAGGATTTAATTTACCAAGACCGCAAGTCCATCAAGCTGACAACCATTGTGTTGCTAATCTAGATGACTATTTAGAAAATAATAGTTAACAACAGTTTAAATGTTTCAAGCTTTCAGAATGAGATGTAATGAACCTCGAGATATTAATGAGTTACCTAGTGATAGTTTGCCAAATGAAAATGAATACGAAAAGCCAAGCAGATACCTATACTGGTCGAGTCGATGTATTATTCGATGCTCATTTCTAAGGGAATCGCGTGTATCACCAGCAAAGCACTTCAACATCTTCCTACGATGTATGTGCCCATGACAAATTGTGAACTAGTGCAGTATAAATTTTAGATACGTGAGAACATGACACCTTCCAGTTATCATGCAAAATTGCACAAATATAGACTTTCTATTACCCTGAAATTCATGACGCATGAATTCTACTACAAGTCTATATGAAGTGACGTTGACAAAAACGAATTCATACTTAATTTAAAAATTGGGAATGCAAAATCAAAAGCTTATGGAAGGGATTCGTATAGAATGTAGGGAAAAAAGTACTTCTTTACTTATGAATCTTATCGATACTGCCGCCAATAACTTCAGCGACCAGTTTGGCTAGCTTCAGTAAAATGGGCATCAGCTTGAGATAACCATGTCGGTTTCTACATATAAATGTAATTTAAACTTGGGCCGTGTGGGAAATCGGTAGTTGAAAATATATCCCTTGTGTATCTTTATCTCGCGTTGTTTTAATAATTTGTCGTAATGAAAAGTATCATTAACTTCAAATACATTTTTTGTTCAAATTATGTATAATCTAGTTACGCCATCCTATTTTTTGTTGTAATTAAACAGAGTAAAAAGTGATGATACGGCTGCTGCTGGCATCATGCATATTATGCATATGAGGACGGAGGAATCAGTGGAGTCATAGTCCCGTTGCGCGTTGTGCAGTCTCGTCGCGATGCAAAGTTAATGTCGCAAAAGGAAAAGTACACAATTTTTACTGTCAGAGAGATGCTAAAGACAAGCTTGGAATGCTCCAGTAACAAATGTTGAGCACAATCTCTTCCAAGTTACTAGAAAAAGTTTTGTCTGCACTTTCTCCCTAAGGAAGTCTGTTCCTCAACACGATTATCACATCCATCCAACTACAGAGGAAACAGCTGCAGGAAAAAAAGGCAGCGTCCGCAGAAAAAAAAAATACATACCGTCTTTTTACAAGAGTCTATATATCCGTGTGTACTTCACTGTCACTTTTCTACTGGAGAGGAGCAGCAGCGGCCGCCTAAGGATATTACAACAACACTTATTTTTACCCTTCGAGTTATGTAATCTTCAAAATAAATACCTAGAGTTGCAATTGACTCATTCATCATCCTACTCACAACACCAAAAATTATTGCATTCACCCGACATTTATAGCATCTCATCTCGACGAAAGAGGCGTTCATCAAAAGAGGAGGAAAAATTAAGAACCTTGAGATCAAGAAAAGCCGTAGATGACCATGGCTACCTTGAGAATTTCTTCATCCTTTGCCTCTTTCTACTTACAACTTTCCATCGTAATGTGGACCATCTCGTACACGGCGTAAGTTTTGTGAATTTTTTCTAAATTGCTCGTAAATTAATTTTTATGTCATTACATTATTAAAATATGAACGAAGGATGAGAATTTTTTTCCAGATGGGTTATTATGAGAACTTGCGTAAGATACTATAGGAAATGTGCCAATACCGATGCATACAATATATTAGTATTGGAAATGTACATGTTCGTTGCGGAAACTGCGACGGGCCGCTTTTCAAGCACTACGTTTTCCATGTACAAGTTTGTGGTAGTTGCTTATGGTAATTCCAATTCGTTGCTAAGATAGTGCGAAATGCAAAGATGAAGGCAATAGCAATAACGTGACTTGTAGTCGACCCTGATCAATGACGCGCTAAAAAATTCGGGAAACAAAAGCCAGTAACTATGATGAGAAGACGAAAGTATGAAGATATTACCTAAAGCTGAAAATGCATTTGAAATTTGGATTATCAGAAAGCTATCTGTATGAACGGAGTACAACATTTTTTCCCTAGCCAATATTTCTGTGAGTTGTGATGAAAAAGGTTTCCCATGAAGAAGCGTTGTTCAGTTCACCCGTCCTATTTCAACCCTATTTATTTCTACAGCACTATTTACCATTATATCATAAAAAAGAGATGTGAGGAGAACATGTCGAGTTTTGTATGCATATCGTGCCGGAATACACATAGGACGATTAGATAGATCATCCTTCTATCCAAATCGTAACGAGACCATGTGCCGTGCCTAAGAATACGTTCTCTCTACGGTTTATTTTAATGTCTGGATCCAACAAAGGAAAGGGTGATTGATTTTTATGGCAAACGCTTGAATGAAATATATGTTGGAAATTTTGAAAACTAATGACGTAAATCTGTGATTTCACTCACTTTAAAAAATTTTGCTAACTACTGCGATTATTAACCCTTTGCTTCATGCTAAGCTGGATTTAAAGTTGTTATACGAAATTATTTTTAATGAAAGAAATAACGAAACTCAGAAATGTAATTAGGTATAGTCGACTTTACACGTATCAGACTATAAAATGTACATGCATCGAATACATTGGTGTCTCTTAATGATGTCATGCATGCTGTTCAGTTTTGTATAAATGCAAGAAATTACGATACACATTACAATCTTCTGATCTGATAATCGACGTGTGCAAATTCATCATAAAAATCTGATGATTCAACCTTCATTATATGTGACCTTATAGCTGGAAGTTCTTGATCTAGAAATTTTATTATACCTAGTCTATTTCATATTATTATGGCACATAATATGTATATACTTGAATGTATTTCAACTTTAGGCTGATACCATTTCTGAAATTTGTGAAATTTCGTGCAATCGACTCATTCCTTTTTCTTTTTGCAATTTGTTTCCATCATTCATATCCTGTTGACTGTTTGTTCATAGTTAACTTTATTTACAGCATCAATTCCAAGTCATGCATTGATAATCATTCAACGTGTGTAGGACGAGGGTTGCATAAAATTCTGGGACCATAAGGTTTGACCTTTTTGATCTAGCATAATTTTCACTACCATCTTGCGAACTTTGCTTTTATGTTGAAAAATACCTATGTAGAAATGTTGAAGGAATATTTTCTACACTGTCGTCGTCGTCGCTGTGTGCCGTGTGCTAATTGTTATATATGTACACTGTGTGTTGCGTTGCAACATTACAGGAATTCCGCCAGGGGAAGTGAAAATTTCTACTGAACTGATTACAGCAGCAGCAGTAGGTGCAGATACAATCAATCGTATTTCAGATCAGGACAAACGTTCAATTTAACAGTGGAAAGCTGTTTTCTTTGTCGACGTGAATTATTCACTTTGATGGCCACTCACTGAAAAACACATAAAGTGGAAGAGGGAGTAGATAGAAGGGGAAAATTCAGCATGTCATGTTTCAATAATCCTTAAATAAAAGTCTATTGTGTTGGCATCAAAAGGTACTAAAATCTCAAATCAATGACTCACAACACAAGAGCAACGTGCAAAGCAAAGACAGACAACAAAATGACTGTTCTTATTTTGGGTCTCATCACAAAAGTACATAAGTTATATAGCGTAGGCGCTCAGAGTACCTATAAGATCATTGCTGTTGTTACGTTGGTAACAAGAACATTCTGTTGACTGTTTTTACGCTTTCCTAGGTTGCCCTGTTCCTGTTATTCCTTTATAAGACCACCCTACCTTACATCCCATTGTTCATTCATGTGCAAAGTGGAGACGACAACAGTTGGGAAAATGGAAAATACAAAATACATAATGCTATACAGTATGCCAAATTGGAGTGTGGAGGATTTCGCAAAATATAGTGTGTACAAGATACTGCCACTGCGCTATGTTTTTCACCAAACAGAACCCTTTGCTACATAGGTACATATTATAAAATTCATTGTAACTTCCTTACATCCTTTGCCAGTGCATCAATTTCATCAAGTACGGAACAGGTGCATAGGTATGCGTGTGTTGTGTGTTTGGTATTTCTGAAGAGGGAGAGGGATAGAGTAAACTTGGAGCAATCTAAATATTTTATGTAGTCAAGAAATCGGATTTTTCTAGTTGAACGCGCCCCACTTTCTCTGTATTTCCCCACAGTGTTTCTCCCTTCCATCATCATCATTATCATCATCACATTCGTTGAGATGGCACACGGCACACGTTTTTGTAGACACTACTATGTGTACACATTTAAACAAGTTGCAAGTGCTAGTCGGCAGCCGACATGTTTCACCTAGATGGAAAGTAAATAAGAGAAGAGAGCACGACCACTAAAAAGAGGGCTAGCGGAAGGATACATGGCATACAAAGAGAAAGCTGATGACTGCCGAAAAATCACCAGTACTATACTGGTTGGGTATAGTATGTACTTGTATTTTACGAAATGTTGGCGGTGGATGAATACTTATTTGGAAAACAAAGCACACACTGCGTTTGACTTTCAGATTTAATAGTTAAAAAAGCCATTTCCTGGATTTCAAAATTCATCCGTTTTTATTATTTTCCTGAAAGATGAAGTTATTGCTACCAGTAATCTGGGACTCTGGTCGTAAAAATAGTAGTGTAACGCCAACGCATAACGACAAAAGATCAGAATTATGTGGAGAATGCAAAAGAGACACTCTCGTAAAACTGTTGTTTTGTGGTCCATTCATTGAGAATTGGAAATCTGCGTAAATTATTGATTATTATAATTTATTCGTAAAGTTCATTTAATGTGTACACCGGCTGAATAATGATTCTTCAGAGAAGAAAGCAAACATATTACATGATTTCCTTTATTTCATGCAAAATCGTAAAATTACAAAGGATTTAAGTGGAGTGGAGCTTTCAAATCCAATACGAAGTAGTTGAGTTGGTATTTCCCTCAACATATGCCTAATAGACTGTCGTTTGGCAGTGTAGAGATAAATTTTCGGGTAGTGGGAAAGTAGTACTGATTGGTAGTGGCATATTTACTACTTTCCCTCTGCTGTATAACACATCCATAAACATTTTACGCGAATAATGAATTTTAAGAGCGGAAACAGTTTTCTTATCTTGAAATGTCAAACTCAAGCATATGCACTACGCCAGTGTATGGCTGTGGGAAAACGATACCCTGTTTCGTCAAGTTTCATAAACATGCGCTAGCTAACTGATATCACCGGAAATTGGAAGCAAGACATAATTTCAATACAGGGATGCCTATTGTCATTTCAGTTTATGACTTCCATATCTCAATTTTTGATCGTCAAACAGTCGGATTCTTGAACATCTACATTTTGCTCTTCATATTTTTCTGTAGCATACACTGTGACATTTGTCGCAGGTATTTATATTCACTTAATTCTTCATGGGGTCTTAGCTACACAAGCTTGTAAATTCCGGTTATCGTTTTAGCGCAAACGAAGAATAGACTGGAAAAAATATGTGTATATTCTCTTCCTTGTGGTTTATGTTGAGATCATTTTTTCCCGAGACGATGAATAGATAGATATGTCATTCCATTCATTTACCACTCCATGTACATTAACACACAGCCATCTATGTTGAACTTGATGTTTCCATAAAAATATAATGTCTAAAGGAATATTAATTTCCAAAACATTACACGTACCTGAATCTGTTAGTAAATCCTGTTTCAAATTACGTATGCACTATACAACTAATTTCAAATTTTTATATGCAAACTTAATGGGTTTGATACATCGGAAACTCAGGTAACCTTGACGAACTTTATAGCACCCATACATACCTACATTTCTTTGAGTAACTGAAATTGTGTATTATGCACGTGTATGTATTTACATTGACTTAAATCTCGAAATGCCCCCATGTGCTGTAACTGGTTTTATAAAAAATATAAATACAAAATCGATTCTTAAAATAACTATAATTAGCGGCATTAGATTTGTTCATGATTGAGTGTCAATGTCAGTGTCCGGCCATCGCTCTGCTGCATATCATATGTCGTAAATTCTTTTATCGATTTTATAATCTGTTTTGGTAAGAAAAGTGACAAATTGTACCAAATACTACTAGGCGTGATAGCTTCAATTTATGAATAACAAATTCTTACAGTAGCAACATTGCTTGCAAAAGGTATTTACCTTACAAGTTTCCATAGAAAAGATATCACAGATTTGTGAACTTTCTCAGGCTCTACTTGACCACAATCGTCATGCATGGGGCGTTATGAAATATTTGTACACTACCATGGTAAAATAAATAAATATCTTCACATGCCAATTAAAATCGATACTGTACATAGGCTTACTTGTACATTTAAGACTGATATGGTTGTTTACTAAGACTTATGAGTACGATTGCCTTACGTTTAATAAGTTACACAAGCTGTCTGCATTCTACATACCTAGTTTAATTTGCAATAAATCTTCTAGACGAATGAACAAATTATTACAAGTAATCACATTTTTTTCTCTTCAAGGAGAGACCAATCATAGTGTTCCACACGTATGTTTGTCTTCTACCACAGGAATGCTTTGCTTTGTAATTATTTGCTTTGAGAGGAAAAAGGAATTTGAATAAAAAACTGTTGTGTTACAATGATGCACTATATAATAGTGTAACACGTAACGAGAAAACTTGTCTCATGGAAGAAACTTGTAATTTTATTTTATATTTTTTTGCCTTATTGCGAGTTTCATTTCATTTTCTTGTTTTCATTGTTGGCTTAAAGTCAGCGACACGTGGGCGCCTGACGCAAAAGCTATTTTATATAGCTTGTAGCGTTTTTACTTTTCTACGACATTCCTTTATCTACTTTACTCTGTGATAAATATCACTACTACTTGATGCTCCAGAATTAGACCTTGTCTTTGCCATCGCGCTAAAATTTATGTGCGTAATTTCGCTACATTCTTGGAATCATTTATGTCCAAAATAAGCACTCAAATTCATGTTTTTGCACAAGATCTTGTTGAGCGTATTTTCTCTCCATGCCCAACCGAATCGGAAAATTAGGTACGGGAAATGGATACTTGTGCTCGTGTATAATGGGTCTGCTCAATGTGAAAAGCTAGACTGGAAAATAATTTTATTTATGTATTTAGTATGTATTTCTGCCACCCAAAATGTTTCTATTAAAGTGAAGTCTACCATATGCCATATTCGGGGTCTCGATTTATTTATATAACTTTATATACAGCTTCGTTATTTATATGACAGGGTAGCTTGAAGCTCTCTACTAGTTTCTTAAAAGCTACCTTTTTGGTGTCCACTGTCGACACAAACAACATTTCTGTTAATATCTATACGCTCTAGTTGGTAGTTGGTCAGTGCTCAAAATATTCGTAAGCTGTGCTTGAGAAAAACCTGCATGGTCACAAGTGAAAGCTCTTATCGTTAGCTTTTTTTTGCCCGAAATGATTTATTTTCGGCTTAATTTCCAGCCTTGTTACAATAGTTGTTTATTTATGACAATTTTTGAGGGAAGTGAAAATGGCAATTAAATATCTCTTCAGAGATCCTGACTACAATATAATGTATCTTAGGATATCTTTGCCAAAAATCTGTTGGATCCGGATTACTGTAATATTTTCTAAATAACGCTTATGCAAGCGAAGTAAGGAACTTGAGCAGTAAATATACCGGACGTTCAGTTCAGACGGACGGACAAACTTCTATAGTTTGGCGCGTCATGCTAATAACTCATGACTCATTTATATATTGAATTTAGCTACTTGAAACGTCAACATAAAAATGACGTTACTTTCACTGTGTACTCTTAAATTTAATTTATGGTTAGCATTAGCAAGGAAACTAAATGAAATTGCATGAGTGAGCTGATCCCTCTGGGGGGAAAAGTTAATTACCCGTGTACACCCACAAGTACGCATTTATGATATGACTTGGATGGCACACATTTGCCAAAATACATAATGACGAGCACAAAAATGACATCCTTGAGATCCTACTGTTTTATTACTTGCCGCTGTGCTGTCGTAAAACGTAAACTGTGCATTGCAATGCAATGCTTATAGGTAGCAGAATGGCAAGTAGGAAAAGATACAATTAGCAAACTATGTCATAAACTTCCTGCATAATTTGATATATATAAAATATACAAGATATGCAATGACAAAGCGATTACAATGACGTGCCAACGGCCATTTTTTCCTTAACCGCCGGATGGGCATTTCTCCAAGTTTATTGTAAATACACGTACATTATAAAACTCGAATGTGCAATTATATTAAATAATGGCTTGTCACTACACTCACATTTATTTGTGCTTTCACAGTTGAAAGGCTTTCGGTTATCGGTTCGCATGAATACAATTTCGTACATGTAAAGTTTATCAACCATAAAAAAAGAACTCAAAGCTTAACTCAACCAACTGTAGAAAATTCCACATTAAATCATACCAAAATATTTGTGAAACTATTTACTAAACAATCAGCTAACCCGCCGACAAGAAAACCTTAAGACACAGTGCCAGTAATTAAAACCAAGGTAGCGATATCCAATTTTATTGACCCTGACTGATGTTCAACTTGAAAGAGCCATTCATAAAAGGAATAAAATATGCATCGGATCCACTTTTGAGCCAGTCCAGATAATCGTATTATGAATTCCATTCAAAACGGAACCATTGACCTTCCAATGCTTCAGCTTGCTTTCATCAGTATCTCAGACACGTTCATCTAATCGCATATTATTATCTTACTCGGCTGCACATCATCCTATGCAGGTACGAGATGAGATCAAATTGTACATTCTTCAACATTGCTATGTATACGTTTACACAGACTGACACCAATAGCTGTATTGGATTTAGAATGCTACGTGTAGAATGAAGACTTGAATTAAAACCGATTAGTCCAAAATTAATACTAAAATAGAAAACAAGTAATGTAGCATATTAATACGTTCATACCGAAGACTTACTAACCAATCGGCCTTGGACTGAAAATTACAACCATTTCCATGTCTAAAAATCATTTATGCTTGTATAACATGATATTGCTTTGTTATTTAACTTGTTTAAGTAAAATGATCATGAGTAGATATGGAATCAAGGTCATAACGAAACTTCCGCATTTGCGTGGTAAATTTTAGTTACAGACATACAGATAATCCATTACCGATCTTTCCATTGAAATGCATATTTAGATTTTGCCTAAAGATAAAGTAAAGCTTTCTTTTAGTCCAGGAGAATACAATGACAAACTAAATAATACGTTACATGGGAATTCAAGGCTGAAGAGAATAAGTGTAGGTTGTGTCCCTATTCATTTTTCCTTATCGTGTTTTTAAATGACACGAGAGAGGAGCTGTACTTTCACCTTACTTAATATGAAAAGCATTTGGTTAATATATTTAGGGACCTACCATGTTTACATTTGCTTGTTAAAAAATTATTTGTGAAAAATACGCACACGTTTTGTATTTATAGATATTTTTATGAAATCTTTTCAACAATACCCTTAAAGGCTAAAGGTAAGCAATAAGAAAAGATACACTACTATATGAATACTGAATGCCGAATTCAATCAGAGTGAAGGAATCCCAATAATTTTACAAAAAGAGTTCACTAACAATAAGTTCAGTTACGAAACAAGATATTATTCCGAGTTCATTCTATTTATAAAGAAAAGGACTCGTTCCATTCAAATCCTATCCCATCGTGTTCTTTGGAAAGCAAAATATCCGGCGGACTGCTGTGCCTTAAAAGGATGCTGTATGTTTTTATAATGCATTTGACCTCAATACAAAAGCGTAGATTTCGATTTACTCCACTTTTATAGCAAATTACATTAGTATAATTATGGAGACAAGTATCACGGAATGAACAAACTAACGGCACGAGCGGTAATAAAATTTAAATGGGTGGAAACGCAAAGACAAAGATTGTCATTTTATTTCAGCTTTTCTTGTTTGCATATTAAAAAACTCTGAAAAGACGAACGAAGCTCTTTGTTTGCGCCAATTTTATGGAGAAATTCACAATCAGTGCTAATATTGGTACATTGGTACCAAATCCTCAACCTAATGTAATGAACCAAGACGGTACTTAATTTGGCATGACTTTAAGATTTGCATTCAGTTGGTTGTTACACAGAAGGGTACAAGTTTTAACCATCTAATATGGAATAATACAACTTCTAATAATAGGCTTAAGAGTCCAAACACTATCTGTTTGCTTGCGTACTTTCTCTCTCGTCTTGTTCAATATTGACATTTGACAATGAGTTATCGGAAATTGTAGACTTAACCCAAGTACAATAATATGTACGTTGGTTGTGTGAGAGCGACGAGTAAAGACGAGACGACGAAGGCACACTTGTCCACAATATTATGCATACATGGGGGATCTGCAAACTACATATTTGATGGTGTGTATAAATTTAACAAGGATAACTCCCAGTGAATACGTAACTACTCTTGTATGCCGACTCACTATGCTTGCTAGTGTGTGGGAACGAGACAAGACGATACTTTGAAACCTCTAAACCCTAACTACAAAATGGGAGAAAAGGACAATAATAGGCTCCTCTCAGAAAAGTGATGAACAAGAAAGAAAACGAAAGATGTAGATTCATACCAAATGGTGGTGGTGGTGATGCCAGTATTCACCAGAGTTTTTACAATGTCCTCAGAATTTTATTACCTATTGTTGAAGAAAAGGAATACTATAACGACATACAGCGCACATGGCATGTACAATGTGCTTCTTGCCTCCCACTGGTACTAATGAATTCTGTAGAGAGAATATATATCACTTTCACTCGGGGAAAGTACTTTCATTTCTAGGTATGCATTTTAAAGCTTCTGTAAAGTCTTTCATCTTGTAACCAGCATAATATAGTGTCGGTGTGATGTCTGATTTTCTTGTGGGTCCTTGTAGGAAAGCTAAACGATTCTAGGAGTCTATTTCCAAATGCTCTATAAGAAACGCTCTCTATCTCATCTGTAAATACATATATATCTACGCATTTACAATGATACTTATATTATTACCAAGCAATCCTGGCTAGAGCTCCAAGTGATACAAAATATTCATTTAGTACCTATTTTAATTTTTCTAAACATGATGACACATATCGCTACCAAAAGTGTACAAAAATGTATTGGTTGGGCAATGCTTTGTACCACAAACTATACAAAAAGAGTTCAAAAGGCATGTTTTCGTGTCATACAAAAATGTAACTTTCTCTCCCTCGCCTAACGTTGTACGTATTTTTTCTGAAGACTTTTGCACATTGCATTGCTCATTCTATGGATTTCAAATTGGCGTATTCTATCTGTTATACTTGTACTTGTAAGCTGGATGTTGTAAGTGATGATCAGTACAACTTTTTTCTCCCTGGTGGTGTCAGGAAGAAGTAAATGTGGGCAGTTTTTTATGACACATTCCTTTTCTTACTTTCCCCTTTTGATTGAACGCATCGGCAACTTTTATTGGTTTTATGTACCTCTCTCTCCCCTTTGATTTCCACTGAAGTGGTGTTGGAAGGAAGGAATCAGATCGCATACTTATTTACTACATTGCGCACACTTTTGTACAAGAAGTATGCGTAGGTATATATAAGTTAACACGGGACGGTAAAATGCTATAAAGGTAGAAGGATGGATATCCTCCATGACCCATCTACTTTTTCAATTTTCGGCACTTCCATTTGGATTTTGTTTGCTTGGTCGGAAGTTGAGTTGGAACTGATGCTATAGCAGTAGCGCAGTGTGTGTGGTGAGTGAATTGAACGTAAAGCGAAAAAGGATAACTTGTGTGCGTGTTAGTGTTGTTGACATATGCAGCCTCAAATTTGAACATTTGTGGGTCTTCCGCTACGGTTTCCCAGATAGGGTGAAAGTACGGCGAAAACTAAATAATAATAATACAACAAGAGCATCTTATGTACACTTTAGTGAACTATGATGCATACATGATTGAATTACAAAAGCTCATCTTCCGTTCACCATTATTCACTATTCGATGTTGTACCGAGTTTGTCAACACCTTTTCATTCTTACGTTCCAATTTTGAAAACTTTGTGCTTGCTGTTCATATTAACTTAATCAGTTAATCAATATTTATGATTTATGATAATAAGTATGCACATAATATTATTAAATTTGAAAAGACGTATCATGACTCACGGCTACTAATTTCAGCATTCTACTAGCTTTTACAATTTATTATTTATTACTTTTTTTATTGCATGCATTAATATTAATAGTGTAGTCCCCATTTTAATTGCACTGACGCTACTGAATAGCATTATTACTATCAAACATGCTCCATAATAAGAATCATCGCATAATAATAACTAATAACGAATTAGCTCAAAATAAGAAATAAAATCAAGCACAACGAAGAAGCATAAAGCAGTGCTGGAAAATGCGTACACTTTTATGCTAGAAATTTTACTGCCAAAGAAGGCAATACATCACTTTCACTAGAGCTTTTATTTGCTATACGCTACAATTTGGACAGAATGTGACATCTTTTCTTTCCACTAGTGAATTAATTTCAATTAGTACAACCTAAGTCGAAGTAATCTCCTAGATCTTGATCCAAGGTAACTTACGACCACACATGCCAAGATTTACCCACGCGACTTGAATATGATGGCGTGATCATTCAATAAAAGCTTGATCGAACTTACCAATCTTTATACGAACCCACTGATCACTTCACTACTATTTGCAAGATGCTGAGAAAATTGAGTATGGTAAATGGCCAATGGGAGCACTAACTTTACTCAAGAATAAGCGTAGTGAAAGCTAGTGAACCTAGTTAACAAAAATCGCTCAAGAATCCAAATCCAAGCTACATATTATAAGTAAACATGCTTCTGGTGAAAGTTCGGCAATGTAAAAGTCACTGATTCCATTTTTTGTTGAATTCCCAGGCTTGCAACAATGATGAAGGACTTGAAAGTACTTGATGATATGCTAAAGAGGGGGTATGACAGAAGAGCTACACCTACAAACCATTTAAGTAAGTACACAAGTTTAATTAATTTAGTTAAGTTACTTGGTAAGCTCAACGCATGCGACTCAATAATCAAGAATTGCATCCTTTGATTCTTATTTTTGCTTGCTTGTTGTTGTGATATTTTCATAGATAATAGTGTACCAACTCATGTGGACTGTGAACTCTTTGTCCGTAGCTTTGGATCTCCCAATCCACTTACAATGGTAAGAAAAACAGGAAAGAGCTGGAACTGGAACTAAAACAGCCATCAATTTTGACCAATACAAATACATACATGCTGAAGAAATGAATGGAAATCTTGAAATCAAAATAACTCCATGAAGTGATAGATTAGTAGATAATGTTGATACCAATTCTATATTTCAGGATTACAAAGTGGATCTTTATCTTCGTCAAAAATGGAAAGACGAACGGCTACAAAGCGCCAATCTCACTAAACCCCTTGACCTCAACGATCCCAATTTAGTTAAGGCTATTTGGAAGCCAGAAGTATACTTTCCTAATGCAAAGGAAGCTGATTTTCAGTTTGTTACAGTTCCTAATGTTCTTGTCCGCATCAACCCAGATGGGAACATCCTTTATATGCTTCGGTAAGTTATTATATAACTTTGTTGTATGTAGTGTAATTCAAAGCACACTGTCCTTCAAAATCTTTTGACTACCTTATTTCAGTCTTCGGGTAACATTCTCATGTATGATGGACCTTTCCAAGTTCCCCCTAGATCGGCAAACATGCACTATGGAAGTTGCAAGCTGTAAGTTTCCATTTTTAGTTAAAATGTTTTAAAAATTACTTATTAAAGTTAATTAAGTTTTGGTCGTACGCGTAATAGTGTATATTTACAACATATTTTATTTATGTGTTACCAACACTGTGGGAAAGTATGATAAAAAAACTAGGATTAAAGTACCTATTTTTAGACGAGAAGAGCTGTATTTCATATTATTATACATGAACAACTTCATCCGCCTACACTTTAATCTTGTCTTGACCAAAATTGTTAACCAAAACATGTCAGCGGTATAACAAGTTGAACACGGTAAAAAAATTTAGTATTGTGCAAACGCCTACAGTTTCACTCGGTTAATCCACGCAAAAATATCTCATTCACCACGAACGGGCCCCAACTGTTGTATAACAATTATATTCCGTCCTTGGTTGGGGTTACTCGAGAATATTTCCAACGAGGAAGATTTTTACCCAGTTGTTTTGCTATTAGTTGAAAATAGTCACTTGATATGTACCTTCAAGCAGTAATGACAATACAAATTGATGGTAACATTGCATATCCTTTGTCTTGATTACATACATATAGAGTTTCCAAAAACAAACTGTTTTTATATGAGTTAATAGATTGTCCTAAGAGTAAAATGACCTGTTGTTCTATTATGATGAAGTTTTTGGTATTATTTGCCTTTTGCATGACGAGCTTGTTTATCGGTAAATACCCTGGAGCTTAATATTTAGATGATGTATATGATATTTTGTTTTTGTTGCAGATTATTCTCTGCTTGTGCACCCTTTGCAATCATTGTTTCCTTTACTTCATCTAGGAACACCATAAGACCTTGTGCTTATTTTGATGGTATTTTGAGAGTTTCTGTACTTGAGGGAAATGTCTTTGCAAACAAGTTTTACAAGCCACCCTAGTAGGAATAGTAAAAGGGAACATAATTTCAGAGTTTTTTGTCATCTTCTTTTAGCGCAGCGGACGTATTTGTGTTTGACAGAAGCCAAATTGTTGTGAGCTTTTACCATCTTTATTACATTTCCAATCCAATCTGATGTAGGAAAACTTGTTTTTGCTTAAAGCAAATTGTATATATCGGTATCATTTTACATGGTAGCATTTTCAATTCTTCATATTATTCATAATAATGGATTCAAGGCAAGAGAAAATTGACTCTTGGCGTTTGAAGTGACATGTCGAAAACTAATAAATGAACTGAGCATCAATATTCATATGGAAGAAAAACTTATTGTCTCTGTTAAAGCAGTTTAATTTTCACATGCCCCTTGCAGATGAGAGTCAACAAGGATAAAACAAAAGATGCTCAACTTTTTCTGCTTCTCTATTACATCTTTTGTCTATTTATGATTGCATTGCGCATAACTGTGTTATAAAAAATAATGAATATATTTACATGAATACAAATACATTGCAAAATTGAAGCTGCAAATGAATTGTTGGAAGTTGAATATTGTTGTTGTTGTGTAGGAAGAAACAACTTAAACGATAGTTTTAAATTATCAAAATTATATTACTAAAGACGGTTTGTATTCTTGCAAAAGTTGAATACATATTGGTTTGCATGACCCAAATATGATTTTTAGCTTTTCATCCTTCATCGAATATACATACGTTAATAATAGTTTTTTCTCAAACTTATCTGACTCGATTGGCTGGCGGATCGATTCTGTCAGAATATTTTCTACTTTCGCCTTTTTTCTTTCTCCGGTCGAGCAAACGATTTGTGAAGATGGAAAATAAATTATAAACTTTGGTGAAAGATACTTCCATGTTAAAACTGCAATTTTCCTAACTATTATTTACGGCTGACAACTGATTCAATTCTAGTCAACGAAATAGGGCTGACCAGTTTCCAATTATTGAATTCTGTCAAAGTTGAATTTAAGAGCATTTGCACAGCTCGTATTTATTGCTCTTGTTTCCTAATCCTAAAGTTGAATTGTCCTCATACATTACTTGAATGCTTTCACAATTCAAATTCTCACGTTCTTTTGGAAAAGCGCAATTGCTCATCGGAAAATCATTAATCCTGTAATGTAGAAGCTCCTTTGAAAGTCAGTTCTTTATAGTTAAAGGTACAAACATGCCATTTTCTTGAAACCAATTACATTTGCATTATTTAAGTTTATCTTCAATATCAATTGAAAAACGTAATCATACACGACAAACCTATTATTCACTTTCACAAATTTCACGTACAATTTTAAAGTATGAATTTGGTATGTCTGCATAACTTTTTATTTTTATGCTCACATAATTTGAGCTTTGGGTATGCGCCTAGTTTCATACAAACTGTTTACTTAAAGATTTAAACAAGTGACAGGGACACAGTTTAAGGTAAATTCAGGCATACATCTTGGTATGTAGTCATTCATTGACAATTACAGTGGGATTTAGTATGTTGCTAGCAATCATAACAATAACAATGTACGTAATAGGTAAGCATCAAAAGTCAAGATTTGCAATGAATATAATGGACATTGCATGTCGCCAGAGCATAATGAGAGAAATGATAGACATACCTCGTGTTATTGTAGCCTTCATAAGGTGGCTTTCAAAAATTCGTGACAGGTTGCTAAAAGTAAAAGTAGAATTGCTTGTTTCACTATACCTCTTATATACAGGTCAGCTTATTCTGGACTACGGATTGCATTTTACTTTGAATGTATATGGATAATGTTTATGAGATTTGACATTGTCAGTTCCAACTTCCAACATAAACTCGCTTTCAACAGTGTGGGTAGTTTAAATAAAAATCCTTATCCTCTGTAGATTGTAGTGCAGGTAGTATAACGCTAGCCCATTAGTTACATTCATACAACTTGATTCTTTACTGCTTTTGGGCCAAACAACCGTTAAAAATAAAAGAACGTACGAGCAGAAGAAAGCATAAGTATACTATCTGTTCACACAATGAACCAAGCTCAAGACTAGGAAACGGCATATTATCAACATCCAATTGCATTTTTAGCCACTGCACTCTGCTATCTTTCCGGTTGAAAGCCCAACTGAACACATAACATAAAAAGAGCCATTTAAGAAAATTTAGTGAGAAGTTGCTGCAAGATCGCAATGAAAATTACGCTCATACGTTTTCATTCCTGCTTTCACCGGAAGTAAAAGTCAGGGAACGTAGAAGACTTTACTGTCAACTTTTCTTGTTATTGACTTTCATCCTTGGATCCTGTGTCACTGTACCTTGGGTAAGATTCAGTGCAGGCGTAAAACAATCCGTGATGAACTGGTTACAAAAGATCATAGCCAAAGGTGCATATTATTTTATTGATCAGAAATTCTGATTCGGAATTGTATAACGTAAAAAATGACGGTTATATGCTAATTTTATTGTCGAATAGGTCAGGTAGGAAATGCGACTTTTTTCAAAATCAGTATGCCATAAACTAACTTTTAAACGAAATGATATACCAAAAAGTAATTGTCCACTGAGGTACGGTACACTTGAAATACTTTCACAGCATCATTCATCCATGATCAGTGTTTGCTCCTTAAATACTGAGGCGGATGGTACGACAAAAGCACGAAAAGGATATTCTGTCACAACGAAATGCTGGTGGTGTAGTGTGCTGATATTTTCTATGAATATTAAAAGCGTCCTTTATAGGAAAACGTACTGCGTTCAAGTTAACAGAGAAAAGAGCAGTCTACTTCAATGCAGTCTGGTACAATGACTTGGAGACGTTATAAAGGATTCATTGTAGGATTTGAACATGTCACGAGAGATGAAAATCTACGACAAAAAATGTCCTAGTTCAAGAGACACGCAGATTTTATACATCATTACTAATGTTTAGTATATAATTCCTCTCCCCTCTTTCTTGTTATGTGACTGCTCACGAGACGAGTTTTTACTATTTTACCACACGTAATAAAAAGGAAGGAGAAATATGAGGTTCTCGTACACAGGTGGTGAGTATAATGTATAAAGACTAAAATGGCTGGTAGCACTTTAAACACACATCCTGGTTTACAATTAATACTTTTAAGCAGCTAGCCAGGCTTTTTTTCATGCAGGCATGTGATTAGGTATAAAATATATAACTTATATTCATAAAATAGTCCGTGCTAATATGAAGGCTGAGTTCACTTCACACTCTGTAAATACTGCACGCAACTGACGCAACCTGTATTTCATCTCTACAGCTTTCCATCTTATTGTATGGGCTTCGCTTTACATTATTCTTGCAATTTATAAAGGTTAGAAGAACTGGAGAATTGTAAAACCAATACGAGCCGTTCGGTTCGGTTACTAGAGATGTTCAATTACCTTTGTGTATTTTCTAACGGCGCGGGGTGGCATGAGGCATTTCTTTGCTATTATTTCGTAGTTGTGTATCATTGAACAATTCCGTCTTCCATACCTGAATGCAACCGGTAGGTTGGTTGACTGTGGTGAATTTCTCTTCTAGATAACCAAAAAGGGAAGGAATAAGAAATTTGCCGATGTCTGTTTAAGTTGTATTTAAAGCAAAACCCTGCTGTAATTAATGTTCTCGTTATAGTCGCCCCGCTTCCGTGGGCCAAATATAATAGAAAATATCCGCATTTCGTTATATTCCAGCTATATTCCAAGTGCATGAAAGCAAAGTAACAAACAGAAGTGAACAGGATGAACGATAATGATAATAGAAGTGTGAACGGAAGCAGTTGCAAGGATGTTGGTGTAGGTATTAAGTGTGTCTGTGTGTTAGATTGGTTCACTTGTCAGTTTATAGTGCCCAGCACAACAACAAATGCCGTTTTGCAGAGTCGCTACAAAGCTGTTGCACACAAAGTATTCACTTTCCCCAGTAGTGCACAGGAATGATGCTTATGTCTATGTAGTTTCCTTTTCCTTGCTAGAGGTGTATATATATTAACATTAAATTGCTCATAATATAAATTATCGTATTCAATAAACTTGAACCTCCGCAGAAAATTAATTTGGCCAACTGAACAGGCAGCAATGAATGGAGTCCATTAGCCAACCATCATCGTTTTTCTGCGAGAGAAAGTTTAAGTAGCGAGGAGAGCATTATTTCAGGCAATCTTGAAGAAAGTACTGTGTTGCATCAGTTACAGCAAAACTCGCAAAACTCATTGTTTGAGCAGGACGGACGGATACTTACAAAACGCAAACGTGGTAGCAGTCAAGAACAGAAGCGAATGTAAAGTTACAATATATATCGTCAATATGATATACCTTATCGCCATATCGCAACGCATTCATATTGCCACACGGACTCGGTACTTTGAAAGCGCCCCGGCTCCACGAGATAAGATATCCATGCTTGAAAGATAATAGACATTGAAACGTCGGAGAGTTGTACATACAATTGTTATGTGCTATATGTTAATTGATTGTGACAAAGTGGCAGAGTAAAGAAAACACTATCAAGCCAAAGTAAGTTTTTGCTTTGTGCACAGGAGGAGAGCCAGAGAGCTCATGGAGAGAAAGCAAAAGAGCGTAAGATAAAATGGCGCAAATACATACCATAATAATGTCGGTATGTACGTGTGTGAGGCTATATGCATTTATAAGAGCTGTCTATCTACTATATAAGATGCGTATTAAAGTTTGCGCGGATCCATGTTACCCCATGACAGTCAAGTACTACATGCTTTCTTATGCACTTTTGCCGATTGTCAAACCGTTTCGAATTCTCCCTCCTATGACGAGTCTAGGCAGTTTTGAAACCCCTAAACTGATTCAGAAGAACCCTTACACTGTCTAGATGTCGACAAATGACTTGGAATTTAAAAAAATTATTTCCTTCATAGTTAATTTTCAAAAAAAAACTTTGACATTGACCAACAATGGAAATGTGCACATAATATGCATATGTATGAGTACATTATGTAATTTAAATTTTCCTTTTAGGGATCGAGCATGTAGTACCTCACGCTCAGTGAGGAGGGGGTTCTCCGGTGAGCGTGACATTACATGTTAAAAGGGGTGCCCTGTTAGCGTGACATGGGGAAGGTGAGGGGGTATCTGAAAAATCGGGTTTTAGCGTGACGGTTCTACATGTACGATCCCTACCTAATTGGGGTGTTATTAACTACATTAGGATTTCCCATTATGAAATCGTAGTTTTCATTACGAAAATTTGGTAACGAAATGGTGGTGGTGGTTAATAAAACAGGAGGAGGTGACTAATTTTTAATGCGCCTTTTCGCTAATGGTGTGAAAGGTGATTAGGGAACGAAAAGATAATGTAAACGGTTATAATCTCTCGAATAACATGACATGGGGTAAAGTGGACAACGGCCATGCTTAAGCATCGACTCCAATGTAAAAATGGGCCGGTAAGGGGCACTTTGATTCAGATTCGTGCCCCAGAGGGGAAAGTCGTGCCCCGGAGGGGAAAGTCGTCCTTACCTTAAATCTATCTGTAAAGTTTCTAGAACCCGTTGATTTCAACGGGCCTTCTAAGTCTAGTTTGTTTTATAATTTTTTGGGGAATACATACGTAAAGTGTGATATTACCCTTGTTTTATCGTGCTCAAAATGAAGATTGCTATATGAAAAAGTCATTTGTTTATGGATACTCTTAATACAAGTTTTAAAGAGAACCATCGTTGGTGTTGAGAAACATAAAACTGCCGGTTTTGCTGGTTTTTTATAGTAGTGTATAGGTAGTAAGTTTTCCTTCAGGCGCACACGCCATATTCGTCTGTGACCGTATTGGTGTAAGAATATTATATTTTAGTTGCAAACTTTTTTTATAAAACAAGCCAAAACTTTCTTTACATTATCGTAATTTGGGCAAAAGGACGTCGTCGAATAGGATTCGTCAGTTTGCATTGCCATTTCACTAGATTGAGAATTCCCAAATTACATAGTAAACATGCATGCTTGCCTCTTAAATGATTATAGCTCCTTTCTCATTTTCTCATCCAAACTTTTTCAAACCACTTCTTTATGTATGCAAATGTTTATTAAAGCGTGGTTTACTGACACTAGCAAAGCTACTTTCAGGCTATCATATTATTATTTCCTTCTTCATAACATGCATAAATGCTGGAACTGGAGGAAACTACTGTATCATTATGTATTTTTGCACTCGATGCCGTCGTGGTGGTACCTTATGTTAAGTTGCATAGGTACACATTGTGAGCAAATAGACTGAAATGAGGTTTTTATTAACAAAGAGATTGGCCGCTATGCCATGCCAGCCATTGATTGGTATTACTGTGCAGTGAAGCCACTTGCACTGCGCAATAAAAACAGTAACAATTAGTTGCAAGTCCCTCGATGCACTTTGACAGACAAATGAATGCATAGACTAAATTATTCCAGACTGAAGCTAACATACATGGAAAGTATGTCAAATGAAGCGACTGGCCAGTTGGTTGGCGAAGAAAGTCATGTACCAAAGGTATGCATAGTTTGTAGAATCAAACCAAGCAAATCATTTAGGTCGGCACGAAGAAGCGTACTCGGTAATATATAGACGAACAAATAAACAAGTTTAATTGCTAGTGATTACCTTCAGTGCTTGCCAAATGACAAGCGTTCTTTTCTGGAGAGCATTTCGATCGCTTCGATGTCACAGGCCGATGGACATATGAAAACCATTTATCTTTCTCCCACGAGGTTTTATAAAAAATGTCTTTATATTTATCTTACTTGCATATAAAATAACAGAGTTCAATTTGTCAAACGGCCAAACAAGTTTTTTTAAACAGGTGGATCATTAATTTCTTTGGCTAATGCAGACGATAAGTCACGCCTAACGCAATTTTTATTTTTTATTTTAGTTTCGAAAACAGTGGAAGAACTCATTCTGGATTGGAAGGATGGTAGTCCAGTGACCACAGGGAATCTAGGAATGTCTCAGTTTGAACTTGAGGAGATCAGAACTGACAGATGTCAAGAGAGTTTTCAAATAGGTAATGTGTTTACGACATGAATGTTGTATGCAAAAGTCCGTTCCGTTATCTAGATGGTTTATACATTTGAATTGTTTACTTTGTAAGCACTTCCTTCACAAATGAAATGAGTCACTCTTTTAATTAATTTACATCCGCTAATAGGCTTAGCGGTGGTCATACCACAAGTTTCCAATATCACATTAGTACAATGCATAATGATGACTTATCTGACCCAATTTCAGGCAATTACAGCTGCCTAGTAGCTGAGTTTCATTTGTCGCGGTCTTTGGGATTTCATCTCGTTCAAAGCTACCTGCCAACGATTTTAATGGTAAAAATACGCAAACTATTACACTAGCGAATGAAATCTATAAATGAACTAATAATATGGTTAGATTCCAGATTTCTACGTAAATGTTTAATATACAACTGTGTGAATATGTTTTGAAGGTGGTTATTTCATGGGTTTCATTTTGGATGGACGTCAACTCCGTTCCTGGTCGAGTAACTTTGGGAGTTACCACTCTTTTGACAGTTTCCTCCAAAGCGACAAGTAAGAAACACAAATCATAAGATAAGCACCTGAGGATATTGTCTGCATTTTCATCTCAAAATCATAATCAGTATGTATTCGTTTTTAAACTAGACAAATCCGTAACTCCACTAGTATGCACAAGTACTATTTACATTACTTTTTACAACATGGCCTTCAGCGCGAACTCCAATGGGCTCTTATCTTTCCTTATTTCTTATCTCCCATGCATCTGGTGGCTCATCAGTACTACTAAAAATAACCGCATATAAGAATTGAGATACCCACTTTGTTTTAAAAAGATATATATTTACAAGTCAAAGAGATTCGTTCGTACACAGCATAATTTACACAAATATACGATAGAAGAAGTACATTGGCAATAACATTTTAGTACGTGCTCGCATTTTGTTGATAGGTTGCATTTATCTCCCTTTAAAAACTGTTTCATTTTTATTCATGCGCATTGCAAATAGTTGATTCCCTGGTGTATTCATTGAGCTGGCCACTCTGCTCTGGCTTGAATATTTACTGTTGATTAGAGCCACATAAAAACATTTAAGGTCTGTTGTATTATAAGCCTATTTTATTAGTACATCGAGATAGTGTCCTATATAAAATGGCTAGCCATTACAGTGGTAGTTTTCACAAACGATGATGCAGGTAGAGAACGAGTATATTTTTTGTGCATATCCAAGTGAATGTGCTAAAGCAATATTATAATGTACTACCTTATCGCTTTAGTTTATTAACATAACTCCCCAGAAAGGTACTTCCACAACGTGCAGACAATGTGTAGTCTGGGAAAATGAACTCTTCTCTAACAAGAAAGTAAATCTCTTTTTCAAGTTTTAACAAGCAGTCTACCAGAATGGTGTGTCTGTCTACGGTAATAAAGTGGACACGGTGAAAGTAGTGTTTTACCAAAAAAGATTGAGACAGAAATAATGTGTGTTGCTGGCTGCTGGAGTGTCATGTGGCATGTGTAACTGGACCTTTTAGCCAAGGATATTTTACGAAATGAACCATACATCAATTGTTTTTGAGAGTATAGTGGATAGAGAAATCCTTTGTTCCATTCAGAGAGACTTTCCGCAACAATATATTTTTCAGTAGAATGCCGGCACTATTACAACAGCAGTAGTAGTGACGTGAGTAAACGTGATATATAGCTGGTCCCAACCCTGAGCCCATATACGTACATACTAAATGCATACTAAAACGGAAATGTACTTGCTTTGCTGTTGTGTATTTACATGTAAAATGGATCATGTCATGCGTTGCTTTCCTGGAACAAGCATTTTGTAGTAAGAATCCTTCTCATAAGAATATATGTACATACCTACTTAAACTACTAACTGGTAAAGTGACCGTGAAAGTAATTCTCGTTTCGTTTTGATAACAAAGAGATTGAAGATATGGAAGCAAAAGTAAACTGACTTGTTTTTCTGTTTATCGTAGATATTCAGGAGAATCTTCCACAAGCAAGCTACGTAAAAGCGATAGACGTGTGGATGGGAACTTGCACAGGTAAAGAGAAATCTTTATAATGTACTATACATTGTTATGCATGTATGTTTTATAGCGTCATTTTCTTGATAGTTAACCCATCTTATCTTTTGTGTGTCTAAACAAGATTCCTTAAGAAATATACAAACTGGAAAGTTAAGTACAGAGAACTGAGCACAAGTAACTGTTTTTATGAATGCCTATTGTACGGAACTAACCAAATTGGTAGGGTCAAAAGTATCTCAGTGATTCTAACAATCCGCTGTTAGCGTATTCACTTTGATGGAATGTAGAGCACCAACAAAAAATATAGCTTGTGAGAGATTTTCGGTTAAGTCGGTTTCCTTTACATACTCATAGGCTCTTAAATGGAACCGTAATACATTTTCCCTCCGAGTAGAACAAAGCGAAGGAAGGCGAAATCACTTTCACTCTGTTTCTGCTGTTCATTTAACTGTTTTGGGCAAAAAGACAATGAAGGTAAATAAGTCCTGTAAAGATATTATACAAGGATATCGAGATTTCCCTTTGGAGTAGGTTCGCTTTTCAATGACAAGCTTAACGTTAGATATTAATGCTATATAGCACTAGTACGGTGTTTAAACTAAAAGACTTTATTGTCTAAAGGATTTTTTTATCAGGTAAAAGCTTACGTGAGCAGTAAGCAAAACCAACCATCTAGTCAATTCCTTTGAAGTTTTTAATTGCTTTTTTTGTAAGACTCTACTGCGGTTCCGTGGTGGTCCAGAGAGAAGAGCCGAGGAAAGTTAAAAGTATCGAATTCCTGAAGACGTACAAAGTCTTTTCTTTTAGGTTTTGTTGATAGGACACGCAAAAGCACACATTATCAAGTTCGATACAGCTGCAGACAGTTAAGAAGCAGTCCTTAAGCTTCATTTACACTCGCATACACACACAGGAAACGGATCTGGGACAATCCTATTTTGCATAATAAATGCAACTTAAACTTTTAAAATATGCCCAAAAACTATCTTGTCGGGGAATTCTCTAATAGATCAAAGCAAATTGTTTCAACGAATGTCTTGGTATTGGTTTGGGACAGATATAATTACTATATGAGCATACTGAATATTTACCACGTATGTGTGCGAAATGGATATAGCGCGCTCATGACAGGCATTTTTGGATCACGTCGCTACGTATTATTGACATTTGTATGGATTCTTTTTCTTTGATCAACAGCTTTCGTCTTTCTAGCCCTTCTGGAATTTACTGTGGTGAATTACCTTTGGAGGAAAGAATGCTGTCGCAATTTCCGTCGAGCGAGGGCATATAGTCCCGACGCTGCAACGAGGGATCTTCTTGACGGCGGAACAAACGACAAAACACCAACTGCCTGCAACACGCTTGTTAAGGTAGTTTCTGAAGGATATGTGTTGTTGTGCTTTTCTAATGAAATCATTATTCTCTTTACTGTACACGCGATATTGGTCATAAGAATAATATACTGACTGAATGCTCATATCGCCATAGTTAGTTAATCAATAGTGTTCATAATTTTTAAATGAAGTAAATGAGTTTATGGGTATACATATAAGAGAATCTTGTGATTGTGTGTTCATTCATTTGACTAAATATTACCTACTACTTGTGTGCGATTAAGTATAAAGTAGGAAGATTTCTCAGACAGGGAACGATACTGAATTAGAAGAAGGCTTTGTTGCCAACACTCACCACACTTGACTCGTACCACCACTTGTAATGAAATGGGATATTTTCTCGTTAGCTGATTACTCAACAAGTTTTAATTAGATAAGTTTGAAATGAGCTTGCGCTATTATGCTATGGATACTACAATGTGTAGAGTTAAAGTTAGTTACCTGAATCATTTTCTTCTTCAATTGCTACTTTCGTATATAGGAATATTGCATATTGCATAACTTTCAATATACATAATTTTGTATGCGAGAGTTTGTAGTTTGTTGTATGGTTACATAAACAAACAACAAACTGATCCGACTAGTTGTTGAGATCCTTTGGATCTGTTGCAATGAATGAAGACACATTCCTTGTAAGAATGTCTGTCTAAATATACGCAAGGTTGAGTGAAAGGGCGGATTACGTAAAATACAAACTTTCTAGGTTCATACCGACACCTACGATAACTACTACGATTAGTAACATAAATATTTTAATTTTTATTCAAAGTTTTTCGTGTTTGTAACATTTCATTTATCTCTTTGCAAATTACGTTACTAAAAATTGTGCAAGCGAAATACTTTATGTCTTCGTAATCCCTGTTAAACGGAAAATGTCAAAATATTTCATCCAGGCTATTGTATTAATACTATTTTGCACAAGATACTATATACTAATATAGCACACCAAAATACAAGTTTGTTTGGCATTTCTACGCGTCATTGGGTCTGGATGTGGAAAGTACCGTATAAATGTATAATAATATATAACAGTACCTGTAAAGTGGAAGGGTAACAGAAATAAATGTAATTCAGCATACAACGACTCGAAAAGGCCGGAACACGGCCAGATGTTACGAGAATTCATCATCACTATCATCAGTCATGGATTAAATTAATTTACACTGACCCAAACTGTCTCGATCGCATTAGGGTGTGTCGTATCATGAAAAGCAACTGGTATGGAAGGAGAGAATTCACGTTTCATATAACTTGGTAAAAAAATTAATGAATCTTTGATACAAAAAGTTTGCGATGAGAATGGCACACTTGTAGGTATAGTAGATACAACTGTTCACCACTGCGTGCGTATTCTCATCTTCTTCGTAAATACGAGTCAATCAAGTCAACTGATATATAAGGTTATGAAACTTCTAATTTTTCTTTAACATTTTACACGGTTCCTGCGTAGAGTAAGGAATTCTGGTGGAGTATTCGGAAATATCGAGATATATATTCACGCGTGCATTTGTTCATCAGCGTAGGTCGACCTGTCTTGTAAATGTTACTGTTAATAAATAAGTGTATAGGTAATCATTTTCTCTTTGTTACGCAGTTTGCTAATACAATTTAAAGAGAAAGTTCCAGAAATGCTGAAATGTATATTCCATAGACACAGGCTATGAATATATAGCTCTTTCGTTGACGTTCAAGTCAGAAATGTTGAGGGGTTTGTTTCCATAAAATTTCATAAAAATATTCTCTGGTCTTGTTGGATACTGTTGCATCATGTTTGTCCTAATAAAATAAAGTACCCGCTGTTTCGCATTTTTTACATTTCGATTGTTGGGACTATTTATCTTCTCGGAATAAACATGTCATTATGAAGTGTTCATTCATGAAATATGATAACTTGTTACACACCCTTCTGGTACTACTCTAGAAAGCATATTATGTGAGCCAAACCTTATTGAACCTAAGAAATAAACTGCAAGATCAGTATAAGAAAGTAGCGCTACGTAACAAGGTTAAAATCTCGAGTAACCCCACTGAACCCTGTGAATAAAGGTATTAGGCAGTTCTGCGTGATTCTGACTTATGACATACGATGCCTTTACACTAATTTGGGAAAATGAACGAACTCCTATTGACTTACGTTTTAAGCAAAGAAACTAAAAATGCCTTTGAAACATGCCTTTGCGCAGTCTTTTTGAAACTTGAAAGTCGTGTGGTGCGGACAGACGGACGGTTTGAGGGATCACAAAAAGTAACTAGTGCTATTTAATAATCATTATGTCGTATAGAACTAAACTTTAGGTTTTCATCACGATATAAAAATATAACGATTTTGTTACGCTCACAACACATCCTAATATTGCTACACATATTGCTGCAAACTTCGAATGGAATTCAAACTGGCGAGCAGCCAGGGACCAAAATGCGTTAAACGTTCAAGCGTGTTGTAAACAGGAAACTTGGCGTGAAATGAAAAGTGAGTTTTCAATTCTGTGGAAAAAGTGAAAGCATACAGTATATAAGAAGAGGGACCCATTTTTTACCATTAGAAATTCCCATCGCCAATTTTTTATGTGCGAATAAAAGCTTTCTAAAAAAGCAAGGTTTCTCATGTATTCATTTCTTTCATAGTACGATCCTACTTTCCCATCATCATAAAATAAACCAAATGCCTGACAAGGTGTCAGACAGCCAGACTAACAGTAGAAACTGTAGGAATGTATTTATGTATTTCAATGCATAGTTTTTGTGTGAACCTGTCTGGATGCCAAATAATTTATACACCGATGAAAAGAAAGGAAGTATGGAATTCAGAGCCTGGATATAATATCCCCAATGAACAAGCAAAAAAGAGAGGAAATATGTTTTTTACAAAAAGTAGCAATTTTAGTTTATTAGTTCTTGGTCATGGACAGTACATCAAAACGCAATGGCTGGTAATGTATACAGTACGTATATACGGGTGGAGTATGAGTGAGAGAGAAAGTACATTTTTAGTGATAGTAAATCGTGAATATTTATTTTTCATGACAGCTTCTTTCACAGCTGAAAAAATACGTTTTTTTCTCCTTTTTTAGGGTAATAGGAATCGACGGCGAGTGTGGTGCATGCACTAAACCAAACCACGAGAGTCATTTATGAAGAACAAATGTTTGAACAAGAGACTTTTGCCACTTGCTATGATGGTTTTTATTTCTTACTAAAACAGCATACAGAAAAGTAAAGGAGGTAAAAGGAAAGTTCGCCTTCCCCATTTAAAAAAAGTTCGGACACACAATTCCATTTTACTTTTGGTGCAGAATGTTTTCATTCTCAATTTGTGTTCGCTTTTGAATAATTTGTGGTGGTAAGTTTTTAAGTGTGACATAAAATTAGTTTTTCTCCACATTAAAAGTTGAGAACTTTCTCAACAAAATACTACTACATGACTTGTTGAGCACATAATAATAAGCAGAAGAGAGAAACTCTTTGAATAGAATATGTGATGCAAGTGGCTTTGGTGGTTTCCAGTTGTTTTGTTGTGACCATGATATGAAATGCAATTTTAAAATAAGAAATACCACATAATCCATGAGAGCTGCTTATGAGAGTTTTTAGTCGTAATGTGTGGCATGATAAGTTATGATAATTAACTCTAATGGCAAACAACCCCGACTTGATAGTCGAATGGTTTACTCATTCCGAAAATGGCCACTACGCACATTTGTCCAGTAACAGTCAGTTGGGAACACTAATTACTTATCTAACTTTTGGCAGTTATTGTATTGTAGATAGAAAGCATTCAATTTCATAGACATCCTTTAACAAAAGCCGACAGCAAGTGTTCACATGAATGCTGTCATGAATTGAATTGCAAGTTATTTTTCTCCGGTATTGACAATTTGCTGTATTATCGTATATGGAGTTAGTTCACAGCATTTAAGTTATGCTATTGACTTGAACCATTTAGCAAAAAAAATATTTTGATCGCTGCATTGCATTCTGCATTGGTGAAAGTAAAAAAGTAGAAAATGTACTGGAGGTGTACATTTTTTCTGGAATTCCATGAAGATATATTTTGTTTTATTAAGACCGATAGGTAATAAAACTTTCCTAAGTTATAAGATGCCCGTCAGGTTTAAGTAAGCGTCTAAAATCCAACTTTCGAAACTTTAAAACCTCCGTCTGCCTGTCCGTGTAAACTTGACCTTTTACTCAGGTCAAATAATGTCAAAAGGTCACGACACTATTCTCATTAAATTCGCCATCATCGAAAACCCCTGAGTACCAAGTTTCAGCTCGCTAACACACTTCTGTGTAAACTTGACCTTTTACTCAGGTCAAATAATGTCAAAAGGTCACGACACTATTCTCATTAAATTCGCCACCATCGAAAACCCCTGAGTACCAAGTTTCAGCTTGCTAACACACTTCCGTGTCAACTTGACCTTTTACTCAGGTCAAATAATGTCAAAAGGTCACGACACTATTCTCATTAAATTCGCCATCATCGAAAACCCCTGAGTACCAAGTTTCAGCTCGCTAACACACTTCTGTGTAAACTTGACCTTTTACTCAGGTCAAATAATGTCAAAAGGTCACGACACTATTCTCATTAAATTCGCCACCATCGAAAACCCCTGAGTACCAAGTTTCAGCTTGCTAACACACTTCCGTGTCAACTTGACCTTTTACTCAGGTCAAATAATGTCAAAAGATCACGACACTATTCTCATTAAATTCGCCATCATCGAAAACCCCTGAGTACCAAGTTTCAGCTCGCTAACACACTTCTGTGTAAACTTGACCTTTTACTCAGGTCAAATAATGTCAAAAGGTCACGACACTATTCTCATTAAATTCGCCACCATCGAAAACCCCTGAGTACCAAGTTTCAGCTCGCTAACACACTTCTGTGTAAACTTGACCTTTTACTCAGGTCAAATAATGTCAAAAGGTCACGACACTATTCTCATTAAATTCGCCACCATCGAAAACCCCTGAGTACCAAGTTTCAGCTTGCTAACACACTTCCGTGTCAACTTGACCTTTTACTCAGGTCAAATAATGTCAAAAGATCACGACACTATTCTCATTAAATTCGCCATCATCGAAAACCCCTGAGTACCAAGTTTCAGCTCGCTAACACACTTCTGTGTAAACTTGACCTTTTACTCAGGTCAAATAATGTCAAAAGGTCACGACACTATTCTCATTAAATTCGCCACCATCGAAAACCCCTGAGTACCAAGTTTCAGCTTGCTAACACACTTCCGTGTCAACTTGACCTTTTACTCAGGTCAAATAATGTCAAAAGATCACGACACTATTCTCATTAAATTCGCCATCATCGAAAACCCCTGAGTACCAAGTTTCAGCTTGCTAACACACTTCCGTGTCAACTTGACCTTTTACTCAAGTCAAATAATGTCAAAAGATCACGACACTATTCTCATTAAATTCGCCATCATCGAAAACCCCTGAGTACCAAGTTTCAGCTCGCTAACACACTTCTGTGTAAACTTGACCTTTTACTCAGGTCAAATAATGTCAAAAGGTCACGACACTATTCTCATTAAATTCGCCACCATCGAAAACCCCTGAGTACCAAGTTTCAGCTTGCTAACACACTTCCGTGTCAACTTGACCTTTTACTCAGGTCAAATAATGTCAAAAGATCACGACACTATTCTCATTAAATTCGCCATCATCGAAAACCCCTGAGTACCAAGTTTCAGCTCGCTAACACACTTCTGTGTAAACTTGACCTTTTACCCATGTCTGGGAATTGTGGCAGACTAGAGTAGACTAGAGTATTGCAATTAGACAGCACAGCACTGCAAGGCTTCAAAGCAGGAGAGTAGCGCAGAGAGAGAGTGTGTGTGTGTAAAGTCAAAGCTGCTGTGTATGAATGAATACAAAAAGGTACGCCACGGTACGCTTCAGTACGTGCGGCACGGTGAGCACACGAGCATCTGGAGAAGCCCTAGGAAGAGTCCTGCCGGGCTAATAAACAAGGATAGGTGTAGGTGTGATTATTGATTTTTGGGACTAACGTTTGCATTTTTTATATTTATTTTGCTTATTACATACTTTGTAGCGACTATTCGTGCATCACTGCCTAACCTTAAAAATGCGATATAAGAACATTCTATATGAGCATACAATTATTTTAAACTCTGACTGAACGTACATATCCACAATTGTGTTGTGTCATGATTCATGTGTAAATTGTTGAAAATCTGATACTCAAAGTGAAAGGGTTGGATACAAGTATAGGTGATCACCGCTGGTGCAGTATAGGATTTAGGCAGGTAGTCACAAGATCTAAAATGCATATGTAGAAAATAGCATTGTTGATTAACGGAAGCGCTACAAACAAGCTCAAGTGGTTAACGAGAGAGATATATATATAGAGTAAAAATCACACTCGTGCGCTTTCCTTTACTAATGACAAAACCAGAAAAAAAACTAATGTATAAAACATTTGGGTAGTTTTCATACAAACACAACTTGCTTACTTTCTCCAGCAGCACCATTCAAGTTTGCTTACACAGCACAGTCTGTGGTGATGATTCTGATGATCATTCGCAGCATATGCCCCCACTTCGACTTCGGTTTTAGTTACTTATACACAGCTTTTCGCCTGCTAATACACCTTCCTAGTAGGTTTTCCACAGAGATAGAAATAGAAAGGATGATTTTGATTTGCTTTCCTTTCCCACCAGAATAAACATGGACTCCAACAACAACAGTAGGTAGTAGAAACAAACGATATGTGGTGATAGTTGATAGTGATAGGAAAAGATACACTGTATGCTACTGATGGTCAACGCGGTCTGTTTTCACTCGTTATTTTCTCTTTTAGTGTACTTGTGTGTAATGTACTTGTGGTCTCATCTATGATGATAGACCTGATTCATTAGGCTTTGATTACTCAACCTATTTACTCCTCTTACTACGACAGCTAGAACAAGAAAGACTGGCTGGAGTTAAAGAGAATATATAGAGATTGTACCATCTTTATTGGACAGTTCTGAATTTCAAACAGGAGAAACGCTGTATTTGAAGTGTGACATTATGAGGCTATAATGGGTTGTTTACATATGTATGTATGCTGTCTCTCTACCTTTCACTTGCATATATATTCTCATTTACCTTAAGTCCGTCACTTGTTCATTCGCAGAGGAAAAACAAAATACGATAATTGGATTTTATGTTTTTTAAATATGTTAGTTGGCGAAAGCTTCAGAATTTTTGTATCACATGCCCTATTTGTCTCCTTCTTTAATGAACGTAATATTTTCTTTTCTATTCTTGTTGATATTGCTGCCAGCAATTTGCTGGTTATATGACTAGCCCGATGTTTCCGAAAATTTCGGAAGGCTAATACTTTCTGAATAATCTCAAGAAAGTCACCATTTGTATTACATAATATTTTTTGTTTTGCGATGTGTATTGTAGCTAAACACGAAGAATGAGGACGGCTCAATAAGCAACCACCTGGAAGCTCATTTTATGCGTAGCTCTGGCAAGACGACAACAGTGCTGGAGCCAGGAGATCATCCGACAATTTCCATCGAAGGAATAAATCGGCTAGATGGTTCACGCTCTAGAAGGTCATCATTTAACTGGCAAACACAAGCACGAAATATTGATGAAACGTGTAGATATGCTTTCCCGTTGGCGTTCGCTGTATTCAATTTGATTTACTGGCCATACTACCTTCTGCCGTGAGGAATTAGCAGTGCAGAAAATCTTCTCCCACGCTGTGTGCAATCAGCATTAAAACAAGTAATCTACTACTACCAGTAAAACACTAGTCCTCAAAAGTTGTAGTCAACGGGGCTAAAAAGTAGTAACGTGAAGGAAATCAAGAATCACACACACACGGCCTGTTGTGGTTAGTGATAATACTCTGGTGTACCTATATAAAAAACAAAACGTTATTTTGCCACAATGTGTTGGCAGAATCATGTTAGGACAGCGACGAAGACAACAAAAATAATGTGGAGCTACTCAAAAAAAACTATGGCCTTCATCACAAGAACGCATCTAATCGTAAGTATATGCGTTCATCCATGAGATTGTACGCGTGTATTTAAATATTGTGTGATTAGAGAGGATGCGATGACAATGTGAATGGAATATAGAGTGATAACACGATGATGGGGATTAAAATATGTGATACATGTAAATAATGAAGAATGCTTTCCATTTTGGGCGGACCTCACACGGACCGAAAAATAAAACTGTAAGTGGGAAACTTTGGAAAATTGAACAAAATCCAACGCAACTACAACTACAGCAGCATGGTGAAAGTAGGCGATCAAACTCATTATACCCCCTACAATTTCAGAAAATAAAAAAAGAAACCAATTTCAGTTTGCATTTGTTAATACACACATGCCATCCCCGTTCAGTGTTTGACGTTTTTTACCTACCTTTCACACACAATCACCATCCCTTTTTTATGCAGCAGTTTTAAATGGACCGTTGTTTTCTACACTGCAGTATTTAGTGAGAGAAGAGGACCAGCAAAATGTGAAAAAGAGAGCAATTTGCTTAAAACAATTTTGTGCGATGAAAGGATATATGTGTGGGGAAAGCACTTTCTCTCTCAACTTTCCCCGCCATATGCACTTTTTAGTACTTTCAGTGAATTGGATTTGTGATGACAAATGCACAGCACAACAATTACGCGCCGTTGTGTGTTAAAACAATTACGAGCATAAAAAAGGAAGCCTATACGTAATACCATTTTAAATGGGTTTAGCGTTCCTTTTTACAGTGCCAAAGAAAATCCTAACCAACAAATATAGCTTGCACTTTAACTAAAAAACCATGTTTCATTCAATGTGTACGTCGTAAAAATCAATGACTCAGGATAAAATGCACCATACACTTGGTTTTCTAGAAAATTCCAATGTTCCAGAGAGCAATATTTCTCCTCATAAAAAGTAAATATAGTAAGGTTCCATAATAATAATATTTTTAACGGAGTAATGGTGTACAGAAGAAGCGAGAAGACAAAAAAATAATAGGATCCGTCTGTTGTCGTCTGTACTCAAAGTGTCATAGATTTTATTGAAAATGAACAATAGGTGTAAAACGTGTTGTCATCAACTCACTCAGAAACTAATATTCTATGAAATGAAGCATCTTAATTATAAATACCTCAATATATATTCGTTGTAGAGCTCCATTAAATCTTGTATAACACTATAATGCCTAGTAATATAATTAATAATAAGTACGAGATGTTGGAATGACGAGTGTATGTTTGTACATGTGTAGTGGTCTGTGATTATTATATATAATATTGTTGTGAGAATAAAAGGAAATCGTGTTTCTCCATCATACAATCCCGAGTAGTTTTGTTTTGGTCTCAAACTTAGGAATCTTTGTGTAGTTTTGTTCATTTTATTGCATCTTTTGTCTCTGACGCTAACTCACACACGTAGACAATATAATAATAATAATAAGTGAAACGCAGTTTGTTCTGTTATTGTCTGCTGTTGTGTACATCCTCATCCTTTTGTTTTGGTGAAAGCGACTCATTCTAATATACAGCGAGATATTTTATCTTGTTGAACGCACTACTTTTACATGTCCTGCATGCATGTGGCAACGATCCTCAGATACGCCAGACGTCATCGTTACTTAAGTTATAAGCATTTTCATACTCATTTCCACTCGTTCCTTTCCTCATTCTTATTATCGTTACTGCAGAACAGGCAAAAGTTCGTCCATAGTTCGTCTATAGCAAACAGGAAAATTTAAGAATGAAGGTGCTAAAAAATGCAGCATTTATGATAGATCCTCTGCTTCCACAATATAGCTTGATTTTGTGGCAATTGTACTCGACATTGTGATGAAGACTATGATTTTCACGATACAGCGTGTTGAATACTATTGCGACAGTGTAGGTGGATTTCGGATACATGATTTACACATCCTTATTAAAAGTTACCGTCGCTTACATGTTAACATATGTACATATGCTAATGTGATGAAGATTCATGACAAGGACATCAACGGATGCACGAAGTTGTGAAATCTCTTCATGTCTCAAGTTGTTTCCTTACTATTATTTGCAGATATTTGAAAATTGAACATGGGAGAAAGCTAAGACGAATAAAATCCATATTTTTGGAAAACTCGTATTATTATCTGCTAATGATTTTCTAAATGACAATGTACCTAAGTATATAGATTTTGATTTTCAATTTATGAAGTAGACCGAAATGGCTTCTATAATTGTATATACAGAAACTTATTTGATGACGCAAATCTCTTAAATAACTAGATAGATAATAATATAATAATACCTAGAACATATTTAAATTCATACATATCATATTTGTGCACTGAATTACTTTGTCCTGTACCTGAGGCATGTCGGCCATTAATAGATGTAGTGAAGTTATAATGAAGAAAATTATTCTTAGTCTTCTGAAAACTCATGGATTTTTTTCAACTTTAATTAGGATTTTAATCCAAATTACTTTCACCGAGAGCCGTGCGTGGTGGTGAGCCGAAAAGTAAAACGACAGACGACAAACTCTGCTTCTGTTTCAGAATGTTTCCATCAGAATGAAGTGAATTAGAGTGAATATTAGAGTAACTGAAAATTACATACCTGGCGGACTGATAAAGCTAGTACATGAAATAGTGATTTCAGTCCGCTACTCAATAACTTGAAATTGGTAGAAATTAAATAAGTTATTTTTTGTTCCACTTTTAATAATAGTTTTGATTTAAACAAAACTATTATCAGAAGTCGAACAAAACATCTTGTAGTATTTCCTACAAAATTGCCAAAGGGTTCAAGGTTGATTTTCATTTTTTTAAACACAGTTGTTAAAATTACTACTTTACACATAGGTAATATTATGTTGACTTGTGCTGAACAAAAGCAGTTTATTCTGCATTCAATTTTCAAGATTTGTTCTGCTATAGTATGCTGGTATTCGACATATTCGTATATATGATGCTCCAAAATATCTTACTACTAATTCTTTCATGACATTACGACTTGTTGATTGTGTTGAGTGTTTAAATGTTAAGCCCTTTGAATGAAGATTATGGACATTCTCAGTCATAGGGTTTTCCATATTTGGCTGGATACATACATAATTGTGTTGATAGTGGGAATGGAAGAAAACAGCGCCTAAACGTGCTGTCCACGGGCCCTGGTGAGCCAAGTATTGACCATCATAGTTTCTTGCAAGTTGTAACAAATTGCTACAAATATTTTCTGGAATTATTAAATCGATCGGACGGATATATTTATTTATAATACGTAGCTGAAGCGTAGGTAGTTATGCGTTTAGTGGTGTAGTGCTGTTTGTCTGTTTGCTTGTCCTACCACAATATTGGCACACCTTGATCAATTTTCTTGAAACTTGGCATAGAGGTTCCTTAAGGGACAGGTAAGGACGGCACTGACTTTGAGCTCAATCGATCCACAGGGGGCAAGGTGAGGGTCACGGAAAGGACACATGTTTTTTAAATTACATTTTTTTATTCTGATAGAGAATCGAAATGTGATAATTTTCTCTTGAGGGACTCCGGGTCAAATCGGGTTATATTGACTTGTAGAGGTAAAAAAGCCACGTGTTTTATAAATAAGCCAAAATTACATAATTAAAAGAAAAAATTTATCCTGCTACGTATTTTCCATCATGGTTTAATATGACTAGTTTGATGATTTAATACGACTAATGAAATCGTCGAAGTCAACCCTTTCTATTCAAGGGTTGCTAATTAGTCTTAAGAGTTTAAGGGGAGTCATTAGAGTCACATAAGTTATGTGGCATGACAACACAGGCAACACCAACCACTGAAAGCAGATAGGTCCTCGAAGGAATTAAAGTGCATACGTTGTAAGCTTAAGCACACTTACTGGAAAGGGGAACCGCACTACATGCGAGTGAACAAATAATGTTTCCTGATAATAGTACTTAATTCCGTCAATAGTTACCAGCTAACAATACCAAGTGTGTATGGTATATTTTAAATTTTATATAATTCAAACTATCACTACATATAATAATTTTACCACCTCTTATATTAAATAGGTAGTTCTTGCAGAACGAATGATTTCTTACGGCAAGGGTTGAGGTTTACATACTTTTAAAAGGATCACAGTAGTTTAATTAAGTAGTTGAAGTATGAAGCTGTTTACTTCGATCATCATGCCCGTGCCATAGGTGCCTGAAATTTCCAATGCGGGTTCAATTGAACAAAATCCATGAGATTTTCGTTCCGATCGGACAAATATGGCCAGAATTGTCATCAAAACCTTAGGTAACCCCAGGAGTATTTTTCATAGCATATCTAATTCAATATGGTACAAAAGTTTCACACTTACTTACTCATATGAATATTATGCTTCAGCTACTTTCACTTAACTGTTTACGCCACCTCGTTATTGGGGTGCAACGATATAAGTTTATAACTTTGTTTTATACTGCTGTGCTCTAAACATTCATTTCGCACTGTATTTACTCACATTATATTTAACTAAGCGTACATACAAAGATGTATGTATTCGTGCATAAAATTAAATGTGCATGAAGATTTGTCGATTACTATAAAAATGTTTACAATCGGTTGAACTGTTATTAGTCTGTAATTTATTATCGGTATAGTGCAGAAAAGGCAACGAATTCATTGTAATTTTGTAACATTTCGTATTTTATACTTACAAGTAATGTAATGGAACGGTCCCCTCGATATTGAGATGCCATTATGCCTATTTTGTGGAGAATTTTCCGCTGATTCTGGATATGCCTACCTAAAACCCTACTTTTTTGATTTGGTATCAGTACAGGGCAAAATATCTCAAAATAATGAGCAATATGTACGTAATGACAGGGGAGATGTTAATGTGGAGCTGAAAATGAGGCTGCATGTGTTGATGAAAATTACCCACGTAATTTAATGTTACTAAAACTTGTTTTTGTCAATCGTAGGAATCAAAAATCTTGCATTGATGATACATTATTGATACATGATGATATAGCCAATTATTAAAGTCATCTATATACATGCACGTATAGGTAATATATTGCGTGTGCTATCAATTTTAGAAAAATGTTGAACTTTGTAATTGAAAGCTCATTGTCATCATTATTTATTTATCATCATAATATTGGTCGTCACAACATACTCAATCATTCATAATTCAGTTTTTAACTTCTTCGAAATAGATGTACAAATTCTTGCAAATGATATATTAACTGAATGGGTTCTTCACACAATTGACTTGACTGAAACACTACTAACATGAGCTGCCCGAAAAATACCATCCATTTGCTTACTGTTTGTAATTTTTGAATACAAAGCTAGAACACATATAGCAGGAAACTAAATATATTCGACCCTTCGATTTCGATAATTAAGTATGATGAAATAAGAGTATGTAACAAAAGTATGGTTTTCAAATCAGTACGAACTCAACGATGTTAAAATTCGGAAGCTCATTTCATTAAATCATGATAGGAAAGGAAACTTTTGTAATATTTTGGACGCCCATGATTAACAAAGGCAAGTTTCAGTAACATTAAATTAGACGTGGGTAATTTTCATCAACACATGCAGCCTCGTTTTCAGCTCCAACTTAACATCTAAACGGGTCATTACGTACATATTGCTCATTCTTTTGAGATATGTTGCCCTGTACTGAAGCCAAATAAAAAAAGTAGGGGTTTAGGTAGGCATATTCAGAATCAGCGGAAAATTCCCTACAAAATAGGTACAATGTCATCAAAATATCAAGGGGACCGTTCCATTACTTTACTTGTTAGTTATGCCACGATACACAACCAAATATACTCTATGCAGCATCAACTGATTGACAAATACTCACCACATCCACTACGGGTAAATGGCAATTGTTTTGAAGCTTCCTCCCACACAATTCCCTCATTACAAGGACGCCTGATTCATTTCGATCTCTGTTCGGTTTGATTTCATATGAGGCAAGATATAAATAAGCATGTATGCAACAGAAACGATAAAAATACCTATCCTAATTAAACTCATTTTCATTTTGGAGGAAGTGTTTGAACATAAAATAGAAAAGCCACATGTGTATTTACCATTTTCATGCATTTGTAACAAGTACAAATAATATGACAGTAATTCTAAGCTAGTTTTCCGGATGTAGCTAACACACTTTTATGTAATAGCTGCAATGTCAGAGTCTTAAAGGATACATTTTTATTTAGCCATTTACTTATACATTTAAATTTTAGTTCGAATAAAATATTTGTTGCAAATATTATGTGCTTATGCTTCACTCAGCATCCTTCCATCATTCATTCTTGGTAGTTGTAATGGAGCGATGACAAAGACATTGCTTGCATGATGTACTTCAACAGTTTGCAATGGAATATTAAGCACATAGGTATATACATAATATGCACATAGATATCTACCATGTATCATAGTGTGTAAAAGTAGTAGTAAGTTATATTCAGCGCGTGAAAGTCGTCCTGGAGCTATTCCTTCTCTATATAGGGCTATAGGCTACAGCAATCTTGAACAGGAAGCTGGAGTACTCCTTGCCTTTTGCTTTTCATTTCATTCATTTATGTATAAACCGAATTATCTTTGTCCAAGGAGGTTTCCATCCCTTATCATGTCATGTCTGCCTTGTTCCATTTACACAACTCCCCTGTTGCCTTGTTCTCAAGAACACCACTTAAATGAATTAGCGAAAATAATGGAGATGGTGACTTGCATTGAAAACATTATAATATGACGCTTTATTGTAAACTTATATAAACTGTAGATTGTAGAATCCTCCTATCCAACTCGTTCACCGCTCACGCACGACACAAATTCATGTCCTCAGTCACATGTTGAATTTGGCACAAGACAAAGCTCTCTCGACCATTTCATATTGTGAGTGTGAGTTCTTTACCTCAAATATAAAAACAGATTCTAACAAAATTGCATATACTATACTAACTCATACATTTCATTAGAATATTACTATATATTATACTTTCATCTTTACTAGTAGACGAAAGATTACGATACAAAAAAAACTTAAGTTTTAGTGGTTTACACTTAATGGCATCCAGTGAATGACATGACAAAAACACAAAAGGGAGATGAATGAATGGATTCCCAAAATTCTTGACGTAAAAGCATCACCATTTATCATGTGTTTATTGAAGCAATTGAGCACAATGGCGATGATAATATGAGTAGTTTCCCACACACAGCCATAAAGTTATGTATGGAGGACCGTGATGTTGGATGGAGAATAGGATCATAAAGTTTAAAGGTAAGTCGAAGCCATACGTAATAAATGTGGAAATGGACTGCTTCTTAAAACTAATCTCGTTTACGAGATCCCGTCGTCGCAACTTTCCCCACTTTCCCTGTCATATAACTTAAATTGGCTGCTTTCTTTTGACATGTTTGTTGTGTATTCCTCGTGCTCGTATTATATCATACACTGATATATTACTGGTGATCACAGAAGAGTTTTATTATCATCATTACACGACACGGCAACCTTTTCTTGTCAACTACTCAAGTGTAAGGCAGCAGACGGGAAAATTATACTTGTAAGTTGTATCCACAACATTCTGCTTATTCCATTCCAGCTTTCACCGAATCCTGTCGTGACATCAAAATAATATGCAATGGATCCTATTAGTTAGTACTAATAATACTGATACGCGCTGCGCTGGCGTAAACATCAGCGCTATCAAATTTTTGCAGCACTAATGACATTAAAAGGTAGCAGTATCATTATAGGTATTGAGGTGGGCGATTATATATTATAAAAAGTGGTGTTTCATTTAATGTAGGTCTTTTGCCGATGGCACATTACGTGCAGAATATCCTCGCCTGTAAGAACGGATTGAGGTCTTGGTATAGGGATAAGAATTTGATGTCGGTTCAGTAGAGCCTGGAAAGATTTACTTATCACAGCCCATGAAACTGTCGTGTCGTCTGGGCTCAAATTTATCTTGAGATTGGTTGGTAGAAGTAGAACACATTACAAAGTCATACGAAACACACCTAAATGCCTACCTATCTTGCAGGAAATTAATATAATGGCTTGCGTATGATCATTTCTATTACTCAGTTGTTCCACTTCGGTTATCCAACTTATAACTGGCCTGACCGCTGCGCGGTAACCACATTTTAGACTATCCAATTTAATGGTAACTTTAAGGTGAGCGTGCACTCGAGTGTCTTATTGTTCATTGTAGAAAGAAAATAGCGAGAAGCCTTCAATATGGTAGGGGGTATTAGAAACTGAGATTTCGGATTCTAATTTGATTTAAAATTAGTGTGCTTATGAGATGGTATGTGAGATGGTACAAAAGTATTAACGCACAACAACACGTGGAAATCCCAAAAGGTATCCTTGAACTAGGGGCAATGTAAGAAACCAATAACATAGATGGTATCGTCATAAACTAGAAACTGACTTGCGATGAATGAAAAAAATCCATTAAAATCATGTAAAGTCAAGGTCCTGTGTTTGACTTATCCATCTCGTCTATCGATTATATCAAAACTTTTCTGTAAAGTTGCGTGAAGCAATAAACATGTATACCTAAATTCACGATCTAGATGGACAGGTTTCAGAGCGTTGCAACGAAACCAACTTTTGTATAGAAACAATCAGACAGACAGACACACAGAGACGAAACGAAATAAGTAGTACTCGTCGAAACTTAACCGAAAGCTGAAAACGCAAAACACGGGATTGGGTGCTGGTAATGCAACGCAAGGGAGTTTCTTTCAATTAAGCAGCAGTCAACAGTTGGAGTCGGTTTCACGCCTAGTCAATGTCTCTCTGAACACTACAACAAGTGTAGAAAGTTGGCATAATTTCAGTCATGTTACCATTACCACACACGCCGTATATAAAACCATTTGTTCGCTTTTCACTTATCCATCATACTATTAACACGGTGAAGTAATTTAGTTAAAAGTATGTACTACTTGTGCAATAATTTCTCAAACAGGCTTTACATTCGCTGAAATATTTTCAAAGCGCTTAGTCAGGATGAAAATTAATATAATTGTAAATGACGCAATATGCAAACCATTATTCTACAGAATGTCACTCACTCACTCTTCTACAATTTCATCGTCTTCCTTTGCATAAACGCTTCACTGTAAAATGCCTTTGCAAGGAAAATATTTTACACATTTTAAGACAGAAGCCCCTATTGCTAGATAATACAACGGGAAAACAAGCCTAAACACGAAGCGAGGCAAGGATGACAAAATACGACATGCACACCTTTCATTTACCCGCTTCATCTTTAGTCGCACACAAAGGTTGACTTTCAGAAGCAGCAGTTGTGGTGTGGTAAACCTGGTCGTGGTAAACAGAGTAGCAAACAGGACGATATAGAAAGTCTCCAAACCATTCATCAATCCCAGATCAAAGAGTGAGTGAGTTCAATGAATTTGTTGTAGGAATGAACTTCTACTACAGTCATGTTTAAAGCCATTGTCATTTTATATTTATGTAATCCTCGACTAAATTCGTCTCCCTTCAACTAACAACTGCAACAAAATATCTACACCCACAGATTCCCATCTCTTATTTTATAATTTTTACTGGAATCCTGTATCATCATCATCATTTTCATGGGAGGCTATAGAAAATACGAGAAAGTGATACCATTGCACACAGCAAGCAAGAAATCGATTGCATTTTTTTCTATTGCATACAACGCTATAACAGTAAAATTTGTATACATCGTATAGCGGTAGTTACAATGTAGCGTAAGTATCCGCTAAAACGTTCATGAAGGAAGACAACTCCTGCTTTCACTTTCAGGAGGAACAGAAAAAGTTGGGAAAGTAGATGAGGACGTGGATGTATGAAGTAATCCTACATAAAGTACTTTATCCTTCTTCGTGTTTGTATTTGAGAATTACAATTAGCCACTTTAACTACTCTATTCGCTTAAGAAGGAAACTTTCTATTATGCATCCTACATTAGGCGCTCTTTTATGTTAAATGGATGACGAGATGGGCCGGGTGTTGTTGTGATTATATACATGTATGTTTCTCGTTTGGATAATGTGTCTGAAACTATAATATATAGGTAGGATGTATCGTGTAATTCATGCCCTTTTTCTTTCGTTTCTACTTGAGGACTTCCCTTTCATTTTTTTCGCATCCGTGCGGAAATGTATAAGAAGGAAACAATACTTAAAATAAAAATAGATATAATACGTACGAGAAAAATGTGCTGTTTTTATGAAAATGTATGCTGCTTCCATGCATCATGCCTACAATCTTTCAGCCAGCATGCAGCGCAGTAACTCACGAAATACTTCTCACAAGGGAACGTTGTTAGGTGAATAGAGCCTAGAGAGAAACGAAAATATACGTCTGAATCAGAATTTTCTGCTGATTCCAAGGGTACCAACTTTATTCTGCAGAAATGAAATATGTGGATTTTACGGTGAATTTAAGCCCAGGTAAGTTATAATTTTGAGAGAGTCCGGTAATACACTAACTGGCTTAATGGAATGGAAATATAATAATGGAAAACAAATTTGATCATTACGTAACAAAACCTAAATTCGTGTAACGTGCAGTGAGTGAGGTATATACCATAAGGTTAATGCATTTTTTATTTCACACAAAAATCCCTTTAATAACGACTCTCAATATATATTCCTAGTATCACTAGTACGGGACCGCACTGTTGAGGTTAATTAGATAATGCCCAGTAGTATGTTGTTTTGCCATTTGTCACTGACATGATCGGCAGTATGGCTAGGCAAGGAATACATTCTATGCATAGATTGCTCAACGTGAGCTAAAACATGTGACACAAAATGCTAACTGTTAATATGAGGTAATGATTTAAGCAGCTTAATGCACACAAGCCTGTGTGTGCCATTACCTCAGCAACCTTTATTGACAATCTGAAATATCTAGATCTAGTTATACTAGATAATCATGATAACTTAAAGGTTATTAGCTTTTTACATAAAATACCAGCTTTTGCATAAGTTTGAGCTCTTGGTATATTCCAATCACCCTGCTTACTCAGCTTGAAGGTGTAAACACAAAAGTGGTTGTAAAATCCGCAGATTTCATTTCTGCAGAATCAAATTAGTACCGTTGGAATCAGCAGAAAATTCTGATTCCGATGTATATTTTCGTTTCTCTCTAGGCTCTATTCACCTAAAAACGTTCCCTTGTCAGACTGCTGGAAAGCTCTGTCTCGGAAAACGAAGAGGCAATTGTATAAGAAGTGGGTGAAGAGCAGGCAAAATACAATCAAACTGTCAAAGTAGGAGCATGAAAAGGAAGTAAAGAGAGAACTATACTATGTAGGTGGTTAACTTTTCCTGTTAAGCGGCTGCTGCACGAAGATGTGGGACTTTTTCTAAGAAGATATATATAATATATACGGAATACAATGGATAGCGTGTTGGTGGTTGTGGGTTATTACAATATCGACTACAGGAGAACAAAAGAGGCTTTCTTTCTTATAGTTTCGAATTTCGTTTTAATCTGGATGTATTGATGAAGCATGAAATTGTGTAGGTGTAACTTGTATAAAATATGAAACATTTTTTGTCTGGTACAAAGTCATATGTAGGTATACATTCTTCTTCTAGCGTGCTGTTAGTATGTTGTATGTATGCATTTATGCTTCATTTAATATTATGAGAATAGGGACGAGCGTATACATTGCATGTACTGTAGTCCCTCTAAATTGTTGAAGAAAATGAAATAATATGCAATGAAATAAAATCTATATTTAAACACAAATGCGTATGAAATTCTGACATTCAACGCGTTTTCGCAGTGGAAACTTACCTACCGCTTCTTAAAGGGAGCAAGAATTATAGTTTTTAGTTTGGCTTTGCAGAGTGGATTCATTTTGATAGCTCGCGTCATATTTAATATGCAAATCTGCATTGTTAATTGTTGCTACCAATAATTATGTCATTGTCATGTTTTGTATATATGGTTATTGCACGTTAACAAATTCTCCTTCTAAAGACGAGGGAACTAATAAACGAATATAGAATTATTGAATGAATTGTAAAAATGTTACAAATTGCAGATACCTTGCAGCTACTTCTAAACACAGTGTATACAACAAAAAACAATCCCTTTTACAATGGCGAATTGAGATGTTTTATCAGACTTTTTGAAGGTAAATACTTAACATGGTGTTATGCGTACAACTTGTGAAAGCAAAAAATAAGACACGTTGTATTTACATATGAAGAATTCGTAGGAGTAAGAAAAGTCTTTTTCATCTCATTCTTAGGAGACATTAATTTGGATAATGTGTCACTCAAACAGAAGTAGATGACTGCTTGTCTCTCTCACTGCATGTGATAACTTTCTTTGTTCTTCTCGTGGCCACAGAAAAGAGTCTATACATTATATAGCATATGAAGCACTTGCATGAAATGCTGTGCAAGCAACCAACGCATATTTGCCAGAATGGTACAAAATGACACTAAATGGTGCAGAATTAATTATATTATATACATGATGTAAAGATACAATTTTAAAACTTTCCCAACATCTTGTTATTTAATTTTTGGAAAACTGACAATGCTGCTTATTATTCTGTCGAAATGTTAGTATGCGTCCAGAACCTTACTATCAAATAAATTTTCTATGAAAGTGAAAATTGGTCACAACAATGTTTCAACCTAACCGCTAATCATTGCAAGTTTACCTTCAAAAAGTGAGTACAATTTATGTAAAGGGTAATAAAAATATAAACAACAACAACCCAGGAAAAGGTTGGATGCAATTGTACATGCATCTAGAAACAACCACAGAATCCACATAGCAAAGCGAAAGAGTACCTTAATTTCGCCAAATTATCAGGTTCCTGTGTACATATTTCCACTCTTCTGAGTTACGAGGAGACAAAACATTTTAAAGACAATGGTCAGTTGTTGCCATGGTCATTTTACTGGCCTGTAATTAAAACTGGTCGGAAGCATTAATTTTGATATTAGGCAGAATCAGAATTGTTCATTTTCCTGAAAAAGTAATTAAAAATGTTTGATGAGTCTTTGCTTTTTATAATACCTCTCATTATTGTTGCTATTTATTTCTTCAAATTCACAACCTGGATTAGCAAAGGAATAGAACGTTTACCACACACAAATATTGCGCATTAGAGATCTCAGAATCGCAGAATAATTTATATTTCTGGCTTTTATCATCTTAGTTTCATCATCACAAAAGTTTCCTTGTTAAAAATACTACTTTTGTGATTTCTAGGAGTCGTAAGGCATCAGTAAACCGTACGCTTGGCTAATCTTACTGATTTTCATTCCTGTTGTTCACGAATGAAAAATAAAGTTTAATTTTGGTTGGCTGATGCCACCTTTCTCCAAACGCTGAAACTTTGTGTGCCATCTATTTTCTAACTTGCAAACCCTAAAAGCATTCGAATGCATGATTCTGGCTTTCTCTAACGCTGCTTTCTCCAGTATGGTGAACTTATGTTGAATATTAAACTAAAGATGGCCACATCATACCTCAGTATGATGTACGCCACAGGTACTAGCTGCAGACTCATATCATCTCTCGCCTTTACTCACTTTTCTGGTACTTTTCTTGTATCTGCCTGCTGCTATTCACTGTGCAGTACAAAAAGGCTACCAATGCTGACATAACTAGAGGGAGAAAGCGAGACTGATGCCAAATTAATGTCCAAGTACATAAATATTGCCTTTGTGTTCTAGCCCACTTCGTGACCTGAATTATTATTGTTACCTTGTAATCAGCAACAGTTCTTCAAGAAGCCACTAACAACGGCAGTGTCCAAGGATTGTGTCAAAAGGAACACCTCGTTAAACTGAAAGTTCTCGTCTCATGAGAAATTTGATCCAATCATGACTTTTAGTTTAGTTTAGCGAAGTAAAGAAAACAAAAAACTGGGAGCAACTGGAATAACAGTAATAATAAAATCAGGAGTGGTAAATAGTCGAAGCCTCTTAATGGTTTTCTCATTTACTGACCTGGGCTTTATTTAATTTCCGTTTGTTTACTTGCTTTCCTTGATTAATGATACATGCATTAAAGATTAAACCATCACACGGGTAGGTTCTGATTTCAACTACATATTACCTTGTCATTGTCACTTCTTGGCAAGAAGTTCTTGCTTTCTTATTCTACAAAACTTACGTAATACGGAGTACTTTTATAGTCCATCGAGTATGTATTCCAATTTGGGAAAAACAGCTTCATTCTAACGTTGCCTTTCTCTAGTTGGTTGTTCGATAACAACCAATGTATATCGGGATATCTCTTGACTGTACTACAAAAAAGGTAAGACGAATATGTGCTCACCAGTCGCCTCTATAGTCACTCTAATCCACTATATAGTGTATATAATATTATATCATGCTTTCTCTTGTCCTTTCATTAATCTACAGACAGAAAAGTTGTTCGTTGCTACAATGAAACCAACAGTTTTGTTTTTGCTGGAGACCTTTAAGAGATCATATCTTTTCTATTTCAGGTTATTGTATCCTGTTAGTCAGAATGCAACATTCAGCTTCATTAAAAGTGAACCTAAATGCGTACAGCTAACGCCATATTTATATGCTTTCATTATCATGATACATATTTGTTGTGTCTAAAAAGTAGCGTTCCATTTCGATCCGGGTGTCTATTTCGTAAGAATATTGGAATATGTTCGTGAAACAGTGAATTTTAATACAACTTAGTTTCTCTCTCCTGCTTTGCACACCTGTTGGTGATGAAACTTTGTGTACATTTGAGACTAAGGCTGGTATAAAGAATGACGGTTCATATTTCAAGAATGACACGGGGCTCATTTTTAAAATCGCGCGATCAAAGTCGCCATGACATATCTAATGATTTCAAAAATGCGCGATCGAATAATACTCGGGTCAAGGTCAGGTCAAGATCATAATGAGTGATCTGCCGAATGTTTGATACTGTATTTTAGGAACGATTTTTCACTTATCAACTAAAGTTATGAAAATCGATAAGCTACTGGTCACTGATTAACTTAATTAACTTTCATCTAGTCAATGATTAACTTTCACTGAAGAATATAAAATGTCAGCAAGTAAAAAGTGAGATAGTGGTAAAAGCTAATATAGGCTCTATCCAAAGCATTTTTTGTCAAAAGGAGATCGTCTTCGAGTCTTGGAGATCATGAGAATCCTTGCTATTTCTAAAAAAGCGCTTGGAAATTAAAACAAAAATGACACGCACTAACTACGCACGCAGTTATAGCATTACACACTACACAGCATGTATTTTCTTTCCTCTCCGCTGAGCTTCACAATGACACCGCAACAATAGGCTCTCATATTTTTCGATTAGCTTTTTGTGATTTATCAATGAAAATCCTATAGGAAATTTTTAATGCAAGGAATTGGGTAAACAATATCTTCCTCGCAAATGTATATTGTTTAAAGATTAGTGTCTGCAGAAATCTTTTTTCTAGTAACTAATGTAGGGTAGGATTATATACCTATCGGGTTTGGCTCATTTCATGTGTTAACAGGCTTGTTAACACCTAAGAAGTTAAGTATTAACAAGGTTGTTAAAACCTAGGGAGTTATGTGTTAACATTTTAGCAACGCAGAAAAACGGAATGTGAAGTGTTTTGGTTTAGAAATTGCATGACGCAAGGACCCTTAAATATCAGTCAGTGTTAACATGAAGAATTATGCTAAGAAATATGTATTGCTCTTCGTATAGAATGGTTTCCCTTAAAAGGGCGGTCCGTTCACTTCCGTTCGGCATCATAAAAACCGATTCATAAAGAGTAATTTTAAGCCTAGCCGTAGCATCCTCTATGCAAACAACCTGTCCTTATAGGCTACCATTTTATATGAAATCATGTTAACACTTTAATAAATCCTTATGTGTTAACAAATTTAACACTGGCGGATATTTAAGGCTCCTAGTGTCATGTAATTTGTAAACCAAAACACTTCACCTTCCGTTTTTCTGCGTTGCTAAAATGTTAACACAAACCAATTCTTACGTGTTAACAGCCGTGTTAACACATAACTTCTTAGGCGCTAACAGGCGCGTTAACACATAAAATGAGCCAAACCCGATAGGTATAGGTATTATGCACCCTTCGCTCCACTCGATTCAACCGTTGAAGCGTCTTGGAGCCTGCCATGACCGGAAACAAGTCGATGCGATCCTCTTTGATCCGCCTTCAAACCTGCTTGTGAGGTGGTTTGACGGAATACATTGCCATGACCGTCAGATCACGATCATATTTTCTTGACACGGTATTATTTATATAAAATCAATCGGCGACTCAAAATCAATTTGACCCATGACTACGTGTCAATCTCGTGTTTCAAACTAGTATTATTTATGTGGATTGATACACGGATAATACGCTACTTCGTATTATCCGTTGTTAGCGCGAATTCTTTATACCAGCCTAAGAGGATAAACGCTAATAAAAATATTTCACGATATCTCGCCTCCGTCTCAAAAATTTCTTCAAGGGAAAAAAGTTTCTCCCACGACAGGCAACGTCTCCTATATGAACATATATTCCAAATAACTGTACTAGTTAATATGGGAACAAAAAGGTTTACCTTAAGGGAAAACTTGTTTGCGATAAGATAAAAGTCGTATCACTTTTTTCAATCACCTAGAAAATCTTAAGTTCCTTGTTGCCACATGAACCTTATACGTCTAATACTCTCACGAGCATTATGTGAATAAGGGACAATTGGGACAATATGCTACCATGGCAAGATGTATACAATCTTAATTTTTTTTAACGAAACTGATCATTGTGAAATTTTGTGACTTCATTGTTGTTACTGCACTTATATAATGTGTACTGTTAAAATTTATGGTTTACTGGCAAACTCCCATAAGTTTTGTCGCGATGAGGAGAAAGTATGTAGGAGAATTTACGCATGGTTCAGAATTTTTGTTCACATAATGCCAAACTTTAAAATGTTTTTGTAAGAATCACCTAACTTATAATCCGTCAGTAAGTGGTATTTACAAAGTGATATGAGAAAATTGATGTTTCAAGCTCTTTTGTGTTTTATACGGCTCCTAGTTAGTTCTCTTGGAAACTTTCCGCACGGTATGGGGTGTTTCATATAAGCACTTTGGCTATTCTGATCCCATATCGAATTCACTGGAGACAGTGTCTTTCTCAAACTGTTCCGGTTATATCGTGGGATTGAAAAAAAATCTTGGAACCACATTTTGAATTTCTTGTTTCTTTGCAGTGATTTGATGCAAAGTTCGGAGCTGTGTGTTGTAGTCATAAAAGTCATATAAGAATATATAGGTTGCTGATATATCACTAACTTCCTGAACTTCATATATACATATATTCTGCGCTGACAGACGAGATTGTATGCGCTTTCTTTTTCTTTTGGGAAAAGAAATACGACTTGAATAGGTACACAGGTTATATGCGAAATCTGGACACGAGACTAGGAACCTGACTTAAACATCGAGCGAGACCAGGTATGGCAATATCATTAACGGTGTGCAAAATTGGAAGAAATCCCATGGTCGTTGTTATGTAAGGGAAACAAATGTGTTCTTATTGTTATGTATATTGCAAAGAGAAAGCAAACGTCTATTTTTGAACCGCTACTTGCATACACATCATGTAACCACAGTTACCTTTCAGAGAGTTAGCCTAATAGGTATAAACGGTTTTTGAATGAGAGAAAAGTCCAGCAACAGTCGTATATACGTATTTACTCCCATTAGCAATTTTCTAACCAGTGAAACCAGCATTATATCCGTGTCATTATCGTTATTATTTATATGTGCTAATATAGCCTGTATGTATAACATAGGTTTAGGTTATGATGAAAGTACTCTTGGTAATGCGCTATTAAAGTTGATGGAAACGAGAGATAAAACAAGAGCATTCCCAATACGACCACGACAACGTCTTTCATACGTCCTTTGGTAGCTTTTCTAGTAATACCTTAAGAGTAATGGATTTGATGTTTATGCCTCATTGTAAAGCTGAGGGATGCATGCTAACCATTCCCAAAAACAGTAATGTGAAAACAAAATGCTTTTGCTGTCATATCAAATCCATCCTTTCGTTGTCTTTGTGATATATTATGCAAACTTGCAAACAAGGGCTAAAAAGCATCCAAGTTCCTGCTGTATTATATATTACATAAACACAACACACAGTTTAGGCACGTTTTTCATTTCAAAGATTCATACACAAGATGATTTTCTCTTTTTTTAAATTTATGATTATGTTAATGGTTTGGAGATTGCAGGGAACATAAAAATGATTCTGAGCTCTAGGAAAGAATATCGACAATATCGATGTGGATGAGATATAATAATATGCGCGCATATTACAACTCTCAACGATTATGATTATTGCGCTGGAATGGTGGTCTGGTGGTGAGCGATAAAGACTTGGAAAAGGTTTACTGCGGACATTAAACCAGAAATTGACCTACACCCACCACCCGACCAGACTGTTTAAAGTTTAATCACCTGTGAAACGGTTTTGGAAAGTGCCAAGTTTTTAATAGATACACAATGGGATGCTCAAAAGAAAAGCGATGCAGTCAAGTGTATTGTTGGAGGCATGTGATATGATGGTAAAAAGAGAATATGTTGTGATGACCAGTTTTCCATACACATCCACGCCCTCCTCGTAAGAGCAAAACTACTACACCAATATGTTATGGATGAGTGCCTAACGGCTTGTTATGGCATGTTACATGGTGCATATTATCTCGGGAAATATTGTAAGTACAACAAACTATCAATGACAGTCAGAACTTGTGATTTATAGTTTTTATGCCAACATGATATTACACGAATAATATGTGCCTATAATTTCTTAGCACCATATGCCACATACGTTTATATTTTCCAGCATTACTACTTTTTATCCAAAATGTGGTAAACTGTCAACGAAATGAACTTTTTTATGACGGTCCCTTTGCCCTTATTTTGTCTAGAGAGATCAATTTTGGTCCTTTTGATATTTTGATGCAAAGGATGCTTTCCAAGAAATTAAATCAACTCTGTTCTAAACATACATACATATCATACCTACACACATTATTTATTCAACACAAATTCATTGGTCATCATAAATATTTACACATAAAATGTAGTCAAGTATACTCATTTTTGTTACTAAATACATTTTTAATACGAACCACACACGTACAAAAAATCTTGAATTATACATAGAGGTACGTTCATATTATAAATAGGTATTTACCCTTGATTATATAGAAGAATTTAAACCAAGAGGAATAAATGTATCTTAAAATTGAGATAATAATCTCGGTAATGCCTTTTACGTTGATTCCATATTTTACATACATCATAAAATTTTGTGAATGTGACATCATTTATCTTATCGTTAACTAATTATTATTGAAAGAGAAGAATGTTTACATACGTCGTATGTTGCACCATGTAGTATAAAAAGGCGCAAGAGTAAGTGAAAGAAATAATACGAACATTTGAAAGATAAGTCATCCAGAAGTAGCTAGTTGGGTTGAATGTTGTGGTGGGTGACAAAGGGAAAGTTGAAAACTATGATTGTGTTACCAAAGCAATAATAATCAAAAAATAAGCGATTTGCACATTTATAAACAGCAGAGGAAACTTAAGTTCACACTATCTTTGTCTTGATGAGTATTGAACTTGAGAGCTCATTTGTAGATCATTGATCAACATGAGCTCATAGCCAACACGTCAATATCCATAGAACATGGTTATTCTAGAATATCTATAAAATATGTTATGTACATATGACGGATCAGTATCTTATTGAGATTTTGTGGAAACATGAACGGTATATTGGAAGTATATTGCAAAATATTAAATTAGCTAATAAGGAAAAGGAAGCAGGGGAGTCTACGGAGGAAGTATAAACGAATCATGTTGGAAAAATGTGTAGATACAAAAAAACAAGGTACGTGAGCAGTAACGTGGCATGCTTCTATTCTAAAACGAGCATTGCTATTGATACAATACTATTTCATAATCAGACGATATAGTACAAAATGTTATTCGACAAGATTTTTGTTACAAATGATGCTAAAGTATCAAGTAGGCACCGTTTCGTTACTGTGGGTGGTGTAAGTCATCAAGAATTATAGGATCATGCAGCAATTGGCAATTACAGGGCAAGATGGTAAACAGTATAAACATATTCGACCCTAAATCTCAAATATGGTTACAAATAGGGCGATAATCTGTATTACAAAAGAGTTGAGAAAACTTCCGCCTGTAGTTGCAAAATTTTGTGTATGTAATTTTGAAAGGAACTAAAGGATACTTAGTCATGGCCAAGATGTTTAGGCAAAATGAAAGAGTATATATGCAATAGCCACACAGACACAGGTATAATTCACTAAATAAAATGAAATTCTATCAAAGTGTTAACAATTTTAGGCAAATAGTGAATGTAAGGTCAAATACCAACATGCAAATGTGAAAGTCGAATAATTGAAAAAAAATATGCTAATAATTTAAAGTACCTTATTTTGCATTTTATTAAGGGGTGCTTAGCCTAAAGTGATAAAAAATACTAGTAAGAAGATTAGTTATAATTTTTATACATGTATATCGTAGTACCACCTTTAAACATGTAAACCCTAATAATATTTTTTGAAAGTTCAATTTCTACATTTAAGACAATTTTAAACTCTTCCTTCTATACATAGTCATAGTACACCTAACGATATACAGTATATTATTATGTAATTACAATTTTACGCTTATTTTTCAATACTCACAAATACTTCAATAAATACAATCAATCTTCAAAATGTATTTATAATAGTATATTAATATATATATATTATGTAAATACTTAAACTTAATATTTATACGTATGCATGAAGTTTGGTGTAATATCAATTGGGCATGACTTTCACTCATTCAATCTTTCCGAACTATTTTACACAAATCGTTCACGTGTGTGCTAACAAAAATATGAATTCGTTTTTAATGAAGGAGTGTGACAGTAACATTACATATATTAAATCCGTTTGATTGAAGAACATCATACTTCCATTTACCAGTTTCCATTATTATCACATGTTTTGTAATATTCCTACCTTATTAAAATTTTAGAGTACAACATCGCATCACACATGTTGAATGTACACATTTTGTGCTTTGGCGAAGGATGCTGTTATGACTTGAATAATAATAGACACCATAACTGTATCGCACAATGACAAACCAAGCACCATTGAATCTTATTCCGAATATACTAAATAAAAAAAAATAAAATGAATATTTGTAAACTCTATAGAAAACGCAACCTTCGTGAATGACGTGATGATGATGACAAAAAAAAATGAAAACGATCTTGTTTGTTTCAAGTTTATGAAACATTTACTAGACTCTGATGGCGCATAGCACACATAAAAATAACAACATAATCAAGACATTCATATGTAAATCGCCAGAGTTGAAACCCCACAAAACGACCTACACATTTGCATGTAGCGTGTGCTTTCCTCAATTTGATGCTTATCATAATAAAAGCTAGACAGATCACAAAATATACCTACCTATGTCGCAGTTCCAGGGACCATTATCTCTAACTCTGCTTTGTCACCTCTTAACCTGGCCTAAAAAGTTGAGTGAGTACGTACTGTACTTTTATTACACATGCATTGAATTTAGAATGAAGATCATCATGAAAAATTTGGAGTAACTATGTTTTTTACTTTCCTAATATCGTACATCGTGCGTAATCTGTTAAGGTAACTGTATATATTATTCTCTACGTTGTTGTGTGCATAGTCGATGAGCACACATTCTTTTTCCACTGTATTTAGCATACCATAAAAGTTGACTTGAAGGCCACCGGTCTGACCTTCCCAAACCTTTTTCATAGTAGGTGCATTTGTTATTGTAAAATGACCACACATTGTGCTGACAAAAGACTTGGGTTGGGACACATTTTAGGGAAATAATGCAGCTTCTTTACTTCAAACCACCTCACTACTCTTCCGCGCTCAACATGGACCCTCATATATGTATAGACAGAGATTTCGTGATTTCACTTGGTTACAAGTTCCACAGGATTCTATTATCTTATATGTAAATATTTTGAGTTTTGACTTATTTATGAGTACATTTTCTCTAAAAGCTTATATATATGTACTTATTTTTATGCAGTTTTTTATAAAATTACATTGTAGCATAATTTTATGCCATGTTCCAACAAAATATGATAATACTAGCCACACACATTGGAGATTCTGTTTACTACTGTTGCTGTTTAATGGAAATGGTGAATCTAGAGTGCATTTTCTGTATGTTACTATAAATTGGTTATTAATGCACTTATAATATTACAATAATATATAGTTTTCGTGTTTATTTTCATGTCCGTTTATTTTTGAGAGTATTTTTTGTGCTTACTGTTAAAGTATCTGTATAATATATAGAGTATCAATGCCAAGACTTTTTGTGGGGACGAAAGCACATTCAAACTTTCGTAGATCATTCTGGTGGAAAGTTATTTAGACGTAACCAAAGAAAAAAAAACTTTTTTTATGCTAAAACCGAAGAACCATATGTAAAAGAATATCTTTATTTTTTTACACAATATTTTAAAATGAAAGGAAAAACTTAAAAGAAATAGTTTACGTGGCAAGATAGTAACTCCAATAAATAATGACAAAGACTGTGAATGCGGCAGGGAAGAGAAATCTGCACGTTTCGTCTATGTTTTTGGCTCTCTCCTTGTAGTTTGTCTGGAGCGTAACCTTGGCTGCGGCGTAAGCCGCGATAGGTTCCATCACGTTTATCCCTTCTACAGGGATTACGGGTTGGTCCACCACACTCAGAAAATGTGGGTTTGAATTCTGCATGAAACTTGTTTCCACATGGTTCTTGTCCAAAGAGTTGTCCAGTTTTTCTCGCAGTTGCTATATATAAAAAAAGGGGCAACATACGAAAAAAACAAGTTTTTTAATATATCTTACAAGGATATGCATAAAATTATGTTTTAAGAATGGCCCATTCGGATTGTGCGCTGAGACAAAATGCTTATTTCTGTGAATGGACATGTTCATAGACTAACTAGACATGTAATGCAGTATTATAGTCATATTTATATGTTGAGTTGACGCGTGAAATGTATTAATATATAAAGTGTAAAATAATAAAAAATGTGATCCTATAATATGTTCTACTCTCTCCACTTTCTCCTTTACAAAGTACCATTTCCTGTTGTCGCTGTCACAAGCCATAAAGAAGAATACCATGTGAAGGATAATTCCGCAAGGCTGGAGAGAACCCATTCATACTCTCTGCTTCATCTTTTACGTTCACATTACAATGGAATAATGAAAATGAAATGTTTCTGGCCAAGTTACGACATTGTTACTTGGCTTGGCACACAGAGAGAGAGGCTACTTGACCAAGGAAAGAAAGATGAAAGAATATTTTTATAGCATGTTATAAAGGTGGTGCTGGAGCTGGAATAAAGGAGAAAGTAGGTCCACACGACAGTCCTTGAATATATGCTTGCTGAACATATAATTTCGGCAATACACAATGCTGGTTTACTATATATTGTCGCTATTATTAACCTTATTATGATGAATCTGTCTCATTTATACAATTTATTATACTACAGTTGTATTATTGTCTTTATCTTAACATGGGTTATGATTATTTTGATGAAATGTGGCTGCAGTTCCGGCACTGTACAATAATATAATGTACTCCTCTACCGCCGCCTCTCTAAAGCGTTTAAACATTTTATGACAAGACAATCAGGGTGGCGAATTTCTCGAAATAAGTACACATTCGGGACAGGGTTGGGTGGTGGAAATGGAATTCATGGCTAACAATAAACTATTGTATTGTTTGAGATTGTACAAACTTTAAAAATGGCCATTTTACAATGTTAAGGTTTAATGAAGAATTTGTTTTGATAACTCACGAGTAAAAGACACAGTAGTATAGCAAAATAAATGTTGATAGCAAAACTGTCCGCTTGTGTAAACAACTCAAATGATTATGCTACACGTTGTGAAAATTATGAATTGTTGTTGCCGGTTACTATTGGAGATATAATGTGTTACTAAGGTATCACAAATATATTAGGTTAATAAAAATGTGCTCAAACTAACGAGGCAATTCTCATTAAACACGAGTGACCAAAGTATAATGTGGTTTAGTAGTATGGGGCACAGATTGACTGTAAAACATACCTACCTATATCTTGAGGAAACGAGTAGGTAATGCAACAGTATCAAGTGAAAGTGTGCTGTGTGTTTGTCCAACTTTTGGAATTAGAGTAAAGTAAAAAAAGGGTTCTTTACCATAGACTGGCCGGATGGAGAGCGACCCATGCCCGCATTTTCTGCATTGTTCCCTAAACCTCCCATACAGCTGTTATGCTCTGCTTTGGCCTGGCGGAATTTACGGCAGCATTCCTTTCTCCAGAGATAGTTCACCACTGTGAATTCGAGAAGAGCTAAAAATACGAAGGCTGTTATGTGGGAAAACAATAAAAAAAGTATATCAGTTAACAACCTCCCTCCACATCTGATCATAACTCTTTGGCCATGGAAGCTTGCATAGCGGAGAAAGCGCAAAAATATAATATAAAACAATGCAGTGCCGGAGAAAAGAGTAAAGACAATCCCCAATGAATAGGTACGGTGTGCTCAAAAAGTTTAATAAAAAACAATAATTGTATAGATGAATGAATGTAGATTCAACATAAAGATAAGAGCAAAGATTTGAAATGGAATAAAGGAAAAATCGTGTTGAGATGTACAATTACAAAAATTGTATTTAATTACATATTTTCACCTATATGTCATAGTAAAAAAATATAACAAGAAACATGTGGAGTCTAACCGTACGTGCTTTGCAAGATGTAAATTTTAAATTTGGAGTAATTTTATCTGGGTACTTAACATAAAATATTCAACAGCATTTGCCTAAACTTTTCCAGTTGATAGCGATCATTTATCAAGTTAAAACGAAGGAACGAGAACCAGCCGCTCGTGAAATGAAAGCAAAATTACTTCCTACTCGACCCGCAAAAAAAAATATGTTAGAAAGTTCAGCATATAACAACAAGAAACGTTAAGTGTTTATACAGGATAGCTGGAAATGCAAGGTGAAGCTATGAAAATAACTATTTTATGCAGTTACTAGAGAGAGAGAGAGAGAATAGCAGGGGAAAAAAGATAAAAATAGTGGAAAAACATGGCATGATAACATCTCAAACTAGGATATCTTTCCATGTATACATTTCAGCATTCAATTGAACCATATTTTTTACCTGTGCAAGTTCCCATCCATACGTCTATGGCCTTCACGTAACTAGATTCGATATTTTCCTGAATGTCTGTAAGAGAAAAAAATACGCAAAAAAATACAAAACTGTCAAATTGAGAATGTAGAAAAGTGCCGAAAGCAAAGTTTGCATGTGATACAAATTATGATTATAAATGGAACACATATGCTGTTGCCGTTCGTGTTCACTGGCTCGTATTTGATGGAAAATATGATTTTTTTTACATTCTGCCAGAAATTGTTAAAATTTCCCGGAAAAAGTCTCGCAGATAACAGACCGACGGGCATTAGCGAGTATCTTGCTCAAGAAAATGGTCCTCACAACTGGTTTATAACAACTGATACTACTAGTAGAGAACATTTGACGGGAAAGTTGGATGAAAAACAGCTCATTTCATGGTAACCCTCATATATCTTGTGCTTCTGTGTGAATGGATATCCGAAACAGATGAAAGTCATTTAGTTGATGATATTAGAAAAAAGAATAAATGGAATTTAGCGCTCAAGTTTTCATTATAAATCAACAAACAGGAATTGGTGAAAGGAAATTTATTATGACACACTCATCAATATACTTTTTGCCTTTCAGTACGAAAAAAAATATTGGTATTTATGTGCTGCTCTCTGTGAGTTTGAACATCAGGAGGATAGCACAAAAAAAAGGTTCCGACTTCCTCTCCCTTTTCTCCCTTCCATAATATGTCAGAGAATGGAACAAAAATACATACATACATTCCATCTTAAGTTTTTTAGTATTCCAATAAGATGTCTAAATACGGAAAGTTCATATATAACGTATAGTTTCTTTTTTGCTTTCTGATATGGGAAAGACAAGTCATTTTTCAAACTTTTACTATCAACTATCAAGAGCTCTAATCGCGGGAAAAGTGGTGAAACGAAAAAAATGTTATAATGTGTGCACCACTTTTTTTCTCACATGCCAGCATCCGTTTTTTTCATGTAGATTGGCTTCATCAAATTGATTTTTCCAGGTAGGCATCAGTTACCTTGATAAATACTATAGAGTGAACGCGTACTTGATTCAATTTACTTTTTTTCCAAGTTGTAACTAATGTACAGCAGTTTGGGTTCAATTTGTGAGAGATGCTCTTTTGGGTAAACTTTTTTTAGAGAATGCTACCTTAACTGTTATTATGGGCTACATTCAACATTATATATACGTTTTATCGTCAAGCAGCACACAGAGAAATGTGACACGGACACGACCCGAAAAACAAAAAAGGAAATGAATTCTTTTCATATGTGTGTGTCCTCCAATGCAAGTTAATATGAGCGTCATAAAACAGTAAAAATGACAGTGATTTGTAGATTCAAGTCGTTGTCAGAGAGAAAGGAGAAAAAAAAAGTGTTTTTATTCCTTTCGGCATTTTCCTGTGAAAAGGGCTCGTTTTACACTGCTTTTTGCTATAAAAAAAGAGTGTGTGTTCCGAGTGGAAAAAAAGGAAGATGATGTTTCATAGTAAAATGTTTTGGAGAGAGAGTACGTGCACCCTTCACTTACTTGTGGCTTTTGAAGAGACAGTGAGAAGTGTGGTGATCCCCAACGTGACACGTCCAGGAACAGAGTTGACATCCATCCAAAATGAAACCCATGAAATGACCACCATCAAAATGGTGGGTAAATAGCTTTGCACAAGATGATATCCCAGGAGCCGGTACAAGTGGAACTCTGCTACAAGACAACTGTAGTTCCCTGCATTAGTGCAAAGAGATTCCAAACAAAGACAACAAACAAAATATGATCAATGATGAAATTACATAAAAAATGGATGCTATCCGATATGGATAGAACATGACAGATATTAAATGTAATCAGCCATATACAGATATCATTTTAAACTCGTAGAGATTACTCCGAGATCCGCTTTTATAGTTTTGTTTTTGGGCACTAATGCGATATGGTAGTAAAAGGGTAGCAGCACACAAAAATATGAAATTTCCGCATCGTTTGTGCTCCAAATACTTTCCCCAAATGCTCATCAAATGGGTAGATAAATGACGACTGCTCATTCTTCCCAGTTTTTGAGAAAATACAAAAAGCGACTGGCATAACAAGGGCACGTTGCTGTGCAGGCAGAAAAGTGATCATGGAATAATGTAATATACGGATTCTCTCTAAATGGACACGGCACACTTCACATAAAAAAAACTATCTCTAATGCAATCTCTCTGTATGCTTTTATATTGATTGTCGTCCATGGATGCGCACCGTATCATTATAATAACATTACAACAACTCATCAAGTTCCCCCTCTCTCAGTCAGATTTCCTTGAAATAGTACTGTCAAAACATGTTCTGTCATCGTCAGGCATCCAAACTGTTCTCCAGAAGAATAAATGACATCAAAATGCGCAGTGACCTTTGCTCCAATTTTTAATTAAGGCTGCCAATATATTCCGCCTACAAGCGAGAAAATCAACTATTGCTTTCACAATGCTGTGGAGAAAAAAATGTAGGGCAAACCTACGGCATCACAAAATTATGGAACCATTGAACACTGGGCTACAAAACAGGAGAGAAATGAAATGATGAGAGTGGAAATCTCCCCTCCGGACAAGTTTGGACAACCGCAGCATTGGCCCGATTTATCTTGAATGGAAAGAATTGCTCTTCGAGGAGTATAGATCGACACAGGCTTTTTTTTACAAAAACCCATGCAAACTTACTTGCATGCATATAGATAGAGAATACTCTTAACGGATTTTTTTTTCACTTTTCCCCCACTTTTTCTTACTTCATGCAGACTGCCATTTTCTCATGGGAGTTTTCATGTTTTGAGGCTTAGCAGCAGGCAGAATGCATGAAGTAGAGAGAGAGAGGAGAAAGGTCAGAGTCCTTATCTCGTCTTACATCCGTCCAGAAAAACATACATAATAAATACATGTACAATCTGATTTTCCCGTCTGGGAACCTGTCCTCCCAGAGGATGAGAATCCTCTATAAACTAAATGCAAAATCAATACAGATCCGATTTATCCCAGATCATGCCAAACACCACCATCATCAAGAGAAAATGGTCCAAAGCTCGGAGCAGTACTAATGGATAAAAATCTTATCTAAATAGGTAAAATAGATTCCAAGAGAATTTTTTTTTCTTCTCTCAAGACTTTATATACACTTGCACGCACCGATCTGAAAGGATTCGTGGCATTTTGATGCAACGATGTCCGTTAGCTCAAATTGAGACATGCCTAAGTTTCCAGTGGTTATTGGATTGTTCTCCTTCCACTCCAGGATTAGCTCCTCCACAGTTTTTGAGACTAAAAATAGACGAAAATAAAAAGTGAAGAAATCAGCCAAGGAAAAGGGGGTATTCTTGGTATTATGCATTATTAGGAATTAGTCTGGGGTTGTTTCTTTTTTAAGATGCTCGGAAGCATGGGGGTATTTATTATTATATAAGAAAGTTTCGACTTCATGATCATGTTACTTAGTATACAAATGTCGGGAAACTTACAGCTGGCAACTTCCATCGTGCATTTCTGTCGGTCAAGGGGAAACTTGGTCAGATCCATCATACAAGAAAACGTTACCTTCAACCTGCGAATTAAATCAATAATTTGTTATCATCATCATTTTCATGCAACTGCTTAAATTTCAGCACGTAATCAATCAAATATATACGTGCTTTGAATTAAACAACTCAACTGCACCACATTGTTGTAGTTTGTACATTTGTAACTCCAAACTCGAAACTTGGAAATATTGTGGAAGTAAATTTGCTTAGACTCGATTTCTGCTCAATGATTCGATTCTAATAACGTGACTGTGAACAGTATTTTTAGGCATCAATACTTTTTTACTAATCAAATGATTACACACAATAATGACTAGAATTTGCTCATTTTACATATTCAAATGTAAATTAAATATTAACATAAATGTCATTATGCGTTCAGTTTGGTTCTTTATTCGGCAAATATCTCAGCCATATATAATGTGTAAATGACAATACATATTATACACATAGGTATATACTTTTTTGTGACAAATAATTTCGTTTGCAACATGGATAGCTGTTAGTAACATATTATAATGATATTCGACGACAATCGTCTATAAACAAAAAGTAGAAATCATCATGTCAGACATTTTAATGACTGACGAAAACGAGGAATATAAAAACAGGGAACACAAAGCTGTGTGCACATTTTAATGTTAGCAAGTCAATAATTCAGGCGTTACAAATTCATGCGAATCCGAAAGGATCTCTGAATAACTGAATAAAATTTACGTAGATTGAATATAGAATTCTCCCCCAATTTCTCTTTTTCACTGTTTAGGATATTTGGGCGAACAACAATATAAAATGTGGCTATGCAACAAAAGTATTTCATGTCGCCCCCTTCTTGGTGTAAGGTTATCATTAAGTTGAGAACTTGCACAAATTATCTGCATAAAAATTCGCACAGCCTCCAAACTACCGATCTAAAGGCATGCCAACGAAGAAGTTGAGAAAAAGGATCTATGGCCAAAGGGCGAATAAAATCCAAAGGAAAAAATTCCAAAGTCTTATTTAATTAAGAAATTTGGAAAGCTAAAAATAGGAAAAATGCGCCAAAAGTCAATCAGTTGTTAAAAATGAGGCACATTAAGGAATTCCAGGGCACAGCCTACCATCACATTCCGTGTTTATCATTCGACAAAAATACTTATTTATTGTCAACCAAACAAAATGTTTATATAACTTGAGTAGCATGACATTTTGGCAGGTATAACGAATTACTGGCCCTCTCCCATGTAGTAAGCCTCTCCTCATACATTTACAAAACTTAACCCTAGCGGTACTTCTGCGTAATAGATTTTTTCGTCTGTTTCGCTCCAGGTTTGAATGCCAGTCTCCGTAGAGCAAGGAAAGGAAGGAAATGAAAAATACCAGTCAATTTAGTAACTTGGTAACGACATAATATATGGCGATGATTGCCCTTGTCATTATCATATTTCTTTGCTAACATACGCTTCGTGGCCACACATAATACAGCATTTGTTACCATGAAAATTACGATAGAACCTGTGACATGGTACACGTAAATACTTACAATATGGAAACTTGTGTATGAATAGGCTTGGCTTATGGTATGCAATATCTAATCTACTAAAACATTGTTGTGCCAATAGATGGAAATAGCAAAAATTCTAGCCTTCATGAAAATGAAATTAGTAATTTATTAGCAGACCACGGCTAAAATATGTCGTAATTTGAAAGCCTTCAAAGAACTAAAATCTAATGACAAAGTGTATCAATATTGAACAGACACGTTGTCAAAACCGTTTGAAAGCAACAAATTGTAATTCTTTGATATATACAGGTGTATCCAAGGACGTATTTCCCTTTTTGATATAAATTAACTATTGTATTCATTCATATTTGCACGTTGATGCTAAAAATATGTATGCCGCTGCTTCATGGTGATCTCTGACATTATTAACTATAAGCAGTTCACTGAATCATTCTTTGAAAACGTGGCCACATGCATACCTTCACGATTATAACTCATGGGCATTTATTTTTTAATGAAAAATTCTCCACAGAGCTTTTAGCACATAGAATATATTTTTTAAACCGGAATCCCAAAAGTACAACTGAATGGAACACAAAGCTTAAAATTCCTTCCTGCGTTCGTTGAAGAGTGGCTATTAAACTTTTACATAAAAACACTAATTTTTCGGCATTAGCTTAAGCTTATTTAGTAAATGACAGAGAGATTTAGTACGACGTTGTTGTATCGTATGCTTTATTACTACTCCACTCCAGTATATTAGCTAAAGTAGTCTCAGTGCACCATAGCTATCATCAAACACGTCTCTTAAGAAACATTCGTCATCCGTCACTTTCGTTAGTACATAATCCATTACACTATTGTGGTTGTTCCCATTGTTACATTAATGAGTTATAATACTATAATACATAAAATGTATATCCCTCTAAGGTCCACAATCACGCGTAAAATGCCTAATGTGCCGTGAACAGCTTAAAAACTTAAAAATAAGCTGAAATTCCATGTGTACAAAATTACTGAATAATATATTGTTACCATCTATAAACTTGATTGTTAACACGCTCGTAAATGGTTCTCCTGACTTTCGGCCGTCGGCCCCCGTCAACAAGTCAATAAACAGCGTTAGTTAGATAACAATGAAAAGTGTACCAAAGGTTATATAGATATAAAATGTATAGAAAATGAAATATGTTCTGTAGTCCTACCATGAGGGACCTGAAATTACCAACATCTTTTTTATTAAAGAATTTGACGGAGAATGTGAACTAATTAATTTCTTTTATATCCTAAAACGTCAGGAGTTACTCAAAGATGACTATTTCTGATAAACTAATATAGTGTTTGGTTTACGTTTCTGCATTTAGGTTATTCTGGTCAATTTAATATGAAATTGAATGATATAGCTCTTAATTCAGCCAATTAAGTTGAAAGTCAGCAGTGTACCGGTATAATATTTTACATACATTGTACATCCGCTTCAGCCAGAAGATGCATTAAAGTTAATGTGACTTCAACTCTACATAGGTACATATTTTTGATGATTCCACCTGATATGTTTTATTATGTAAACATATTTCAAGAGAGGATATTGCATTCCAAGTAAAATTCGTAGATTTATTGACTTAATATGTATAATGAAGATATATATGGCTAGGTTAACAGTGAAAGTTAGTGAGCGGTAAATTACAGGGTTGCACAAGACATACGTTCGCGTAAAGTCTACAACAAGACATACTCCACAAATCTTTACAAATGAGTACTTTCACTTAGGATTCAATATTGAAATTCTCCAGATTTTGTGACAGTAGCACATCTGTATCACAATATTTTTTTCTATTCCAGTTCTTATACATATTGTGAGACATGAATTCACAATTTCTACATATATGGTTGAGCAGTTGCTTTATACAACTCGACTGTTCTCATTTTGTATTACTTTCTCTATCAAAGTCATGTAAAATACAACGTGGAGGTAAAATTCGGAATGAGGCACAACCAAAACTCACGATACACAGGAGATCGCATTTACATAATACGCACATTAACAAAAGCACTCGAATATTTTTTACATTTGAAATATATGTATATTATCACATCACCAATTGGAATTGCAAATATTCTGTTTAGACTGTAGATTTATGTGTAGTAAGGTGCTTACAGTAAACTACCTGCGTATTTACAATTGATTGTGAAACATTATTTGTTTTATGCACCCCATTTTACCTACATAACGTACATGGTACATATATCGCATCATCAACAATGGAAATAAGTTTATTGCGTTTCTTGTACCATTGGGAAGTGAATCAAGAAAACTACTTGCTTTACTTAGCCTGAACTTCCAATTTATATGATCATTGGGCTACTTCTTAAAATAGCTTACGCAATGTGTAGATCTTGTGTCCGTTATGATATCTCGTAAAGAGTAAAGAACATTTTGAAACTATAAATCAGTATGAAAGGAAAATGCTGATTTTGAAGGAAAGAGAGAAGCAGAGTAAACGATTCTTTTGCCGATTACGTATGTTTAGCGGTAACACTTGGCTTATCTAAGTCTCCCCATGGGAGACCAAGATACATTAATGTTCGTCCACGTCAAATCATATTGTAGATAACGAGTCAATCAAGATACTGCTCAAGGTTGGAAGTTATGCATTCAGTTTACAAGGGACTCGGACTAGAATGACTACACGACCGAAGGCGATATGCCAGGTGCGATATCAGTACAGTTTACAAGGATTTCAGAGAGCCATGAGTGACGTGAAAGAGTTTTATAAAAACCCAACCCTGTGGGCTATGTAAATACTCCCACGCCAAAAAGTATATCTATCTAATTTGGGGATAGGCATTTTGGATTTTTGAATTTGCGACTATTTGGACTTGCGTAATCATAGATGCACGGTCTCGATATTCGCATACATTTAAAACAACACTGATTGTGCAGTATTATGGAATGGGCAACTTATGCATCTTTCTATTAGTCTCTATAAATGTATTTATGCACTTTGTTGGTAAGAAATTGTACATGGCGCAAATATGGTATGTATACAGAAGCTATTTTTAGTTGAATCAATTTTGTGTTGCGTATCAAGTCGTTGTTATTCTACCACACAACTGCCTTTAGCAGTATGAATGTAAATCGAGTTTTGTGCTTAGTCTGAATTCCTATGTAATCGTTCATTCTCAAAGCTTTGTATTTTATATTATAACTTTGCTCATTGATTTTCGTTGCTCAAATACTTGATTTCATGTGTCAGTAGAAACTTAGAAAAACCATCAAAATCCGTGGTTAGCCTTGCGAGGTCAGCCAAGCAAATAAGAAACCTGGCCTTGTCAGCACAATATTTGTGTCTATTCCAAAAATCCTTCATTTTCACACTTTACGATGTATTTCACCATATATTTGTTGCTCTACCGCAGAGCTACCACACTCAACATTCTTCTTATTTCGCCAAATTTTATTTGTGCACAAGTATAGTAGCAAGCAAAAACAGCGAAATGACTTTTGCATGGAAACTGCTTCATGATTCAAGACGTACGTATACGAAGCTAATTCATGGCTTAAATTGAGCAGCACAACCAGTTGAACTGCTTTCTACCACCACTTTCTTTCTCACATGTTTAGATGTGGTTGACTGTTTTCGTAAAAATTTGATAACCCTGTTATGGTATCAGGCGAAAATGTGTATGGTTCGTTTACAAACTTAATTGAAATTTGTATATATAATTCAGTACTGAGCACGCTTTGAGTTTTCTCCTCTGTAAAATAGGAAATTGTATTACATTTCGCCTTTTACATGCGCAACCTGCTGAGTAAGCAAACACACACACTCAGCACTCGATCATAATTTAAAAATCAACAGGTCACATTTATTTAGACGCTTCTTAGCAAATTGATATACTGGTGACAATCCAAAAAGTAGTGAAAGTGGTAGTGTGGAACAACATGGATGAGAGTCATATGTATTTTTGTGCAAAAGAATATTTAGAATAATTTCATCTCTCAAGTTACAATTTACAATTATGTACGTGGTACATATAATAGGTACATATTTTTTATATAAATATTATGGGAACATCTAGGTAGATTGGGTGAAATCCGAATACTTCAAAAACAAGTTTTTTTTGCTATATAACAGAGCAGGCAAATTCATTTGATAATAGCTGTTGTGGTTTCATATTTCTTTCATCTAAAATAAGGTCAATTATCCAGCTCATCTTTCATATTTGTATGAAGTCTACTTTTACGCAACATCAAAATGTCTGCATTGGATGGACGTGCGAGCTATTATACAATGCATTTAATGTGTAAATACTCATTAAGGATATTTGCCCCTGGGATTGCAAAATCGTACCAATGTTTGTGTGAGTGTGCATGCATCAATTTAATGTCAAAAGTTTTTATCAATAGTTTCTATAATACTTTCTAATTTTCAAACTTTCTCCACAATTTGTTACTCAAGCTAAAAGTTTCATTTGCACCAATGAATGAGAATGACGAGTTTCGTGTTGGCGTTCCAGAATTGGCTTTTTTCTCTCTCTTAGTTCCATGTTTTACTGCGTACAACGTTAATAAATGTGCATTAAACAACAATAATCAACTTTTACATTGTGAACAACTCCCTACTTGAGATTTCATTAAAGGCTGGAAAATCCACCCTCTGTTGTTATGCGGTCGTGCTTGGAATAAAGTATGACAAGTTGGCCTAATAATTTTTTTCAGTTTGGTTCAAAGAAGATAATGAAAAAAATCCAGCAGAAGACGAAGGAAAAGGGGTAACAGGTCGTAAATGTTTGAAGACCAGAGAGTGAAAGCAGCAAGAATTGATTATGGAAATGAGTGCATACACACGCACCCGCTTAGAGAGAATGCATATGAAACAAGGTAAATATACTCACCGCAGCATATACAGAATTTTCCCATCCGGGTTGATCCGCACTAGAACATTGGGCACTGTAACAAACTGAAAGTCAGCTTCTTTCGCATTTGGAAAATAAACCTCTGGCTTCCAAATGGCTTTCACCAAATTCGGATCATTCAAGTCTAGCGGCTTCTTGAACTGTTCATGCTTAAGACGCTCGTCCCGCCAAGTTTGCCTCAGGTACAGATCCACCTTGTAATCCTAGTTGAAAACAAAATACCCGTAATATTGAATTTAAAGTTGCTCTTTCAAATAGAGTGGCCCATTTGATTATTACAACTCGCATCTTGAGGAGATAATTTCTATTATAATTCCTATAACTTCACCATACAGAGAAAATATGGAAGGGGCACAAACGACAAAACATGTACACAATTTATCGTACAAACTTACCATTGTAATCGGGCTCGGTGAGCCGAAGCTACGGACAAAAAGCTCTAGAAATACTTTTGTTGGTGTAGTATTATCTGTAAAGGAGAAGGAATAAAAGTCAAATTCCAAGAAAAGACGAGTCTATAAAATCACAAAAAGTGAACTTGCACATGTAACGGTTTTTTGTGTACGCACTGAGATGGTTGGTAGGTGTTGCTCTCCTATCATATCCTTGCTTCAACAGTTTATCTAAAGCGGTCAGGTCACCTATTGTTGCACCAAATCTGTAAGTAAAGAAAAAAAATGGAACTTTACACTCACGTCCCCATCGAGTTTCCCATTTACTTGCCTAAGAATCAATGAAATTACATTTATTGCCATTTTTTGTATACAAGATCGCTCTCCCATAAATGATGTACTGCAGTTGGATTTCGATACAAGCGAATAATTCGTTTGTTACTATCACACTGATCTACTTTCGTTTTAATACTCCGGAAGATTTACAATAAATCACAACGGAAGAGAAAAAAAGGAAAGGTAACAACTTTTCTAAGGCAGACAAGCTAGACGGTGCTTGAGTCGACAGCTTGCTCTTCCGTGTACATTTCCTTCCACTAAGCATATAATACTGATAGGATCTACTAAGATAAAAATAACAAACGTGCATAATGCTGTCTCGCGTATAAATGTGAATGTAGCTTGTACGTATTTATTGTGTTCCTTCGTGTCAAGCATGTGTACCTTCAACTTTCACCAACCTATTAGCCTTGTTTTGCTAAGAAGATGGATATGTACTACTAATTAGTCTTCTTAACAGTTTTCAAGTGCCCTAAACATTGGAAAACAGACAGTGTACAACCATCAATTAACTATATCAGTAAAATAGGCAACGGTGCGCACTTCCTAAATAAAAACAAACGTAGTAGAAGGACTGTAGGCAAATGATCTTTTTACAATGATGTATGCAAGTATAAACAACCAACCAATGTTTGTGTGGTAACATTTCTCTGGTGAAAGCAAAGAGTAGACTAGAGGTTCGTAAACTTTGGGAGATGACCATAATATGGAATCATATATTATGCATACATCGTACATTTTAAAAAGGGTCATCCGTCAAGCTGGAAAACGGATTTCGCTCCTTTTCTTGTATGGTATATACGAAAGTAAAAAAAGTATTAAGTAAAGGGATGAGCTGAAATCGTGGCGCAATGCAACACATTTAGGAGACGAGTGCATTAAAAGTATAAAGCACAAAGAGATAAAGTATCATCATGAGGAAAATACGAATTGAAAATTTGAAAAAGTGGCACAGTTATTGTCGCCATAGTATGTTGCATTCTCTGTTGTAAGTAGAAGTAGCATTTTGTAAAAAAAAAGCAAAGAAATATAACGGTGGTGGTTAGTGAGTTTTTTTTCTGGAAATATACATGGAACATATTATTTAATATTTATAGGAATGAAGCATAATAGGACATCCCATGAAATGCGCTTATTCAACCCGGCTCTCTCAATTCAATTCTGTATAGAGTTTGACCATACCACGGGAGGATTATAGCGAAAATGAAAATCACGTACGATTCCTATTACTTGTCTGATATTTCTCTACTTGTACATCTGCTTTGAATTAGTAAATGGACATGGAATAGGAGAGAGTAAAAGAAGTTCACTTTCTTAGCAGCACGGATAGCAGTTGAAGAAAACTGCACAATTTATCTTTGACTGTTTCACTTTGACATTGACATTAGTACAGGATGATGCCAAGGAGTTTTCGTAATTCTGGATGCTCCATCAAGGAGAAAAAGTACCGCAGACGACACATTCACACAGAAACAAATACCTCCTCTCAAATGTGTGTAATGTTGAATGTAACTTTCCACAAGTCCTTTCATTCCAAGAAACGCTTCAAGCTTTTTAAAGACACGTTCAACTTTACTCTCAAAGCTATCTGTTCTCCAACTTGTACTACTCTCATACTACTACTTTCCCCCCGTACTCTGTTTTCAAGAAAAATAAGCTTGGAGCTGGAACATCACAATGATTTCTTAGGCTGAGTCAGTATGAAGTGTCTTTTAGAATATGTACCATCAAATTCGTGAAGTAGAATAAGAGTTCATTGTGTTTTCCTTTACTTCTCGTCGTCGTCCCTTGGACAGAAGCGGTTTCATCAAAGTCATACTGCTATAATGCTCCGTTTTGAGATAATGTGTGTTATGCTCCATTGCAGTGATAATAAACTCGGTCCTTCGAGTGGATACTTTTGTTCATAAAAGATGAACGAAAAACGGAACGACTTCTGACTTGTTACTGTATATTGTATTTAATTATCGCTACCTATATTTCAGACTGCAGTCAACGGTATATCTTTGTATAAAATAAACACATCAACACCATTATTACAGAAGATGGACACATTAAAATTATTAATACTACATTTATTATGGGCAACTTGATGTCTCTGTACTGCAAAAAGTTTTAGCAAAGGGTATGGCCTGCGGCTACAGAGCCTTTCTACATTATTGCGTCGTCGACTTCAAGGAGAGAAAATGTTCTCTCAACCCCGCAACTATATGGGGATATCTGATCCTCAACAAAGACACTACAACGATAACTAAGTGCATCTAGTGTTTTGATAGAATTCTTGTGTAACGGATGGATGATGATAACAAAATTTCATCTCCATTTCCCAACAAAGTGATTTTGTTGGAAATTACTCTCCCAATGCTTGTTTTACTTATTTACAATACGCCCTCGTACAATGTTCGGGCATGTACCGGAAGTACCTTAATAAATTACTCAAGAAATCGCAAAGGAACAAATTCAACTGAAAACTGAATAGAACGAGTTGCTTGCCAGTGTACTTCAGGTAATAATGTTTTACGTACATGTTATGTACTAGTTGTTTCGAGATTTCAGATACCAAAAACCTACACATTCAAATAAACCTAACCTAGTATCTGCTTTCAACTTGTTAGTTGAATACGGGTATAAATGTAAATGGCACGAGTGGAATTTTCAGAAAGAATAACAATTTCTCTAAATGTGCTAGAGTCTTTCTGTTTAGAGAAATAACATTATTACTTTATTACTTTTACATTACTTCCATTATTAAAAGCCATCATCCTAGTTGTAAAATGCCACCTAATTATGGGCTTTTGCACTTTTTCCGACAGTAATGTTTTCTATCTTTGCAAAATATTATGGGATCACCAATACTCCAAACTTTTGTGCTTTTCTGTCCTGATTCTAGCAATTTTCAACTTTTAATACCCATCCCTTGTAACATTTCTTCAATATTTAAATACAAAATATTTTTACACAGGTTTTCAAATAGTATGTATTGTAAAACATACTACTAAACAGATAAGCAGATTAAAACAGATGTAAAACCGAAATGCAACCAAACCATTGAATCATCAAAACATAATATTTAGATTAAGTTTGAAAACGACGATTATGCTAAATTGCTTCCTTTCTCTAGAACTGGATTTGCAATAAAAACGTAAAAATATAAAACCCATTATCACTACAAGGCTTCATGATATTAATATTTTTTGTGAATCTTGTTTGATTACAAAAAAAATGTTTACAGCATTTTACCTAACGGTTACTCGATATGTAATTCGTATTTTCATTCAAAACGTACCCCGTAGTGTCTAAAGTACATTTGAAATATAATATTATTTACCTCGCGGTTGGTGTTACATTATATTCAGTTGAGTTTATGTGTTTGGCAGTACTCCATGTCAGTTAAACTTTGCACAAAATTTCTCATTTAGCTGAAAGTAGTGCTAATAACGAATTCATACATAGTGAAATACATTTATTACATTCCATCACGACATTACATTTAATGTAATACCGCCGCCTGTGAAGCAATCTAGATATTACAATCAGCAGATGGTTTACAGATTTACGATCGCGTCGTGTCGTTTGAGGAGACACAACTAAACGATTTTATTAGGGCAGGCAGGGTTACAATGAATTGAATAGATACAAAATTGAATCTCCACGTAGACACCAAAATTGTTGTTTTAGGGTAGTTTATGCCCACATCTCAAATAAATCTCTGCTACTTACAAGTAATGGATTCAAATAGAAAACTTCTGCTGGAACAAGCATGATGATTAGGAAACCCTTACACAATGATGACAAACTGTGAAAATGGATATCTGGATGCATAATGTGTTTGCTAATGTACCTGACGAATTATAAAATCTATACGAAAATTCCTTTAAAAAATATACATTGCCTATTGTCTCATCACCAGCATCGTATCCCCTTCTGGTCTTACGCCCACATGTCAAAATAATGAAGTATACAGCAAACAAAATATTTATTCTTCAGCCTGGAATCTGGAATGTATTTTTTGCTGTAGAATCCTTCCCAAGTTACCCCAACCCGCCGGATACGGTGAAAGGACAGATGACCCTATAAACGATTTGGCTAGTAGGTTAGGTATATTATGTATTAAGAAACCCAAAAAATGTTTGACAATTTATGCCATAAAATGTATAGCAAAAATGCAAAATATTTTGTACCTATTGGAATCTTCTGATGGTTAATTAGAATAGTTTAGATACCTATGAAGTCTTTGTATATCTACAACAAAATTCCAATCCAACTATGGCATTTACATCGTATTTAATATAGCAAATATTACACCATCAAATTTAATACGGTAACTTGACAAAGAATGTGATCTAGTCATCCAGTATATTAATAATGAGATATATTATTCTGCGTCGTGTTGGGAGTCAAAAACGTCATATTGGACATCTATTTTTAATTTTTCTTCATGACGTTGTCATGGCAAGGAATCATACTATACACCTGTAATCACAGTATGTCAGAGAATGATCAAACATTTCCATTCAGTGATTGTTGGAATCTTTCAAATATCCATTCTAATTGATGTTTAACAAATGAAATGTATAAAATCGGATAAAGAAGTTTTCGTTTCAACATGGCGGAAGAAATTGACAATAGATCATTGAGAAATATTACAAATCACTACTTTGTAATTTCATATTCATTGTAACGACTTCATTCATTGGAAGGAATATACTGCTCAAAAGAGATTATAATAATTGTTATTTGAAATGTATCCTAAGCCTTTTACATGTTCTTAGAAAGTCCAGTAATATATTTGAATACAAAAGTTTTGGATATTATTGACGTATATATACAATATTAACCAGTTTTCGTCTCTCGTCTCGTCTATAAATAAAGTCAAGCATTTTGAAAGTCTTTGTAAAGAGACATAGGTATAATATGTTGTCTGTACACTTATTGTTAGTGGAAAGCATTACCAGGGTTTGAAAAGAATTTGTTGTGGGATTTAGTTTTACAATTAAGATAAGGAAAATGGATCCATTTGATGCCGTAGGCTGCTGCTGTAACAATTACATCAAACCGTGTAGTACTAGAACCATGTTTCACAGACTTGCCGAAAAGAAATTTAAAAAAAAAATGTGTACACACACGCATTCAATTATATTTATATCACTCGTTGTTGGAGGAGTACCAAACGATACTGCACTTTTCCAAGGTTCCATATTACAGATAACGTCCTCCTCCCAATCTCAAACAAGGCATCACAAAACTTTCACATTTTGTTAGCTGTGCTGCATGTAATTTAACTGCATTCGGAACAATAAAAAATTCATATTTTATTTTACATTATATCAAGGATAATATAATGCCATATTGGATAATATTATTCTCATGTCTACTCTTCTTGATGGGCATGCTATTCGTGTTGATATATATTTTATGTGTGCTAGTGCTAGTACATGTACTACACACAGTGTGCTTTTCGATCTCTTAAACTAAAGTTGGAAGTAGTAGAGAGGCACCAGTGCTTGGAGCAATTTCTCATTCAGGCTCTGTCAGTCTTTCTTGAAGGTTGAAATTTGTATAACTCACTCGAACGAGGAAACAATGGGATATGCTTTCACTACTAGGTTCTCTCTCTGTCATACGAAAAAATGGTAGAGTATTTGTTACAATGTTCACCCACGTGCATGCCTATAATATTGTTCAAGGTATATGCTTAACAAAGAATCCATAATAACTTTCTATTGAGGCAAGTCTAACATGCATGAAATGTACGTTAGGGAGATACGTGTGTGTGCAGTGTTTCAGTCTATAAGTCCATGTCTACAAAAGATTAGACTACTGTAATCCCAACCTTATATATTACTACCCATTTCGTTGCTTGAAAAATGGATTCAATTTCAAAATAAACCCATTGAAATTGTACCAGAAAGCATATAAATATGGATGTGAATAAATATGTACATACATTAAATATAGAATGCGCAATTCCTCCCTATAAACACTCAATTTCAAACTGGTGATCGCGTCTCACATGTACAGCTAAATTGTGTTTCCCGGACTACACAATGGCCAAGAATTGTTCACTTGATGGTGTGCATATGAAAACTCTTATTATTGAAATCTCATCAGTTTTCATGATTTAAATGTAGTTTAGGCACAAATAATTACTTCCCACCAGATAGTAAACTTCAGATAATAAAACAAAATAACGAGCAGTTGGCATGTACATACTGTTTATATCAAACCCAGCATTGAAATAATGGAAAATATAAAGCATATATCAAGTAGTAGGTCGAAGGGGGCAGTTTAATTTGCTGTGCAACAAATTGACCGAAATTTGGATTGATTTAGATTAATCGACTGTTTGTAACGACGACAAACTTCTCATTTCGTTATCTAACCAAAATCTGTGATAATTCTGAAATATTGGCAAAACGTACGGTTGTCCAGGGTGACTGGCCTTATATCATAATGATTATAAACGAGTCAAATATTCTAAATCAGTCACAGTAGATGTGAAAGGCACGAGAAGCATATTCGAAAATATTGTTGTGTCGATTTAAGTAAAGTAAACGACTTCATGTTTTCGCTACTTAATAATACCTTCACCGTAAGCATTTGCGTTATTAGCTAGCAAATTGTTACGGTTCATACAGCAACTGATGTACACAAGAATTAGGACAGATCATTCTGGAATATATATTCATTCCTTAAAAAGAAGGTCAAGTTGGAATTTGAGCCAAATCAATATCCCCTAGGTGACATGGGGAAGATAAAAATTATGCTCCACCAAGAAGTCGTTTCAAGACTTAATTGCTTAATCTTTTCTTGATCTTCTTGCTCTTGCAGTTAGTTCTGAGTTTCTATAGTACATACATACTCCAATCAGTATTCCAATTCTTATGGTGTATTTCAGCAACATAAAAACACATACTAAGCGACAGTAATATTAATTTCTAAGCTGAAACTGGTGATCCCAAAGCGAAGCACTATTTATACCAAAGGATTCAACGTAGAAACGCGGCGAGCATCCGTGGAATACTACCCAAAAGCGTTACTGTGGACGAATTTCATAAGTTATAGTTGTTTATTGTTATTTTTTAACGTTTATTGTTCTCTCAAAATCCATGTTCCCTGAATAAAAGTTTTACCTTAATTTCTTAGCTCATATGACTTATGGCCGATAAGGTATATGTTAGTAGCACAGTCTACAAATCTTCTAACGTGGTATTAGATTTGAATGTGTACTATGCATATTCCAATGCAGAAATTAGTGCCTCTTTTTGTCACATATTTGCATACTATTTTTACAGCACAAAAACTAATCCAATGAAAATAAATATGTACATGACAGTGACAGCATTGCATCGTTCCTTCCACGTAAATAAATGCACTAGAAAAAGGAAAATCTTGTCAAAAATTGCTACTTTCCATAACAAAAAGTTTGGCAACAGAACTTTCTCAAAACGAGACGACAGGACGACACAGTGCCACGGTAATAGATGCATAAATGTAAATTCGAGAAGCTAATACTTTCAAGTTTCAACTTTCTCGCGTGCAGTCGTCTCAACTTGAAATAGCACTACATCAAACAACCAACAGCAAATGAAATACGCGTTCATTTTATGAACGATCTCTAGCATGAAAAAACTTTTAGTCTGAAACAGGAAGTGTATATCAGATACAAGTAGATATTGTACGTAATATAATTTAGTACCTTTTGTACAGTTATTGCTGTTTCAGTGCCAATAGTATTTTGTGACAAAACAGTAACGTCGCTCAACCATATCGTTAAATGTAAAATTGTAGATAATCAACGAAGATGGCAAATAAGGTCCTAAACTATAATTTGGCGTCCCGTTGTGCTTTAGAGGTGCAATATCATATAAATGTAGCGTTGGCAATGCTACCGCCAACGCTACATTCATATCATTCATATATTAGCAGGTTTGGTAATGTCATGGAGAACAGTATATTTGCTGTGCCACATTCGAATTTATCAATATTTTCTTCAATTTATACATGAATCTATAAAAAATAACTTATTTTATAAGTTTTACCGACGCCAACAACCAACGACGACGAACGACGAAGTTACATGCTCTGAACGGTACAAATCTAAATGTTCATTAATTGTCTCATTTATTACTCACTCTATAGTAAACACACTTAGACACGTCTTGGACATACAAATGAAAGGGATGAAAACAACGAATATTATTTTCATCCCAGATCTCTGGCAAAAGTCTGATTTGAAACTGATAAATAACTTTTTCATCACAACTCTTATGGATATATTCGATTTGGATAATGCAATGCATGCGCGAGTGCCCAAATTATATATCTCTCCAGTGTATGAGAAACAAAGTTTGAGCTGTACCATCTTCATTATGCACCCAGGATTTCAAACATGCTACACTACCATCACTTTAACTACAAAGCAGCGAAACAAAATGCAGTCATCTAATAATTCCAGTGGGAGGTCATAAACGCAAGATCAAATTAATTGGTACATATGGGGCTCAGATATTCACAATTTGAAGTACAGAAACTATAACGTTGACGTAAATACTCACATAAGGAGCACTTGATCGTAAGAGTCAGTGTTGTAGCTGGAGGTGATCTTAGTGCTGGTACCGTGTTGAAAGCCCCTTTAGTTTTCGCCCACACAGGCACTAAACTACGATGGTGGTAGGTGGTGAAACTCACCAGGGCCATCGGGAAGAGGGGGCCCAAAATTTTAAAAAGAATGTTTAAAAATTTTCATAGATTCAATATTCAATGGGCCCCTAGAATTACCTGGATCCTAAGATCTAAGACCGTGGCCTTCATAACTATCCGGACTCCTATCATTTCATGCTACCACATTTAATTTTCCCCTTTTATCTTTACCCCTATAAATTTTAGGCATTTTAATTTTGCACAACTTAATTTTGATTTAATTCGACTTGGTCGATAATATTGCTAGTCAGATTCGGTTAAGTAAACAAATTATATACGTTATCGTCTTGCTGGTGGGCCTCAAAATCATGGACCAAAACCACGGTTAGGGCCTGCGCCAATTTTTCGCATATCCCGGGGATAGGGTTCAAATTTCCTACCGGGAAATGGTACACGCGCTATAGTAGTACATCCTAATAATTAAATATAAGCTCTTACTTTCCAGATTTCGAAACAAGTAATCGGTTCTTATTTTTCTAAATACACGTACAAACTCTAATCAGTTCTTAGTTCAGTAAGTTCTTACCTTTGTAGACTATTCAGCAACTTTCTTTAATGGGCTTCTCATTATATGACTATGGCACAAACAATCTGTGAAGGAAGCGTGATTTAACAATCTTGATAATATTAGCTTGATCGGTGAAATAATTGGAGTTTGCTATATAATTATCAGACTCAAAGGCTGAATGTTTTATATACTGTTCCATTCTGCGATAAATGCCTATCATTAGGAACACGAATGTATGTATAGAGGAAGGGACACATACTTCAGTCTGAAATAATCACCGTAGTGATAGTGACAGAACTACATACATTCTCAGATTGATTCTGCTTCCATCATCACATCGTCAGTGATGAACTTAAACTTATGGATGGGATGCATCAGGATGCGTGGACTGCAGTTGCAATTACATCATAACTTAACTTAAATGGTTATCTGTGTTAAATGGTTACTTCAAACTTTATTCGACAGAAAGCAACAAAAACTACAATATATTTTTCGGTCAATTGGTTTCGTACAGTTCATCTATAAAATATATAAGAAACTAGGGAACACGCAACAGTCGCAGCTCATAGCATTTAAATGGGGCACCTCGAGACGGTAAAATAATAGTGCAGTGCCATACTATATTTTGATGCTATATTGGTGGACCAGCACAATATTAGCTATAATTGTTATACCAGGTCGTAGTATTTTTAGTAGCCTTTGCTTGTACTAAATAATCCATACATGTATCATTGTTGGTTAGACTATAGTCATACTACGAGAATTAAAGTGAAGAGCATTATTACTTGTACTTGTGCATTTATGTTGGAGAATGTAAATACAGCGTCTAGTCTACAGGGACAACAACAAATTCTTATCTGATACTATGTAGAGCAAACTCTGACAGTGTTGACAGGCTATAATATTATGATAAATGTTTTATTTTTACATTATGGGAGATTCTCTTTGATTTTGCTTGGTAAATTCATGGTAAATGAGGTACAAAGTTATTTGCAAAACTACCATGTAGACATGTTGGTTACTCTGACTCACAGACTATGATCTTTAACTAGATCTTTGTCCTCAATCGTGCAATTTCTGTTGTACAATTCTACAACTGACAACTACATATAATTTAGTACGCAATATCGCATTCGTTTATGTTCTCAAAGATTTTCAAGTTGGAAGAAACAAATTCATTCAATTCGCACAACAAATTCGCAAAGTTTTAATAAAATTGTCTAAATATCCTGAAACCATTAAAAAATTGCACTTGTTCCAAAGTAAGTGAAAGTAAGTTCAAAATTATCAAAGCTGAGAAACCACAAAGTGGCCCAACACCATTTCATTTATTTTAGAAATTGTCCGGTTCTTGCATAACAGTGATCCCTATTTCGCTCCTAGGGAAAGTCAACTGTTGGAAGCAAAGCTGATATTCCTGCCTATAAATAACACTGACCCGTGGGTTCGCAAAATATAGATACACTAAAGTGGTTAGTTAGAAGTAGCATTTACTGGGCAAATAGATTCAAATTGTATATTTTTGGCCTTTTGTCCTATTTACTTAGGTATATATATTATGCAAAAGGCTTAATGATGTTTGTGTTGTACTTTATTACAGGCATTATTAAACTGTAGCAGACCAATTCTACAATATTGACAGTTGCTGATGATCGAAAGAGCAAAATTTATAAATAGTAATAGTAGTACTGTCTACCCCAAGTTTATACACCCTTGAGTTCACTCATGCTGTTGCTTACTCTCATCCTCAATCAGTGTTACATTGACGGCTGGCCCTTTTCTCTCTCCACTAACAGTGTTATTACTTTTACCTCTTACTCATGTTCATGCTCAAAATGTAGAGGAACACAAAGAAGGGGAAAGTCATTTCATTCATGGCTGAAATGTTGAAAAAGAACTCAAATAGCTCGTTCACTTTTCCCACTTTCTCTCTCTCACTGAATTTCACCAGTGTTGTATAGTGTTAAAGATTTTGCCCTAGTGAGGATAGTGAAAGTACACAACAACTTTCTCCGTACTTTGCCAGTTTACTTTTACCACTATTGCTTCTTCTTACCGTAAGAATCTTACGTATTACACAACAACAAAATTACCAAAAAAAGGCGGTATAAATATCAAAAGGAAGTTTGTGAGTAAGCAACAGCACGGAACCGGGGTCTGACTATGTGTGCTCATTTCATCTCTTCCTCCGCTTCGTCTGTTCATCTTACCCTGTCAAAACATAAAAGGCACTTGTAAAACTAAACAGGCAAAAAAAGGAGGAAGCAAAAGCTCCCATCACGGGAGATATTGGTAGGGGAGTGATACATTGATCATTTGAACTACCCAAAGGAAGATGTAACGTCTTCACAGGGGTTCGCGTCAATTTCGATTATTAATTCTTACGTACAAATGAATGTAGAAGGGTGGTACATGCTTACATGTATATATATATATATATATGCCAAAGTGGAGCGTTCTCATGTTGGGTAAGCCAAGATGACATATCTGGTTTGTATTTAGTTTCGTTTTAGTCACTAGCTATATACCGATTGATTTCTTAAACTTTATTGCATAACTTACACTATGCAGAACAATGGTTTTGTCAGCACAATTTTTGGCTTACATTTCTTGCAAAAAGAATGAGAAAGTAGCTCACTGTGCACATTGGCTTATGGAGACCACCATGAAGGTACATTTTTAGAATCACAGTTTAAGTGAACGGATAACTTGCAAGAATCTAATAAATCGAGATATTCGAATTCGGCTATCGTACATACTTACAGCGGTAAAAGATGTTCACATTACTGAAACTTTTAACTTTCAGCGTTTACTGGATTATTGTGCTACTTTGGCAGTCTTTTTTCGTACATGCATAATGTATACTAAAGGATGCGTGGGTTATAAATGATTATTGCGAAAGAAAATATTATATGCCAAGAACAAATGGAGATTATACAGGCTATTACATCAATAATGGAGGTAAAAGACAAGGATGGTATTAACTTTTTGTACTAATATTTTCCCATCTTTTCCTATGTGCACTGTTTCACTGCTTGCATTTCCTTTTTTAAAGCCTCCTTCCATATTTCGTGTTCCAGAAAAAACCCTCAAAACGGTGTTTCTCATACACCGTAAGGCTGGGAGGATAATCTTTTCTCGTTTATCAAGTGCTTTTTACTATGATAATGTTATGAATGGTGTATGCATACATTCTCGCGACATGGTAGGTGATGGTGGCGCGGTGAGATCCAAGAATGTATATAGTCCTCAATGCTTTCTTTTCCTTCCTATATGAAAATGCAAAATTTTGCGAATATCTGCAATATTATATACAACATATACAGTTCTAAAGATATGCACCCGCCTGGGAACATACCCCACGTGCAGTATAGCACTAAAACAGACTAGTGAGAATAGCGTTGTTAGAAATCACAGCACAGCGAAATCTAATAAGCCATTTTCTTTTCTCTGCTGACTGTCGACAGGAGCCATGCAACCAAATTAAATTGGAAGACTGAATGAGACAATACAAATGTGGTTGCTACACACACAGACTGTTTCATTGCAAAACTCGGTGGAGAAAGTGGAGTATATACCCAGACAATATATGGATCACATATTAATATAACAGCGGAGCCGGGTCTAAAGTCATCAAGAAGAGCTCTTGAGCCATACTCTTAAGTCACATAATACTAATCTCACTCTCTTGATCTGAAATATTGTAAGAATCTGCTCACTCTCCAGGTTCTCTCTTTGCACTCTCAGGAGATGCTTTCTAGCTTCGTGGCAGCTAATAATCATGTCAGCAATGAAACTACTGCATATACTCCCAGAAATAAGGTTAGTAAGTAATCAACAGAGGAGAGAAAATGGCTATTCTCAGACCTTGACATAAGGTACCAGGAAGGAAGGAGGGAGTATTATTATGAGCCATTCAATTCACACGGTAAATATATCACGTAACAATGATACTGTGTAGTGTGCCTTGTATATATCACGCACATAGACAGACGTGCATGTGCTCAAATGGAACTTGTACTTGTTCAGCAATGTCATCTTCCTTCCTGCTTATCCTATACTTATAAATGACATGTGTCGAAATCAATATGTTTCTCTTCTTTTACCACTATTATATTGGAATCTCACTTTTTACCATTTCTTACTGATAATCGGGAAGAGCAGACAAAATGTAGCTATCTGTCTGTGTGAGTCTACCTCTCCTCTTCTCATTTCTGTTTGTAGACTTGATTGCCTTTTCTTATGTTATGGGAAGGTTAAATAGAATGATAATCCCTCCAAACCCTAGGAGAATGCCCATTAATATAAAAAACAATCCCATGAGCTTCATCCTTCTCGTAAAACTTGCTCTCACGGAAAGGTAACAAGTAGGTTAGTATCTCATTTAGACAACGAGTCTTGTTTTAGCATCTTTCTTTCTAGTTTATGTATACGGAATGTGTATATACGCCGGAGTCACACTTTTATGTCCTATGAGTAATACAAGGAAACATAATTTTGGAAGCAAGCATTATGTACCTGGTGTCGGTGTCCCCGTTTCTTCATCATTTTACCTCATTTATCAACGATCCTTCAGCAGTTGATAATGAAAATAAAAGAAATAGCTTCCTTTCTTTTAATTAAACAACTGGTAGCATCTCAGGCTACACGTAATAATCTTGAGATTATTAGCAGTGTAACATGGCACGTACATTCTTGGCGTATTTGTGTAATGACTAGTAGCGCTGTACAGTAGGTTTGGACACCAACCGAGAGATTCATCATAATCTCAATCGCCATAGTGACGGAAGAAGTACAATGAAGCTCAACAGTATGGGATAACGGCTAGAGCACATTTAGTAGATTTTCAACACAATAATTCCTACAATAGCAAAAAAAATGAGTTGTGCGGATTCACTTCAGAAAATCCGACTTTAGTGACAGGAAGGTATATTATTAGATGGATTTTTACCAAGGACATTTAATGGAAAGGTGACAAGGTCAGGTCAGAGAGATCCAATATAATATTTTATGAAATATGTAGCTGTGTTAACTAGATATTTTGGTTGCCCAGTACTCACATTAGCAACCTGATGCAGTACTTGACAATTTATTACAGACGCCGGTTTATATAAAAACATAGCACATTTAACAATTACCTAATTTCTTATATTAATCAACGGATAACGTGCCCCAGCTCTTTTCCTACCCCTAACTCAAAAGGCATACATGACTGATTTGGCTTAACAGGAATTTTTCGCCTCCGGGTCGTCATGAGCGTACTTTAAGGTGAACAGACAAGGTGCAAGCAAATTGACAAGCCAGTGCCGCATTAACAAGGGCGAAGGCGTTCTCGCAGGTCTGATTGCGTTGTCAACCGGCACCTCATGAAATGTATCTGAATGCTGAGCGAGTATGTGGAACGGAAACAAATTTCCTGTACATCAATTTGCCGAGCGAACAGTGTAAATGTATCACTCGCAACAATACAGTACCGTCAAAGTTTGTGGTGTATCGAAAATGAAAAAGCGGAGAAGGACGACCGAGTATTTAAATGATCGCCGGTTGTTTGTAATAAAAATGCGTACAGCGCTCTTCAACTGTGTGCTAATTTACAGACGGGTAAAAAAACTGTAAAATCGGGAATTATATTACACTTTGAAATTAGTTTTCGGGCAAGTAATAGTTTTGCTGACCATTTCGAAATTTACGACAAATGAGTAAACAGTTTAAAGTTGGGCATGTTTATTATGCCGAACCCTATTGACATTCATTATGGATCTACATTCTGGTTCATTTTTCGATTACTTTTTTGCAAGGCGGGTGTGCATGTCATAAGAGTCTGGTTTATTGAAACCACATAGAGATCTAATTTTTTCTAATTTCGTAGAATTTCCTCTTGGCGAGCAGTAAAAGCGAAACAAACTAATTCAATTCCGTTGCATCTATTTTAGCTCACATCTTCTTGGTTTCATAAAAACTTGTCGTTGTTCGTTATCAGAACTTTGCACTCGTTTTTCCAGCGCCTCTGCATGGTTTCCCTTTCACCTGAACAAACCAAAGCTATATTCTGGGTTCAAGTACAAATACAAAATAATGGGTGGTCGTTCGTATATATATAAAACAGAAATGAAATAGAAATTGTAACACTTTTAAATAATTTAGAGCTTGAGCTTACATGCGCTTCACGTTCTACTGGAGTATCCATTTTGAACGACTGGCGACTGTCCTATCTACCGTAAATCTGTAAACGTAGAGAAAAATCATGGCACTGCGACGGTAGTGAAACCAATTCAATATGCCGAAAACCTCATTGTTAGAGCAGGACTGGATGATTTTGTACGGAACGAACTGCAATATTTTATGCATTTAGGTACTCATGGAAAGCATCTTAGGCACATCAATTTCTTTAATGTGGGCATCTGCTTCACATTCGTTTCCACAACGGGACCAATAAATATATGCATTTTGGACTTAAATTTGGAAGGGGTGAAACTCAAGTAGGATCAATACTCTTAACTTTATCAATTTTTACATTGCATCATTTTATATTGATGCAAATGCAGCAGAATGTGTGTGTGTCTGTTTGCATTCGCATTTCTGTTTTCTCTTTCTGCGTGAGCAATTTAGTGATATGAACAAAGTGAAAGTAGTGCAAACGCAAACATCCATTAAAATTAGCTGAAATGCTGAACTTAAAGATTTGTTTTGCTTTTCTACTCCCACCCATCATGCAACGAAAGACAATCTTTATCAAAGATTGCATAATTTTTATGCAGATTTACCGCACTGGTATGACACCAGATCCATTTCCCATCCCTGTAGTAAGTTCGTGAGGCTTTTTGCATAATTCGTGACGTGAATTCGAAGTAGTATGCATGCATCCGGCTACGTGTATACATACACGACCGTCTCAAGAGTCATACGTCTCAAGAAGCCGAAATTGACGTGTACAAGCTTTATCCTTTTCTTCTGTATCATAAATATATTGTGGATTATAATGGCACTATTTTGTATCGTTGTTGTTGTATAGTTCAGAGCAATAAAACAACTGTATTTCAAATTGACGCATTCTTGATGTCATAAAGAAAGGACTGTAAAGAAATTGTGCGAATGTTACTCTGTACAACAGAATATTTATCTATAACGTCTAGACCCCAGTAGTATGTGGAGTAGTGTCTTGAGAAGTGCCAACCATTAGAAAAAAACTAATATATCAGAACTCAAGGGTCCAATGAATGCAATGAGGAAAGAAAGGAGAAAAAACCGGCTGAATCTGAAGTCTCCATACTTCTTTTTATTGAGGACCTCTCCTGTCCTTCTCTCAAGGACAAGTTTGGCGCGGCTCCGTCTGAGTGAGCTTGATAAAAATCTGTAGCTCATTCTATTTTATATTAATTTGAAGGAAGACACAAGACAGTGAAAGTGGCCAACGATTGCAAGAAAAGACAAAGTGTCGTTGCCAAGATCATATAATATCCGTTACAGCACCAAATGACGAACATGTCTAATATCCAATATAACAGAGGGAGCGATTTAGAAGGATGCGTTAGTGAAAGTGAATGGCTTTCCAAAGTTTCTACGCTGACGCTGTCTCCGGCCTACTGATCGTGAGTAATCAGAATCAACTGCTAACATGGTTTTCCAAATTTCATTAATATTACCGCCATGATATCTCTTGAAGGGAGAGATTCTCGGTGCTAAGCAGAAAATCGACAAGATACTGTCGTGTCAATTAGATAACACAGAGGAGAACAAAGTGCAGCGGTGGTAAATTGTGACAAGTTTGCAGACGGTAATAAAAGGAAATTCGATGTCGTTTGTAGAACATTATTATGGCACATCATCATAATTTTGATTCCTTGCCGAATTATGACTACATACATACAGGCCTTGCGTATCTTACAGAGCAGCATGTAAACGTAAACGATTACACAAAAGCTCATTTCCTTCGAAAATGAAAGTCGGTGGAATTAATTACCGAAACTGAACCTATGCATATAATTAACGAAATGAAAACGTTATTGGCTCCGCCGAACTAGATTACATTGAAAGTGGAAAAATTGGATGTAAACAAAAGAGCCGGGAATTAAACAGAGTTAAAACCGAAATGTCAGGCAGGGGCAGGATTATTACTACTACTTCCTCCATTAATACTCAAGTCCTTGCAGAAAAACTCTGGCTTCTAGTCAAAGTGATGGTGATCATATCAATGAATGAATTAATATGTGAAAGTGGAAAAGCTGTCCGGATTTGCCTTTTACTTTGACAAACTTTTTTTTTCTGGGTCGACCGAATATTAAGAAAGTTGGCAAACTAGAAAAAAAAGTATACGATGTATGGTGGGATCAAAGAAACTTGTCCCTTGGTTGATATGTACATTTTTGCTATATTAGTAAATCCTCTTTTATCTTTAGTTTTCACTTTGTTCTTTTTGAGATGAATACATAATATATGCTTGTTTCAGTGTGTCCTTGAAGAGTTTTTTTTAAACTTGAAGATATTTGTACATCCATCTAGATGACTTTATGTACAAAATGTGAAGAAATTAAGTGATATATTTCATGTACCTAATTCTACATCCAACAGTTTTTTGTGATAAGTTCGTTTTAAAATCAAGACGAAATCCTTATTTAGCCTTCAGCAGCTCTGTATATAGTGAATAAAATATGTCCACCTTGTCTTTTTACCTTACCGCAGGTTGAATGGATGTGTGTCAACTGTCAACAGTTCCAGCAAAACTCCCCAACTCCTCCACGTGGAAAGTCCACAGAAAAAGGAGCAAAGCAATCCATTAGAAACGACAATTGGAAATCAACCTTGAACCTTGGCCACTGGAAACTTTTTGAAGAAAACAGTGGGGTACTCTGAGACACCCTTTAACCACGAATTACCTTTGAGGCAGCTCGAGACAAGGTCCATATTTTATGGATAGTTTCTGATTATGTGCCATTAGTCTCTTTAAGGCTATATTTTCCGTCAAGCAAATATTTAAGATTTATAGCGCGAATATATAAGGTGGACCGACAAAATAGTCGAGAGCACGGTTTTGTATTTTAACTCCCGTCTGTTTAATAATGTAGCATATTCCATTTAATGACTACTACAAGACACGAGCACAGAGAAAATGATGAAATATCTACATAATACAAATTGGATAAGAATATGTATTGCTGTTCCGGGGCGCTAACCAAATGTTGGAAACCACACGTGCATTACTTAAATTACCTTTTGCGCTTTATGAGCTTAAAACAGAAATAGGTGCAGCTGTGGCGGCTGGCGACTTATTTGTGGAATTGCCGCATATAGGCGCGCATATAACCACAATATTTTCGGGCTTCTATAAACTAATTAGATTTTCATCATGAAAGCGCCCATAACAAAATGATTACTATAATACGATACTAGAAATGACGATAGGGCTACTACGATGATTGCCTGAGAGCCGTTTTATTTTGAAGCTCATGGACACTCTGGTACTGGGAGGCTGGAGGAAAATTACATTGTAAAATGGAGTTAACTTTAATTATCTTGGATATTCTCTTTTCCAGTAGTAATAGGTACGTCATATGGATCTACGACAAATATGTGTTGGTTCTACTGGTGGCTGACGGCGACGTTAACACTGCCAACCAATACAAATGATATGAACCTACATTCTACCTAACTGTTGTGGCACATTGTGGTAACCTAGATGTCTATGTGGTCTCGTTTTGGATACATGCCTCATTGCTTATTCATGCTAAGAAAATTGCCCTTTATAATATTTAGCAGATTACAATACAAGAAGGAAAAACAAAGGGAATATCTAAGAGATTGTGTGAGTGTTATTTTCATTAAATTTCATTTACACAGACATCTCATATTTTACTCTCGTTGTTTCATCTTTGTACACATGAAAATTTTCATATTATATTAATGACATGCTTATATACCTCAATCTTCATGCGAATATAAATTTCCACACAGGGAATCAAATAGCCTCTCTATTCAGCATAAAAACCTCCAGTATGTAAACAGAATTCATTATTTTAGCATTCCGATAAGCTTACAATATGAATGTATGAGCCGTTTTATCTTGGTCATATAGGTATATGCATATTATCGCAGAGTACATTTTTTTCTTTATTCCTCCTCCTACATAAAAATACAAAAGTTTTTTTAAAAAATCCGTTGTTTCAACTACGTGTCCGATCTCTTTATTAAATTTTGTAGTGGTTTATCTCATTTTGCAACGCATTATATACATTGCGGTTTTAATAAATCTCATTATCCCGCATAGCAAAAGCTTCACACTTTTTTAGGTACACTAACTTGCCAGCCAACTTATTTCGTGAAAAAGTAGAAGTTTCCGCTCCCCTTTGGGTAAAAATACAGTTAGAATGTGGCAAGTAATTGGGTACGTTGTATATTAAATGAATTCATTAACGTAAAACTGGTAAAGGACTTTTACAAAAGAAAACGACTCTAAATTCCACGCAGCAATTCTGCCATGCTCTGTGCAGTCAGATATGAGAGAGAGGAACAAAGGAAAAAAACACTCTCTGAAATTCTTTCAAAGCTGATAAGATTTTCCGGTTTTTCGGCATGCTATCCGGATTATATATATTTCCATGCGCTGCTAAAGCTCAGCCCATGCGAATTTTTCTCTCAAGTTTGATGAAAATAATGTAAAATCTTTAACTGTTGCCACTAGCTTTCTAAAAAATTAAGAAATAAAGTTTCATGTATATAGCTTTTTGACTTGACTCTTTCCTTGTCTAAGACAACTAAAATATTTCCCATGTTGAGTAAAGCGAAATGTATGGGCGCAAACTTTTTTTACGCCACCATAATATATGCAATAATTTATAATTGTGTTGCGCAACTTAATCTTCTTGGGTGCCGGGAAAGTAAGATTGTAGCACGGACCCAAATTTTTTTTCGTGTCTGTTAAGAAGACAGCTATACTTGCTGCATTCCATCATTTTTGCGATGCTGCTATAGTTTATCACAGGTAGTTATTAGGGGCAAGCTAAGTCTACTATTGTTTTGTTTGTTATTATAGCTCAGCCTTGAACGACTTTTGTCTAGTTATATAGTGGTACTCTGGAGTCAAATTTTGTAAAATAGTTCAACCTACTTTTTCCGGATGTGTAGTTGTATTTCACTAAAACACTATACTATCATCCCATCATCATCATCATTATCACTTTCATTACTTGTACATTTGCTCTCCGCCATTTTTCGTCTAAACTGTTTTACAACCAGAGATTTGCACACCGTTGTCAGCTTAAGAATTAATGAGCCTTATCAATCACTTAAGTATAAAAATACTTTAAAACATTTTTCATACATTTGAAACTAGTAATTAATGTTAATGGAGTAATAATAGTGTATGGATAGTATTATAACTGGTGTTTAAATAATTATCGATCTGATAAAAAAATATCCAACTATTTTTTTTATCTGGTATTCACACAAGTAGTCATTTTCAATTTTGCGAGAACAGAACCGAAAACAACTTACGTATTTGGACAGAAGAGCAATATCAATATCCCATACAAAGGCCATATGAAAAGATCGAAAGAAGTGGACGATAGTGAGGATGACAGCATGTTAGAAGAGCCTTTACGCTTTCTGCTGAGCCAACTCTGATGTCTCATCTTGCCGAGTGGTAGACCGTGCAAGCAAAAACGGGTAATGGTCAAGAAATTGTTGGTGACAGCGGCACCAATCCCTTTTTGATAAAGTCCTTCAAACACTAAAAATCTCTCTGCACACTTGTCAATTGTCACTGTTGTTGATACCTGCCAGGATTTCAATTCCTCTGCGGTCCCAGTGGAATTATTGTATCATCATCAAAAATTTACGAACGTATTACCCAAGTTTTTATTTATATTTTTCTCCTCCCTTTTCACACCGCAAATATTTTACGTGATAATCTGCAGCAGACATTCAACGAAAGAAAAAAAAAGTTCTGTATTGTTTTTGTATTTGGAATATATTCTTTTTTGCATGACTGGCTCTATCAACCATTTTTTGCCGTTATACAAGCAGCAAATCGAGTTCCTTTTTCCATTTGCTGAACTCAGAGTCAATAAAAAAATTGCGAACAATTTTCTGATGAATGTATAGAATTTCAAGTGGTCACAATAAGTCAATAATGTTTATGCGCAGTTTGTTCTCTAATGGAACTACTAAATTAGAAGTTAAGCTGTTTAGTTTAAACCAGCACGATTAAATGCTTTTGTGTAATGTTCCGTTGCAGACACCACATTACTACGTAATGGTCAATTATTATATCATGTCTTACTATTATTACCATGTATGAATTTTCCCGTGGACGCTTCAAGAAACTAAGTGGTCCATGCAGAACAACACACTGTGATGTGATTTTATGTTCCAATCACTTCATATATATAACTTGAGAGGAAGACTTTTTTAGCCTTTGCAAACTACCACTGGCCAAACAAGAAGCACGTATTAGTAGTAAATACACACACACGAAGCGTGTTAAGAAAATATATGGTTTCTCTAGCGCTAGACGCTTGTCTCGACTAATGTTTGAAGTCACTAAACGACTAGCATCCCAACCACTGCTTCTGTTGCTGTTTGTTCGTTTTCTGTTTGATGGAGGCAGAGAGAAAGATGGAATGAGATCGAAAAGAGAAAGTAAAGTGTGTAGGTTCCACCGCCGCCGATTTCTAAAGTTATGTGAAGGAGTCATCCATACCGAAGTGGTAAAATGCGTTGTTGTTGTTGCTGGTGGCTGGTGGAGGGTGACTAGCTCTGTGAAAAGCAAGTAAGCCAAAGAGTCAAAAGCCGATATTGGAAAAGAGTGAGTATGATAATAGTATGTTGTAGTAGCTTGCTGCTGCTGAGAATAGTGCAGTGGCTGAGAGAGTTTTGCGAGTTCCTTCAGGAGAAAGCTCTGGCAGGGAGGAGGACGACGCTGCGCTGCTATGAAGGAGAGAGCAGTTCTCTACTCGTCTGAAAGGAAACCAGGAAAGAATGGAAGGAAACGTAAAACGTTGGCTTATAAAGTTTACTAAATACAATGTATGATGATCATCATCTTCCTCTCTGGTTGCTGGTGTGTGTGTGCCTGTGCCACTGGACCACTGCTACGCTTCATGATGCACGATCCACACACAAAGACTTTGCGCGTCTTCTTCTCTTTTGGTGGCGTGTGTATAAAAAGCTGCATCAGAGATTGTCAGTTGCAAAAAGGAAGAGAGAGAGATGCGCCTGGTTTTTGTTGTTCCTTTCACAGGCTGATTGAAGGACTCGACTGGTTTTCGCATCCATCCATTGCAATAAAAACACTAGTCAACGGACGAAAAAACCTGTGCGTTTTTGTTTGTACAGAAGTTTTTGCACTTGACACATACACTGTGCAAACTATAGCGATTATACTACCTAATAACCCACCCAACTCAACTGCTGCAGCAGCAGCGTCATCGTATCAACATGTTTAGTAGATACCACTACTAGACGATAGTTCCCTCTGACTCCGGTTTGAATTTTTTATTTAAACAAAATTGGATAGATAGAAATGTCTGAGATACGTACGTACTACCACCACACCAGCATTGTTTTTTTACATTTTGAATTATGCGAGGTCCCACGTGGAAAACTTCACAGTTTTTTTTACCACACATTCAACGAAAAAAGCCTGCATTATGTGGATATATGCATGCATCCATTTGTTGAAAGAAGAAGATGAATTTCTATTCTATAAAATATTGTATTTTTCCGTAGTCTCTTTTTTTCGATGTGGCAAGTGTAAAACAAGAAATTTTTATCATGAAACACTGTTTACTGATATATTTGCATAGATCAAGAAGTGTATCCTCTCTAGCAAGCGATGATGATGCTGACTCTGAGGAGGATATGACTACTGGGAACGAAGAAAGTAGTTTGGTGGGCATCAACGATTTCAGAAAATAGTATTTCCTATATCAAGCCTTTGCAGACGTGTAAAATTCAAAAACTATTTTTCGTTTACCATAATGCTCACGCAGCATCCATCTTGTCTCCTTTTCCGCCATCAGCTTTGCTACTTGAGTTTTGGATACAAAACTTTTTAAAGGGTCGCAGACAAAACAAAATTACATGTATGTATGTACGCATATTGATTTCAGGAGTACAATTTTAAAACGTTTAGACTTTCACGTATTATACGTCCAGGGAGACGAGTACACAAACAAGGAACCCTGGAGAGTATTGGCAATTTGTGTGACTGAAAACAGAAGTATAAATACAGAATACAAATTTTTACCAGAAACTTGTATACAACGGTTTGTTTATTTAAATAACTAGAAGCATATCAGAGAAACAAACTTCTGACGAATTTTAATTTTCTGAAAAACTTAACATTACTTTACTCTCGTAAATAATTCCTTTGAAGCTCCCGATAAAGTTGGACATCAATATTTGAATTTTAGATTTCTTTCACTCGTTAGCAAATAGTAAAAGGTAAAGGAAGAAATGGTTTATATTTATGTAGGTACATTAATACTTTAGTAAATACGGTCGAAGCAGTTTGTATCTCAATGTTATCCATTTTTTGAGATGTACATATTATTATTCTATACATTTTTTATCACTGGGTTACAGCACAACAAATATTTTGTAAACTTTCCATTTATCTTTGCTAATTCCAATTATTATGTACGTCCATGAATATTTTCATTCAAATTCGACTTCGTATGCTTTAATAATATCCTAAAATGCACGTTATAAGAAAAAAATACTTTTTCATGAATGTATTTATAGTAACAGTGGAACATATAATATTTGGACAAAGGCATTTGGATCGATGAACCTTTTTTATTCTCTTGACAATTTTAAAGAAGGTTGCGAAACGGAAAGGTACACACCTGCCGATGGCAATATATTTCGCTGACTGAGGGCATGCTTCCTGCAACGGGCACTTTAGCAGCTTCCGGAAACGACGTCATTGATTGAGAGAAAAAAACCTGAAAATTTGAAACTGCTGAAATGTTTGCAATGGTTACCATTATTACAAATTCCGGGGCTTAAAAAAAGTGCTGAGGACGCATTTTAATGGAGGCTCAAAGTCTAAGTAGATATATTGTAGTTACTATTTGCTCTTCTTTTTGCTGTTTATAGTTTTCTTTGGCTGCTACCTATTCTACCTATTTTATTTTTATTCGTGATGTAAGGACTGGAGGAAAAGCTTAATGTTTGAAAGAAAATGCCAAAGATTTCAGAAAAAAACCTACATGTAATGTATACAGACATTAGGTATATGTACAAACGAACTATTGACTGATACTCTTTTGTATCAGCTTTCTCTTGGTATTGGTATTGGTACGGAGAAAATCGAATATCTATACAATTATCATTTGCCCAAGCTGAGCTAACGAAAAATATTGAAGTAAACAACTTGATGAAATGTCTTCCGATTTTTGAGCGAATGAGAATAGTTATATGCGAACTGCAATGAGCTTGCCTCATCTCTAGTCACTTAAAGTAAAAGAATCCCATCTTTACAAGAACATTAGTGCATACTGTCACAAACTGAAAAGTTTGCTGATTACGATGAGCAATGAGTTTTGCCATGCATCTTAAAGTTTATACTGAACTTGTAAAATTATCTTTTTGATCTTAACTTGTTGAGAACTTCAAATCAATCTAAAAGCATTACAAGAAATGCTGCAAAGCTGGTTCTATTTTTTCAAAACTTGGAGCGGAAACAATATACGTACATATTAACTGTATTCTAATTAAAGTATATACTTATATGTATACGTCAGCCTACACAAAAGTGGTTAGGTAGATTAAATGTTCATGATCTTTGTATGGAAATCGCAAGTGAACAAAAAGCGACACTTTTTTGTGATGAGACAAGTTTTCCCCTAATACATATTCATATACGGAACTTCCGGAAATGCGGCTTCTGGCCATGAATAGTAGTAGACAAAGGAGCCCAATGAAGATCAAGCTCCGATATGCATGCATATCGTGTACTCCTCAATGCATACATTACTAGTTTCCATTATGCATCAGTGGTTTTATCCAGCGTATTGCCATGCTATATGTTATACCTCAATAATACGTAATAATGTGTATCTTAGAGTTTTTAGGTTGAGCCAAACAGATTTCACTTTCACCTCCTCATGATCGTAGCAGAGTCGATTCGTCTTTTCCGGCGTCTCCTTAAGACTGTCATTCCCAAGCGACGACAATAACGAAAGTTTGTGTAATGAATTGACGTGTAAAATGAGAACAAACCGCATTTGCTGAAGCGACATTTTTCACGACATGTTAAATGACACGCCCACACATCAACATCACACCGATGAAGAATCAGAAATCCTTTTGTAACACACACATAGACTTGTTTTTGTACGATAAAACTACTTGATGCGGGAAATGAACGATGATTGATTATATTCTCGTTTTAACGAGCAGTAGTGGAACACAAAATTTTAGCATTTATCAGTCGTTGACACTAGGATGATGTACAGGAAGAGCAAGCAAATAAACATGCTGTCATACTTTCATTGTTTACTTGCTCGCTGGATTAGACTCCTGATCCAATTAAAGTATACAATTAATATGGTTTTGTGGAAACAGTTTTGCCTCGCGTCTTATAAGTAAGATCATCATGTGAACTGTGAACACCGCACATCATCGTAAGGACTAAGGACCAATCACAGTACTTGCTTCTTACGCAACCACAGTTCACTCAGTATGACATTTGCTGTAAATCCGAAGAGTGATGTCTTTTAATATACATTACAAAAGTATATTGATAGCTGGTTATTACTACATTTTTAGGACATGTACATACGTACCTAAAACAGCATTATGATGGAAACATCCTAGAGAAAGTCCATTCCATTTGCTGCAGAGATGCCTTTTGAATTAGTTATATGGAAGACGTTATATTGTGTGTCGTATTGCTGGAAAACATTCAAATATTTAATACAGAGCAGTGACCGATAAGGTATTGCAGCCCCTTGTAAGGCAGTAAGACCAAGTTTATTGGCAATATTGTAATGCTGATGGAAGAATACAATGAATGCTGTAAGAAGTTCAATTCAAATACCGGTTCAATCAGTACGAAGTCAATTAACGGCCGTTGCACATTGCCCCAAAGTTTATCGACCGAACTAGGTATATCGCATTTTGATTCAGCTAGGATAGATGGACTTAAATATTCGTACCCACATGTCATTTATGTAGCTGAAAATCGTCATTACTGATTAACAATTAAAAAATATTGTTTCAAAATAGAAACAAAAAGGAATACAATATGACAAACCAAGCTGACCTACGTCACTGGCTTTCTTTTGGATTTTTCCCTATGTAAATACGATAAAAATTTGTCCCACAGATTGTATTTGTCCCTTAGTATTTTGCGTCCTGAAGACTGACAACTAAATTTCTGTTCTGGTCCGACACATTATCTTCATTGTACTCCAGAGGTTGTATTTTGTACGCTGTAAGATTGGACATGCGATAATCGTAACTTTATATAAACCTTTCTGGTAAATAGTTTCATTGCTATTGTACGTGTGCTTGCTTTATTAATTTAGTATTCTGCAGAAATGCCAAACAATCTTTCTGTACATAAGCTTCATTACATAAATTAAAAACTAAAGGTATCAATGTAGACTGAAGTCTGTCCCAATTAATTACAAGCTGCTTTTAATTGTATTTCTACGGCTAAATAAGCCCTCATCTTAATACTGAGAAAGAACAAAGTGATGTATATAATACGTATGTGATTATGGTTTCATTAATTTAAATATAACAATGTGAAATATTATGTTTCATTGTTGCGAGTGAGTAATGAGTTAAAAGGAGCTGTTAGATTTACTGAGGAGAACCCTTTTGCGTAAACGGAGGAAATTGAATCGTCACAGTTACTTTTACCTTGTTTCTTTTGAATCCCATTTCTTTGGAAGATCAAAAAAGATGAGAAAGAGAGAACGACTGCGACAATTTTACAAACTACGTAAAATTATGGAGGAACTAATGCAGTCTTAAAATTCTAATTTCCCCAGTTTGTCAAAATTCTCAGTTTTTAATGATTTTACACTAATTTATACTAAATTGCTAGCATTTTTTTGACAAGTTTAGTAATTTGTTTTCAACATGGGCTCCAAGACTGAAATATCTATTGAAGAGTTGGCAAAGCATAACACAGAAAGAGACGCTTGGATGGCCCTTAATGGTAATCAAGCATCAATTAAATTATTTTTTGAAATAAAACCAGAAGACTCCGTAATTCCAATGACATTTGTAGCTATTGAATTCTAAAGTAATTTGGCTTGTTATGTGCGTAGGGAAAGTTTACGATGTCACTACATACATATCGAAGCATCCTGGGGGGAAGGCAAACGTTATGCTAGGGGTTGGAAAAGATGCGACCACATTATTCAAGCAGGTAACATGACTCGTTTCAGTAACAAAAGTAATATCAGTTCGTGTAGGCGAACTCATTTTATTATTGTTCTTTTTTTTGAAATGTTCGTTTTCTCTTGTTTAACAAACATGTTGACGTTGTTGCGTGTAGGCACACGCTTATGTGGATCCAGATAGCATGTTAAAACAAGTGGGCATATTGAAAAAGTGAGTCAAGCAATAATGCAAAGAAAGGAAAGAACTTGGAGCGAAAGATGTAAATAGTAATCAGTTTTCCATCACCAACTTTAGAACGAACGGAAGTCGATTCCTGGAAGTATGAAATACTTTCCTGCTGCAGCTGATATGAGATTTCATCAACAACGGCATTGGAATTAGAACCCAACGCAAAACACAATGGACCATGTAGTGTGGAAACATTTTATGAACTGTCTCAAAAAATGCCGTTATTCCAAATTCTGAATGAAATAAAAAAATATGGATGGAATGTGCCATCTCTGAGGAGAGAATATCATATTTCAAATGTTCATTTATTTATTGCATAACACATACTACATATTAGTGACGAGTGGCATATATAGGTAGACAGGATGTTATTGCCGTGTCGTATATGTATCTGTATCACTAGAAAAATTAGATGCACATAAAAATGTTGCTCCATAAGGTAAGTGTCACCTGCCAAGTATCCAGATATCCAATTTACAAGAAAGCATGGTTTAGTATATTTCCTAGTTTGTGTGGTGGTGGTGGTAGACCTGACTGAAAAATCACCTTCTGCTTATTTCTACATAGCTTATGTTTGTAGGTATATATATGTTCGATGACGAATGTATCTTGGAGTAAGCACAATGAATCACAAATCAAAGAAAAGATAAAAAACTGGAGTGAAATATTGCTTGCGAAGAAAAGAGAAGCAATTTCTATATGTGATGATGTACGGTAGTCAAACTAGAAGTACTGAAATGTTTAGCATGAATCAAATTTGAACTGGGTTCACAACCTTCCAAATCAATAGAAATCAAATTTAGGCATAATTTTAGAGCATCAAACTACCCACCCACCTGAAAGCTTCCATCACTATTCCATAAATATACACAGTATTCAATCAAGAAGCATATTTCAAAGGGATGGGTATTCATTTTTTTGTACAATGCGCGCCAAGAGATTACGTTTGGGACGGAAGCCCAGATAAATTATGAACAAAGAGGCGGATATCAATCATTCCCCAATGTGTGTTGTGCCATTATATTCTCTGAAATACAATGTGGTAAAAAAACGTACTGGTAGAAATTTCTAAAAAACACCACACACAGTGAGAGAGGTGAAATGGATGGTAAGTTAGGTCTTGTATTTACCTATACCTTCATGTGCTCACGAGTGACGCCAAACCACTCTAAATAAAACGCATGGTGCATCTAGTGAAAATAAATGGGTAAGGCATAGCACACACGCCAACAAGCAAGGAGGCTTGGCCCCTTGGTCGGGGAGGTTTTCTTTCATTTCGTTGAGCAGGACTGAATCAAGGTTTTCATGTGAATTCAGGCAGAAATACACGGAAAGGAAACAAGAGGAGAAAAAAAAAAGAATTGTCAGGGAAAGTAATACAAAAGAAGAAAATGGTCGAAGAGAGATGGATTTGAGAAGGTATAATGCAGCCCACCACCACCACATTCATTTCCTCCCCTATACAGCTTTTCCTTGCTGAAGGTTGAAGGTAAAGTGAAAGTAAACGTATATCAATGTTTGCGACGACGACGACGGACCACACACGCCATAAGCCTGCTCTGGAGAATATCCCGTTTTCCATTAGAATAATATTCAGTGATTGTGAGAGGAAAGAATATATGTCGGTATTACTACACGATCACTAGACATTACACCGACTTTACTCAATACATTTAACACTTGAGAAAATCTGATCTCCACAATCATGTCTCATGTGATTGGGATAATAGCAGTATATGCTTAAATTCCCACATTGAGTGGACAAATACAAAAGGAGACATTAGAATACATCGGGAAAATACTAATAATGCGAGTAACGGTAGGAGTAACATGCACGTGAGCCAGTGCCCATGATGGATGCACATAAAAAATTCCGCTTGTACACTGTTTATATGGAAGCTGATGTGCAAAGCTCTTTGTCATTGAAACTTTATTTTTTTGCTTTTAAAACGGGAAAAAAATCTAGACATGATAGGACAGTATAGGCGGTGAATGAAAATAAGGGGATTACTTTTGCTTAGATAAATTGGCTGAGACTAAAGCTAAGACGGTGAGTTTTAAGTAAATGGGAGCCAACACATGGGCGCCTCGAGAAAAATTGCATACGACAGACACATCAAGACGAGTAGTTGCCGTAAAACAGCAACTTTTCCGAAAACCAATATTATTGGGCATTTAACACGGACAAAGTGCTTGAAGGGTTGTATTGAGTGCTCTGTCAAGTCTTTGAGCACTCACTCCATTTGTTTCAGATTTTGCCATATTCATTTGCTTCATCTGTATTTTTTTGGAGCTCTCAATATTCTGGGAATGGTGAACCAAAATACCAACAAAACATAATGAGCTTGCTTTATACGACAGGGTTTCTACTATTTTTTCAACTTATTGCTACACACAGCTTAATTTATTAACAGAAATAAAGTTAAACGATTCGCCAGCTCGGGGAGAAAGCATCCTACAAACTAAACTGTACGATGATGGGGCAAAATTGAGTACCTCTGTGCGACCCAATGTAGTACAAAGGACAGGTACCTGGCGCGTGTACAAGTATCAAGGTATGAATGCAGTTGAAATTTTGTTCCCGAACCAATATTGGAGCATCCTTTTGGAAAAAGCAACAACAGCAAATAGTACAACAACGACATAATATACAATACAACTTCAACAGAGCGAAACCAATTAGCAATAAATAGTTGTTGTTGTCGTCCTCTCCCGCATATCATTTCACCATTAGTAATAATCTTTATTTTTATCATTCCAACGTTGACGTTGAATATTATTGTTCTATTTTCGACGGCCTGACTCGAAACAAAAGTAGTAAGTGGGTGGTCGGAAATGGAAAGTTTGTACTAGTTTTCCCTACATCCGGAAAAGATGCAGCAAAAACGGAATGCACAAACTCAAGTACTTGCTCTTTTCATTGCGGATGGTAAGAAAAAAAATCGACTACGCTGCTGCTGCTGGTGCAAACAAGAATATTATGTGCCAGCTCACTCAGAAATACCTTAAAGGGAACACATGTGTGTGTGAATTGATGTGGGGGCAAAAAAAAACTGCAAAAAACGAGGAATTCATTCCCATGTGGACTTCACCTCTTCCTTCCACTTGTATTGTGTTGGCCTGGGATCTGTAGTAGAGTGGATACAGTTTATAATGTATAAAAAAGCTACTTTTGGAAAGTACATTATACTATCTTGCTAGCAGTGCGAAACATGGCCTGAAACGGAAATACAGTTTATGTACAACTGATACTAGTCACTAGTGAAGGGTCTTGAAAAGTACAAATGCACCAGAGATAGCAAAGCAGGGGTCCATTAAAGTTTTATTGTTAAGCTTTCTGCAGCTTTTTCCCCACTTGTGTTTTTCATGATACACAGGCTTTCCTATTTCAACCGTGAAAACCTGCTTTGACGCTTTAGGTAAAAGGGGGAAAAGGAGAGAGAGAGAGAGAGAGAGAGAAAGGAGACGACGTGCAAAACAAAATTCCAGTTTACCTCACATTTTTATCAAGGCATAAAACTTGGGACTGTACTGATTACAGAGCAATAACTGACTGACAAGATATATTATGGTCAAACAAGAAAACACGCTACCTACACATCATATATCTTTCCAGAGAGACCATGCTGATATGGATAAGCACACGTCAGTACTGGTAATTCCGTCGCAACCGTAAAAATGTATTATGCATTTTGCTATGCCACTTTCATCTTATTGTTAGCAAAAGTATTAACCAAGCCAATGCGACGTAAGGGAGGGATGCTTCGGAGCTTTTTTTATGTTTTGTTGTTTTTACAATGCAACCGCTGACATGGTAAGTAAAAGTGGAGGAATGTCTGGTAGTAGTACATGTATATTGTTTTAGAAATACATCCGGTCCTTTTTGAAAGAACTCTCTCCCAAGTTTACTTTAGTTCACTAAACTTCAAACAAAGTTTACTGACCAGCAATAATGCGTTTGGCATCTTTTTTTGTTTTGTTTTTTTTATAAATCTAATTTGAACACTGTACAAAATTTTTTAAAACTTTGCGAGTCATACTATATATATTACATTATGAAATCCAATTCCATAGTTTTGTGATGGGGACGCTGAAATAAATATACGAAGCATGAATCATGAATATAATTTCGATGAAAGGCTGTAAGAATCGAATGGCGAGGGAAATAGCAAAATGGCGCATTTCCTGTTGTGTCGTACTCACGGTAGTACACGGCAGTTTTATTGCAAAAACATCTTCTTGTAGCTTCTTTTATACCTTCCTGTCATTGTACAAAAAGTCGCAATATTTGAACCTGATAATGATTCTGTTCATGATCTCTTTGTTTTCATTCCATTTTGTATTTGTTCTTAAAATACTTTATAATTTGTCATCCATACGAGAGTAGAAAAGCAAACTGGAGTGTTCCGATTACAGAGTCCAGTCATTGTCCGTCTAAATTACACTTGTCAATGTGATCCTAATATTATTTTGGGATTTGGGATGTCGTAGTTTTATATGAGTATATAGTGGTGGCATACAAATCGCCCGACTTTGGCAATGTTTGTACTAAAAGCATGTTTATGTGCACGCCATAAAAGGTAGACCATTGATACTATATAACATTGCTCATTCAATTTGGCCTTACAACATGCCTTGTCGTCGTGATAATATAAAGGACAGGGTGGAGAGATACCGATACCATCATCATCACAGACTCCGAGTTCATCAGTGCAGATCCGGTTGTAATCCATGTTAAACGATTCGGAACTATTTCCTTTCTCTGCTGTCGCCTCTCTTGCTGCTGCTATTGAGAAGGCATACAGACAAAAGAGAAAATATAATGATGGAGTATTTGTCATCTCCTTCTTCATAGTTTCATAAAGTCTTGTCCTTGACTATTCACAAGAAACGATCGGTGGTAGGTACAACCCAAATGAACCAGCGAACCAAGAAGAGAAAGGAAAGCACGAGTTATGGCAATTGCAGCACTTGGTCCTGTTCTTATATTTAGAAGGGGGCAAAATTGAGTCTCTGAAACACTGGGGCACTGGAGGCAATGGGGAAATAAAGTGGTCCTCATTGCTTCCCCAATTAACTTGGGATTAGTAACGGAATTCCTTTATAAAATTACGTATTGCTTTGATAAAAACACAAACTATAGGTCAACGAATATGGGACATATGGCTGTGTTATAATTATGAACATTTGACATGCATAAAGGAGGAACTCTCTTGGGTCGAATTTCTAAGAAGTTGAAGTGGAGCGACAAAAACTCTTGTCAAAATGATCAAAAGAAGGAGTACTTTAGCGAATGTTACCTTTGGCTGAAGAAAAACGTCATTCTTTTTGCATTATGTTCCAAAAGTGAAACGAAACGTAAAGTTTTTTTTGAAGATTCGCAATATTTAATGACTAGTGAAAATGAGAACATGGTACTGAAAAATACCTGCCATATTACTGACTATTTATAAGCCCAGAGTTTGACATATAAATATATACAGCACGTCATCACACTAGAAATTACGCTTTAGTTATCGGCTTTATTTTACAATATGAAATTTACAATTTAACTTGTGTGTTCATACAGTCGAATTAATGCATCAAGAAGCACTCAATGCACCAACTTTACTTTCAGTACTTGAATAAGCTTTGACTTGGTTGCATATACAAAGTATCAAAGTCATGTAAGTTGTTTGTTGGATAGTATTTCAAAGAACACAAATGTCCTCATCAAATAACGTTAGGCATGATTTTAACAAGATTGCTATTAATTTTCAAATAAATGCCAGCAAGTAAGCGTATGAGCTTATATTGTATTGTTCGTGTTTAAAAGGCTTAAACATGTTTACCAGAGAGCAATCTCGTACTCCGGTATGATACCGGTCAGGTAAGATCATTGCCCTTCTATATTCCATACGTACTGCCCTTTTCTTAGAATCTGATGACAAAATTATTTAGGTATAGATGCAAAATGTAGTACCTGTTCTAAAACAAATAGCAACTTCTTCTTGATCACAAAACAAGTGGAAGAACCTGATCTCACTCTGCGAGATTGACAATGCGAAAATCTGTACTTGCATTCTTCCGGGTATGTTTTGCTGATTTATTTATTCATGAGAGTATTAGCAAGAGTGAGTACACCTTAATGATCACCTCTTGTGTTGCACCTCAACGAGGATCTCATTTTCGGTCCAGCAACAGACCGAAGAGGATTACTTGTTTGTTAGTTTGAGTGTAATAGTTTCGACTGTTGACTGTGTACGTGTATGGTGAACTGCACACATCATCATCATCATGGGGAAATTTGATTTTACAGTGATTCTATTCTCTGGTAGGTTCATATTTATCTGTCGTCTCGTCTCCTCATTCCATGCCCATGTACGCGTATAGTAAACGCATGCATATGAAAAGTGCTGTCACTTTCCAAAAAACAAAGGCATTTAATTAAGGGACAAAATTTAGGCCAATTCAATATTTTCCTATTTTGCTTTTCCAGTGTACTTTGTAGTGACACTGGTAGTGGGAGCGAAGGATGCCTCCAGTGGGGAGACCGACTATGATAATGCATCATTTTTCATCGACTCGGTTCACTCCGTAGCCAGCGACGTGGCAAAGGTAAATTTGATGACAGAAATATTGCTATTTGGTGAATATAAAACTCATTATTTCAACGCGAATCTATATTATATTTTGGCGGAACTTTTTTTACACCATAACATTATACAAGTTTCAACAACAGTGTTTTTTACTCATATTTTTATTTAAGTGAATTTCCATTCTCTTGTCGTTCAAACAGAATACGGTGGTACACGATGACAAAGTGGTGTGGTCTCCATTCAGCGTGGTCAATGTCCTGTCTGTCCATAATTTAACGGAGAACTCAACCGTTTTACAAAATGGATTCAACTCTGCCATCGAATATCTCGTAAGCAATTTCATAATGTATTTCAGATACTCTCTCTCTCTCTACTTGGTGACTGGCTCAGTTCCGAAATGGATTGTGTTATTATCATGTAATAATGCTGACAAGTTTGCGGTGGTGGCATACATTTTTTACCTTGAGCAGCCAAGAGAAAACTGCAACTGACAAAGCGAAAAAACAATGCTAAGCAAGCATTTATAGGCAATTTTGGGCATTAAATCAATGTCAACAAAAGCTGTTCTTTGTACACGTATAATATATATATAAGTCTTATCATCTAAAATCCGCCCAAGTTTCTCTCCTTTGTTCAGCTGATTTACTAAAAAGGTTTTTATTAAATCGTTGTGCTGCTGGTGTGCTGGTAAGTTGGATGACTCTATTGAGAGTGCTACTCTCTCTTGCGTTGCATAATATACATGATTAGAAACAAGAAACAAACCGTTTGCTTGAATGCTCACTGCTTTTTAGTTACTTCTTCATTGTGCATGTTGTAAAGTTTGTTTCTTCCCTTTACCACTTTCGTGTGAGACGTGTATACTGCGTGAATAACCCGTTTCACTTGTCTGCCCGCAAACGATAAATATATTATGCTTCATCTTTTTGACGTTTCATGGGGGTTACGTAATATTATTATAAATAATAATATGAGAGGGGAAGCTGCAAGGGGGCAGCTTGTTTATTTTATTATTATTATTTTAAAAGAATTTATTTACTGCCCATGTAAATTTATGTTTTTAGTCGCTGGCTTTTGATTATTATATCGCCATACACACTGATTGTTTCTTTGTAGCAAAAGGAGCAGTCAAGTGGACTGAATATAACAAGGATCCAGTTTGGTTACACAAAGGACAGCGACTTGGTGAACGAAAGCGATACGACGTTTCCCATGTTTCGCTACCCTGAGTACGACGGAAACTTGACGGATGTCATCGAAAGCAAGTTTTCAGAACTAACCACCGGCATGGTTCCTAACAGAACTGAAGAGCACGCTAGTCAGTCAACCGAAGGTAAATGCAAAATGCTGATTATTCTAAGGTTCAGTCTAAATCTAATGATAATATAAACATCTTCCTTATAGTATAAAATAATAGTTGATATTATATGCATGCATGTTAGCTTGTGGCGAGATATTGGTACATTGGTCGGTTTAACCTGATGTATGACGCAAACTGGTAAATAGTGAATTCTAAAATTGAACAGAACAAAGGGAGTGAATGAAATTAAGGTAATGTACTGTGTGCAGCTTTTGCACGAACTGATGATGATTGGCAAATATCATAATCGGGTTCTCACAGCAAAATGCAATCAAGTACTCAGTCTTCACCTCACCTTTTCTCTTTAATTTGTTTTGCACGTTAGGTATCTGTTGCTTTTCGGCATGACGCCATTGTCTTGTATAAGAAGCATGTACATATAATATACATACATACATTACCTACACACACGTTCGCCAATCGTCAAGAGCAATGAATTTTGGAGGAAAAAAAGTTAACTAGATTCTCTCACTAAATTTCAGATCGCTTGGAGATCCCTCGTGAAAATGTCTCTGCGATTTATGTCACTGCAATGGGACTAAGAGCTTCGTGGGAGACTCCATTTCATCCGCGATATGCACGGAAAACTAGGTTCTTTTTGAATTCTACTCACACCACCAAAGTCAAGTACTACAACAACATTGGATTCTACAAGTACGCCAGATTCTCCGAGCTGGATAATTGTACTGCTGTTGCCATTCCGCTCAAAGATGTAAGTGTATATACATACATCACACATTACTGAAAAAGTGCCAGTTGCACCATTTGATGTGCATATCTTTTGCACAAAAACGCCGAACGAAACATAGCCACATAATATGAAATTCTTTGGGTAGACACCTACATAAATGCATAGCGTACGTATCCACTATATATCTACTTTTGACATAAACGTATTATCGTCCGGAAAAGATCAATCACAAAAGTTGTTTATTATTGTGTTACTACTTCTGCTAACAACAACACTGATCCAACAAACAGCAAAATGAACTTACCTTTTGTACGACTTTCCAGAGAAATGTTGTGTTTACGTAGGGACAGAATGAAATTCGCTGAGAGCGAACGCTCCCTCGTGCTGGAGCAAAGGGCTTCCATCATATTTTCTGGAAGCTCTCTGTCATACACCTTCTGTTTATCCTATATATTATCTATTCCATGTGTTAATTCCCCTTTCCCCGTTTCTAACTCTATCTGTCCTCCTCGCATCACTTTTTTTGTGTGTTTAACCCATTTTTTCACAGAATGATGAAGTATAGTAGTGTAGAGACGTGGAATGAGTTGCTCTGCTGCCACGCACTACTGTTGTTGTACATGAGTGAAAATATACTTCATTATTTGCATGTGATACCTTAATCTTTTTCGACAATTTTCTCCTGAAACACTACTACGAAAAAGTTAAAACAACGGGTATATATGTATAATATGCCATGTTCTTTATTTCAGACTCATAAGCTCTACATGATTGTTTTGAGACCATCAACACCGGAAGGGATTATGAATCTCAGTCTGATCCTTGATCAAACACAAAACTTGAGTCAAGTACTCTGGTCCAAATTCCGCACAAGACGGGTACAACTCAGCTTGCCAAAGCTCAACATCGACAGTCAGGTATGCATTTTCAGATTCCTTTGTTTGTAGTATATCCAGTTATATGATACGAACATGAGCATCATGATGATTCATGATTTACATCTACACTTGTGGGTGGCGGTGAAGGTATTGCATCATGCAAGCAGGAGGTTCTTCTCTCTGCCTGTTCTCTTTATTCATTCATGCCATCATACTTCCTTGTAATTTAGTAATTTACAGGATGCATTTTTCCTGGTTAAGTTCTGTGCAAAATGTATCTGCATTTAATTGATGCGCTACTCAAAATCCCTCAAATAATGCATGCCTTTTTAAATAATCTGAATACTACAGGGAAATAAAGATGGAAATAATGCTGGGGTTTAGAATTATATTTTAAAACGAGCATTCCATTTCCAAATTTATTCTATGATGAACTTACATTATGGTCTGTGTTAATTTTTCTCACAGATTCCGTTTATATACAGCACACCTGAAAATAAAAACATTACCCTGATGCAACTTGGCTCACTTACCCTAACTTACACTGGAATAACCAACAATTTCACGCCGGATCCGCATCATCGCAGCATTCTAAAGTTCACCCGCCTTCGCAGGAGGAAGGAAGACAAAAAATTCTTTGCAAACAGTCCGTTTGTTTTCATAATTTATGACAACTTTGCCGGAATACTTAATTATGGCATCGTTTTAAAGTAATTTCATATAGACCACATGAAAATAATACTTGATCATTTTTTATGGAAGAGACCAAGCCATTAATATAATGACACTCTTAATTACTCCTGCCATATTACATTTCTAGAGTATGCAGCGTCAGTAATTATTATTACTTTTGATAAGTTTTTTATTATATGATACGTTTTTTTATATTCTTTCGCAGTCCTACCGACCACGTCGCTAATAGTCTCAAGTTCAAGCCACCTCCAGTAATTCTGTCTCCAAATGCAAAGCTCCTCTCCGATGTCATTACAGATTTCACAGAGAAATTTTTCCAGTTGGAACGGAGAGCGGTGAGTCATCGACAAAATCTTGGCGTAGCGGGCGGCAATTTACTCCGGAGTCTTGCAATTTTCTACAGCAAATGCAGAAATGATACCGAGAAATTGGTTAACTTGAATTTGCCAATGGGTTTCCAAGAAGCTTTCCAGGAGCTGTACAACTATTCCAGCACTCCGGCCGTACAAGACGACGCTTTGGAAATCAAAGACGTGAATTCGTTTGGGCAATGCACGCATTCCCAAGGGTCGCCTTTGATGGAACCATACATTGTTAGAGATGCTGAAGGTAATGCTCAAGAGGAATACATCAACAACACTTACAGACTCAAGGTTTCTGTTCCGGTTTCCAAGAGAACGGAAAAAAGATTTTATCTCAACGAGGTTGACTTCATTAATGCAAGTTATGTGGAGTACTCGGGACGAGTCAAGTATGTAAGTCACGCATTGTGGGATTGTAAAATCATCAAAGTGCCCACGGTAAGAGTTGCAGGATTTCAATTTGGAAAAATATGTGTACTATATAACATATCGCATTTAGATTTGCATATACGCAACAAATAGGCTTGACATTGATTTGTTTTGTTGTTCCATTGTTTCTAGGTCACTCCACAACACTTTCTCTATTTCCTAGTTCCCAATGAGCGCAGCGGTGTTCATGTGATTGAGGAGGGATTAGAAAGCTATCCGTTATCGAAATTATTGTGTCAAATGCGTGTTACCAATCTCAGAGTACGCATTCCTTCCTTTTCGATCCGATCTCAAAATCCTCCAGTTAATTTCACAGACATTTTGGGCCCAAATAACAGCACCGGTATGTACGCTAACCCAAGGCTGCAGCAGAATGTAACCTTAGAGGTTACCGACGTAGATATGGACGGAGATCTCCATGAAAACTATTTCAGAAACGAGGACGAAGATGACAATGAGGATGAGAATGATGATGATGATGTAGAAGGTGAAAATTCCGCAATGGATGAGGACGATAATGAAGAGTCAGGTGAACGTACAGCAAGAAAGAAGGGGTTCCGTAGGAAATACAGGAAAGTAAATTTGGACAGGCCGTTTATCGTTTATGTGGAAGATAGCACGGTTGGCACTGTTTTCATGGGTCGGGTTAATGTCGCAAATCCAGCAGAGGTAGAGCTGCCACCTACCAGCGAAAATCCGGTTTCCGCCGAGGAAGAAGAAACTACTACCGTGGTCAGCAGCGTGGAGACGCTACCACCCAAATAATTCAGGAAAAGTTTTTTTCATGAAGCATCGAGCTTGTGTTGTATGATGCGTTCGCAGTATTTATTGTTTTAACCGCGATATTTTCCAGCGTTATTATTAATGTATTTAAAACATAAAGATAATATTCAAGGGAATATGGATGAGGAGGGGTTCTGCAGCGTCAAATTACAACTGCATTGTTATATTACTACCATCATTATAAAGAGAAATCTCACTATTTGTATGTATCTTTAATAAAATTAAATACAAAATACATAGTTTGGAATAATGCTTCGAATAGTGCGAATTACTTGACCGAATACGTGCAGCAAACTTGGAAACTAAAATATATTTATTGCGCACAAGTTCATATTACCTTCTTCGTAGTAGCAAAAAAAAACTTGTTTACTTTACCATGTCATTGTTGCATGCAACGCCCACGCCGCATTTGTGTAATCATATAGACAGAGAACCTTATACAATTTCCGCTCACAATACAACAGTTTATAATATATGTAATTTCTATTTTTTCATCTTTTCACGGTGAAAAAAAAACTAAATCTATTGCTAGTCACGGCTCATGTTACGAGACGTTAGGTAAGCCTATTATTCATTCATGACACGGCTAGAAGAAAGGACTCGAGTTACCGTGACACTATATAGCGTTATATGAACAAATGTCTTGGACTTTACAATTGGAGTACCTATGAACAAACTTCATCGACAGTGACATATCTCTGTTTGGTACACGTAAATGTATAAAATTGACAATGAGTGTCATATTATGCAATGCCGTGATGGGGGCTAGATTATATAGATGATAGAGTAGCTCGAGTAACCATAGTGGCCTTCTCGTGAATAGTGTCACTTGTGATATATCTCACGACATTATTTATTGAGATTGTTGAAGTATCGTGATTGTAGGCATGTAGCGATACATTACTTTGCACTTTCAGTCTAAAAGGGTCCAGACCAAAAGGTCTTGAGACGAAAAATATAGTTTCCACGGGCATGTTAAATCTTGGTCTAAAAATGGATTGTATCATAAATTTTATTTATGCAAACATCAAACCAGCAGTCCAACAATCATAATTTTATATTTTTATTTATTAGTGTTTGTCCGGGCGATAGTTTAGAGAAGGGCGGCATACACGGGATCACCTACTCGAATCACACAACCGTCACCCTCAAATACTCCAAAGTGTGCACCCATTACGGCAGCCTTTGACACAAGTTTGGTGATCTTCTCATCTCCGACAGGTCGCTTCATTCTGTACAATGTTTTCAGTGGTTCTCCGTCAGTTCGAAATACGCCCCTTTCCGGATCTACAGTTGTTACATTACACCTGACAATTTACTCACAATTAGCTTACCAATTTTATTGGACATAACATTTCACTTTACTTTACTTACCTTTGACATGGCAGCGACGTTTTTAAAACAGGTCCATTATCCTGTCCAATTCTTACATAGCCCCAAAAATCTTCTGAGAAGGCTTCCGACACTCCGCAGATGACGACGTTTGGGCGAAAGTTTTTATGAGACACGGGCTTGTCAAGCTGCGCATTAAGAGATTGTAAAGATTCGTCTGTCATTAGCATGTATGACGTCTCATCTTGAAATGCTCCCTAGATTCGTAACATACATGAGTATATAATATCAAAACAAAATAGGGACATGGCGAGCGAGGCGTCATTGTAAGCTGTGAATGTCAATGCATACGTATTTACAGTGTGACTTTCCCGATATGTGTGAAAACGACTATTCCGTTTCACTGATCCTCGCTGACTTTCTTCCTCTGCATGATACAACAAACGCAGATCCGGTGTTTCCGTTAATCTGCACAGCCAAGCAGCAACCTGATCCCCGCAGTCAATACCCTTTATCTTCTCACCATACAGGCTGCAATAAACAGGAATGAGAGTGCAAATGCAATCTATATTTCCTTGTTCATATATATTATATCCTATACTCATTGTTTTATTTTCGGGAAGAGCTGACGGGTTGTTTATCTGAAAAATAATTTATGCGAAATGAAGTCGTCACTCACGTTGCCATTCTTCGTACAGCAATAGGCTCATCTCCGCCTCCAGTGCTGGTAGGAATATCGATAACAATATTCATTGAAGTATCTGTAACATGGGAAAGGTGCAATTTGTGTCCTTCTACCTTCGCTCTTGCCAGCGCAAGCACGGGAAATGTTCGTTGGGAACAACAGTTTCCCTGCTTATTCACAATTACGAATACTCTGTCTCTCAACATTGGCTGGTCCGTGCCTTGATAAATAAAATGTATATATATTTTTTGCGTAAATCGTGTGATCACGGAATAAAATGGCTCATTGATTTGATTATTATTATAGTACACCTTTTAATCCAAGGTTTGCCAAAATAGCTTCGTTTACAGAAACAGCGGGCAGTCCTTTTACTGGGTAGATTAAAAGCTCCTTAAGTTCACCCACCTTGGTCCATTTTTTCGGCAACAGATCGGTTTTAGTTATCTTTTCATTCTACAGATATATATTTTTGCACACAATTACACTATCGACAATGTTCCAGCTGACACTCTGGCAGAGTTTATACCTTTTAGCAAGAGGGTACGTCTCTTCCCTTCATAGGTCCGCATAAAGACTGAAAAGGGATCCCTGCATATATCCCAAAGTACTCAAGCTACCCACACGGATGACTTTACTTGCATAATGGAATGGTATTATGATGTGTTTGTCTTCTGAGAAATAGTTTGCACATGGATACATGAGATGACAAATTTACTTTAAATCTAATTTAAATGTCATGATTTTAAAAAATGTTTCATAATTCTTTCACTTTGTGCAAGCGGAAATGTATCAAAGCTCAGAAGAGACTTCCTTTTGTAGCTAAAGACGGAAATGAAGTTAAAAGCAATATGATTTAGAGGATGTTATAGATTAAAGTTAGCATTAAGACTAGTGCCATATTTTTCATATTTATAGCTCAGCGGAAATTCATAGTTTAATTTTTTCTTCACTTTTAGTGCTGCTATAAGTATGATAAATAGGCACTGGAAATAAGATTCGGACACATATCACATATACGTTTATGTATTTCATTAGGAAACATAATGTAGGTATGTACAATCATCCAATCGTCGGATTGCCTTAAAACATAAATGGTGTGTTAATTTTAGTGAATTTATTCCATATTTATCGGCCTCGATTGGTTTACTATAGTCTATAGGATGGTGCTGTCGGAAGTCATAAAAACTATTATTTTTATATACTACAAAATTGTTTCCTGCATCTGACACATTTAATAAGTTTTCTGACAAGAAATAATATTTTCTACCACGCAGATAGATACATATATTACATTCATAAGTGAAAATTCGGAAAACTTACTAATTGACATATATAATGCATATACACTCCATAATAATATATTGTTACATATTTTGAAACACAGAACCCATTAAACAGGTACACATATATTTGACAATAACGTTCTACATTCAGTTAAATTATTAAAGTTTTTTCTACGTTATATGTTAAAGTTAACTACAATATATTTTGAGTACTTATATTTATGTAATGCAGCATATATGTAGGTAGGTAGGTAGGTATATTAAACAGTTTTACGAAATTACATGCGCCAGATATTAAATCAGGAAAATCCTTCCTCTTTCGGAATCGGTATCTGTCCGAGACATTCTCTTCACTTGTTGTCACGCTGTATAATATACACATTTATTAAATATTCGCATCTAGAGCACCAACTATATTCAATACACACAACCACACAGTCAATACAAAATTACAACGTGTTGTAGTTTACCTTTGTTCGTAATTTTAATATTGTTTATTTAATTTTGAAATGCTATAATTTGAGTAAAATTACACTATAGCCATGTTCAAAAAAATGATTCAATAACATTCAGAATATCATACATGTTGAGCCCCCTCTCATTCTATTGCGGACGAGTTTGAAAAAAATACATGAAAGTAATGAATAATCATATATATTCAGCTACACATTTAAAAAAAAGTTTGACAAACTGCAATTTGGCAAGGGAGAAAATGTCGAATAGTTTCCGGTTATCATCTTACAATGCAAACATGTTTACATGAAATCTTGAAATACATTTTGTAGTTATATAGGAATCTAATTAACTACAGATAACACACTTTTAGAACGTTTAGTAAACTAAGCAAACAAACAGGATATTACAATTTTCCAACCACATAACCACTGGATTTTCCAGACAATGATCCGTTTATAATTTTATTAAGATTTCGAAATCCTTATCATTCCCGTATATTCGTAATATTCTGGATTAGGCTTTAATTGCCTTGCGAAATTATTTTTGCTCTCTAACTAACTATATATGAATCGGAACATTTTAAAGATAGTTAGCCGCAGTATATATACTTATTAGTATATTCATAAATGTACTGATTTACCTCAATACTTTTTTCACAATACACTTGGCATACATGTTCATTAATTATATCAATAATATCATCATGTTGTATTCTTAAAGTTATGCTTATGTCATATTTGATCCACTTCATTCCATTTTATTCAAACAAAATTCTGCCAATCGCCGTCTTCGATTCGAGTCTTACGTGTACAGATAATAGAGCCAGTAGCAGACTACAAACATGGTAAAAGCAATTGGGAAAATAATCCGAGACATCTCATCAATTTGTTTGGCAACTAATTGAAAGTTTGCTCCTTTCTGATCCGTGAAGTCATCATCAAACATGTCGTCGCATGGATGATTGTGGCTGAGATGTAAATTATGTTGAGACTGTTGGTTCAAGCGCAAGTTACTCTCAGAAACTGTCATGTACTGATGATTGGGGTTTTCAATAAATCGTGCCTCCAAATGATTTCCAGTTGAGCCTCCAATTTTTTCTTTGATCTACGAATAAAATGAAATTTGTTTTTCATTAGAAGTCGTTTCACTCAAGTACCCTGATTATTATTCTTCTTTCTACATCTTTCACGCCCAATAATGCGCACGTGCATAATATAATATTACAGCGTGTACTTAATTATTTCATGCTACATATAGAACACAGTTGGGTGCCCTATTATGTATTCACACAATAACTTAATACCACCTGAGCTGAGAAGGAAATTGGCATTCTAAATCTACTCGCTTCCGTTTGTTGTTGAAATACGATCAATATTTTCACTTTGATGTTTCCATTTCCCTTTCAGTTATATGACTTTTTTTGAAAACAACTTTCTATCAAATTATGATCAAACGCAGCACCAAACCGTTTCATATGAGAAAAAAATATATCATAATTGTATTCACCTGTACAAGTGTATTGCTAGTTGGTGAACCAGCTCCCGACTTGGAATGTTCTTCAGAGCCCCCACCCATCCCTTCAGAGTGCGGTATACGTCGACTAATTGGGTCAGTGCTTGGATGCCGAGAAATGGTCAGACCACCACTACCGTTACCCCCTTCCTTCTGTTGAGCTTTGGATTTGCGAACACTCCGTTGGATTTGTTCAGATCTCCACAAGTAGTTTGCAACGGTAAACTCCATTAAAGCCAAGAAGACAAAAGCTGTACAAAAAAAAGTTCAACAGATATATACCTACATAACTTATGAAACAACATTTTCTCTGGAACAAAGCGTGAAAACTTGCATAATAATAATACATGAATGTTTTTGTAGGTCGTTCCCAAAAACTTTACAAGAAAGTTGACATGAAAAGCGAGTGCACATGGAATTTATTCTTGAATGAACCATAACATATATTGCGTATTGCGTACTCATTTTACGCCACTGTTTCTTGAGAACACGTATACAACATGTTGCTCTCAGTTGGAAACATTCCCTTCGTACACCATTACATTTACATGATTCGGGAAGGAATTTTTTTAAAACATTTTACGGAAAGCTCTGGAAAATTTTCATGTTGACGCATGGAAGATTGTATGATGGCATAAAATTGAAGAGGTCCCTCTTGCCTGCTCCGGCTTTCATAAATACGAAACAAGGTTCAACTACAACCTACCGTCTAGTCTCTACTACACCACCGCAATAAAAACTTGCATGTTAGCATATTTGGAGCTTTATATTTTATATTGTAGCCACACATTGAACCAGTAGAGAAATCTTCTAATTTCAATTACAGAAAGTGGATTCTGACAACGTGTGGAAGTAACATGCCCTACCGTACTGGTAGAGTAGAAAAAAACTACATCTCTTGAGAAATTCTTTCTACGATTACTTCTGACTTTGCAATGCCTCGTGTTTTGTATAGCCGTACTTAACTGTGCAAGAAAAGTTCATTTGTAACTGTTAGGAATTTACTACGCGTAATTATTTGTTGGCGGCTTCTCTCGCATATGTAGCGTGCTACTTCCCATCGTCTCCCAGTTGAGGTTTCTAATTTTCCACTTGTAATAAGGTTTTTATTGTCTTTGAACAAATGCATTCACTTGCTATTTGAATATTGTACGGAGGACGGGGAAAGTTGCAAAAATTATAGCTTGGGTAGGTTTTTTTGGCGCCTTTCTGTCAACTGAACCGAGGACCAGGAAAAGGGTGAGAAATATTGCGAAAAAGACAGGGGAAAGCGGTGGTAATGAAACTTTTATGAATGAAAGACAGCATCTCTTGCGAAAGTTTTGGAACATAAAAAAGTGTACTCATTATGGTGGACGCGCGGTTTTGTCATACATTCCCAGACACACATAAACGTTGGCTAATTCATTATAAACACAAACACACACCAACTATAGGTACTTTATAATTCAAACAAGAAAATAAAGCTTACCAGTGCAAGCCCCCATCCACACGTCAATTGCTTTAACGTAACTGGACTCTATATTCTCTTGAATATCTGTAGGAACAAATACACATATAGTTACATTAATAAAAAGCCCCTGTGGGCATTTCTCGTCTCGCTTTATCTCTACTTTTCTCCGGATGCCACCCGATAGCATATATATATTCATGTAGATGGAAAATGCGAAGCCGACAGAATTCTCCTGAAAATGGCCTACATCTGTTTTAGCAAACAACATTGCAAATATTCTCATCTTGGTTTGTATCCAGAGTTCTCCGGGCCCGCGGTGTGGTGTACAGATAAACCCTCGTGATTAGTACTCATGATATACACGGTCAATCAAATAAACCACAACTGTGTGGGGTGATATCGCCCTTTAATATGTGTAGCTGTCAACTGATTGGACGAGTGTGGGATATGGGGCATGGGGTATCTCGGATTAGGTAAGAATAAGATTTCATCTCTATTTTTTTTGCTCGATGGACATGTATCTCATCAGTTCATGGGCAAAGTCATAAATTCAGTAGGGAATTCAAAATGTCAGATGTAAGACCCAATAAAAGGTTTTAGAGCTATCATCATCATCAAGACTTTCATCAGGACTACATCTGCCTGCAAGCTTATACGATCGTAAGCGTACAATGTGCACGGAGTGTGGGATCATTCTTGAAACTGAAATATATCTGTGACAGGAAACGAATACATAACCATTTCACTTCTTATTTTATTTAGGATACACATCGACACTTTCTTCGTGGCTTAAAAAGACGCATGTACCTCTACACACGACAAGCATGAAATAAATGAACACAAGTGAAAGGAACGTAATTTATATCCAAAGAAGATTCATTTAGACGTGACGGTGTGTCGTCGAGAGAGAGAAAACTGTCGTGTGGAAAATTGGTTCACTAAGCTAACCTGAATAGCTTACTAATGATAGCAGAATGTCATATTATGTATTGGCCAAAGTTTACTTTACGCCTAGACTAATATCCCATAAAAGAGAGGAAATGAGACGCCCATGAAAGCGGGAGATGAAAGTATATGCTAAACAAATGACAACAAAGAGAGAGAGAGAGAAAAAAAAGTGTGAACTGAGCGGCGAATAGTTGCCGATTCGGCAAAATGTTGAAAATATTATTTTTCGGGTTCCCATACCATACCTTGCTCGCGGAAACTGGGTATGTGGAATTGATATTTCTGAATTAGTCCCCCAAGGTGACATTAAAAGTAAATTAAAAGTAGTAGCTCAAAGGATCGAATAAAAAGCGGGAATTTATGCCTCTGTTTACACTCCCTGAAAGAGGTGTATACTATACCTCCCACTCGCCTTATATTAAAAACTGAGGTGAAAGTTGGTTTCTGCTCGTTATTAGAATCCTCCAGCAAATGAAAAAACAGTCCTGCATGGGCTTCCGTAGCGTAGAAATGCAATTCTCTCAGGACAAACAAAAGGAGACACCTGAGTCGATTCCATATTTTAGACTGTAAATGGACACCACTATAAAAACCTCTTACCCCACGAGTTGGAGGAAATGTATTTCACGCTTTCCACTACCTAAATTCTGGATGGATTTTTTTTATACCTTCAGAGAGCATGACCTATGAGCTCTCAACAGGATATATATCAGATATACTTATGTATCACCATTCTCATTCATGCTTAATAATTCACCACCGTACATACGTCGATTAAAACTGTCAGCTCAGGCGGGTCGTCTCATTGATTTGAACTGGGAAGGCCAGAAACGAATTAAAACTTTCACCGCATATCAGTTCTAGCTGATCAAACAGAATAGGATAATATTCCCCGATTTTCGGTTTGTAACTACACCGGAATAAAAGCTACATAACTATTACACAATATCTGATATTTCGCCTATTTTCTGGGCTAATCTTCTTTGGAGATTATAACAAAGTGTAGGTATATAAACTTTTGGGATGCATTTTGGTGGGTACACTCGGTGTGGTATTCATATCAAACACATAAAATGCAATTACAAACCAATTGCGGTTTGGTGAGTTGTGTTGGTCGTGGTTGCATGCTCTTTCTATCTCATTTTATCAAAACCTTATAGTGTAGCTTAGAGAAAAACGGAATGATAATGGAAAAATAGAAAATTTCCCAATCCACGTACATGATCCTTTCTCTTCCTCTTCCTGTCTAATAGCAAAAGTCCTCTAACGTTTACTTTCTCCTTCGTGTGTGTGTGATGTGCCGGAGAAGAAGAAAAAAATGTAATACTTAAATTAAACTTGACTGCTTTCGTCTTCTCTCTTCTGTTTGATGGGAATTCACTTTTTTAGGGCTGGTGGTGGTGTAAGCCCCGGATCTAAAGTCTCATATGGTGAATGTGATGAACTATTTATATGAGAATATGTGAAAAGAGATACGACGAGATCCCCAGTGGAGTTTATGCATCAACTATTTAATGGTTTTTTGTGTATTATTGTTGTTAAGTGTTTGCAATGAAAGAGAAAATCTACGCTGATTGAATGGAGAGAGAAAAAAATATTTCGAAAGGTGTATGCACACAGACCACCAACCCGGCACTACGATGATAATATGAAGCAAAACGAAAGACAGATAGAGGTCCATTCTTTGACTTTGCCACTTACTTTACCACACAAATGCTGCCAGCATTCATATAAAGTCTCTTACGAAACGTAAAAAAAAACTACTACTACATCGGAAGTTTTTGGCTAGCACACAAAGTTGGATAATATCTGCTAAAGTTTTGAGTACTTTCCAAATAAAAAGTTGATGGATAAGAGTGAAAGAATATTTATCTTTCTGCTCAAGCATAATAACAACAATGCTTGAGCTGTATATATGCAGTAGTGGTCTCTCTTTATTAATGTGATGGAACAGCCACACTTTTTTTTGCTTGTCGATCATCTCATCCTTCTCATTTTATACGAATTGTGGGTGCATTGTGTAAGATCAGCCAAGTTGAAGTAGGCAATATACCAATAATAAAATAATAATATCAGGTTATGAAGAATGAAATGAATTTCGTGGTTGACGGGAATGGAATTGTTCCTGCTGGTAATGTACTCCTACTCAACCTTGTAGTATTATACATTGCTGAAACTGTGTGTGTGGGAGAGAAACAGACAGAGAACTCACTTGTGGCTTTTGAAGAAACTGTTAGGAGTGTTGTGATTCCCAAAGTGACCCGTCCAGGCACAGCGTTGACATCCATCCAGAAAGCAACCCATGAAATAACAACCATGAGTATAGTGGGCAGATAACTCTGAACTAAGTGGAACCCCAAGAGGCGAGCTAGATGAAATTCCGCTACGAGGCAGCTGTAATTTCCTGCTTGAAAAGAGAGTTATATAGAGAGACTGTAAATATCCGCAAGAGACTTCCTTTTGCGCGATATAAATACATAATTAGGATTTAGGATACATTTTTTAAAACAAAATTATAAATAAATAAACAGTCTAGCATGAATATTTTTTTTGTTTAAGAAGCGCCGTTGTATCCTGCTTAATTATGAATTATGTAAAATCGTTTTGAGCTATCTTGACCACCAACTGAGTGAGTATAAACATAGCGCACCTAACTATTCCAACTTTACAACTATGTAGTTATATAATATGGCTTACCGATTTGGAAAGACTCGTGACATTTTGCTGCGACGATTTTTACCATCTCAAATTGGGTCATTCCTAAGCTTGCAGTTGTAATAGGATTTTCGTCCTTCCATTGCAACACTAATTCTTCCACCGTCTTTGAAACTGAAACATGGAATACCGGAGACACCAAATGAGCAAAGCATTATAAAAAAAATCACAGACTAAAATGAGCAAACATTCTCCAAAATGGGGATAAGCAATCTTTGCATTCCAAATGTGTGCAACTTGAGAAGAAATTATCCTTTAATTTTTGGTATACAAGCAAGCAATATTTCTACATTTACTACAAGCAAGACAGATTTATTGCATGAAAGGAACGGTGGGGCTTCTTCTCATTTCACATTAGACACTCGATTGAGTTGGAGGAACTGCAATTAAGGACATGTGCATAAATAATTGCAGCCGCGTATGAATAAACTTGAGAATCCAGTTTATATATAATGCTTTCATTGCGAGCATCAATTAGTCTCGCAGCAGCCAAAAGAACAAGATGCATCATAAATTCATTTGTTAAAAAATATGTCTATATATTTATGTGTAGTTACCTACAGTATTGCTGTTCATTTTGTAAATAAGAACAAAAACCAACTTTCGTCGCTCTCCATTTATTTCCAAAATTCGAGCGTAACTGGAACGAAAGCTCGTGGTTTTTACGGGTTTAGGTTGCTTTGTTGAATATGAGTATAATGTGTGGAAGTAGTGGTGTGATGAATTACTCTGTAAACTTTTTGAAGCATGTTCTTTTTTCCTCCTGAAATCGTGCTTTCATTCTCCTAAAGCGACGCGCCTAAATACCAAACAACTGCGTAAATTTTTTGTCAGCGAAAATGTATATAGGTATGTAGAGCAAAAGGAGATAAATAGACAGATACACTTGAAGGACCACAGAGAGGATCAGCAGGATCCAGTTCCATATGATAAACATAGTAGCATTGCATTTCAAGCATTATCACTTAATTTCATTGAAATAGTAGACTGCCCCCTTAGAATACTAATGCCAATACTTTTTGGATATACTCTCGTCCTATGAATGTGTTTGGCTGGGCCATCTTCTCTCCGCACCGTCCTCATCCTCATCACGCTCTACATAATACAATGTAGTTTATCTTGTGTGAAAATCCTTCAACTTTATCCCCCCTTCATATATAACTCATATTTATTTACATACTACTACCAACATAACAGCTAACGCGATTTTTTTTATTCGGTCTTCAACAGAGCGCTATAATGCCATACGTAATGCTATTAAATATCATCATGCACATTCCACTATCCCTACTCCAGGGTACTTGGATAATGCATAAACATGGCTGATGTAAATAAAAAATATAGAGCATGAGAGAATGTGCTCCCAGATATTCATCCTTTCCACCTTCTCCAGTAAAACCTTTCTTTGCTTATGCTTCACTAACCAAGTCAATGAGATAGCATAGGACCTTGAACCTTAAAGAAATGAAATGACAACATATTTTTCTCCTTAAGGCCTACATGCTACAAAAGATATTTTTCCGTTTGGTGGAATATAGGATACTTTTCCTGTTTTTAAAAGCTACGGCGTGAATAAGCTTGCTCAAGATGTTGTATCGTGTAAAGCAGATGAGTTAAAAGAGAAAAAGAGTGAAGGAAAGTGAATAACAGCAGCAAAGATCATTGCTCACATCATACATATCTCTCTGAAGGCATGATATAATAGCGCACAGCATGTCAAAGATGACTATCCAATCCACACTTGTACATTCTTCAACTACTTTCTCTTTCTATCAACAACACACTAAATAATATACTAAAAGTGTAATCTATATATGCTCCACTACTTCCAACAGCGCAACAACAATGCACAAAAAAATATGTTAAAGCATATGTACCACATCCTCTTCTTTCCTCTGCTTGTTAGCTTTGTTGTAGTTTTTGCAAGTAACTTGGATGCAGTACGTGGGTTTAAGTGTAATTCTAACATTTTTTTCTCATCCCCACACACAAGCAGCCTCGTATTTCAATGTGATTCCTTCTTTATCTACTCCTCCTCCCCCCCACACACACACACTTACTCTCTCTTTTTCATGAAATCGTCCGAAGAATAATTTTATAGTCCTCAGAGTTGATGTAGGCACTACTTAAATACAACAGCAAACGGAGCAAACATGGTCGCATTTGCTAAGGACATGGAACAAACACAAGCGGAAGGAGTTCTGATGAAACATAAAAAAGCAAATGGCAAATGATACATAAAAGACTAAACTTTATACACGAGATTATGTGTATTTATATAATGCAATAAATAGTTGATAGTGTAGTACCAGGAGCAAAAGCATAACGACAACAGAACCGACTGACAAGGAAAGTTTTTTGGCCATATGCTTCAGTTTATGGATAATATGTTATCGTTACGATATAAATAGATTTTGAATTAGAGTTGGAAGCTTCGATGCTATAACCACTTTTGCCGTTATAACATACTTAAGTAGTGAGCTGTAACGTCAAATCAGGCAATATTTGCAAGCCAAGAACCTGATACGAACCTGAACAGCAAATAGTACACCATTATTCGCAAATTCAAAACAATGAAAACAAACACGAAAAGTCAACAGTATATATATTTGTCAACATTTATGGTTGAATGAATGTCACTGCTTACACGGTGGAACATTCACTTATGTTAAGCGTTATTGGGAACTTGTGGTGGTCATTTGGGATTTTGATTTCCACGATCGTACCAATCGTACGCCTACCTCAAATCTATCCAATGTCCCTGATGCTCTTGTACATATTATCCACCAACGGATGTTTGTTCAAAAACTTTACTTGTAAGCTGCTGCTAACACTCTAGTAGCCCACGCTATAAATATAAAACAAGGCAAAGTACACTTGCTCTTATCAACTTTGCATCCTCTCCTTGTCTCTTTTCACTCTTTTTGTGTTCATCTTCTTTTTACTTCTCAATTCTCTACAGGTTCAAGTAGTCAGATTCAAAAAGTGCACAGTATAAAAACCATGTTAGAGGAGGAAAAGAAGGATATATGGTAGTGCGCCTACTTTTTCTAAGAAGAAACAAACGGAAACCAAAAAATGAGATTGTATATGGATGTATGCATATTTTTTGTCTTTCGATCTGTTCAAAAGCTAGCTAATGTCTGCCTTGTGTGTAGTATTGTGTAGTAGTGCATTATACTTACATAATATTCTTTACTTCATTTGTGCACCCCCACACATACACACAAACTGTGAATTTTGTTGCCTTCCAAAAAAAAAGAATACCTAAAGAGAAAGCATCCAAATAGGCTATAGTACATAACGAGCATCTGAAAAATAAACTGGAGGAACTCTTTTAAATATTCAAGACGCATGGAGAACAATTTTGCAATACTTTGCTCAAACGCATATGGGAGTAATGCTACGGAGCAAATTGTTTTTGCAGCATGTATCATGTGCACTCGTTAAATTTCAGACGGAAATGAAAATTCTAAGCCCGTTCCCATTTTTAAACCGTATATATTTATTACGTTTACGAAGGAACAGTTTTTTTTATTCAAAAATATTATGCCGTTGCCACCACCATCATCATCATCTCTATATGTCATATTGCCGATACATTTTTTTGCGACAAGGAAATCATACATGAGAAATACATTAACTTTTCAAGCACATCAAAACTTTCTTTGTCTTACGCTGGATATTTTGTTATTCTATATGTACCGCTATGAATGTGACATGATGCAGTGACAATGTTCCTCACTCGCCACACCAGTTGTGTAACATGCATATATACATGCATGTGTGTGTGTGTCGTCTAGTCAATATTGATACAAAAACTTATATAAAGATATTTTCAAGTTGACTTCTCTGAAAAATGCCTGCAAACGACTATGATGATCACAATTTTTTTTGTTACATCACAATTGACTAAATAAAAAAAGAAAAGTTGTACGAGACGGACGTTGTTTGTATTGATAATGAGTTTGATAATATATTTCTCACTTTCCCGTTACAATACCATGTAAAAAAATTTCAAATGTAAATTCATTCGAGAAAAATGAAACGAAATGAAAGTAGAGAAAAACGAAAGCGTTGAGGGAAAAATGATTGGTTCTCTCGTCGCGTCGGTATCATTCCCTTTTTGGTAAATAATCAGGTAGAAGTATAACGGTTGATAACGCTAGCAAAAATTGTTGGCAGTAGTTGGCAATTTAATATGGAGAACTTCATTAGAGAAATTCGCTGACTGTGTTCTAATATTGCTGCATTTAATTGAAACATGGAGCTGTTTAATTTCACGAGCATATAAAAAGGGCCGGATTCTGAAGCGCAGCAAGATTTTTACTACTCACACAAACAGAATTTCATGACATCAATAGAAAAAGCAAAAAACTTTATTCCACTGGCAATCAAACAGGCTAGTTTACTCTTTTCTCGTATATACGCATTGTTAATTAGCATCGTTTCCCTCCCCGGTCTTATAAAGCAAAAGATATGAGGACAAAGAGAGCCATTAGTGGACCAATATAATTTGGTTATGAAAGCGTTGGAATGAGTTGTAAGTTAACCGACGACGGCCCATTTTTTCCCTTTTTAATGTAGCCATTCGCTGTAACTAATTTTCAGCGACCATCTAATCTTGTTTTTTGCGCATCTATAAACGAGGCAATGACAAAAAATTAACCAATCTGTATCATGAAGAGTTTTCAGTAGAATAGTCGCCACTGATGAAGAAAAGGGAAAGGATATGAATCTCCAGAGTACACTAATAAATTCAATACCAAAAACTCCACTTGAAACAACAATATAATATTTGCTCATCCTTGTGGGGAACCACATCATGGACAATATTAGTTGCCGATGTTATTGCTCTTGTCACAACAACAATATATTTGTATTAATTTGCATTAGGACAAGGACTCCTTCCTTTTCCTCTTCAGACTACTTGTATATAAGATCTTTGCTTCGTACCTATTCGCCAATGCTTTCAAAGTGCATGAAACAAGAGTCAGAGTAAAGCAAGTCACAAGTATTAATTTTTGTCATTATATAGCATAGGTATGTATGCACAAAGTTGCTCCATTCTTCAAAGGAAAGTCTTTTCTTACAATGGAATAGCATTACTGGTGTACTTTCTCCAAAAGTCTACATTAAAAACTAAAAAGTTAAACGCAGCAAATGATATTTCAGAACTTGTTATCCAGGGTCTGAAAATTTGCAGTAGTGAGCTTTTGGCCGTGTATACACGCTGCATAAGTTACACATTTTGTCATGCTTTCCCTTTCATTAATTTTCAATTCTTTCAACAAATAAAACTTATGGAGAGATGGTAATGGTGGCTGGTGGCGCACACGTATACATGTGCATATTACGCTACAATGTCGGGGTTTACTTTATTCCGGCTCTGTGCGTAGGTACGAATACAATTTATTGTTTTTCGTCTAAATTCTAAAACTTTTACATTTTAGAGTTAAACTTTTTTTCCCCTTTCGGCCTCGTGCCTTCTGGTAAAAAAATTTACAAGCAGCTTTTCCGATGAACTTTTCAAATTCTATCCTCAACTTATCAATCAATACGTACCTATACGAGACTTCATGAAGGGCTTCTCTTGTGCTCTCCGTCGTCACAAACGAACCATTTTTACAAGTTTCCGGACCAATGGCGACATATTAACTGTGTGTATTTATGCAAATGGATGTCAAGAAAAGTCTGTCACGGTAGATTGCCTTAATTGATGAAAGTAAGGAAACATACATTAATTAGCTTTTCTAAGCTTGTGCCATAGGACAAAAGGCCAACAACTCTATCCGATATACTCCAACTTTGTAACTTAATCTTTCGTTCAATTTATCAATCGACAAGGAACTGCTGATGGTGAATGTGGGAAGAAAACAGGTTTATTCAAAAATTCCTTCATGCTTTTACTTAACTTATTATTACGATGTTATACAGCATGGGGACTGGGGTTAGCGGCACTATTTGCTACAGATTAATGCAATGCAAGCAAACATGACAGTTTGTCGCAAAAAAAAACTTACAGCTGGCAACTTCCATTGTACAAGTCTGTCGATCCAGGGGGAACTTGGAAAGGTCCATCATACACGAAAATGTCACTTTCAATCTAGGGAATTGAATTATCATTCAAATCAAAATCTTGCAATTTAGTATTACAACTTATTTTGCATTGTCTGTCTAGCTGGAAATTTTACTTCCCGGGATTCCCTACTTACAGTTTTGAATCTTGAGTCATTTATTAATGTCACAAGTGTCATGATTGTGAAGGAAAGACATGATTTTCTGGCATGAGAAAAGACAAATACACTTTCACCCCACTTCTCTGACATATAGGCTCAACTTGTAAAAAAATATCAAGATCATCATGGCATGTCGGTATTCATATATGCTTTCTATACTCCCACTTCCTCAATGTAAAATTCATTCACAAGTTCACAAAACTACCTACAGGTACATACGGAGGAAAAAAATAAAAGTTTGGAATCTTTTTGTCATATTATGTATTACCTTAGCATATACAATATTTTGCCATCCGGATGTATTCTAACCAAGACGTTTGGCACGGTGACAAACTGGAAATCAGCCTCCTTTGCGTTGGGGAAGTAAACCTCTGGTTTCCAGATCGCTTTCACCAGGTTTGGATCATTTAAGTCCATGGCACGCGTGATATTCTCGTGTTTCAAGCGCTCATCTACCCACTGCTGTCGAAGGTATAGGTCAACTTTGTAGTCCTGTGTGGGACAAATGTCATTAATAACTATAGAATAAGCCACTGTACTCAAAATGAGTTAACCATTAAAAAGTTAACCATGGTTTATCTTCTTGTCATTGACACTGAAAATGTTGCCTGTTTTTGAACCCCGCTTCTTGGCGCAGGTGTAAAGTCTGAGTAAATTCAGGTTACCATTGTGTGCACTCCAACTCTAGTTTTTGTCGAACAGTTGAAAAGAAAGCAATTTGTCTAATGAGCGTTACATGTATATATTCTCACTTACCATGGTTTGAGGATTTGGAGATCCAAAGCTTCTCACAAACAATTCACAGTCGACGGTCGTGGGCGTGTTATCTGGAACACAGAGTGTAACGGAGATTACGTCACAATTTTAATTCAATCTGCTTAATATACAACGAGTACCATGCACAGAAATACAAATGTTACGTTATTCCTTTTTACTAAGTGAATTTATTTTTTTGAATTACTGATGAAGGTCCCTGCACCCTCCTTTTGTTCATATCGTTAGCATTTTTTTCGACAATAAACTCATGGGTCACGTACATTTCAAAGTATAATGGTGCTCTGTGTGAGACGCCTCTGCATACGGCGACAGAAAAAAATACTTTCATAATCTAATTGCGCATTTTTACCAAAGTAAAGTACAAAGAAAAGCTTTCTTTTATGCAATTTACTCGTTTTTATGATGACGTCGAAAGAGCGCCTTAAATAGGATGGTCGCATATTTTACTTACAATTTTCACAGATGGCCTTTACAAGGTTCAACTCACAAATTCATTCAAAAAAATTGCTCATTCAATGGTTACTTCACATCGCAGTTAGGGTGGTTTTCCTATGGTCTTTGAGAGTCAAGCTTTAATTGGTCATTAAATTGTGAACTTCAATAAATGCTGATTACGCATTGTCAAATCGCCCATTAAAAGTTATTTTTAAATGAAAATTTAGTGTAGAAAGTACTTTAATTATTGGATGAGCTGCAGCAGCGATTGTTGCAAGTTTACGTGTAGATACAAGCCGTTAGTAGAGAGCAAGGTGAATGAAATGTGACCCTGTGTGATCCCTGCAACGATTATGCAAACCTATTTTTACACATGCATTCAAACACAAATGTTATCCTGCAACTGTTCTCAAGTTTCCGCGGAAAAATTTTGTGGGTTTTATCTCATTTTTACGAGTAGACGACACTAAAAGCAGTACGTGAGTATCTTGAACTGTGTTGGAATGCATAATTACAAAATTACACGTATTTTTTTCGTCAGTTGCATGAAAATATCAAAGGAAAGAACTAACGAAACTTTCAAGTCTCAAATATGATAAGTATTATGATGACTATAATATGTGTACGTATCTCTAACTTTAGTACTTTTTATATATTAAATATGAACACATATTATAATGTGATGATATCAATGAAAGTAAAAACGCTTCACATTTCACACCAGGTTTTACACTTTCGTTACCGCGCTCCATGTGTGTGTGCACGCCTGTCGTATTCATGGATTACATTACAGAGTGTCTCAGGTTGTTGGGGTAAGGAAAGTAAAAGGGAAATTTTTTTACACTTACTTAAATGGTTAGTTGGCGTAGCCCTCCGGTCGTACTTGTGCCTCAAAAGTTTATCCAGCATGCTAAGGTCCTCCACCGTACCAGCATATCTGCGTAATTGTTAAGAGTAACGAAATTTACATATTAATGTAGGGGGCGAAAAATTACACTTCATAATAGTTTAAGACTACATCATTTACATACGAAGTATCTTTTTAAAAAGCATTTTACACGAGACGACAAGCTAATGTAATTAAAATGTTATGGTGTTTAAGCATATATGCCGAGTATATGGATCGTATAACGTGTGTAGTATGTAAATAAACCGTAAAATTTACGCAAGTTTCTCAACAATTTGAATGTAAAACCCTTTCAGAAATTGCTGAAGCGATGGTGTGACGGCAGAATTACGAGGAGGAGCTCCATATCTCCAGTTTATTTTCAGGGGCAGAGCTGCATAAACACTATCACAACACATTATAGTGAGTCGTGTCAAAGGAGTTCATCCCTCCCACACGAACAACTGTTTACTTTAATTTACTTAATTTAGATTTTTTTTAAAAACATTCTCGAGGCGACAAATCATTACAGGACAACGCACTATTATAACTCCATTTCCGTCTCAATGTACCCCAGTGTCATGTCGCATGTATCAAGAGCTTCACATGATTATATTTTTAATGCTGAACAAGGAAATTAAGCACATGTTCTCAAGTGTGGGCAAAGGATACATTGGTCGCGTTAATAGAATTTCTCTCTCTTATAAATCATTCCCTGGTTTTTAGAGTGGAACACGCCAGAGAGAAATGGGAATAACAAACATTCCATGACGGTTATCCTGCCAGAGAGAGAGAGCCCCAAGGATTCAGCTTTCATTTTGTCGAAATCAACATTGCTAGTAATAACTTGTGCCCCCAAGAATAAGCTGCTTGGTAAAAAAAGAGAAAGATTTCACTTTTGGGTTGTGTGAAAACTGCAAAGCGCCATAAAATACATGTATATCTTGTATTTGTCATTTTGTTGGAGAATTCAGTCTTACGAAATAGAACTGTCTTTTTTTCTGCTTCCTGGGAGAAATATTATCATTAATCAAACACAGAGAGAGAGAGAAAGTATCGTGCCATTGCAAAAAGATTATAAAAGATTTTTTGCACACAAGATGTACTACAAGAAGAAAAAGAAAATACTTCATTATTTGGATGTTATTGTGACTAATGTGTATCTTTCTTATAATGTATCTGTTTGATAACAAACAAAAAATATGTCACTAGCGAATTTCTTTGTTTCTTTTTTGTCATTTCATAAACCACTAGCATTTATATAGCCTACGGATATTTGTTTCATGGCTGAGCATTGAGCATACAAGAGCAAAAAATGGAAGCAACCAATCCTGTGGAAATGGTATATCTGTGTAGTAATCGTATCGAACGAGTTGATGTAATGAAATACTATCGCTGCTGTTATGACGTTACGAATTGTGCGTTGTTAGATGACACCAAAATAAAAAAAACTTGTTCTTTTCTTGTAGCGATTTATATAATACTGTGTGTGTTAGTGTTTATCTCTAATTTCAACGGTTTTTTTGGTGATATTTTCTCAACCGTGAGTTTTTGTTGCGTCAGAAAATGAGTGTGTCTTTTCGGTTGTGCGGCTTTTCTCTTCAAGGCTCCATTAGTTTTTTTATGAAGTTTTACATGATTTATTTATCCATTATTACCAAGAAAATGTTGACTAGCAGGAAGGAAGTATCGCCACTGCATGCCTACTTCACATTTCCTAATTGAACGTGAGAGGAGAAAACTGAAAATCCCAACAAGGGAAGCGTTTCAACGCAAAGGTGCCATGTTACATTATATTAGAGACGAGAGATGAGATTATTGCATTCTCCGATTATATTTCTCTCACTCAGCCACACACTTTCTCCATTCCATTATGACAGAAAAAGAAAACGGGGGAAAGGGGAAAAAGAACTGGATAATATGCAGACTAGTGTGTGTGTGTGTGTGCATTTGACTTACAGTTTCATTTTTCTGAGTGATTTTATGTAGCTCTGCTGCTGTTGCTGCTGCTGTTCCTCAGCAACTGTCTCATCGTGTGTTGTAGGTGGATTGTTGTAATGTGATGCAAAGGCTGAAAAATTGAGATTGGCAGAAAGAAAAATAAGTACGCTCCACATGTTTATATATGACTCTCTGGCCAAGATGAAGTTGGATAAGGTAGGTAAGCTCATTCAAAGCGTGTCTAATGCATCTTGTTGTTACACGAGAGGGATGTTTTTAGGTAGTCTTTTTCTGGAGCGTATCATATTCTCTCTGCCCGGGTATATATATAGCACGTGCACACTTTTTTTTACATTTATTCACACTTTTGCACAAACAAATTCACATCAGAAAAATAATATACTCCTACAACAACTACATTTATATAAAAAAATTGACATAACTTTGATGTTATCGAATAAATTCAGACATTCCTTCGTTTTTTTTCTTGTCCAAAAATCATGTAGACAAGAATAATATGCAAGTAATACACAAGTAGAAGTAGTAGTGGTGGTGATATGTATACGATCATTCAAATAAAAAGTTATCTGTGTATTATACAATATTGCTAGACTGATATGTGTCAGAGAGAGGCAGCCAACCAAGCAGCTATCAAGACTAAAAGAGGTAAGCTTATCAGTCTATTTTCTTTTTCCGCCGCATACCACCAAACGTTATGCTCTTATGGCCCGGTTGAATTTCCATATCTTCCGTGATTTAAAGCAAGTATTTTGGATTTACGGCCTTGGAGCGATCTTAAGATCTGTCTGTCTTTTCTGATATTTGTGTATATTATGTAGAAAAACACGAAGAAGCGTCTTTCTCTCCAAAAAAACTGTAGAATGCAGATCACCACCGTTCCTTTTCACTAGACTGAAATGCGAAATTACAATAAGAGGCCACCAGTAGTAGTAGTAGTAGTAGTGCACAACAGACAAGACGGGATAATATAATAAAATGCGATGAAAATAACTGAGGGATGCGGAGAGAGAGGAAGAGGGGCTTTTGCCAGGACGGAAGTATTTTGAAGGCTTCTGACCTGTGTGCCTACGCAATTTATTTTATGCACGCAGATATCTAAAAAACCACAAATGGAATTCTTTAAAGTGCCTTCTGGGATCGACTACACAAGTCATACTACAAGACGTTGCATGAGAAACGGTTGATATGTTTCGGGACGACAAGTCCCAATTTCCCAATATGACCATTATATAGAGTAACATGGGTGTAGATACATATATTTTTTGTGTGTTATTGTTCGCGACTCGGAAAAAGAAGATTGCTGAACTTGGAACAGAAACAGAAATAGAAAACCTTTCTTGTGTTCATGTTCATGTTACAAGAATAAACCATTACCCGTATCGTTCCACATTCAACTAATTCATTCATAATTCATGGAAAATCGATTTACATTTTACAGAATATAACCATGAGAGAGGAAGTGGTCAGAAAATGCAACAGCCTTTCACTTTGATACATAAAATGAATGTATATTATTATTAAATGAACCTCCCGTTGGTATCGTATATGTAACGAAATAATTTAGGAATATCCTCACAAATTCTAGTGCTTATTTGTGGATGCAATAACAATTTAAATAATGCTGCAATCATATTCCTATTTCCTTCCTCGTACCCATAAATGCATAAATATTATATAGGTTTTTATTTGGTGGGATTTGAGATTAAAAAAGTATTAGGATTCCATACGATTTATTTGTTTTGCCCTTTTAGATAATACTGAATTTTTAGTTTGGTTAATCATTAGCCTGAGATTTGCGAATAGAAAGCAAGGCTGTTTGCGAGAGAGAGAGTGAGAGAGAGATGAGAAGACATAATATATGCATAGATTTAACATTATTATTACTCTACATATTTCAATTTATTCTAGAAGCAACACTTGTCTACGCATGTTTATTTTATTTATATGGCTAAAGCTTCAAATAATTGGGGAACGAACCAACAAACTGTTTCTGACATTTGATTGGTTTCTGTGAATGGAATTGAATGAAAGATTGACACACAAGAGTGGAAGTCATGCTGACACAACACAATGGATTATTCACTATACTTTCCTCACAGCTAGCTTGGTTATGATAAAAATATACCTACTAGTAGCCTATAAGTACCTTGTTCTGTAGAGGAAGGAAAATGTTTTTTAGCAAAAAGTAACAGGAACTCTCTCTCTCAGTTTGGGCTGTCATATGTATGCGAGAATAGGAAATCTAGTTTCGTACAAAACAACATTATAACAACAACTTGCTTATCAAAGTAAATATACGAAACCGTTCATGCTACATTCGTTGGACTCTTTCCATACATAAAACTGAATACAATTTTCAAAAAAGATTGACTCATGGACTCGACTCGTTGCAGTTGGCTCTTCTTCGTCGTCATCCATATAAGCCATGGTTCCTTGGAGAGAGTTCAAAAGCATTGTTTTGGGATCGATTGGAGAAAAATGAAGAAACAAAATTAAAATTCAGAGCTCTTTGGGAGAAGATGGCGAGAGATCCAATCCAATTGCAAAAAACAGTCCATCTCAAATCCAAATTCAACATGAATAATCCAATGGGAGCAACAAGATAGTATTAGGTCTGCAGCAGACAACTAATGAGCATTTCGTGCGGACTATAGTTGTGTGTGTTTTTTTTGTTTCCGAGGATACCCTGAGCTGGACGAAAGCACTCAATTCACGTTCGCATGCACTAATACACTGTCGTGCTGGGTTTGGGATTAAACTCAAAATTAGAATTTTGCTCTGCAGCAGAGAGAGAAAGCATTTTGACAAAAGGTTCCAGTCTAGCAGCATTAAGAAGAACAAACAAACCGCTATCGAAGTAGTACCTTTACGAAACAAAAATGACCTAAACGCAAAATCTGTGTCTTTTGTTACCACTACAGAAATGGAAAGTTATTAGACCGAATGGAGCTTTTATACTGGTGTCGTGGTAATTAACGCACACATTTATGGCTGTTGTGTGTGTGGAGCATTCTGAGTTATATTGAAATTATATACAGGATGATGATGATATACACAAAAAAGATGGTCATTATTTGTTGTAATCATTGATTGTTTCATTCTTCCTGCAAAAGTTGAGGGCCCAACATTTTACGGAAACTAAACTCCGCCAACCGAGCGCATCTAATGTTCAAAACTTTCCACAAAAACAAAATTTCCGCCAAAACCGTCCAGAGATTTATATCGAATCAATATTATTATATGTCTATCCGTCTTTCCTCTAACTGTGTCCTAAACAACACAGCCGTTTTTTGTTAGTTTATTTTGTTACGTCCGCTTGCCACGCCACCATTTTTGTTATTTCATGAATATATGCATTGACAGTGACAAACAAAAAGTTTTGCAAAACTGTCCAGGAAAGAACAAACAACAAAGCCGAATATTTAAAGGGTAGAGAAAGGAAACGTTTGTCCTCTATTATTATTTAGTCTTTTATGTGCTAAACAATGAATGGTTGATCTGTTTGTTCTACATTGTGCTCACGCCAGCCAATGTTGCGAAAATTTCTGTTTGTTTCAGAGCTCCTATAGTTAGTCTATACACGCGACCCAAAATGATGCCAAGCAGCCCAGAGAATACCAATGCTGATATTTGACTAATTGATTTCTGTCCAACTTTTTAGTTTACTCCATTATTTTTTGTGAATGAAAGTTGTCCAACAAAAAGCCGATCTTTTGCAAATGGTCTTGTGCACACAGCGCTCCAATATTTTTTTATCAATGAAACTTGATGTTTAGGCACACTACTTGCGTCGTTCTTCAACTTGACTAAAGACCAAAAAACATATTCGAATATACAACACACACACACGTGTTGTCGAGATTAGAGAGAATATAAAGAAAAAAAAATACTTTTCCAATGATTGACTTGCCAACAAATGCTCGTAAAATACAAGAAACATTCTTTTAAGATGGGCTGTGAAAAGAAGGAACTGACACAAATTTTTTCCCACCACTACTGATGATGCGGTGGTGGTAGCATCTCTCCAGACATCATTGCCACATATACGCTTTTGAAAATGCATCGGACGACGATCCTTCACTGTCTCCGCCAGCCAGGCCGTAGAAGAGCTGCAATTGAAACTTTCTTTCTTTTTTACTTTTTTTCAGCGTATGTGACTGGGATTCGGAGGATGCTTTTGTATAACATGATAATGATGATGCCAAATAAGCGCTCTCTCTTTTTATCTTCTGCCGGGGAGCCTTTGGTATTATAAGTTCATTTTGTCATTCTTTTTTCTTCTCTAATACACCTGCTTTATTTTTTCTCGCGACTTTTCTATACACGCGAGAGAGAGAGTCAATGTTCTATAGTTTATATCTAGCTTTTTATGGGTAACGTTTTCTTCATGTACCCACACCAAATTTTAGCGTCTGTTTCGACGAGGAAAGAATAACGTATGGATGTATATGGCATCTTTCGAGCTGAATTATGTATACTATAGCAAAGAAAGGCATCAAGGGATTTTATGAGAAAGTTGAACATAATGTATCTCCTTTTCCCCCAAAACCGCAACTACTACTACTAGAAAACCATAATAACCAACCATATACCATCTCTAAAACAATTTCTGGCGTGCTTTCAATGTTTTAGTGTTCCGCATCATCGTGCTTAACCGTTAGCGATGGATTAATAATGTGATGTGTGTGTGGTGAGCAAAACTAGTAGATCATAAAGTGCTGTGTGTTATCCTCACAAACGTACACTCAGCGCACATTACAGGTGCCAAACCAAACGTATGAAAGAAAGTGAGGAGATCGGGATACAGAACAAGTTTTTGCTGTACATACACATTTCGTGAAAGCGTTGACGCATGGGCCCACATACATTCACATTCATCACACTCAATCACGCCAACTCTTACTATTACCATGACCTAAAGGATTATACCTTCCAACCTCACTTCACTTTGTCACCTGTGATAAAATGCGTGTCAAAAAACGATATCCACTTTCCTCGCATAATGGATGTTCAATAGACCACAATTTATCATGCCACAACAAAAGCTACATATATCAACGAAATTTGGATGCCAATTGTAGGTAGTTATGTATGTACCAAGGTTGATGGTTATCTTAACCAAGTGACACCAACCATTTCATGCTACAACAAGACGGGGCGAAATCAAATTCGAATTAATGATTGTCAGTGTATGTAAAAGTGAATTATACATGTACTTACATGCATATTTATAGACTTGACGTGTTTTTATCTACCCAGTCAATTTCACTAATGCTCATCATCATCCGCACGTCCCCATGCTTTTAAAATTCCAAGTGGTTTCAGTAAAATAATTTAGTTTGACAGATGATGATGATGATGTTGATAAAGTTACAAGTCTTGTCTTTTAGTTACTTTTAAATTAATGTGATGATTTATATGTAGAAAACATTTCATATTACTTACGTTTCAAAAAGTCCCACCAGATGAGCAAAAATGAGGAGTATTCCGATGGCGGTGAGATTGTAGTCGGCAGACAATCCCCGTCCTCCAAGTGACAATCCCATCCTTTACACTATGAAAATGTCAAACCTGCTTGTAGAATGATTTATGGTGTAATATGTCAACTTTCGACTTGGCAAAAAAAAATAATCTTGATGACACTTTTTTGTCCCTTTAACTGATTTTCAATTGAGATGTAATGGGAATCGATGAAAAAAATGTGCGCTGAGGTTATTACTGAAGAACCATTAATATTAGAGGTGAAGTATATATCAACAGTATCTTTTAGCGCCGTTGGCTGTGGAAAGTAGTATATATTGTTAAGTGAGTATCGACCATCTACACCTTTCGATATACAAGAGCATTTTTGACAATGATGCTTCCTGAAAAGGTGTCTTATCTCATTATATCGCTTTCATTAGATTAGGTGAAACGTGGCACACGTACAAACTCTCAGAGTGGCAATATAGCAATAGTCGCTAAATCTGTAATCTTAACGGGGGTTGATAACTCTCTCTGTCCCTTAATAATACTTATATTTTTATTGCAATCCTGTTAGTACTTTGAAAAGGAGTTGAAAATAAAAATAAATAAATCCAGTTTTAAACAATTTTTTATAGTTTAGTTGATTTTTAGTGACAGGAAGAAAGGGAGCTACACTACTTTATAGAATAAACTTATTGCACAATATCAAGAAAATTATGTTTGAATAAATCCACAGCAGCCACGGCGTTGCGTTGTTGCCAGTAATAATAAAAAAAGTGTCTGGATTTGTCGTATTTATTTTACTAAACTTAGCTTATGGCCTAAAGGGTGGTTTAACATGGATTTAACAAAGTAAAAACTAACAGCACGCCTCTGTTTTCTATTGTTATTACTTGTTCTACTACAATAACGTGTTAGCCTATCTGAGCCCAAAACCTTAAAAACATTCTTTTTTTCACATTCCCCCAAAAACTCTTCACTGTAACTTGAAAGCAAAATGTTTTTGTATTCTCGCGTTTTGATCATCTCTCTCTCCCTCTGCCTCTCTGTTTCACAGCAGCGCCTAACTCTACTACTGTCCTCATTCCAGCAACAGTAGACTTTCACTGGTACTGCTGCGAAGGATGTTGGAGAGTTTTCCCAGTCCCCGTTTTACACCTAGCTCGTTTGGATACATGGAACGTTTCACATTTACAACAACGCAACGTATGTCTAGTTTTTACAATGAAAGAGGATATAAGAATTTTACCATAAGTACACACACACACACAGTATCTTGAAGGAAACAACGGGAAGAAGTAGCCCAAAAAATTTTCGTCACGTATGCATGCAAACAATGTCCCTTCCCCGTTGTATTGTAGTCTCTAAAATCCCATACTATGAACTTGTCAACGTTTACACAATCCCCCAACGAACCCGTCAAATCATTGTACACAAAGAGTAAATTCAAGGAACCAGTTTCAACCGTTTTATAACAGCATTCTTTCCCCGTTTGCTTTCTCTCTCTCTCTCTCTCTCGCTAAGCTTATTTGAAGAAATGAGATGATGACAGTAATGACGCCAACAAACAAAGGCGACCAATTACATATCTCATTCAAGTATAGTGTGAGCCACTAATTAATTTGTGGTTCTAAATTATTAAACAGCTAGAGGCATCATCATGTGAATGTGGTTTTGTAAAGCATACTTTATGGAAACGAAACATTTGTGACGTTAAATATTTTAAAATTCATATTTATTATTATTGATTGTGTTATAAGCAGTATCTAATGTTTAATATATATTCGATATTTATAATAAATTGGGTTACTGAATGGAATGTGCGCATAAATCTGCCAAACATACAGGAAGTTTCTTGATCCTCTTTCACTCGCTACAATCGGCTGCACACGCTCTCATTAAGTGGCTGCTGCAGCTGTATAGGCATGCTCTAAAAGTGCGATAGGAAGCAAGCAAAGATAAAAGTTTAAGGGAATTGATTCTTTGAGTCAGAGAAAATAAAAGGTTTCATTGTTTGCGTACCAAACCGGAAACTCGCACAATGCTACACTAGTACACACACACACAAAAAAAATCCTTCTTTTGTAAAAGATTACCAAACAGCAGAGGAGAAATCAAATACGAAACAAAAGATGTATATGTGTATAATGTATATATGTACATACATCTAGACACATAGCGTATTTACGGCTGACTGCTGCCGCAACACTCATTCCCTCGTGAGCTGGTTGGTTGGCTAGACAAGGAGAAAGGTAAAGAAATTGCAGTGAAAGAAACGAGATATGGTGAAATAAAGTAGGATTTTTATTGAAAATTGAGAAGTATTGGTTGACTTTCTTGTGGTTAGTTCTAGACGTAGGTAGGTGGTTACGGGTGCTTGTTATAACACTTTACTGTAGGTGATGCCGTGTAGCAGCAGAAGCAGCAGAATGACGGCGTCAATACAAGACCGCCCGACACCAACAAGCAGGATGAAGTGTGGCTTGAGAACCTATTTCCATGCCTAAACTGCATGAGTGCCCATATACAAGATGCGTACAAAGGGATGAAAGTAAAGTTGGCGGTGAAAGTAAGTAAAGTGAAAGTGAATCTGAATCATTTTGTATAATATCTTCATACACTTACTTTAAAACTGCTCCGCTGCTGTTGTTTAACTTGGTGATCGTAAGGAAGCTTGATGGAGCAGCTGGTAGTTGTGTAGCGGTATGTATATAATGAAATAAAAGTTTAATGTATTTGATCAAGATCAAACAAACTGATCTGAAGATTTATATTAAGCACATCCGGAGAAAGCACCTTGATATAGAGTCCATTACTGTGTATTGCTTTTGTGTCAAAGTATACATGGTTGCCAGTGAAAGGTGAAAATAGTAATGGGACAATTGCACTTTGGAGGATCATCAAATCGGATTATATGCGGAAGATAAACTGAAAGATACAAAGAGAGAAAGTAACACAAAAAAAAGAAAGTACAAAGTCGGTCGTTGAATACCGTTCTCTTAGCGACATTATAACATGAAATGGTTAAATTCATGTTAGTGAGGAATTTGGAATCGTTCCTTGAGTGACTGTTCCCATTTTTAGCCAAAACTATGTGAAGGTTGTAAGAAAGTTGCCGAAAAATTTCAGACATTCAAGAGGATTCCGGCAGGTGAGGGAATAAGTATGAAACACATTTTGTACGTTCCTTCATTGTTACAAGATAGAGAATGCAATGAAGTACTTCAAAGTTGAAAGCTTACTCAAATACGATGCTGCCTCTGATGTCTTCGTTATACTCGGTACATCTTGAAAAGGGAAATCCTCTTTTGACAAATGAATGTTGAGCATTCTTTCTTTTACAAGCTACTTGCGTTCTAAAAAAAAGTTTTTTTTTATTACGTGGTGGCAGCAGCACATACGTTCTTGATGAAGAGGCATCAAAGTACAGCTATCTGGACACAATCATCTTTTTCCTTTGTCATGGCACGAACTCCTACACATACCTTGCGTTGTTGGAAGTGTTTTTTTTTCGTTCTAGTTCTAGATGATGATGATGTGCCTGTTTTCGTGCGATACGTATGTACCTAATCTGACGTCTATGTAACAACTACAAATGATCCTCCTAAATATCCAATGTTTTGCTCCAACAAAATTGTGTTCTTTGTGTGTTCCAAGTTGGAACTTGGAACCCACATATTATATGAGCGTATATGTATTCATTTAACCTTATTCCATGTCATGTGTGGTACGGTGGGTCATCAACATCAACTCATTCTGCTTTCAACTCCATCCATTCATAAGTATGCTGATGATGATGACACTTTTTTCAGTTTCCTGTCCGTAAAATACAAAATTCATAGAATATATATCCTATTTGTTTACAACCTTATTTTTTCTCGTGTCTGCTTCCCTTCACTTCTCCTCAATTCAATTTCTTTTCAAATCCTCATGGCTTGCTTGCAACAATTCCTTTTCTACTAAACGCCATATTCTTTTTTTTCCAAAGGCTTAACTAGTTTTCAAGAAGGTTAAGCTTTCACAATATTTTGTACCCTTTTTTATTGTGTTTGTCTGCATTGCTTCGGACCTTGGGTTATGATTCACATGTAAATATATGTAGTAGCCCATATTATGTTTTAATATAGTAATATATGCACTTTTACAACTTGGTAGTTTGCATAACAATGAAATGCACAAATACTCCTACTACTACTACTACTGTCACTAAATAAAAGTTGGAGAAAGTAAGTCTATGAGTTGTAGAGGAATGTAGACGCAGGTTAAGCCTTCCCCTTAGCATTCCAATTTTCTCAAGTGAGCATACAAGAGGAATCTTACAGCAGCATTAACGTTTTTTGCATCATCTACTTTACTACCATTCATTAATCTCCATTGTAATCAAAAGGGCTTTTTTTAAAGATGTCATGCAACACATGGATAAATCCTACCCTCTGTTGGAGTATTCAGTGCATTGTTGTGAACATGCCTGAAGTACAAAGTACAAGCACTCAAAGACGATCTGGATAAGAGGCTTTAAACTATTCACTGTCTGCTGGCGTGTGGACCGACAAAGTGATGTAATGAATGAAGGACAAAAGGTTTGAAAGTCTGTGTGCCCGTCTGCATACACAAGAGATACATATGTTGTATACATGACGACATTACAGTTAGGCGTCATAGTTATCTAGTTAGCCTTTCACGTATGTCTATCATCGTCATACATTTTTTAGTCTTTGCACAGGGTCCTCTATATATATTGTGTCCGCTTCGTGTATTATTAAGGGCGATGCTCCAAGGGACTCTCTCTCAGAGTTTTAACCCATGTAAGTATTAGTTTGTATATATAACTTCTACATGGCTGACTCACCCAGATAAGGTATATATCATCCAGCGTTTTGGTGCACTGTGTGAATGTAGAAACAAGCCAGAGTTGTAATATACCATTTCCTGTTCAAATTCCTTATTTGCTGGAGAAAAAAAAAGATCTCAAATTTTTATGGTTCCTCTAAGGTTTGCTTTAAGCCTCCTTTTATGTTCACCATTAACGTTTATGCACTCTTATATTGCAATTTTATGTTATAGAAAACATGTACATAAGTATACATACATTTCTTTTTACGCTGATTTCTGTACATGACGAGCTTGACAAAGAATACTAAAGATAACACATTGTAGTTCTAATTTCTCCCTTGCTTTCTACCATTTTACCAATTGAGAGCATAACATAACTTGTGTTGTTGTTTGGATTATTTACGTGAAACCTGACGTTGCTTTTTTTCTATTATGCTCTCATTCAAAATGTCCAAGTGAAAAACTGGAAGGGTAATTGTTAGTTCGAGCTTGTTTAACGGATCCAATTCAAACTCTATGAAAAATGTAAAGCCAACTGTGTTGCATGGTACATACAGGTTTAAGATTGACATACCATCGCAGCCTCTTACAAATGCCTCCATTGCAATTCTCAATACACTTTCCATTTTGTTTTTAAGTGATATCATCACAAGTACAATTGTAATTCCAAAAGCTATGAAACTATGTAAGTAATTATGAATCAAATCCCCTGGCACAAATTTGTGTAAATAATATGTTCTACGATTTACTCTTTTTCTTGTTGTTGGGAAGGATATCTGATATCCCAGCCCGTTTTGATGATAACTTAATGACTCTTAAAATCTTCCATTAACATATTCACTCCACTAGAGCCAAGAAGACCTTTATGCCATTTCTGGGAATTCAACATGGCAAAACTTTATTTTCACGTCAACGTTGTATACTTGGCTTGATACAAGTATTCGCTGCTCACAATAATTCAACTTGTTAACAATGTAATGAAAGCAGTCAAGAGAGCCATTTAATAACATTTTCTGTTACATTTACTTTGCAACTACGATTACATAAAGGTTTCTTGCGTTGTGTGGTTTACTTTTTTGAATTAAGACAGTCTTGATGTTGATTAGTGTTTTGTGCTTACAACCTTTCATCACTTCATATATTTCACTTTCACGAATGGAATCGGTTGCTACATTGTAGATCATTACTGTGTGGATTTTATGCTGCTGGAGATTTGTGTAAATTTGTATGTACCTTATGTGCAGACATGATTCGAAAAATAGCGTCGTGACCGCGAGATGATAGATGATGTATATAAAATCTCATATTACGAGTAAATATATGGAAATCATAATTCATAAAACATCGCATGTTGTAAAGTTGAAAAAATGTACACCAGGAATAAAACCAGCTTTTCAATTCCTCTACAAATCATGCCACAGAGTATCTGGTAATAAGTTGCATGTTAATAGTTAGTGATTTAGTTATTTAGATAAAATATTAATATTTTCTTCCTCTTGAGAAAATTTGTCGATTTGTCCGTGAGATTTTTAATGGAATGCAATAGTTCAATCCAAAGTACAACAACGATTTACAACATACATGGAAATCCTTTACGGAAAATTGCATTTATATGGAATTATGAGATTTTCTTGGTTCGGGTAAAAACGATAATCATTAATATGGGTGGATGGTCAAGGTTCAGTCATTCGCTTAATGGGTTTTACCAACTTTCTGTCGATCCTGACGGGTCTTCAACTAGCTTGAAATAATAAATAACTGTATACAAGGAGCTTATTCCATTTTGCACTGCTTCCTGATGCGTAGCTAGTCTGGTGCCATTTATTTGAAGTGTAATAATTCTTCTCTCTTTCCTCACATACTTTTCTTGTATTCCTTGGCGGTATCATATTATTCGTATTTTTCCAGAAAATACCCTGCTCGTTTTCACAATCCCTGGCAAAAATTTTACGATTGGCCGCGTCCCCCCGTTAAGGCCAAAATGTAGGATATTTATGTTGTTGCATGTAATATGCACATCTAAATACCATAAATGTTTCCAACTTTCACTGCTAGAAATGAAAATAGTGCTCAAATCCATCCATTCGTTATGCTCATAGACGTACGAACAAAGTGTAGTAGCTACTCGTTTTATAGCATTGTTTCCGTTGTTTCCGTTGTTGCATATTTATAGACAGCACATATGGATTATGTATTATTAAACCTTAACAAATGCCAGATATACGGCTGGAGTTTGTCTTAAAAGGTGAATATTTATGCAGAAAGCTTCCTGTTATCATTTATAGAGGTATTCCTGCTCAACCTGGATCAATACCTCATTATCATTTTCACCCGAAACAGATAATTAATTGGCAGAAAAAAATGAAAACTCTGCTGAGATGGAGAATAATAATCCGTATTTATACTTGTGCAAAAACGTATTACTCTGATTTCAATGTATTTTGGCTTCTCTCCCTGTCGCCGTTATATAAGTCATAATAATAAAGGCTCATTTTTGGTCAAAACATGTGTTTTGTGACCATTACGTTTTCACCAATTTCTAATAAAGCTTTCCAATAAATCCAATGGTGCCATCATATATTTCACTCACAGTACAACAGTAAAAAGCACTGCTCTGCATGTTATTGGTAACGTTAAACTAGAAACGTCATTTTTTTACAAGTAATGGTTATTGACTATGGCTGTGCGGGGCATTTTTTTGCATCTAAAGTTCCTCGCGTAATGGTTTTGGTTTTCCGCTTCTCTCGTCGTCAATAAACGCAATAAAGTCTGCTCGGAAGCTTTTTTTTATAAAAATCTCTGCAAAAAAAATAGAATTCTAGTCACGATCATAATTTTTTCTAGAAGTGCATTTATTTTTGGAGGATGAATGGCATCTTTCTGGCGAGAATGAAAAATGGAGAGGAAATCATGATCCATGAAAAGGACAAACAGCACGCTTGGCAAAAGACCATTTACTCTCTCAATTGATGCAGCTAGACCATGAATGAAGACAAGCTAAGCTCAAGTGATTTTACTATTGGGAAACACAACTTTCTCTCAGTTCTCAGCCTGAGAGGCTACATCAACGGCAAGCGATATTACCTTTATCTGTAATGGTATTCATTATTTTTATTGATCAAAAATCGGCGCGGTCCTTACAAAGTAGTCCTTGAATCCCACGCAACTTTTATATTTAGTTGCATTTGCAGAAATGCTGATTTGCAGTTGTTGGAAATTAGAATGACAATGCCAACGTTTCTAAATTGCTATGGCCTATATTTTAAATTGCATGCATTTACTTGATGCCTGAAGGGAGGAAGTTCTTATGTTCCTGGAAAGAGAACATAATACCAATTGGGATTAATCTCATGATTTTATGATGATGAACTATGGATTAATGTCTTCATAACGGTATTAAACGGTAATTCACTCATAACCTTGATTTTTAAATATTACATTAGTGCCTGCATCCGAGCACTCGTTTAGCTAATTTAATATGCGTAACTTGACCAGCCTTAGGGTCCAAAAGCATTAAATGTTATGAGCTGAATCTGATTAGATCTGGGACATAAGTAGTAAATGGACACACTGCAGTGAACTGGTTGAAGACGTAGCTGAAGTGGTAAAGCGGATAATATGTATTGTGCCCTTAACAAATGACAAGTCATAAATTAAATGTTGTGACTACTGAAAAAAAATCCTACTACCCACGCATCGGACGGGTTGCCTATTTGACTGAACGGACAAGGTTAACACATTTGGTCCAGGCAATCTGTTTGACAAACAGAGGAATAGTGCAAAGTCAAAGTAGGTTCTTGTATTCCAAATGCTGACAGACAGGCGAACATGTGGAATGATGATGACGATTCCTTTTCAGCTAAACAATGAAGACACCAGACCTAGACGTATTGGACATCCTGGAAGATGAGATCGTTTATTTAGGCTAATGGAATGACTGTATGACGCATTTTAAGATCTGACTTCTTTTCATGTAAATGGGAAGACAATATCTTATCACAGACCAGAACATTGCCAGTAAACTGCTTTGTATTTTCCTAGAAGCACTTACTATACTTTGTATTGCAACTTTTAGTTTTCCATTTAAATTCAAAGACAGTTAAATTCATGGTATAGCAAATACTAATCCCATGAAATGAAATTAATTTCAAAGCGAAAAAATTGGATGACGCAAGCTACCTAAATGCTAAGGACAGCTTTGAAAATTGTAGTCCAAGAAATTATTTTCTGACGAAAACTTTCTTTGCTGTGTATATGAATTCAGCCTCTTGGTAATATAATTTTACAAGTGTGGAATACATGTATAGTGGTCAAAATGATTATTTGAATTAAGCTTACGAAGACAAAGTAGATTTTAAGCTTTTAACGAATACATTTCGAGCGTAAAAGTATACAAAGGAAGTAGGGGACATTGGGACATATTCCATTTAGAAAGGATTTAACATTTCTTCAACAATTGTAATGTAATTTGGGAAAACTGTAAAGAGGAGATTGAGATTAATTTAAAGAAAGTCTTTCTAGATTAATTCCTCCAAGTTTGTATGTAATTCTGTAGCGGAAGTTGAGGTGCTTTTGAAGACGTAGTGGAACGTGACGACTTACTTCATAGCAAAAATATCTATCCAACCAGCGACGCGATTAGATTATACATGCCATAAATTATCTTCGCTCTTTTAAAGGGTGCAAATGTACTCTGTCGCCATCAAATTATATACAATTACATTATGGATATATCTAATGAAGAAACTATAAGGATTACTCTGATTTTCTTTCCGAGTCCGCTCAAGATTTGTACTAAGGTCGGGGAACGGATAAGACGGTAACTTTTTCCAGCTCTTGAAAGTGTTCTGATAAATGCCCAAAAGGAGTGAATAAATACTCATTCTTGGAAGTTTACAGTCGCAGTAGTACCAAATGTATCGTATTAATTGTTTCTACATTAGTCCATGTCTGTTCAATGTCAATAATGACTTACGCAGATACATACGTATTATGCAAATAATTTTAATTAGTCGAAAGCAAGCAACTAACGATGTAAAAAATCATTTTACATTTTACAGCTCGAATAAATCTGATAAAATCGTCAGCTCTGTAACCTACAATTGAACCAAGGACAAATCATCATTGCATGTAGTAGTAATCATATATATTGTACTTGAGTCCTCGTGTACATCCATATCCGGTATGAAACTGAAACTTTTGTCAATGTAAAATTAATGAAAAACAAAAATGAATCAAGACACTGTAAGCAAGTAGAATAATAACCTTCAATATATTATGGTTTCTGTATATGCCCAAATGTATGGCATGGTCATGAAGCAACATACACAAAGATAAATGAGAAAAGTAGAGTTTAGTGGTAGCATAAAGCAAATGCGTACTGAGTGAGTATACAGATGCAATGAAGAAGTCCTCTGTCTCCTAGTAGCCAAATTGCTTTGGTTTATCTCCATCTATTCCTTAATACTCTTTTCCCAAGTCCTATAAATATTCATATTTCTTATTATTGCACTATGATGACAAAGCGAACTCCAGTACGAAATGGTCGTCTGAATCTGGAAGCAAGCAAGTTGTGCCTTGCTGACAAAGAGTTAGTGTAGATAAGTTGCATTTGCGTCGTGTCTTGTTCATATTATTTATCAACCGATACAAGGACCAAACAGGAAGTTATGAAATATTCACTCACATAACATACGTTTTGAGAGCGCAAACATAACATTAATGATGAATGGTTCTAGTAAATCTATCGTTGGATGATTTCTATTCAGCCGCCGTCAGCCCTTTTGCTATTAACGAATTCGAATATAAAGCTGTATTTTGGCATCATCCATAATTGCAACCGAACGTCAACCATTTATTCAGTTCACTACTACAAATGTACAGATAAGCAAGTATGAGCATTTACCTAAGTAGAGAAATTGTCATTAATACTACAAATAAATGTGGCTGCTGTTCATAAGAGAACATACATCACATTACTTTTGTTTCTGACTCGGGTCTTCCAATGAAAATACTAATTAGTGCGGTTTTCCTTGTTCCCTGGTCAGTTTCACAATGCGCTATACTTTCATATTCAGAAATTAAACAACTTAATAAAAATGTGCGATATGCAGTGATATGCAGAGAGGACGATAACAGAGGAGGAGGAAAAACAACAACGAGAAAAAATTAAAATTACTTGGAGACGTTGATGATGGCTTTCCAGATTCACATTCTCAGTGATTTATTATAACGTTACTCGGCTCCTGGTGGTATGCAACCTCTGCAAAGCTCTCTGAACAACTATGTGCACATTTGTCGCATGATAAAACCTTACTTTTTGCTCTCGTCGACTACCTATTTGTGTGACAATGAGTGAAACATTGCTGCAAAGGTCTGGGCGCACATCCTTCCACATGAAACTACATGTTGATCCTGCAGACGACAACGAAGATGATATCCCGTTAACAACAAAATCTTGGAGAGTGCAATGTAAGTTTGAGTACTACCACCGTATGGTGCAGTATGTGTTCTAAATTAAAGAAGATTAATGAGCTTTATTGTTAATTCACAGTAGATTTAAGATGCTCGTATATAAAGGACCTTTATAAGCAAAAGCATTGTTATCCTTGTGTACATGCACACCTACACATCTATATGCATAATATATGTAGCCCCTTTCATCTTGCCCAATTCTTAGTCTTACCACGAAGTAATATTTTGTAAACTTTCTTTACCTAGTGCTACGGCTGTTACAAAGGGCGCCTCAGCCAGTTCCCGTGTTATGCGAGGAGCCCAGATCCTTTCCCCATTTCCACGAGAAAGGAAAGAGAATTTCGGAAAGCAGCTGGACTTCAGATACAACCCATTCTACAGACGTCACAGCAAGCGGTTTTGCAAGTTCTGGTTCATCGGTTAGCACCACTACCACTACCACGAAAAAAGGTGCAAATGAAAATTACCCGACTGCAGCGGTTCGCAAAGATGATTCATCATTCAACACGGTTTTATCTATGACTGCCAACAACACCAAGGATGCGGTTCATGGTAATGCTCTTACAACAACTATTAAAAGGACGGGAATCGAAATTTGCGCAAAGGAAAATCCCATAAACAGGAAAGATGAAGTAGGAGAAAACTTATCACACTGCCCACTAACACCCCAACAGGAGAATTCAAATAGCAAAGCAAAAGATAACAAGAAGCATCAACTACAAAGGAATGAGGATTGTAGTAGTAGTAGTAGCCGTAATACTTTGGGTTTAGGAATTCAAGGGGATTCGGAGTACTGGGAAAAGTTTCGATACTCCAAGGATTATCAGTCCTCCCTCCTCATTGAGTGTATATGCAACGAAGTTTTTAACTTGAAGCCTGGTCCGAGGTATAAAAGTTTGATGAAACTATCCGAGGCAACATCATCGTGCAATGAGAATGAGAGCAATATCAGCAAAAACAAAAAAGAGATAGAATCACCACCACCACCGCCGCCGCCTCAGCTGCCAGTAGTTGTGTGTAGCGATGATAATAATGAAAAAGGAATCAAGGTGGAAATACTTGAGATGAAGAAAGAAAAAGCCGGAACAAAAGAGGGAAAAAGTATTTACCCACACAACCCCGCCTACAATGAAAGGCGAGAAAGAGGAGAGGAGGACATGAAGAAGAGAAAGGTTGAGAATGCTGTAAATTTTGAGAAGGAAAGGCATCAGCAGAAGAAGGACGAAATTAGTGAAGACAATGACGACGATGATGATGGTAATAATGATGGGAATGAGATGGAGCGAACAAGACAGGAGCAGCAGGAGAAAGCAGACAGTAAAATCCGGAGCTCAATCACTTCCAGTGTCTTCACTACTGCCACAGCCACGAGTGAAGGTACGCTGGAAAGTGATAGGAGACGGAAAGAAAGGAAGCTGGTGCTTGATGGTTTTGGTCAAACATTCCACGGCTATTTGACGAAATGTGAAACTGAAAAGCTTCTCAGAAACGAGGGTCAATATTTAATTCGCCAAATGTGGAATGAAGATGCATTTATCTTGAGTTTTATGTAAGTGATCTTCTTTTTGCTAAAAGGATTTTTCCTATCAATAAAATGCAGCGAATGCTTTCACGTATCATTCAAACATTCATATTAGTTTTTATAATGATGGCAGACACTTTATGAATTTTGAGGGCATACAGTTGGTATATTACATGAGTGCCTATAAAAGATATGTTAAAAGTTACCTATACAATATTAGAAATCTCTTGTCAAACACACGCTAATAGGTAACTGACAGGGTGAGAGTAAAAGTAAAATGAATATGTATGAAAGAAGTCATTTATGTAAATATCACAAAGAAAGCACGTACTTGGAAAATTGCTGAAAATTTTCATGATAATGTACACTTTCGTCTTTTTTTCTGCAAAATACAGGTTTGACAGCAAAATTTGGAATTATCGCATAATGTGCGATCTTGGCATGTTAGAAGGTGATACTGGGGATACTTTCAACGGTTCACCGGAAACTGGTGTGCCATACACATACTATCTGGAGGATCGTCGTAAGTGTTATCATTCTGTGGACGGATTGGTACGTGAGGGTTTGATTACTCTACATTTGGACGAGAATGCGGGCTCGTATATCGACCTCTTGGTGGAATTAGCACAATTTCAACGAAATGACAACCTGCTGCAAACTCCTCCAGCTGTGACCCCCACATCAAGGAAAACTAGCAGATCTGCCTCGTTCAGAACGCTAAGGCTCACTGGCTCATCAAGTACTGCTTTTGGGAGTGGTGGTGGTGGTCGTACTTCTGGCAGTGGTGGTGGTGGCTGTAATGGTGTTGATGGTGACAACAACCCTTCCATTACGGACGGAGGAATCTCAATGGTAAATACTCCATCCTTTTGTGGTGGTCCTAAACATTATTCATAAATTCGCTCTTGATGGCATTTACAACATCATGCTACATAAAAACAACACCACCCCGCACCGATAAGGAATATAATGGTAGTAATTTTGAAGGGGATATTAAAAGCTTGAAAGTGGCTACTAGAATGTTTAATGATTTCATAAACTAAAAAGGTATTACTATTTCGTTGGTTATTCGCCAAAAGAGGATATATTTTTGAAAACATCTGAAGTCGACACTCTTGAACGGTTATTGCAACACCAAGTGATAAGTTTTTCTAAACACATTTTCTGTTTGTATATCCGGTTTTCTAAATATTGGATTGTATGAAAAAGGAGAACAGAAGGTAGATAAGTGTACTGGTAAACCAGTGACGGTTTCGTTTCCTTTCCGATTCCTCTTTTGAAGTAAAGAAATCGATTACTGATAGAGAACATTATTATGCGAACAAGCTTTCATTTCTTTCTATGAACTTTCCATTCAATTCATTTTTTGTTCAGCTTTCTCACGCTTGAGACCTTTTTGTTGATTTAAGGATATAGCTTTACTCATCCATTACTTTGAGGAAGAAATATTTGATGGTCTTGCGAAATGTCAAGTCTGCACAAATGGAATCTGGGGCCCTTCCAACAAAGGATTACGTTGCAGGGGTAAGATGATATAAGAGGAGCAGATTTAAAAGATAAATATATGCATTTGCGATTTTGACAATTGTCGAAAAGCTATACTTCTTACACAATAACAACACAAGTTTTAGCCAAAGTCAGCATTATCTGATCAAAAATGTGTGCCATTTTGTTCCTGTCAAAAACTCAAACTTATGTACGACTCGTGACAATGATTAATTTGATTTCAGAGATGTAGTCGCCAGCCGCCTTAACTTTTGCTTTTTCAATGGTCATCTGTGGTGGTGGTGGTAGAAATGGTAATTTGTAAAATAGTCAACCTTGAGGTTTTTGCCAGTTATTTAATATCCCCCTTTAATCAACTACGTAGTTTTAGTAGTTTTCAAAAAGACCACTTGCGTAATCCTGGATAACATTGTGGCCTTTCACTCTGATTGTAATTATGATGGTATATTGTCCCTTTCACGACTCACGAGTTTGCATTTCATGGAACCATGAAAAGCTCAAGCACTTAAAGTAATTTTATTTGAATCTCAAAAGCTTGTGCAAACAAAATGAAAGCAAAACAGGAATGAATAGTAGTAAAAAGAGATAGTGATAGTAGCACAAAAAGAGGATGCAGATAATGGGCTCTTTTGGTTTTTGTAATGTGTTTATGGTACACTACAAATACCTGAAACATGTATTCAGATCTAAAAGCCCTTTACACAGTTTTATAATACGGGATATCTAGAATTTCCCGGTGGTGTCACTTGACTATACCACCGCAATATATGTACATATACTATTTACTTTAAATCAAGATAATGTTCTTATATATTCTGAAATATATACAATGATGCTCTCTTGCTAAATGATGAAGTAATTTTACTTTCCCTTCTCGATGTGTAGACTGCAACCTTTCTGTGCACGAGTCATGTATTGATAATGTGAAGAGTGAGTGCAAGCCTGATCTAACAGCACTTTCTCCGTTTTCAACTGATCTGACGTCTCTTGTCAAAGGAAGCTGTAGAAGTAACAGAAACGAGCCCTTCTCCCCTCCGTACATTTTGACAGCGTGCATTAATGAAGTGGAAGCACGTGGTCTTACTACTGAGGGAATTTATCGAATATGTGGTTCAGTCGAGGAAATCGAAATGCTAAAAAGCGTATTTGAAAAAGGTACGTCATGATGATATTTTATATCATATCTTGTGTAAATGTCAGCTATAATCAAGTTACACCATTTAGGTAATAAAATATTTCCCTAGTCAAACGATGCAGGAAGTGTGCGGAAGCAAAAACTTCATCATAAAAAATAGTTTGCAGTGTTAGCAAAATTCTGCCTTTGAAGCTGAAAATATTTTATAGCATGTACTACATCTTGTATACGTTAAGGCACAGCAGTGTGAACCTATTTATTTAGAGATCACATAGATTCCTGACTCAGTTGACAGTGCAGCGCAGATAGATGTAGTTTGCCATACACACAGAACAGCATATTTTATTATACCTAGACAGAATATAAGACGACGACGTGATCCCTAGTTCCATAATTTTGCAATGTGAAACATGTCATGTAAAAAAGCCACTGATGCGTGTGATTGTGAAGAAAGAATACGTGTGACGTCATGTTTCCAACAAGATTGATAGAAAACAAGGCTTTCTATTTTTCATTTTTAGTGTTTACACTTGATTGGCGGGTAGCAAAACCTATTTATCTATTTCTGCATAATTTTATATACGGCTTGATGAACTTGTGATGTCGGAATAAATGCATACATGATGAACATTATATGATGACATGAGAAATCCATCACTTTAAATGTATATACTTTATTGCGCTTGTTTCAGATAAAATCAACACAACTTTATCAGAGTTTCCCGACATCCACTCCATCACTGGCTTGATGAAATTCTTCCTTCGCCAGTTACCTGATCCATTGATTACCCAGGACATATTCGAGGAATTTACGAAAGATTATAGCGATTCAGGTTTGTGATTTGGGAACATGGTACCCTTTAACTTTTAATTCTGGATGAACATTAACGTGATATTATGCTACTCATGATGGGATATTGGTACCCAACAGGAAGTTGTTACATAAGCCCCATAACGTAACCTACACTTTTATAAAGTGGCCCTTCTGTTAGTCTTGCAGTTCAAGTGCAAATCTGTTGTCTGTTTACTTTTTGTCAAGTGTTAGCAACTCGTTTCTCTCCTGTCTAACCGAGACTGGTGTCTGCTTCTCTCTTTTTCGTTCGTAGATAATCGACTTACCGTTTTTTATCACCCTAACCGTCCAATTTCAAAGTGTACATAAAACAACCAACTTATAACCTTAATGTTTTAATGAATGTGACACAATATACCATGCTGAATATAGTCGGGTGTTTTTCTGGGGCATTATGAAACAATGCAGAATGATAAGCTTTCCATGCAAACCACAGACGGAACTGGAACATTTTCATCATATAATTAACTACGTTACAGACACCTTTTCCGCCAATAAAAGTTGTACGGATGCATTAATTTATATTTCTAGAATCTTTGATTTCGCAGGTGAAATGAAGATTGACACCATTCAAGGGCTGGTGCGTTCCTTACCACCTGCACACAGGCTTACACTCAAGTACCTTTTGGAACATCTGCAGCGTGTAGCACGGGAAAGGACATCGAACAAAATGAATGCTTTCAACTTGAGCTCAGTACTAATGCCAAGTATTCTATGTCCATCCGACATGACGTTTTCTATTCTGGAGTCTGGAACCAAACTGATCCATTTGTTAATTACGCATGCTGAGCAAATCTTTAAATAGCCGTGATTTCAAGAAAAGGTGTCATTATAACTACAAACTAACTCTTCCAAACAGCAATATACATAAAATACACATCCACATCCACTAGCTTTCCGTAAAAAAGCTGCCGTCGTTTTTTATGACTTTTCCAGCGCAAGAATTCTAGGGAAAGGGGCTCGCTATCAAAACAAGCGTTTTTTTTAAAGGAATCGGATTCAGATGCTTCGTGTTCGTGTCTGACGAACTGAAATCCCTTCACCAAATCCGTTCTATTCTTCGCATCGCTTCCATTTTACCCCAACCAAGCCATACGCCACAGCGCAGACTGCAGCCAAAAAAGTATGAGCACCAAATATCTCACGTCGCCCCTCCACACAGAAAGATGAGCAGAGTTTGCCCGGCCATTTTCGTGAAAGGAATTTCATTGTTTTTGTTTATTCATTTTTATTGCAAAACATGTTAAAAAAATATATATAATAAAAATAAAGTAAATAAAATGTAAACAAAGATTGAAACTAAAGCTCTCTCGCTGCTACCCATGCACGCTCGCACACACATGCATTTTATTTTCTATCATTAACTTTCACACAAGAGAGAGGTGAGATATTTGTCGTTCGTTCAATTGTTCTTGCTCCCTATCGATTTTTCGCTTAGAAAAACAATTTTTTCTTTATGAGATTCAAAAGTAGTCATAAAAAACGCTTACAGTTGTGGGCTCTGTCAGATATATCATATCATTGCTCTGTCCACCACACCACTCGCGTTTTTCGAAATTAGTGGTTAACGTGTAAGTGCGTAAAGGATTATCTATCATTAAAGCAGTTAGTTAATCTTGATTAGTTCTTGATAAAATCATGATTTTGCTTTTTGTTGATGGTACAATGGTGGAGTGGGAAAAGTAGTTCAAAGTGTGTGTAAATAAACTGTTGTAACTGTTGCAATTTGAACTGAAGCATTTTGTGGCGACCGTTGAAGCAATCAGCAATCTGAAAGTGATTACTTGCACTGAGGAGGAGGAATTCCTGTCGAGATTATGGAGCAATTGATGGCTCATGCAATGGCATCGCACAATCAGCAACAGCACCAGTTTCACCCGGGGCAGATTGACATGAAGCATTTTGGTTCCCCTTTTGGCCAGTCGTAAGGATAATTAGTTAAAATCGTATTGGTTTTGTGTGAGTATCATGATTTAATGATGATGATTGATTTGTATCTCTGCTTTTGTCTCGATAGCCCACATGGAATTGGAATACATCAGCAGGCATTAATGGGAAACCCAAACATGGGGATGAGCATGAACCCTCCACATCCCTCCGTTTCATTACAAATCCCAGATCCTCACAAGATGATTAAACAGGAGCACAACTTCAATAAAATGCCACAACAGCAACAGCAACAACAGCAGCACATTCAGAATTCGCCATTCCCACCGCCAGACTGTCAGTATCCAATGATGTCACCCGCTCCACTTGCCCAGAATCTCACTGTGAATAAAAAGGAGAAAAGTTCAATTTCCGGTGGAAGTTCGTTTGACAGTGAACGTGGCGATCCTTGGCTTAACAATGGAAATGCTACAAATGGTAGTGTCACAGGGAACGGAAAGAGCAAAAAAGGCAAGAAGGGGACCGGTAATTCGACCAGACGCTCTTCTGAACCTGGTCAGAAGTCTTCTAAATCACAAAAACGGAGATTTTCAGCCATTTCAAATCTTCCACCTCCTCCCCCTCCAATTGTTCCTGAGAAAGAGAAGCCGTTTGAGTGTGTGACATGTGGAAGGAGATTCACACAGCGAATTGGAATGTTACAACATCAACGGCGCCACACGTAAGTGGACTGTGACCTGTTATTCTAGCGCATTATTTGTATTTTTAATTACTGCTATCGGGTCTATATTTAAAATTTATTACTTTAGGGGCGAACGACCATTTGGTTGTAATTTTTGTGACAAAAGGTTTACCCAAAAGTCAGGCCTTGTTCAACATGAACGGTAATTAATAAACATTTCCTTATAAAGATATTACATTCACATAACGTGGCTCATTTTTGACAAACTGAAGATAACTAAACTTGACTCTTTTTGTTTTCAAAATAGATTGCATACAAACGAGAAACCATTTGGATGCAGCTACTGTGAGAAGGCTTTCACACAAAAATCTGGGTAAGCGTATAATATTTAAGTTTTGGCAATTTTATCTTAATTTCGCATGTATGTCAAGTTCCATAACTCTAATACGGAATAATAATAATTTGTACAGACTTGTTCAACATGAACGGACACATACTGGTGAGAAACCTTACGTATGTCCCATTTGTGCAAAGGCATTTACGCAGCTTTCAGGATTAAAACAACACAAAAAAGTCCACGAACGCTCATCGGAGACATCCTCTTCCAAGTAAAAGTGCTTTCATGGGTTGCACTTCAGCTGAAACCTTCTGACCAGCGTTTTTAACAAATTATTGCAAAAAGCTTAGTTACTTTTTCTCTAAGCATATATAATATAGTTTTGAAAAAAGATAAAACTAAACAATTTTTTTCAATTCTTGGAAACTGAAAACATTATTAATGAAGCCAAAAATATGATTAAGAGTATTAAATATACTTACTTTTACTATATATTTCAAAGATAAAATTCATGTATTGTGTATAGCAGATAGCAATAGTTATAAACATGTACGAGTTACGCAGAAGTTGCATAATGGTCTTAATCTCGCATACTGTGCAATTTACAATCATAGTGTTGCGGAAATTGTAACATATTACATAATGTTTGTATCAAAGCCATAATATTCATTATTGTATTCAAATCACTGCACTAGGCAGCTCTTTATTGTTTTAGAGATAGAAGCGACTAGAGAATGTGTAAGTATTTCGTATTAATATTAGCTATGCAGTTAAAATACTATTGAACCCTATTGTCGGCCCTTGCGATGTGGGTGTAAGGATGTTTTTCAACCTTTCAACTGGCTATGCCTTACTGTTTCTGCATTTTTTGGTCTCACGTTTTATTGTAATGTCACGTATGGTATATACTAGTACGTTTTGGTGTCTTTCTTTGATGGTTAGTTTGAAAGCTTGTGTGGATTTACGGATAGGTCGAGACTGAAAACTGCAACTAAAAATTTGTGTATTTTAGTACAATAATTAAAGTGAAATTTTTAAGTATAAATACTTATTTTATGAATAATGTTTGATACCTATTGTCAGTCTTATTTTTCCTGTCATGTATTTCGACTTGAAAAATAGTTGTAGGTTTTTTGCCGTAAAATATTTGTATATTTTAAGCTATTTAAGTATGTGTATTAAGTAAATACCTTCATGCTCCACTGTACACTGTTCAACCACCGATTTTTGCAATGGAACAATAATTTTTTCCAAGATTTTTGGAGTGGTTGACGATGTTAAATAAATATTGTAGATCTGTAACGGTTTTCTACCATATATAGTCACTTTAATACCTATATAGCTATGATAAAGTTTATTTATGTAAAATATAGACACAAAAATGTCCTATCCTATCGACCCGGTGTATCTCATTTAATTTTTCCAAATATTACTTCAGGCAATATTAATGTTATTTATTCTCCATATTTTACATTGGCAAAGTTATGTTTGAGATTTATGAAATGTACTTATTATTACACATGTTGAATACTTTCAGTCCAAAAACAAGATACTTCCTATGTACATCATTAAATTATCTGAAATAACTTTAAACAATACCTTTGTTGTACGACAATGCAAAAGTAAGTGCAATGATATTTTAGAAATTGCATCGTGTTTGGATGTTTGTGTATATGATTTAATAATAAACAGTTTTGTCATGTACATCAAAATTAAAATATGCAGTCGTAGTTAATTTGGTACTATTCAATCCAAGCATGAATCTGTAGCTACATCACAGTAGCCTAAAACTAAGTACATAGGTCAAACACTTTAGGGAGCTTAATTTTTGATTTCTTCATCCCCATTCTAAATCATCATGAAAATTGTTCAATGAGTTTAGCTTTTATCATTACTTTATTTTACCAAATTAAATGTATCGAAGTCTTTCTAATTACTAAGTAATGTATGAACAAGGTTTTAACTGAAGAGTGGAGGAACTGACACCATTTGCTATTTTCATGGCCAACGCAGTTCCAGTTCCAACAAAGCGGTAATAATCATACACTTAAGGTCATATAGTAATCGAATCCGCAAAGTTAAAGTGCTCCTGTGTGCGAAGCATACAAAAATGTAAGTTTATGACCACAGTTCTCACTTGAGTGGACCACTCCATGGATTGTTGGAGGGAGTGTGTCATTTCTAAGCAAAATTCCATACACTTTTAATTATTCATCCATTAGTCAATATTAGTAATTATTTGATATGGTGTCTAATGTTTTGGATTATGTCAGCCTGAATCTTTCCTGACTCAGGAATCCTGAGCTGGTACCTCATATAGCCCCATAACCCGGAATATGTTCTCTCTTCTAGGGTACAACAAATCCGGTACTTCTAACACTTTTACGAGGGCTTTTACCTAATATTATATTGTTACAGGATTTCTTTTATTTTCAGTTTTCAATACGAATCTATTTCATGGGCTTACCTTCATTTCATACTCATCTCTTCAGTTGGGATAACCTGTAAACCTAGTGAATGAACAGGTATACTATGTACACTAGAACGTGTATTGGTGGTACATTGTCAATAAAGGTAGCTAAAGGCTTTGCAATGGTCATATTCTTGTGATTCATAATTCAATAAGATGCAAGTTGCCAACTACATTATAATATCGGTTATTATCCACATCCACAACAACATAGTGCGTTGTTTGTTGTAACGCGCAGCGTAGTAAGAAGAGCTCTCATACTAGCACATCAGGTTGTGTGGTACAAACATTTACACAGACGAAGAATGAAGAAGGGTGTTGGTGGATGATGTACTACTATGAGTATATATACTAGCTGTTATGAAGAACGTAGTTTTGGTGAACAGAGACGCGTTGCCGATAATCTCATCATAATATCATCATCATTTCATAGTAAACTTGCTTGGGTCTTGTTCCGTTGTATTCAGTTGTCATTCTGACTCATGTGCGAGCGGGAGTGAGCTAGAAACTCGTACAAAGTAAGTGCATGAAATTTCATCCCATGATAGTGCTTGTCAAGTATAAGGGATGAATGAACAGGGAAACTCATCCGTCAATTAAGTGTTGGGAGTTCCATGCTTTATTCACAAGTGATTCAGTTCATATCTGAAAAGTTTCTGTTTTAAACGTGTAAAGTTTTCTAGTTACATATCAAAAAGCACTAATTACATGGAAAGTTGAATATAATTTCATGGAAATGTGCTTGGCCCTTTAGTGAACAAAGGAGCAAGACTATTTGCACATGGACGCGAAAAATTCTTCACAAAATAAGTTTTATATTTTCCATGAACGGAGAATGTTGGGTTCTCTACAACGAAAGTTGATGTCTTTCTCAGGAATCCGCAAGCAAATCATGTTATATGTATACTGTAAGCTGTAATTGTAACCTATCTTACCGGTTACCCTACCCTGTACCCTCCTCCAGGAAGCAAAACCAGATCCAAGTCTACAAATGTGAAATTAACGCGGGCGTGGATAATTACATCAAACCTGATAATTTTTTTCAAACTAATTTTTTTGAATGGGTTGAAATAATAATATATACACGTGAATGTTTTAAAAAGTGAAGTATGAAATATCGTGCGGAAATAATACAAAGGATGACATCGGCCGAGTTTTTCTTTCTTTCTCGGTTTTCCAACAAAATATTATTGACTGCTTCAGATAAATGACAGAAATGTGGCAGTTTTCATGTTGTTTCAAATAAATTATATGTATGCGGAAATAGTGATTTTGTGATTTTAGCATTATTAACCTAGATAGAAATGGGATGATATTTATTCTAGTAAGGTGAGTATGTACAACATTTTTTCAAAAGACTATCATTCAAAATGTTCAAATATATAGGTAGTGTAATGAATCAGCGCACGCAGCACGCACAATATCAGTCAGTAAATATTGTCATAATCGAAAAACGTTATCGGCATAATATTTCATTTGTATTTGCTCATGTTACGACTCCCAAAACTCAATCTGGAATTTTTGGTGTTTGCAATCGAAAATATTCTGCTGTTATGTACACAGAGATAAGCAAACAATTTACATTCCAGTAATTCGAGGTAATGATTATGATTCAATGGATGCGCAGCAAACGGTAAAAATTCAACAGCACAATACCGCACACATACGCATGTAGTGTACATCTATTATTGACAAATCCAATTAATCAAATCATAACTCTTTACGATTCACAAATATCAATTATGTTTCAGCAAACAGCGAACCTGTAACTACAATGTGTCAACTCCTTGCACCATAAATCGTATAGGCACCTACATTTTAAAATGTCAATTCCAAATGTATACGAATTATACAGTGCTAATTAAAATTTCGTGCCTTGAAGCTTATTTTCTTTCTATAATGACTCTTTAATGTACGTACCTATGTTTCCACTCTCTCGGTTTTCTTGTACAAAGTAAGGTTGCATTGTTGTAGCCAGTTTTGAACGATACAATTCATACTAGGGTTAGTAATGTAGCTAGGTATGTTTGGTTAGTTCTGTCTTTTTGGGTGAAGTAACAAATTTTACATTCATTTTGCATGATGAAATACTGGCTGACAAAAAATGCAACAACGAAAGCTTGACTTTGACAGACTAGCTTGTCGAGTCCATGAGGACACCTACCAACACGTCGTGAGCTCATTTCAAGTACTAAATAAGTACTCGTAAAGCTAGCGATGTCATTTGAAAAGCCTAGTCATTTAAAATACCAGTCGGGTGGATTTGACACAATGACACATTGAAATTGAAATTAATTCATTCTGTCAATCCCTTTAATATGCTTAGTGTTATCATGAATTTTATAAATTGCAACATTGCAACTAAATGCAATACAAATTTCTAGGGGGTGACACGGTTTTAAACATGCGAATCCACTTACTTGTGCATTTTTGTAAGTTTATTGATTTGCCGAGTGAGTGTCATCTCATCATTATATTAACTGACCATGATATTATCTACATGATATCTAGAGTACGTAGTGTACAGCCCTGCCATGCGTTAATACTACATGAACTTTGATCTTTCTGGCAATTACTGTGGATTCATACAATGATTGTAGACAGTGGCCAGTAAAAATTGTTGAAACTACTGCTAAATAAATTCATTCAATTAAAATTATTACCCAAGTAAGTAAAACTTGCCCATCTTTGCAAGAGGATGTCGTTTACGCTGTTTTAATATACTTTTAAATGGATTTATTATGCTTAACTTTCTATTTTATAAATACACCACGCTTTCATCTCTCTTTCTCATCAATCATCCAATTAGTGTGTAGGTATTTATTTTATATATTACTTTCACGATCCATTAACAAACACTTTAACATGATTAAGGACACGACATACACAGCTTGTCGGTTTTAGGATTTTTGTCAACAGTCCCTTCCACTTCTCTCTCTCTCTATATGATTGTAACCACAATTAATTTTGTTATTTGTTAATATAAGTATGATCATAACAATATTAGTTGTTAAAGTGCTCTAGAAAAGGCGTTTCATATGACCTTAAATGGCATATTTCAATTTATCTTGAGAATAAGAAAAAGTAAAGTTACGCCACTGCTCTCTTTTGTACAATGATCATGATGCACTCTCGCACTCTGTCAATCTTAATTTATCATTTTTTACCAATTTGCCGTGATCACATTCAAAGGGAAGCATGTAAAATAGAATAGAAGTGGTACACTGCCACTGTGGCGTGTAATGTCAAAAGCGGATTCACGAAGCAGTATTTAGTACAGTTTTCTATGAAATGTCCTTCATTAAAACATGCAACTTCAACATGAAATATTGGTTGTGCAGTATGTAGTAATTGTTCTAAACTCATTTTAAGGCGTTCCTTTTCATTTTATATTATACCCGTACCCGGCTCAGTTTTGAATCGTTTCATAAATCATCAACTTGTTTTGCCAGCCTATAGAATTCGTGATTTCAATTTATTGGTAACCATCAATCAGGCAAACTCATGAGCTCATAGGGCCTTTACGTTTGTCAAATTATTCTGCATTTATGCATAAACTGTCCCGGTATAAGAACTTTATGCTTTTAACTTTTACAGTTCTCGTTTTTCGTCTCAATTTTGTCGTCCATAGAAATGCTTATGAGTAACTGTCACCAATAATTATAATACTCAATTCATTTTTTGGTGCCAGCGTTGTTGTTGTCGACAAGGCTCCACGTAGTTTGACATTTGATATTTTATGATATGATAATGGAGCATCAAGAAAGGTCCATTTGCACCATCTGCTTTTAAAGTTAATATAGACAGTAAATACACATATGTAATAATATATGCTGCTGAATGAGATATAGAGCAGTAATTATTGTTGGAATATAAGAGCAATCTTTAGCCTGACGCCACTGCCATCATCATAAACAAGATTGGTGGCGGCGGTGGCTTTTTAGCATTGTATAAAAAATATAACTTTCCTTCGTGTGGCTTCCATGAATTGCATATGATATTCGAGAAAGCATTGTTTTCCATGCTTCATTTTTTATTCTATTTTCCATGTGTCACATAAAACCAAACAACCAAACATTTGTAACAAACGATTCCAGCACCAAAATTTTCCTGCCCTCTACAATTCAACTATTCGACAATGATAAATGAGAAATCATTTTATAAAATTAATAAATGCATTCATATTACTAAACCAAAACCTAAATGATTACTGCAAATTGTAAATTTTTGTTTTGCGTTTTCCAGTATTTACGTTAAAACTTTTGTATATTATCGATTCCTGTGTATGTAGCTGATAAGATGTAAGCATAATATGATGATACCGCGTAGTCAATGATTATATATTTTGTCACTCTAAAAAGTAAACAAGTAGCTTGAGAACTCCAAGGCCTGAGCCATGCCTACTGCGTATGTACGTGAAAATGATCATAATATATGTACACACAGACAAGCATAATGATGTGATTCTGATCTCTTCGTTTTGACTCTAACACTAAACAGCATCTTATTTCTGACAAGTTTCCTATTCGTTATTACAGCAATAAAACTTGCTGACAGGCACAAGGTAGCATTTGATAAATTAATGCCAAAAATATTGAAGATGAAGTGGTGTGTGACAGGACTAGTGTGTATAACACATTAGCTAAAAAAGTGAAGAGAGAGAGAGAGAGAGAATTGTCGACGAATTTTTTAAATAAAAATGTGCATATTATAGTGTGACAATTTCGACCACGAATGGATTCTAAATATTTAAATACATACCATGCATACAAAAGTGAGATTTCCGATAAAGTCGATAAAATCTGCATATCACCCACATTTTCATACAAAAAGTAGATCATGCGGTCGGTCGTAGGGAGAAGATTGGCGGATGTGACGCAGGAAACAAAAATCGTTGTCATAAATCTGGACCAGGTATTTTAGATATTCCAGTTCAGCATTGTTAATGCTTCAAAACAATCAAGAGTTAGGAATTTAATGAAAAATGGCACAAATACTCTCAATTTGAGCCTATTCAAGTTTTAGAAAATTGTACCATGAAAATAACATCACAACTAATTTTATTTTTTCTTACCAGGAAGAAAAGCTGACCAAAAAATTATAGATCATAATGGATCGAAAAATACCAACTACGCTGTGGAAAAACCAACGTAAGTAAACTTATTACAGCATTTTATAATATTAATAATTTTGTACGTGGAAAATTAAAGTTTCAGATTGATAAGACAGCATATAGATTTGACATTTAAGATAATGTATTTATATAATATTTTTCTTATTGAATTCACGGTTGAATCCTTCTTTAAAAAACTCATGTGCTTTCTCTGTTGGCATACTCTCATTCTCCCACGCAGTTTCACTATTTTTTTTATAAATCAGAGTGATTACGCACGCGAGCAGCCCAAGTGGAAACAAAACTACATCATGTACATATAGAATCTTATCTCTAATACTATGATATCGTCTAGAATCATAAACACACACGTGGATGCGGATATACATATTTTCATAAATGTAAACACGTTTTATCTTTTTATCTTCTTAAGCAACACCAACACACGGAAAGGTGTTGGATGTTTGTTTATGTTGATAACATCATAGCATATTGAGCATATTATATTCATCATACATGCAACCAGCAAAACAGACAACAGAAAAGAGATCCGAATATTCTGCGTGTCGCCATCGCCCAATGTCCTCTTCTCTCTAGTTTTGAATGTAGCCTCTACAAGGATTACGTTTGCCAATGTTTACTAACTATATAATAATATATCATTTTGAAAACTTGTATCACCCTTTGCTCTACTACGGAAGTTTCATATTAATCTGTGCATGTAACCATGAATTATACCAAACCAATATAAAATGTATGGTATATTTTTTATGTGTTGCTTTTGGGAAGTCATTCCAAGCTTATGGTTTTTGTGTATCGCCATACACATCAGAAACAGGAGCCACATTTTGGCAATCCCATTCTTATCTTCATTTCCATTATAAACATGTATTAATTCTTAATACAATATACGCAATTCATTTATGTATGTAGGTACAATATATTTGGAAAAGAACCATCCATAAACAGCATTGCATTTTGACATGAAAAGGTTGTCATCTCTCAATATTTTGGGACAAAATTAGAATTTCACCGTTGTGATTTATCTTTGAAAAACGGCAATCTTGCCAAGATAAATATCTAAACACGCATTAGAAAGGATGGGCTAGTACCGTTAGATGCTGTTACTTTTACTTATTCGACTCGGATAAAGATTGAAGTTGAGGTAGATCCGTGAATGGAGGGACCTCTCAACCAAATTGGTTATTTGCCGGACTGTCGTGAAGTCAAATGCGGAACACGTCATAAAATTTGTGAAATGATAAGTGTGACATCAACTTTTATTTTCTATTTTACTTTTCACAAAACGAAACTTGGTGCTCAATGTCGAGCCAAACGCCTTATGAGTACAAAATTTACTCCTTATAAATACTTGCGTAGAAAAGCAAGACGAAAGTCCACAAAAAATTTCCTAATCCTCCTTCATAAATCGTACGTGAGCTGTCAAGTCTGGTGAAGAATTGAATGCTACTTTTTTCTGTGCAATGAGAAGATGAGGTGACTTTATGAGAAGAAATACGATAAAATAACTTGCTGTGTGGAATCAGAGGAAAACTTGCACATCACAGCCATAAATATCCGTCTTTAACGACTAATTCAGGCTATAAATAATATTAACCAGACTATGATTAATAGGGTATGTAATTGTTCCATTCACGTTTAATTATACAATTTCACAGTCTTTCACACAACAACACCCATGAATCTTTGCAATTCTGTTTTGTTAAGATGTAAAATAAGAAATTTTACTGATTTTTATGATGAAATGAGTATTGTTAATAATATCTATAATAATAATATTTTCACTGGAAACTTATACTTATAACAAAATCATAATTATTTATGTCAAAAGAAGTTTTTAATAACCATTCTTACATCCAGTTCGTAAAAAATGAATGAGGAGATAAGACAAAGTTCTGTGAGTCGAGCTGTTGTCGTCGTAAATACCAACCTTTGAAAATAATGGTTTTAGCGAAACCATGCATTCTCAGCATGACGTCACATATTTATTACCTACAAAAGTACTTAGTATCACGTTATGTAACTTTTTATGAATATTTATATATTTTTATAATAATTTCATACATTTTTGTGTTGCACGTGATCTTAAAGTACTAAAGCATATTAGTTCGGTCACTTCCTTTTTGCGTCACCTATCAGTTATACAAATGATAAAATTAGTGCTTGTTATCAAAAGTGTTATTGTAAAAGTAATTTCTACAAAATAAAATAGATTTCAAAAGTATTGCTTCTTCCAAGATCCTTAACGATCGGTTGAAAAATCAGAGTCAAGCAAAATTGACCAACAAAAATACATGCAACATGTAACTTATCCACTAGCCTACATTTGGTTCCAATTTCATTGCTCATTTAGGAAATTGCGTAATAATATTTTGCCCCAAAAAGTCACCTACTTTCTTTTTAAAATGAGTCATTTTGCAATATTTCTTACTTTACTGGATTAAGTATGTTTTGGCAGTTCAAGTCATGATGGCATGATCTAGTTAAGAAATGTCGTAAATGACTGAAAACAAGCGTATAAATAAATATTACTAGGTATATATGCCTCTCCTTCTACAACCACTGAGAGGTTGACTCCAAATAAATTAAGCTGTTTAAGTTTAATAGTTTACTAGAAAACGGGGCAAGGGAAAACTTATACCGTCTATTTTGTTTTATTTCTATCGCCACATAACCATTCACCAGGAAGAAGACTGCCTAAATGTGTTCACATGTATTCACATGACTAATGTTAAAAATTGTACGTTTAAATTGCATTCTTTGAAGCTTTTCAGTTTGAACACGTAATACAAGTTTCTATTCAGCAGCATAGAACAGGTAGAACTTGTAGGCGTTACTTGTGTTTATTTTATAGATCATAGCTCTACTTTCTACTTCTGGTTGCGATCCTTGTTGCAACACTTCTCGTACACAGCTTCCGCGAAATTACAGTTTATGACACACAGCGTCAAAATATCTGTGATTTAGAACACCAGGATCTATTACTTAAGTTTGAAGATTAAGTTTCAATCTTGAGTAGTAAATATTATATAGCATGAAATGAAAAGTTGGTATGAAACCTGTGAGTATATTGCAATTAGGAAGAGACGATCACAAACTGGGTATCAATAATGATGTGTGCGGGTTTATTTAGAACAGATATGAAAAAAATATTGGTTGGAAATGTTCGTACATATTGTCTGGACAAAAAAATGGCGGAAACAAGTTCACCATACTTTTTTAGAATAATTCTAATTTCACTTGATATACGATATAGAACAAATATTTTTACAATACATGCGACTCCATGTGTGTGAGAGCCCCGCTCCACCGGAAGGCATAAAAACATGAAATTAGCTGTTTTGGGTAATTTACATTTTGCTAGTCAACATCCTTATACTTAGAGATGTGTAGTAGTAATAAAGTTATATGCCTAACGCTAACTGTACTCTATAATATCGAGTATTTACGTAGAATTAGAATACATTTCTCTTAATTTCTCCATCATTCCAGAAGAAATCAGTAAGAGTAAAACAAGAAAAGTCAAATTAATATACACAACATATTATAGTAAAACTAAATACAGATACATACATCAACCTCAAATGTAAAAGTCATCGCATTTATTCTCGAAATTGAAGAATGAATATAAAAGAACTAAAAGCCCTCTAGAGAAAATTTTATTATTCATCGTATACTAGAAAGTTAAGTACACTTGAGTCTTTAAAACGTTAAAACGCTGCTGGACCTTATGTGAGTCATTAGGCAATCTAGCAAACAAGCTTGAATTACCGAGGACAAGTAGCATGTAATTGACTGAGGGAGTTTCAGCTGCTGTTATGTTGCATTTAAAAACTTACACTAACAAAGCAAAGGAGATTACTTAAATTGCAAGGTGGAATCCACTTCCTAAACTTAATTTGTAGTCTTTGCCGTACTACCTCCTCATCTACTTTTTGTATCTACATAGGACAACCTTTGAGGATTGAGTTTTTCTTTATTCATGAAATCTCTTCCTGTACATTTAATGAGACGATTGAAATGCCAATTCATCGACAATCCCAGAACCTGTAAAGCTGGCTGCATTATGCAAGTATGCAAAGCTTTACTTTAAGTCATGCGTATAAAACAGTGCATTTTGATTTCACACATTATGTCTGTCTGCTGGGATTCGTTGAGATTTCCACTGCTTCAAAATGTTGCGTGTTATATTATTGACTACTATAATGACTCGACATTCAGCATGCGATTAGGATTAAACCTTAAACGGTAAAATGATTTCAAAATTTCTCACCGTCATATAACATGTTGGAATTGGAATACTCCTTGAGCTGAATCTGAAGGTCGCATTTTTTCCAGTCCCGTCTAATGCTGTACTAAATACAGAAAATAAAATTCGTGGCATTGTTGTAAAAGATTTTTTTCTCATAAAATGAAATACTTCTTTCAAGCAGTTATTGTTGTATGGTTGTAAAAATGGCTAAGCCAAGACCATTATTTTATGCAATGAAATTAAGATACAGAAGTCAGAACAACGGGCGAAACAAGCAAAACTTGAGAAATTCTTGAAAAGAAAAATGCAAGCTTGCATTGCATTCATGACTCTGTCTGTTTTGGTGTTATTGGTGTACCATCAACTGTTGAAGTATTATTAAGATGACTTAAAACGAGGAAGATGATACGAGAGATATACAATATTATATGAAATGCGTTGGGGGTATGTGTTATTGTTGTTGTTAAGAGTAGTAGTAAGTAGGATACAGGATTAGTGACTGGATGACTCGACTGCAGAGGATATGCACATAAAACATTTTTATGTACCTACACAGATGTACGCACCATTACTTTATGAATCGAGTATGAAATCTCAAGGACTCGACAGCCCCAATTTTATCTTACAGAAAGAAAAAAAATCCTTTTACCGAAATACTATACTTATATCTACGTAGACGCTACTTGTGTAAATATACTTGTCAGTCAGCAAAACTTATATATTTTGAAAAAAAAGAGAAGTGCATCAGTCTACTACAACTCATTATTCAATTCCATCGTCTCTCGTCAGCAGCAGCGCAGTGCATGATAAGATGCAAGAGTTTAATGATGTTTCTCTCCTTGTTTCTGAATCTCAATGTGATTATTTGACTGAAACATTTTGGAGAAGTTTCTTAAAACACATCTGCTCCGTCTACCCGTGTGGATTTACTACCTTCTTTGTCGTTCTTCTTTTTGTGTACTGGCTACTGGCAGAGCAGAATAAAAGCTAGCACTTAAACCACTTCAACCCAATTACTTTTTGTTGTACACGACGACATCACAGATGAATGTAAGGAGTTGGGAATGGGAAGGGAGGGAGCTTCTGATGTAGATTTTGTCTTGTCTTTCTTTTCCCCAATTTTTCTTCTTCTTTCTTTAGTAGTCAGAAGCATACAAGCAGATTTGTCAATTCCTCTCTGCATTCTCCAGACAAATTCATTCCTTAACGACTTGGATCAGTCTGCTTGCATATATGTGTAATTAACAATAAGTACTACCAAAGAAATGGAATTGTAAAGAGGTCCTCTTTGTGTAGACTTAACTAAAGTGTTAGCTTTAAGGCTTTAGGCTGTTTCCGTACAAAAATTTAACCAAGATTTTAAATAATTTATCTATTCGCCTGCATCTTTAAATCTATACCTCATTTTTGGATGACTTTGCCGTAGTTTTTTTACAGCCATTAATGGTTTACATGAAGAAGAGCAGATGTAACTTTTTATATTAAAAAATACCTAGAATTATACCGCTACTCTTTTCTGTTGCATTCTTTACAACCGTCGACCTTAAGTATGTATACATCTCTTGATTTTATAGATTCTACTAAATACAAAGAATGTAAGAACTTTTGCTTTCGGGTTCTCTGGCGCAAACACAAAACAGGAATGCATGTTGACAGGAAATTGAAGTTTACTCCCGGAGCCGCAAAATGTTCGCACTTGAGTAAAATGTTAATATACGTGCTTAGATGACAGAAAAGGAAATATAATGTCAACAAACGCCATAAAAACAGTCATAACAGAATATAGGCACAGTATTGACTTTGAAACGCTGCGCTGTAATACTGGGAAAGGGTTCAGTTTAGTTTAAAATTAAAATTCATAGGTATGCTGCAAGCGGTAAGAGTAAATAACTAAGTTATGGTATTGCTGTCTGGTTTGTAGCCGGAAATCTTGAGTCTAAAATTATTAAACTTCCGTTTGAAACCAAAAATGGTAAATGTAAATAAAAAATGAATCACCGAACCAGGACCTGACCCATGCGAAATGTTACCGATTTGTGAAACATTCAATGAGCAAAATACAAATCAAGTTGAATTCAAACACGTGACAAGAAAAACCTTTATTTCCACATAAACTGATACTACTCAAACATGTAGAGACGAAATGATTCAATTTTTTAGGGTTTGCTGGGTAATGTATGTGTGCACAACAAATTTAAAAGTTTATGAACAGTTTACTTCAAATGTTTGGAATTCGCACAAAAGATATGTGTCCATTATGATGCTAAGAGAAAGCATCTATGCTTGTTTGGTGCTTACAAATCCTTCGTGACGCCGCGCCGACAATCTAGAGCCTCATTTATAAGTAGGAGATGGAGATCCTTTTGAGTAATCTCGTCCAGTATCGACAAACTACAAGAAAAAAAAGAAACATAAGTCATTTTTATATAAAATGTCAATAATGGATACATCTATTTTCAAGTTGCGTATTATAGCCCACCTTGTACTGTTTGTTTCGGTAATCATTCCATGGCTCGGACGACTTTTTAGTCCAAGCAACTTCTGGATGGTACGCAAACATACGATATGTATATCCGGCAGCTAATGCCACAGCTAAAATGGAGAAGCCATACATTGGTATAATCTGAGGAGGTGGAAAAATGCAAAGACAAAAGTTTAGAAACAATTATTTTTCCTGAGTATTTAGAAAGGTAAATAGGCAAACAGGCATGCATGTGGAGAAAGCAACAAGTTTACCGCGTAATGCTTCTTCATATCTTTCCATGTCAGCCCACTGACTTTCCACCGCCAATTCTGTGCAGGTTCCTGGCCTGGGGGTTTCTTTGGACCACCGGCTCCAGCAGCGAAACGAAGTATTCGAGCTACCCTCATTGTCCAAATTAATTTCACGTATGCAACTGTAGGTTCTTTACTAACGGTTTACTTGTTTGCAAAAATTTCAGGTATTTGTTGGAATGAACAAAGTAATTTACAGGAGAGAGTCTGCTTCAGAAAAAATGTGTTATGCTGATTTTTTATAACTTTTAAAAATTTACTCCGACTCCAACAAACGGATCAAGTTGCATAATTATTTCTATGTGTACGCAACGTACCTAAACTGTTGTCAAGTCAAGTGGCCATTTTGACATGAGCAGAAAACTATGATCGCGAGGTCATGATTCATGAAGTTGCTGCTACTTCAAACGGCATGAAACTTTTATACATGAAAAAGTTCGGTGTTTATACATAAAATCCATTGTTTGCCATACGATCTCATTTAAAAAGTCATATCCATAATGCTCCATCTACAAAATCATCACGTTCTTCATGTTTATGAGTTTTATGAAAATAATGAAAGGCAACTAATAATGAATCATTATTTATTTATTTCATGTTATTCCCTCGACGCTTATATCTACGCCCACAAACTTGCAAAAATAATCATCTCGGACAAACCCTAGTGCTGAAGCTAGTTAGTGAGGCACCTAAAGCTATTTTGGTGGAATGTGATGAAATCGGATATCAACATTTCCCCAGCTTATCGACTACTGCCAGTTCTTCCGGAGACGACAGCGATCAAAGCATTCAAAGCCTTGGTTCCACCACAGGAGGCGACTTGAGTCTTGATGACAGAAAGGACATTCGTCGAAATCGCCATCTTCATCACAGACACAGCTTACGCCGTCATGGGATGCTTGAAGAAGTTGATGACATCATAGTCAGCAGTGCCAACAATGACTGCTCGTCTTCCATATCTGTTGATGAGCTCGGATTGGATTTTCAGAGATGTTTAAGGCTTTCGATAAAAAATCCCAAACATCACCATCTCATAGAATCCAGTTCAAACTGCAGTAATTCCCTTGAAAGCTCCAACAACTCGCATTCACCGTCCCCGCCCCAGCCTATACTCGCGGATGATGACATGACTAACGAGAGTCCCAACGGCAGTCTGAGTCGTCGCTGTCACAATGGGAGAAATAATGAAATTCATAATGAACACCATGATGATGAGCTTATTCTTCCAGCGTCAGCAACAGTGACTGCTGCTGCAAGTATTACAACCACCTCTGCACCTCCCTGGGATAAGCCTGATTTGTATTTGTATAATCCTTTTGGAAGTGCATTCCATGGCTATTTGAGTCATTCGCAGACAAAACAGAGGCTTATAAAGGATGGACATTATCTTGTTCGAAAACGGGCTACTGAAGATGACTTTGTATTGAGCGTGAGGTAAGAATGCTAGCTAATATCACTTACGTATAATTTGATACTTTCTCTTGTTCCAGAGTTCTTGTTGGTTAACATAACCATTTCTGAATAGGCAATGCAATGAAAGCTTCATTTGATTTAATTGATGTCTGCTGAGACAATTTAAAATAAATTGTGCGAATGAATGAATTGCAACAGAGCAATGTACTACAAATTAAAAGGCGGATTTTTTGATGTTTTAGGCGTGGTAGGAATGATTTGAGTTATATGCTGCTTTCATTAAAAAATTAACGTGTATACAGCATGCATTTCTTTGTGTCGTCGATGTAATCGAATATTGACTTTGTACTCAGTTTACATGCTGCTGTAAATAAAACATAAAAAAAAGTTTATGAATATGCATGAATCTGTGCGATATGGAATCGACCCATACTCTGAATATTAATGAGTGACAAAAATGTACTCTCTTCACTTCAGTTATTCAGCGTCAAATGTGCCAAGCCTTGGATTATGCCAAGTGTTACACGCTCTTGAATAATCTGAGGTTGCATGTTATTATGATCATTTACTGACTCCATGTAGTTCATGGATATATGAGTTTGTAATGTGTACATTTAGACACGGAATGTATCATGCATCTCGCTGAAACGGAAAATCATTAATGCCCAGAGATCACATCTGTATACATGGTTGGTCGATTTGGTAATCTTTGGCTAAAGCGTATATACCTACTTACTCAAGTAATTTGTTATGTTGTATTTACACTTACACTACTGTTGTGCCAAACCAAAGGTTTAACAGCATTTTTTTTTCTTTGCCGTTTGCTGCGTAAGAAGTCTAGCCTTGACAGAGCCAGACTTGAGCTTCACATGATATCACACACACACTCTTGTACTCAACGCAGTACTTAACATTTGCACCTATCGCGTCTATATTTATATATTTTCATCCACGAAAAAAAAACCTTTTTATCTACTCACTTATCTTCGATTTGAACAAATAAGCGCAGATATTTTTTTTATGTTCAAAGGTGCAATCGCTGAATACAAGCAAGCTGCGTGAGCGTGAGATAAGTGATATAAGCGCGCTGCTGTTCAATAACAAACATGGTTTTTATACATAAGGTCATCCCAAAATGAGAAGTTTATCATATTTTCATTTTAATAATATTATAGTCAGTTTGACTTGAAGGGGGCATGTGTAGGTGCATGAGCTTTAGCTAGAGATATGCGCATTTAGGTATATTTTTACTCATGCTTTCACTGAGATTTTTAAAATCCAAATGATACGGTTAGTAATAGAATATTAATGTAATGCCGAATTAAACTCGACCTAGTGACATCAAAAAGAAAGAAAATTGCTGACAAAATGCATATTACTGTCCTAATGCATAGGTAGACATATTTTCAGAAAAGAGCGAGTCGCTTGATTACTCTCAAATGCATTGAGCAAAAGCAATTGCAAGCCTGAAAAATTCTTTATCAACGTGCGCTCTTCAATTTTCAAGACAGTAATCATCGAAAATTGCAACTATTACCTATTCAATTGTTTATAATACCGGTTTATTTGTTTAGTATCTAAAAACTAATGTTTGCTTTGGAAAGTTGTGGATTTGTGTAAAATCAACACAACTAGAATTTAATGTCTGGATTCAAAAAGTACAATATTTTACACATTAAAAGTTAACAATCGTTTTCTACTTTGGAGAGAAAATCGTTGTGCCAAGTAGTCGAGAATTGCGAAAAAGTCGCAGTCTCAAAAGACATTTGACTTTCCATTAAAAATATGTACACAAAGCAACCGGTTTCTTTACTACATGACTGCATGTGATAAAGACGATAAACAGTGAGTTACAAAGAAAATTGCAATTGCAAATACGAATGATCACTTTGACCAGCATGTACATACTGTAGTGTAGAAATCAATTTAACCCATCAATTTTAATGCATCTACAAAATTGGTCATATTATTGACATGACAAGACAAGACACGAACCTTATGAATGATCATTAAGATTGCGACAAAATCGAACATAAGTAGTATTATTATTACGTGCCGGTTTTGATTAGTGAGTATAACAGAAAACATGATCTTGCTTATGATCTTGTTCAATAAATTGCCACTTCACGAGTCTGAGTAACTCATGTGTATCAATTACTGAAGGACCTGCGCATAGACAGATCCTTCAGTAACTTTTTGCGCTTCATATGCTTGGAAAATTTCCGTTTACACTTACTTTTTAAAACTTCAATATAAATCTAAAATCGCACGAGAATAATATTCCGCATTGTGAATGCTAACGTAAAATGAATCATGTGCCACCAAAGCAAAGTAATTTTCATTCTAACTTTTTTTGCCAAAATCCATCTATAGTAGTGTATACCTTGGCTAAGTAAATAATAAAAAAACCGGAAAACTGCATGATAATCAACTGCATATTAATATAAAATGCAGCACTTCTTCACACCTACACTTTATAAAAAATGTTCTGCAGTACAACCTGCTTACCATATTAACATTGGATCTCCCTTTGCTACGCAATGATATTGCCATATATGGCGCTTGGTCAAAATAATATGCACTTTCGGCTATCTGCAGATGCACACGACAAAAGTGATAACCGAAAAGCTTGCAAAACATTAAACATTTAACGCATCATGTGAACAGTAAAACAATATTTAAATAAGCAAATGGAAGAAGGTGCATGACTCACGGTGTTGTGCTCTTCTTGCTCTTCTTTTATACTCTTGGTAGAGAAATATTAAACAGTCGGTCAGCGACGTAAGCAAGCACCTATTTTGGTGGGAGACACCATACGTAACGTCCAATCTAATCGTTTGATCATGTACATGATGACATCAAAGCTCGAATCTTAATCTTTGATATTACAGCTTGTTGTTGGTATATGCTTCTTCGGCGAAAAGTTGTATAAATTGATCAAATACGGGCGCATGTCCATGTTCAACAGCTAAATGAGTTGTGGCAACATTTTGCATACAAAATTAAATCATGAACTCCTTCAGGGAATGGCCAATATGCATTCATTGTAGTCTGACATTGTCTACTATAAAATTCATGAAAATTGTAAATATTTTTTTTTGGATTTTGTGCCATCCTACCGAAAAATTTTAAGACATTCTCTTTATAAGTTCATTTACCATTTTGCATCTCATGAACATGCTGATATCACGCCGGTTAGAGTCTTCGTCATTCTCACTGTAATACTACGTGTAATAACATCACAATAATTAGCAGATACGGAAAAGCCATCGCTGTTCTATCGCCGATAGGATTTTGATGATTTTTAACACTTCAGAGAAGTGACATTGCACGCTACTTGTACAAATAGTCAATGTGTACAAATACATATACCTACCTATGTTAATAAAAATTCAGATTCAACTATCATACATACTACCAGTAGCTGTTGAGAAATGATTGTTGGTGACTGGAGAAGACAACATAAGTGGTTGAGAAAAGTAATATAAGGCAAAGGGTCATAATACCTTTTGTGGCATTCTCTTCTATTGATGTTGGTTTTTTAGTATTGAAATTACGATTATAACAAAGTTGATCATGCAAATATCCATATTTTCAATTTTAGAGCTTCTCGGTACACTTATTTTGTTAGATTGCTTTAAAAACTCACCTTATATTGAACAAGCGCTGGATGTACCCTCATTACTCTATTCCTTTGATGGGATTAACCACATAAACATAAAAATAAACTTTGCTCGTTGACGGTACTAAACTTTTAAATCTAGGGTTTTTACTATAAAAGTGTAAATGATGGCAGTTATCTTATCATTTCAATAAACGAGTTTGATACTTTTTGTTTAGCGTAGGTATATGTACATATTATCATGTTTGGACTAATGCAGTAAGCTGGACTAGAATAGCAATCGTTTATTGACTTGATTTTCCATTCTTTGACGTACTAGCTTTGACCCTGTCATACTAACGTGGAATGTGCACGTAGACTCAGCGTGAAAATGTGCCCATTGTAGTATTTTACTCATATGACAGTGTTAATAACTTTACAGTGTTTCACTAAATGATTTATGAAACGTTAAGTAAAATGGCATATATTCCATAAATTAATCATTTTTATTATCCATCAAATGTTTGATAAGCTACACATTCTTGTACCTACACGTTTTTATGAGCTATTCTTAACATATTTTGTGAGAGTTGCAGCTGGCAGGGTTTTCACCTGTCCTTTTATTTGAATGAATGATTTCTTATAATAGAACCAACCAATCATTCCACCAATCAGATTTTGGAATCATGGAGTAACTAGCCACTGCATCCTTTATTATCTTTAATTTAAATGACCTTATGCTGCATTTAGCATGCACGAAAACTCCTACAGGCACGGTACTGGTTTATTTTTCTGACGCCGCTGTCGAAAGATGAAACTTTGAAATTCGATACTCTTTGGGCTTTTCCATTTGACATGAATGAATATTATAATTATATTACTACCATTTACCCTGCTTGCCTCCAAACATTAGTAAGCGAACAGACTTGAAACATTATGCCTCCCGCACTTTATTCATTTTTTATGAATACTAGTCCGGCGATATTAGGTGTTGTTTGTTCAGCAGCCGTACGCAGTTCGACGTATGGAGTGTTGCAGAATAATGTGCCCACACACACATGTCATGAAAATGCCGAAGCATTCTGTAAGAAAGTAATTATATACTAACAATAAATAAATACAGGTATGATATAAGAAGCATCACTCTTATATCTACCTAATACAGGATATGCGCTATAACTTTATTTTTAGTTAAGCGTAATTGCAAATAATATCTTGGGATCAACTTTTCTTTCTTCTGGCATATACTGAACAAAAGCAATGCTAATTTTCTCCAAAGCCTGACAAAATGGCAAAAAGTTGAAAGGTGGTAGAACCTTTTTACCAATCGATGAACCGAGTAATTGCCATTCTTCGAAAAATGTACATGCTCTTTTTGTTCCACAATATCGCTCTACCAGCAATAAAAAACAATGATTATTGTGTTGGGAAGGATAATAATGAAGAGGAGGATTTCTTTCCTCCCTTCATCTGTCAAAGTGTTACTCACGGTGTTTTTTTTTGTGATGATCAGCAACAGGTATCAGGTCGACTTTGTTGGATACACTTTTACTCACTGCTTCTTTGCTAAGAATCATCATCCATGCCATCATAATATGATGGCCCATGTTAAACACAAACATGTTTATAGACAGTGTTAAACGTTTATTTAAACATGTTTAAGGATTTTAGAATAAACAAATTCTCATTAAACAAAACGCTTTTTCAAAAATCCATTTGTTTATTGAAATAAACAAAACAATACACATGTTTAAACATGTTTATTTGAAAATGTACCAGAGGTGTGCATTTAGTGCCAAATAGAGTAAAAGGTATAAGAATGAGTTGAAAGTTTACATCATCTTTATGATATATTGCGAAAACTTTGTAGTTTTCCAAAAGAAATTCGCGAAGAGAACTAAAAAGGGCGTACTTTTCTTTATCTTCTGGTCTGAAACGCGCCTGAAATTTGGCGGGAAATTTTTTGTTAAACATGTTTAATTTTGTTTATTGTAAAAAACAAAACAAAAATAAACAAAATATTCGTAAACATAAACAAATTGGAAATTTCGTAAACAAATTGTCAATAAACAAAACAAAATATTTGTTTATAAACATGTTTCATTTTGACCATTACTTGATCATATTGCCATCCTCAAATTCTCATATGGATGCATAACTATTATTGCAATAACAATGCTCGAAGAGAACGATAACTCAAACTAAGAGCTTTGCTTGTCAAAATGTTGAACCCATGAATTGACTTTACCTTAGTCACTTTTAGCAGCAGCACAAGTACATTTTCCTTAATAATGTACATAAAGCATAAAGTATAGTTTTTATAGGTATGTATATAAATAGATATGGTATTGCTGTTTATAAGCATATAGTTGAGTTTGTTAAAGTGACTTTTACGCATGGGCAGGTATCTATGTAGTAAATTATAGTAATAACGCATCTATTAAACGTTATTCGTTATTCTATATGCTGCACAAGTTTATCAGCACTTGCGATCAGTTTTTTATGAATATTGACTTGACTTTCTTTACTGCAGAAACAGTCACGACCAACATTAAATGCCTAAACGGTCATTATCATCATCGTCAACAAGAGGAAAACTATAATCAAGACCATCATCATTGGTAAAATGTTTTAAGAATGACGACGACCCGCGACAATGAATTTATTTCATTCTTTTAGTCCAAAGGAAAAATTGTCTCTCTGCTGTGGGTCTGTCTCTTTTTTACGAGACCTCAATTAGAGCACCTACATTATGCATTGCACAGTATCACATTATAGCATTGACATCATATTATGAGTTTACGTATATGACATCCTTTTGACGGATACATGGCATCCTGTGTGTATAAAGGATCGACTAACGTCGTGACCGAATAAAGTGAGTAATGTCATGGGTGGTAATGTTTGGTGGCAGCTCTAGATAATGTAGCGTTTTGATCATTTTTTAGTGAATGCTCAGCATGAGAGGGTGTATCTTCTACGGAGAGAGTAACATGCTCCTTCTCAGTTCTCATATAAGCAGCAGCACATCTTAAATAATGTTTATAAACAATAAAGTTCAAAAGAAAAGTGGGTTAAGTTGACTCAGCTCATCATTATCTTTATTACTGCAAAAGCTGAGAGACAACTATTTGCACAATTAAAAATATGAGCTGAGCAAGCAAGTTAACTGGAAGTTGAAAAATTGGGGTTGTCCCTCCTTCTTCATCATAACATATTACTGCTATGATGATGTCTTCTTTATTATATTCATTACGTTTACAAGATCTATGGTTCTGTGGAACAAGAAAATTGAAGAAAGTTGCGTACAAATAACATAGTTAAACATTCAAATGTGGCATGATGCATAATCTATAGTCATTTAATAGTGAGAATATATCGTCGCGTCATCACAGCTTTCTTAAGATACTTAACACTTATCGGCAATTACGTGTGAAATATTGCCGTGAAATATTGACCAAACACGATTGTGCGTGCAATTTTCCGTTCACTTATACACAAGTTTTTTGAACAGTCTTCCTTTTTCTAAATAACTGACATGATTTGCACAAGCAATATATATTCTCTTTTGTTGCAACTACTTACCAAGAACTGTAAGAACCTCCCATTATTTTCGTAGTGGTAGCAGCGCTTGCTTGAATACATGTCTTCAAAGAAGAAAAAATCGCTACGTCTACTGAAGCAATTGCTGGGTGCATCTACAACAACAGCGAAACAATAAAGACGTGTACTTACGACACGACAACATTCAAGAGCATAAATAAGGTGCTAACCATACTGAAAGACTCCAAACGCTGAACACCGCCTTTACGCTCATTTAAACAGTGAGAAACCTCATAGAGTCCCAGAGAGTAGCTCGTGGCATAAAAAAGTTCATTTGCGAAATGATGATGACGATAAAGTCATGATCGTAAAGACCTATAGTAGTTGACAGTTAGCACTTCCACAAAAACTACTTGTGACTTTATACGTTACCGATTATGCGTCTCATTTGAATGTGTCGTTCCAAGAGACTGTGCATCACCCTACAAAATCTTGGTTGGAGAATTAGCATAGTAGGCATAATATGGAAGATGAATGATTATGGCAGCATGCTCAAATCACGCGTATAAATGTGACAGCAGTACGTTTCGCGTTAAAGGTTGCTTCACTTGTAAATTGATTTAAATATACATACAGGCTTGTAAATGAACATAATCCAATTAGCGAACATGTAATTTTTTTCATGGCACATATAACAATTTAAACTGAGATTGATGATCATGGTCTAAAAGGTCCTGTGAAGTTTGTCTCAATTTCCAATGTGACATTTGTACTTCGTAACTGTATAATATACGTGTATTTTCACTTGTAGGTTCAATGGACACATCAAACACTACATGATTTTGTTTGATGACACTTCCGGCCTAATTTATGTTGGAGATCGTGACAAGGGATATGAGAAACTTGAGGATCTTGTGCAGTCGGGCCTAATCACGTTGTACTTGGACCAAAAAGCCGGCGCGTACATTGACCTCATGTGTGACCTCACACAGTTTAGCAATCAACGTAATCAGCAAGTTTTAAACATTCGCAACGGGTCTCAACAACAACAACATTATCATCTTCAACATAATCATCAACAGCAGCAACATCATTCTACCAGCAATGGTCAATCGTCACCAAACTCACATTCCACATTGGTCACCATCTCGTCACCGTCCATTATGAATGGAAGCATGCTTAATAATTTCAAGCTGTCATCAAATTCATCAGCCATTTCAAAGAATCAGCAACATTCACCTAGTCCATCGGTTGCATCCCTTTCAAGAAGTTCTATGGTAAGTAATGTACACGAGATAAAGGTATTTGCTTGGGGAATTTTCCATTTTCCTCTTTTATGACAAAAATGTAAATATCACAATCAGTAAATGTTATGACTAATTTCAGTCGAGTGTATCGTTTACATCCTATGAAATTTCACTGAATATTTTAAAAGCTTTGTCAGAAATATAGCCAACATTACAAGTATTATAGATATGTTGAGGGTTAGTCATTATTGGGATAACCAATTCGATGTGAATTTTATGATGCGTTCCGAGCTTTGCTATGCATTCACTGCATTAGCACACGATCATTCTTATTAGCCGAATATAATGAAGCTCTATTGTAACGCAAGCTTTTTCCGTTATTTATTATGACTTGCCTCAGCAGGACTTCAGATGAAATGAGCAGTCGCGTCGTCGGCAGTCAGAGAATATTTCCCCCGTTTTTTATTCCTCCTCTCGTTTCAAGTTACATGAGAAACGTATAAGTTTTAGGAGGAAACTATTGCATAATGTAAAGTCAGGCGAAAAAAAACTGAAATTTAAGACCAGTAACAATAACAGTAATTATTGGTTGATATGTTTGCTTTTAACCGGGTTCGCCCTACAAAATTGAAGCATTTCAACTTGAATGAAATCCAAACTGGTGAGCTCAACCAGTGAAATCATTTTACCTTCCAGGTTTCATCAGCAGCATAGCCTCACTCTATTTTAATCTTGACGATGACAGTACTTAATTTTAGTTCACTGACTGACAACCATAAATATTAAGTGAGTTCATATGCGCGAAGAAAATTATGTGTAAAAGAAATTGAGTAGCGAATATCTATGTTTTTACAATATTGTTAGCTTGTTTGAAGTTGGACGTTTTTAGGTTAAAAACAGGAACGTTTTTTATTTGAAAAAATAATGAAGTAATGCTTTAATAGTGTTGTACCTTTAACAGTAACAGAGTAATGTACATTCTCCCTCTTCCTTAATGTATTTTTGCTATTTACAAGAGAACTCATTTTGTCTCTACTCCACACTGTATTACAGAGGATCGTAATTTTTCGGACTTTATCATTATTACGTGAATTTTATTATTATTACAACCGGGTTGAAGTCTTAAGTCTTAACTCGTTGTAAACCCAGTAAGCTCATGTTCTAGAATAGATTACAGCTATACATATTAAGTAGCTTTAATAAAAAGTCACGCTTCATACATAACTGAGCAGTGGATATGAGTGTTTACGTATGTATATAAGACGCACTTATACGAAAAGAAAATGAAATACGAGTCCATTAAAAAGTATATTTTAAGCCATGTGATTTCCTTCCCCCTTTAGTAGAATTGGTTGTAAAATGTCCGAGTTGTGTTTCCCGTTCACAATATTTTTAAGCATCGCCCAGAGGGCTGCAGCGCATGGCCTTCGAGTATCTATTTGACAGGATTTAGAAGGAGAAAGATAAAAACTACGAAATGTTGGGAATTTGAGTACACAATCGCTCAAAACGATGAGCATTATGTACACAAGACACCAAGAGAAAAAACAATGTTTCTAGATACCTATCTCTCTGTAGACTGGGATCTGATGGATAGATAATGTTTGATGAGAGATACAAGGTAAAACACAAGAGTGCATAAATGTAGACAGGAAATACGCACGTTCATATTACTCGTAATTTTATATTTTGTTTTATTCATCGTATGTTTAGTGGGCAACTTTTTCTGTTGTCCAGCAGATCTTGATGAATCAACAAAATAAATGCAGTTACCTCCTTTTCTCTTTGAATGAAAATGTGAAACGATGATGTGCATACAACATAATAGATTTCTTTGTAGGTCATGACCAAGCATCTCTGTCTAAAACAAGCATACCTACCTCTCTATACAGATAAAGTTTACAAAGGAGTCTCAGTTTCTTTTCCAAATAACTTTAAAGCACCACTACTACTCGTTGAGAATCTAAAGTAGTGGCAAAATGTCCCTTTGAGCGCTTTTGACAAAATAAATGATTTTACTTTCGTGTATACCGATCTTCCAATACTATTTACACTAAACTCTACATTATATAAAGACGTGTGTGTGTACAAAGGTGAGTCCAGTAATGCTGTAGGGATGCATCCCAGATAATGTATCAGCACCACCACCGTCAATTTTCGTGATCGTGATTGCGCCTGGTGTGTGGACTGAACTAAGAGATTTGTAGTATGGACACCATCAGAGATTCCCTGATGATATTGATGATGATGCAATGATGATCGGTCATAAATACTTAAAAAACTCCTAGTTGCCGGCTCACGGCTCACTATAATATATCCACCTCCACCATATAATGCATTTACACTTTAGGTATGAACTTGTACATGCAAGCGTAATCTTCAAAGCTTAAAGTGAAGTAATAATCTTTAATAATATAAGATACACGATTATAAGGTATCCTTTGGGATCGTCTCTTCCTCGTTCTTTTCTTAATAAGCTTCATGAGCATAATGACTGCATTATTATGAGCCGTGCCCTACACGAAAAAAAACAGACCATGATTTGAGGACTCATGCAAGCAACCCTTCTTTCTTTTCAGAAAAGTAATAAGTCTTTCATGGTGGAAGTGGAAAGCTGAAAAGAGAGAACCTGTCTTGTTTAATCATGATAAAAGATGCTTCATGTAGACTAATGGCAGTAACAATATTAATTTTAACAGTAATAATAATAATGATAATATTCAGAGAGATGATGGTCTCCCCCCGTCTGTAATTTCCTATTGTTTCCCTTTATATCCTTGCGTTCGGTGCATGGAAAAAGTAAAACTCACGAAATTCCGTCGTGGTATATACAAATCGAAATATTATAAGAAATCATGACTAAGATACATAATTTTCATTTTGTAACATTGATCTCTCTGCTGCGTGTGAATAAAATAACTAATGTCGATGACTATTTTTACAGGAGAGGCAAAGGATTCCCAACGTGAGGGCGCATTCATTCCAACTTCATACTTTTCAAGAATTATCCAAATGTCAGATCTGTCAGAATTTCTTGTGGGGTTTGTCTAGTCAAGGTCTTCTTTGTAAAGGTAACTGTACATTTGTAACCGCGTGCTGTCTTTTCATATAGGAAAGGCATAAAGTACCAATAATATCGTAATTTGTTTTTTATAAACAATTTAATGTCAATCTCTCTGCGTTTTTGCTTATTGTGCCTAAAATGTTTGCGCATTTTTTCTCTAGATTGCAATTTAATCAGCCACGAAAGTTGTGCAGAACGTGTGATAACAGACTGCGAGCCGAAACTCAGCCATATTGCTCAGGTGTTTGGAACGGACCTCACAGTTCTCGTGAAAGCAGCTGGAGGTTTGAGACCCCCATTTATAATAGAGAAATGCGTGACAGAGATTGAAGCCAGAGGGTTGCACACTGAAGGAATTTACCGTGTCTCCGGTTCTCGGGAACAAACTGAAAGGCTGAAAAAGTACCTCGAACAAGGTGGGTTGATATTTTCTATATTCTTAACCAGCTTATTCTTATTATTACCACACTCTTCGCGTTTCTCTTGTCTCTTCATCAATTTCTTCTACGCCAGTAGCCCTCATGAATGTGTGTGCTGATGTCACATTTCTTCCAGCCTTTTAGTTTCAACCCAACTAGCTACATTCCCGTTTCCTCTTGAACAGATTTTTTTTTGTATTTTGCCCTTTCCTTTCGTACATTTACAGATGAATTTGTATAAAAGCAACTATACAAAAACCATTTGTAGAGGGTAAAGATCTGTATACACCTCACACATTTATGAAACTGATGGATGACGGTCGAAGAGATCAAGTGATAACATGCGTTGAACGATGCTAAGATTTAAAAACATGAAAAAAGCTTGTTAAGGAGTTCAGAGATGTTAAAAGCGTAATGTATCGTCATCGTCGGAATCAAAAAAGCTACCAAGAAATAACAATTCTCAATAGTGAATTCTCGTGTATTTTTCTTGCTATATTCTGGTTGGATAAACGATAAACAACAGTTTTTTTATTTTCTAAATATAATGTACCTATATATATGACTACGACATGACTAGTATTACAAATTTACAAGTTCAGAACAGCGATTATTATTTCTGTCCAACAAAGCGTGTCTTTGTCCAAAAAGTTCTAATCCAAACTTTTCACGGATGAATAACAAAGCACAACACGTCTCCTGCTCTCTGCTTCTGATCTCATCTGACATTTTATTGTTAGCCTGACTTGCGTTCTTATTGAAATTCGTATGTTAATTTTTCGATGCTGTAATAATATATGACATTTGTATATTTACTTATAACTTTTATGACTTTGTGAATCGGGATAGGAAGTAGTATAGGGACGTGCATGTGATTATTATGAGCGATTCTCTCGATGATGAATAAATCTGACAAATTCGCTCTCGGATTGAAGATGATTCCAGAAAGGATCCTCGAAATCTTATCACAACAAATATGAGATCAGCGTGCATTACGGCTTGCAAGACAAAGTACGTTTTATGTAAGCCCAGTAAGTAACACGACCAGGAACTGAGATTGCTGAACAAATAAATGAAAAGCTGGAAATAATACCAGCGCTGATTTGTTTATTGGCTTTGTTTGGAGCCGTAGTCACAGTATAGGATATGCATACAACATTTCACATCTCTTCATAAATGATTGAGTCTTTTCTCAAGCAGCAAAATCTGTGATTTGGATATCTGATACGAAAGAATTCAAAAACTCTAGACTTTCCAGCAAGAATTGGCGGCGGCACTCAATAATGCGTATTATTATATGGTGTGAGTATTTCTTGCAAAGTAGTAGACAGCCAAGCAAGATTCCATCATAAAACAGATCTCTTTCGAAAAACACAATCTTTGCATGTATCACTCTCTCCCTTCGTGCAAGGAAAAAAATATGTATACAGATTTTGTATAGGTATATAGTTAACTCGGTAATTCGAACTATATCGAGTTGTTGTATGTTGCCCACTATTTTTATTTAGAAATTCTTGTAATGCCACGATATTGCCAGGTTTGCCACGCCACGCCAGTCGAAGCAGAACGCACAATAAATTCTCCATTATTCTCGCCGTCGAAGGAATAATGGTAGTCTTGTTCTCTCCTCAACTATGCCTCTTTAAACTCAGCTACTCCCTTTGTAATGTAATGATATTAATGAATCTAGAGAGGAAGCGAACGCAGAAAATGCACATAAACAAGAGTTGCTACCAAATTATAAAGCATTCCGGCTACTTGTATCATATATCGACGTCCCTTATTACCTATTTACAAGTGCATTTCAAGGTTCTTTGGAACACGTTCGTCTTTTTAAACTTACGAGCATGTTTTTTTAAAAAGAGATGACATCGCATGAGGGAGTAAATACACTTGTACCTACTTTGCTTGTGGCGTGGCGACAATGTTTGTTGAAAAAGCTCTTTGATAACGACGATGACCCTGAAATCTTGATAAGTAGGCAACTTTTGCTTAAATTCAGTCACTTTTACCACCGTCATCCTCGAAGTGACATCTCATTCAAGCCAAGTTTGATTTTCGGTGGAAAGTAATTAAAAATTAAATTCATAGCTATATTTTCTACCTGTATTTACACAAAAGCTAGCAGCGAAACTAACGGTGTTTCAATTTTAATACCACCTGTAACATGAATATGACTCGAACAAATGGCTGCGAGATGAAAATAATTCCAGTTTGTCAATAACCCTTGGTGCACGCCTAATTAACTCAAACCGGATAAAGAGCCATTATTGAGCGCTGGTTATGAAAAACAACATACTTTTATCCGTCGGCATTACAATGCTTTTCTAGAGACGGATTTTAGCTTTATTACTAGCGATCATTTAAAATCACTTGGTTAAATCTGAAAGACACCGCGTGCGTGGTTGACGTTCGAAGGAAGGAGCATAGCTAGCAGCAAATATGTATATTATGGTTTGTGGTGAATTACTTTTTGTTAGTTTTTATTGCTGTATACTATTCATTTTGTGGCTACCAACCAACCACACAACCATACTACGTGTCTTCGCAATATGCATGCTAATTTGCTTTTAATGTTATGACACTTGTTGAAATACGAGTTTTCGCAATCCTTACTTGCCCTTGGCTGTGGCAAGTGGCAACACGTAAAACATTCTTTGTTCTTCTTATGCTCCGTCAAAATGTTCAACTAGCCATATAACTCTGGCTGGTGACCGTCTTAAAACAGAACAAAATTCGCTTTTATGAATAAGTGTAATTTTTATTCTTGACGAAAACTTGCTATTTCAACAGTTGTTGTTACTTGCTGCGTCACGCAGTTGTCGTTCTCAATGCTAAAGAAGTGGATAATGAGATGGAGGATGCTAGATGCCAATTGTCGGTGTAAACATTAATAAAAAATAAGATGTAAGGGTATGGGTGGATTTGCTTTTTTAGAACTTTTCATGTTTTCATCATCCCATTTTAGTTCAGAGGACGAAGCAAGGTGAAAGCACGACAGTTACGGAGATTCAGAGAATTTCCTGATTTCCAGTGGCTTTTCCTGAGAATCGTTATTCACTTTATGCACATTCTACCCATTATATAAGGCAAATGATGATCTTTTTAGGTAGTTGTGTCGCGACTTTGAATTCCAATAGAAAAAGCAATCAGAAGGCATGCTTTGTTAATTATCGACTAACAATTAAGTAAACATTTTTAAAGAGATGTTCTAGAGATGAGCAAAATGTTAATGAGTACGACACGTAATCTAAAATGTGACATAGTGACGTGATGTGCAAAAAAACTTAGCCTGAATTTGGCACTATATATATTTGTCTGATATTATAATTTATTCACTGAAAGGTTCATCTTTGGATGCGCTGATGATGCCAAATTGCCAACTATGTATATTGAAATCATTTGCAATGAAGCTCTCTGTAAAACTATTTGCCGTAGGTTGAGTTATTTGAAGGCTGTTGTCACACTTCAAGAATGGCTAAAAGCAAATATTACGTGGTTGTGTTTTTATTATAATTTATAATTATTTACAAAACAATCAGAGAGGATGATATAAAATACAAATTGCCGCTTTGTAATTACTGCAAATAACCTTTTCGTATTTGCTCAAGAGGGTCCTTGGCCTACTATGCTGAAAAAAACTCTTAAACAAGCAGAGTAAACATTGACGTAACGTAATAGTATACTAATTAAGATGCAATTTCTTCTATACTCCTCCTGATTGGATCATTTATAGTTTATTTTGTATTCTTTTAGCTGTATCATCTGAATTATAAAACGGTTACCGTTCCGTTAACGAATTGTATGGATTTGTACAAAATGATTTAAACGAACATCAATATTCAACATTGGAAGTAACACGAACAAAGTTTTTTTCTTGAATGAATGTTACAGTGCAGTTGTAAATAGGAGAAAAAAAGTAGTAGTGAAAATGAAATTCACTCGGATTCTGTGCATGAATAATAAAATAATGTATTCACAACATTAAGACATGGAGAGGCATAAACACTCAATCTGTGCATGCGTAAAATATCCATAAATTGTGCTTTGTGTAAGCGGTAAGCGAATGCTTTACTGACAGGTAAATCAGGATGATAAAATAATTCCTATTCCATGTATTACATTACACACACACATACACTTTTTTGCAATTCTCTGTTTTCGTGCGTCTATTGGATTCACGTTTCTGCAATCTGCTATTTACAATAACACATTCCACACATACGCAACAACTGCTGCGCGATATACAATTCTACACATTTTTACCAAAAGGAATTTCATGAGCGGAGAGGGATGCTTGCAAACAAGAAAAATCATGTTCACGAGTGCACACGTAGATATTATATCAAACCTGTAATTTTCAACTAACTTGTTTTATTTCATTCACGCAGTCACTCGTCTACTAGAAGTGTAGGTATTTTTCCCTTTTTGCCTTGCTTCCTATTAGCCAACTTTGAACCCTGCAACGAGTTATAGGTGTGTGTGATTGTGCACAAAGAAACCACGAGGAATTGTTGGATGTATGCCTTATCCAATCAATTAGAATATTTATGCGCTTCTTACTGTCTTCCTACATGAGCTGCAAAAAAACTATCCAGTGACGTGTGAAACGCTGTCTCTCTTCTTACCTCTTGTATTTATGTCATATGTTAACCACTACTTCATGAAATTAAATGATTATTATTATTTGTGTCATAGTCATACTCTTCATTGTCCCGACTCGGCATTCTCAAGAACATTATTATTTAGTATAAAACAGTTAGTTTGCATTGTTTTTCAATTTTCATCTTCAGCTACGCGTTTGAAAAAACTTGCCTGGCAAAATGATGCAAGTGAATATAACAGATCAGTATTTTGTCCAAGTTTTTGATGTACGTGCTTGCTAACCAATTAGGTTGGCACATGATGCATACTTTATCAATAACATCAGTGTGTGTATTTATGAGCACGGCAGAGACGTGCGTATTTTACAGCCATGATTTGTTTTCGTTAAAATCAATGTCTTTTCCATTGCAGAGACATGAGTGTGAATATTATTTAAATCCAGCATATATTATACCAGAGATGAACAATGCAAAAGCACATTGAGAATATTCTTGCAGACTTTTCTGTAGAAAAGATTGAGATTAGTGATAAAAATATGTCTACGTTGTACATTAATATTTTAACTTGCTAGATATTGCTTTTCTCCACTACTCGACTCCATTCGAACTTTGAATTTTTGTGCTGGATTCAAAGATTACAGCCTTTTAAGAAGATCAAAAGAACAGCTTATTCGTGTTCGTGCTTAAACAATCTGCAGAACGAAGCAGTTTGCTTCAGGAGCACAAAATCTTTCAATGAGAAAATATAATAATATTCTTGGTAAGAATTTCATATGAGCAATCGACGAGTTGTGTAAAAGTTATAAAGAATTCTGATTAAACGTTCTGATAAACCTGGTAAAGTGCGAAAATGTAATCTAGCAGCACAATTTATTACATAGTCGTGGATCCTCGTTTCAGACGATGAAAACGGCTGAATCACTAATGCGAATACCATTATAATAGCACGATCCTGTATGAATGATCCATTGGCGTCGTGATATAAGTTAAATCATAAAAAAAGTGTATGTAAGGAAGCTCTCATGATGATGGTGATTATATTGTATTATGCATCATGAAAGTGACAGCATATCACATTTAAAAGTCGTCTCTCAGTCATATCATGAATATGAATAACCAATTCCAGTCACACACACACTGAATTTATTTTTATCCATTCTCTTTACTCCATGTGTGCATAATAATAATAATTCTTCAAAAAGTATTATAATCATGTATTTAGCAATACTAATTTTTCTGTTATTTGTCCACAGAACGCGAATCTGCAGATATGAGTCAATTTTTGGACATTCACTCAATGTGTGGATTAGTAAAGCTCTACTTCAGGATGCTGCCTCGTCCGCTAATTACAAAAGATGTGTTCGATAAATTTATAAAAGCCGGTAAGTAAAAACCAAGAAATTACTGTATTAATACTATATGGTTTAAAAAATAATGAAATGATATTATTTCCTTGTTGATTGTACTCGTCTGTCTTTTATCAATTTAACAGACAGATTACATTACTTTTTTAATGAACTCAAGTACTCCTAAAGTCAACTTTTTATGACTCATCTGTCAAATCTTGTGATGGCAAAAAACAACTCAGATTTTCAATGCATTGCATAATATCAACCACAGACAAAGTAGGAGAGAGTGAATCTCTTTCATTAAACCGCACAGCATATTAAAATGTCGGGTTGGATAAATCATGTGCTGAAAAGGAATAGAAAAGGGACAAAGGAAAAGAGTAACAACAAAGTCAAGTTTTGCTGTGGGGGGTAGATTGACAAGTGAGACGTAATAACGCAAAATACGTAACCAACAATGGTAGTAATGCCATTAAGAGAGACGAGTAGATGAGGTTTTTATTTCACATTGTAGTCGCTCAGACTAACAAAAACAGCTTTGGGTTCTGGAACGAATCGACACTGGACTCTATCCACTTAAATGCATTCATCATCTCATACTTATTAACTAACAGAGACCTTTGTCATCGAGCTCCGCGAATATGCATATATGCCGCCTGTCTTATATGACTAGACATTATAATGAAAAATAATAATAAATATATGATTAATATATATGATCATGTTTCGCCCTTATAGTTTGGCTATTTTATCTGAACGATTTTTTAGTCTAATGCCTTTTCATTGACATTCACCTTCAATACGATTCTTCTAAGATCTCTTATATTTTTTTCAAGGTTATGTTTTAATGAGCAGTTGAGAAAAAAGGTGTCCAAAATGTAAAAATGAATAAAAACCAAAAGTGGTTAGGCGATAGATGCACATGTAGTTATGCGAATTACACTGCATATAAGAAACTTTTCGAAGCTAACAAGGAGTTTTTTTTACACTAGTGTGAAAAATAAGCCCATAACTAATAACGATAATGCGAACTGCAAAAATCATTTTATTCTTTATTAGGCAATCATCAAACTTGATCGCGTCATATCCAACCATCTATAATCCGTACAAAAAGTATGCAGGTAGAAAACTTGACCCGGCTGTAGTATTTTTGCATTCAGAAAACTTGAAGTCATTCTTCAAGTTGTTTTATGAAAAGGATAATTAATTGATGCGATGATTACTCGTTGATAGTTTGTGTTAATAAAGGAATGTTGTATTATTAGCATATTTGAACGGTAAATTAAGCAGGAAATTCAACTACATATTTACTGATATTGAATTGATTTTGATTGTATTCTTTTTTCATGAACTAAATTCTCTGGAACCCAATCATTTGGTAATGATGGCACGGACGCGCGCGTGATCAGACGAACTGAATGTGGATAGCATCAAGAGGCATTTGAAGAAACTACCTTCAGCGCATTATGTTACGCTCAGATTTCTTCTCCGTCATCTTCACCAGGTGGCTGATCGCTGCGACAAGAACAAAATGAATCCGTTCAACCTCAGCTCCGTGTTTGCTCCTAGCCTTCTTTGCCCGGCGCAGTTGGATATGAGTACTTTGAAGCAGGGCACTACTGCCCTAGAAATGATGATAATTAATGTTCCTATTTTATTTCCAAAGAATTAAAAAATGTTTCAAGACTTTTTTATTTTGCTTTATATATAGTATATTAAGCGTTTACTATGTATTCGATTTACAAAGACAAAATGTAATTGTATCTTTTGCTAGCTTAAGTTAATGTCAAGATATTTTGTGTGTATGTATTTACATGCAGCCAACGCGTCTCTATTATTTCTGTAATAGTCAATTTTGTTTTTTATTTTTAAACTTCTTGTTTGCTACTGTTTACTTGTTATTACCATTTATGTTAATTTTTACAATACGAGAGTGACAAACAAAAAAATAGTTAACGCAAAATGGGTAGCGTGTTATTCACAAGCCCTAACGGAATGTGTAATCGCTTATGTGACTATAATAATAAATGTGATTTTCAAATCTTCATACATACATTTATATTTCCGTCTAATTACGCGCATCTACCGAGTGTTGCTTTTGCTTACGGTTTATGATTTCGAAAATACAAAATATTTCAGTTTACTTTAAGCAGTAGTACATTTAACGTTTGGAGATAAAATATTATATGCCAGCAAGTACAATCAAACAATTGGATTTATATAATTATTTTCTCTCCTTGAAATCTTTTGCATTCGTATTATAAATAATGGAAAAGGAATTTTAATTTTTTGAGTCAAGATCATCCAAGACGTTTCTTTAATTTTTGCTCATGAAAAAGTATGTTATTCATGTCATTTGATTGTATTTGGTACAAAAATGGGTGCCATTTTATATTTAGACATTGTGAACCGCGCCTCACCGCATGCATTACTAGTGAAAGTTAACATTGGTTACGAAACGTAGATTTATTAGTTTTGAATTTGAAAAAGGTCCTTTCTTTCAGGGAAATTGGAAGGACACCAAAGAAATATAATTTAATTAACGAATTTTTTTCCTCTTGAACATCAAACCCATGTACATAGGCATTGAACAAAATTATATTGCATCTTAAGATGCAATATAATTTTGTTCAATGGTACATAGGTAGGCATATTTCGCAGTGCGTGAAAAAGAAGAAGGTTTTAATAAGTTATTTCAGAGCTTGTTCATCATTATTAGGTATATGGGGAATATTTGTATATGCATTTCAGTTGACAAAATAAAACACTTGAAGCATAAATGTCTAAATCGAGATAGATTGATAGATTGCAGACTGCATTCATGTCACAATGATAAAATAGCATATACTTATAATAAGGGAACGTGTAGTATTAAATATATTGAATGTAAATATATGAATACAGAATGGTCTTTGGCAGTGAAATTTCACGGTCAACGAGATTATGAGAGCTGATGAGCTGCCAGATTTATGGATCTGATTTTTATTCGTCAGAGCCGTCATCTGCTAATCTGAAATTTTTACCTTATTGTGCGTCACATTGCCATGCTCTGGAACTGAAAGATACTTGTAAACCAAACTAACTCCGAATACTAATCATTACGATATAGCTTACATATTATTTCTAAATCATGTTCATAGTGCAATCTGCTATGCATTCTGTCATGTGTCGTGGCTTCTACTAAAACACCAAGCGATGAACCGTACATACCGCTACCGCTGTAAATATTAGATGTATCCAGTCATCCAGTCCATTTTCCACACTTTTACCATTCATAATATCTGTCTTTAGTGCTACGAGTCTTGTCATGTCACTGGCAATCTTGCATTTAGTATTAACCATGCTCCCAGTTCTCTGTTACCACCATAAGAAGATTTAGAGAAGCAGAAAATCAAGATCACTTGAGTTAGCGGATGCTACCTACATACTTTATAGGTAAACTGTGGTTGCTGTCTGTCTATTCCCTGATATGCTCTCTTGGAATAGTTTAAGTTAAATAATACATGATTGGTTATGCTACTTTCCTGCATTTTGTTTATTCAGCTTGTTTTCTCCTTGATTATCTACATGTGTAATATATATTATTTCATTACTCACACACTATCAGAAAATAAGTCAAAAGCGGAGACGCGGAGGAGGACGTGACTATAATATACTAATTTAAAAGTAGGTGAGTAGTAGGCATATTCAGGTTGACAGTCCGCTTTCTCCAACTCTTCAGATTGATCATCATTTTTTCGAGCTTACTCTTGTAACGAAATCTAATAATGATGGGAGCAAATTCTTCACGGAAGGTATCCGTTCCAGTCTTCCGAACCGGTAAAAATGGGGACAAAACGATGCAAGGACTCCGAGTTTTCGTAGGCCCATTTGTCCACAGCTTGTCGTGGGAGGATCCATTTGCAGTGACATCTGACGGAGTGATTGGGGTCAAGGATGGACGAGTAAATTGAACTGCTAATTTTTTATTCCTTGAGACGTTTCAGCTTTGTTTAAACCAAGAGATAATAACCAAACTTATGATTATTTTGTACCAGATTGTGTTCGTTGACACCGTCAAGAATCTGGATACTTTAAAAACATCCCACTCGTTTACTGAAAGTGACATCATTAGACTTGGCAGTGGGTATGTACACTTGACATGCTCATGAAAATGACAATTTTCTGAATGATAATTTGATGTAAATGTACTTTCAAAAAGGGAATTCTTAATGCCGGGTTTGGTCGACACGCACATTCATTCCTCCCAATATCCCAATTCAGGTCTGGGCCTTGACCTGCCGTTGCTGGAATGGCTTGACAAGTACACTTTCCCGTTGGAATGCAAATACAAGGAAGCCAAATTTGCTGAGGATGTGTACAGAAAAGTTGTGGTACGAATTACTTTCAACTTTAAACCATAATATAATTAAAAACTTTAAGGAATACTCTGTCAACGAGCTGAGCTTGATTTTATAATAATTAAAGGAAAGAACGCTAAGCTTTGGAACAACGACCGCTTCCTATTTCACTACGATTCACAAAGAGTCTTCAGTGATTATGGCGGATTTGGTAGAAGCTTATGGTCAGCGAGCTTTAATTGGGAAAGTTTGCATGGACTGCTTTTCTCCAGATTTCTACGTTGAAACTACTGAGGAATCACTGGCTTCAACAACGGAATTTTTGAAAATGATTCTCGACCGAAAGGTATAATGACATGCATACATACACTAATTAACTAATTAACATGCATACACTAATTAACGTAACGAGAACTTTTAAATTTTTAATCACGAAAATTTTCGTGTTTAAAATTAGAACCCATTGGTTCTACCCACCATTACGCCACGATTTGCACTTACTTGTTCAGAGGATCTGCTCAAGGGACTTGGCGACTTGGCCAAGGAGCACGATGTCCATATTCAGGTAATTATTAGCTAAACTGTCCCGATTAGTCAATATTATTGTAAATTATTATAAATATAATTGTATTTATAGACACATTTAAGTGAATCGTTGCCAGAGGTGGAACGAGCAAAGGAGCTATTTCCTCACTACAAAAATTATGCAGACATTTATGCTGGAACTGGCTTGCTTACTGCGAAGGTAACTATTATCGGAATACATATTTACTAAATGTGCAATATTTTTCATAAAAGTGTTTTTAAATAGGCCATTATGGCACATTGTGTCCACTTAAACGATGAAGAAATCGAGACTTTGAAGGCTCATAGCACCGGCGTGGCACACTGTCCAACTTCCAATATATGCTTGCTCAGTGGATTATGTCCTGTGAAGAAAATCCGTGACGCTGGAGTAAAAGTTGGACTTGGAACTGGTATTGCAGTAGAAATCTGAAAAAAATTATTTGTTGATTATGCAAATTTACTCCAATATATTGTTTTCGGTTGAATTTTAAAAGATGTGTCCGGAGGTTATTCATCTTCCATTATCGAGGCAATGAGACATTCCATCATGACTTCGAAATGTTTGGGAATAGAGGGAAAGGAGTCAGCACCTTTGAGCTATAAGGAAGCCCTTTATTTGGCAACTTTAGGAGGAGCGGAAGGTACTTTTTGTACCTAGACATAAAACATTACTTATCTAAATACCATTTACACGTTGGTCTATATTCTATATCCTATAGCTCTTGCCTTGGACAAAGAAATTGGAAACTTTCAAGTTGGAAAATCCTTTGACGCTCTGCTTATCAACCTTGAGAATGCTCCATCACCAGTGGACGTGTTTCCAGACAGCAATGTCAACGAGTTGATTCAAAAGTTTATTATGTTGGGAGATGACCGCAATATTGCGAGAGTGTTTGTCAATGGACAAGTTGTAAAGAGTTTGTAAAAAAACACCGGTGAAATCTTTAAGTTTTTTCATACTTGACTGAAAGATTATTAATTGTTATAATTTCTTTATTGGCTTTTTGTTAAAAAACTTTTGCAATCTTGTGAATATTTATATCGATTTTTTGAAATGGTCCCTCTGAGAAATAGATTCACCCAGGTAGTGTCAAAATATAAATGATTCGAGATATTAAAGCTATATATTTACATTTAATAAATTCTACTTAGTCTGTTAATTCCGACTTTACTAATTAATTCTACTCGATTGAACAGTAAAGCTGGCCATAAACACAATTAATTACTACATGCATTGAACCTTTCTGGTAACAATAAAACGTATCCAACAAAATACTCTAAATTATCTTCTTCAACAATGAACAATAAATAAAGCATTGATAAACAGCAACAATCGTTTTGCTAAACACTCTCTTGAAAACGCTGAGTATTTTCATTTCTTGTAAGATTCCTCTCCGCTATTGTCTTTAAAGACAAGCAAACTGGTTAATACTGATCTCCGCTTCCCCCGTAGGAAGTGACACGATCTGGCTGATCCAATGCACTTGTTGGCGCAGAGCCATTTCCCATGAATCCTCTGATAGGATCATGATCACCTCCTCCACCACCACCACCTCCACCTCCTCCTCCTGGAAACTCGAATCCTCGATCCCCTCCAAAATTCGAAAAATCCCTAGGGCTTCCCAATTCTCCATCGTCTACGAATGTATCCCCCTCACAACTGTCACATCGTCCCTTAAATTCCCTATTGCATTTACAGTTGTTTGCTGTTGCGTCTCCAGCCCTGCCGGCACGCTTTGTGAAAGCTGCAGTGGCGAGGGCAATGTTCTGGTTGGATCCATAGTACCTTCCGCCAGACCCTGATTCCCCACAAAAGTGGCAGTAGACACCAACCAGAAACCTAATCATAAGTAACAATGATATAAATTAATACTGAGAGCCACCGTTTCATGAAAAAAAAGCAATCGCAAGCTTAATTTTAGATTGTGACAAGTACTCACGTTAGGAATGCGAAAAGGAAGATGAAAATTAGGATAAATATGCCAGGATCCATGTGCACACAAGTTCAGCTTATAATGATTCCTCTACTGTACTGTACACTATTAATACAAGTGATACACGTTATAACTCATTTAATTCGTATTTTGTTGAAAGGATAATTATAGTATGTGCGACAGTGAAGGTACAAACCTGGACAAACTATCAATTCCAGCTTACATTCGCACGAGTCAGTCAATGATTTAAATTTTCTGCTGTTTTCAATTATTTTACTGTGTGAGCAAGACATGTCCTTGAATCTAGTTAGCACATAAAAAAGTCTTAAAATGTAACCTGAGGGAAAAAATATTCTATTACATATACATGGATAGATAGACGGACAATAATATGCAGGACAAGTAACAGGGTGATACATTCTGAAAATGAAGAAGATGCATTATTAGTGTCCATATAGCTGAAAAAGGAGGGGGATAAAGTCAGAGATCGTGAAGCTGCTTATGATTACGCATTGTTGAAAAAAATGTATGCATTGTAGACACGGCAGACGCATCTTCATGATGTGGAGTTGTGGAAAACTACTTTGTACATTAAGTAGGTAGACCGTGTTCAGCATGTTCACGTTTCAAGATATTTGTTAGTTGTGTGAGTGCATTTCTATATCTGTACACATTTTCTATATGATTCACTTTGCTGGAGAATTTGTTCTAGAGAAGTTATGAAAATGCAATGTCGCAGGAGTCAGCGAGCATGTACACAAATTTTTATAGAGATTTGCTTCGTTCATATACTAAACTTTTTGGTCAGAATAGCCATAAAACTGGAATCACGACTTGACCTTAAAGATCATCATTATATGAACAATAAGACGCTGAATGCTGAAGCTGAATGGAAAACATGGATGGAATGCATATAGGTAGCTTTTTTATTATGGATGTATGAACATCAATATCGTGATTGTGATGCCATTTTATGCTCTTTCTCTCATTTGCTACTTCATTAGGAAATGTACGAATTCACACAATGAAGCTCACGTTATAAACGCCATTATAGACGCTATATAATAAAAATGCAGCAAACAATTCAATCCAAAGGAGCGGCGGCGGTAATTGGTGCCATCTCAGTTCTTGGTGTATGTACCTATAACGTATATTGAAGGGGCAAAAAATATTGACGACTGGATCAATTACTAAAACTGAGAGTATGTAAAATAGCCACAGTGTGTGTCTTTTTTATTATGCTGTTGTTGTTATGTTTTAACAAGGTAAGATTTTCTCTCTAAAGAAATAAGGTGTGTGTGAATATTTTTATGACGATGTAAGATATCAATATGTGCAAAGATGAAAATGATGTCATCAAAGATTTGTTTCATTACAAAACAAGTTAGCTACTTTTAACGGAATGATTTATTGTAGACCAGTGGAATTCCATTAAAATTTCTTTACTGATAAACATATATATCCTGTTGGTATCTCAGAGGCCTTGAATCAATATACCTTTATGGTCAACCGGAAGTAAACTTGCAAAATCTGCATTACACTTAGAGTCACTTACATGCATTTTTGCTTTTTTCAATAAAAATATATAGTGACAGTGAAATAACCTTTTTGAGCACCATAATATTTGTTTTGGACGAATATTTTTACGTTTTTATATAAAAACTCGCAAGCTTTCAACATAATTTTTTAATTGTCTGATTGGGTGACATGTCGTACCCTTTGCATTGCAGGATATTTTTTTATAAATTCAAACAATGAATTTGCCAAAACTGTAAAATATTTTTACTGAATGGGACAACGGTCAGTGACGTAGTTGTACATGCGCATTGTTAATAATGAATCTGCATGGTCAGAGTAATAGCAATTACTTAACAGTCGTTAAAAATCATAGGAATTAGATAACAAGTTACATGAGTACCTCAACGGCTCCACAACAGACACACCTTTCATACGGCATTCAAACTGATTTGTGAATAATAATAAAAAGTTTGAAAAAAATTGTATCCTCTCATAATTTCCCGATATACGCTTTGCTTGTAATTTAGTTTCAAAATTGCATACATAGGTATAACTTTATATTCAGCAGCAGCATGCATAGAGGTCATAATAAAGGCACATGAAAGTGATTAGCTATTACAATCATAAGATATGACGACGACGATGGTAGCGACAGTTAGTGAAGATTTTTTTTCTTGAATTTGAAGAGGTGAAACCTTGCTCTGCAGCTTCACTTGAATGACTAATGAACTGCTTTTAAAAAGCAAAACTGAACATCATCTCATAAGCATCCCTGTCACAAATAGCAAAAAATGCTACTTTACATGCGTCCATGTCAAGGAAATATTATGTTTGTAGTTGTTGTTGCATGCTGATAAGTTGCATGTGTTCTTTTCTGCCAGATAATACTTTAATTTTATTAATGATGCACATTACATTTGTTGGATTTCATTTCGGAGTATTTTTTTCAAATTATTCCACAGATGAGAAGGATAAATGAGGTTTTAATGCACCAAAAATCTGTTTGCTCAAATTTCGCAAAAGTAAATTAATTCAATTTTCTAAAAAGATGTGTTTCTGTCTCACCATTTATGTTCATTTTTACTTTCACTTAACAAACACCTATTTAGTAAATTAATGTGATAATACAATAGGTATAGTTATAATAAAAATACTTTTAAATTAACAAAGATTTTCTGCACGCTACACAATCTTTATTTTGAAATGTAAACTCTTGGAAGGAAGAGTTGGTTCTTTGGCCCATGCGGATTTGTGAAACTCAATAGGAGGATTCAACTTTACTTTGGGAGTGGATGCTGCAATTACTGAAGCTTTGACTGTGGTGGGAATCCTCCTATAATCCATGTTTAATATTTCATTTGCACTATTTACGCCCATACTACTACTAGTCCCTCCAGAAACGTCATCTGTATCCTCCGCAGGAGGATCATAATTTGACGCAATGCTTGCAAAATGATGATTCTTTAACTGGCTCAATATCTCGCTAATGCTTTCATCTAAAAGTTTTTTCCCATTTCCATCCTGCTTTTGTGGAAAACTCGAAGGCGACTGGTGTGGCGGGGACGATGTCTCTGCCAACATTTTACTTGGCTCCAAAACAAACGGTTTAGGAAGGTCCGTCGTTAGATTTGCCAAGGCACGCAAAAATGCTTCTTGGGATATATCTCCATTTTTTGTCTGGTTCATAAGAAATCGTGGTAAGATAATTGAGAGAGGATTGTGATTTGATGAACCGACTGATGCTGGAACTGCCCTTGATTCGACAGATTCGGATGATAATGGACCCAGTCGATGTGAAAAGATGCCGGATGTGAGGAAAGATGGAAGAAGTGCACTTGCGATACTGCTGCTTGTAGTAGTCTCAGTTTTGAAGGGATTTGGAAGCAATGAGAGAGGTGCTTTCATGATGTTAGTCAACGGCTCGAACATGTCCTTAATGGGTGCAAATACTCCGGAATCTTCTTGCATTTGTTTTAAAAATGCCAAATGTTCTGGACCAATTGAAGGCGGTGGAGGTGGTGGTGGTCTAGTGGGTACTGGGGTTGGAGGTGGAGGTGGCGGCGGTGTGGGGCGATGTGTGATTGGAATGGGGCGTATTGGTGTCAACGAAAGAGGAAAGTTGAGCAACTTGTCAACGTTTGCACGTAATTGCAACGATTTCAGAACACTGCTGTCCGTACTCGGTCCATGTTCCCTTATGGGAGCATTGTTGGCATAATTTACAATTCCTGCGAAAGGATTGGATGCAGGAGGTGCATATTTTGCGTTCATGATGGTATTCACAGAATATTTCAGGTGGGAAGGGTTCGCAGACTGGAGAGGTCGGGGACGGAGCAGTCCACTTGTTGGATGCTGGGAAGGTTGATAACGTTCGAAAGGCTTTGGAGATGATGGCGGCGGGTTTGGCTTTTGATAATATTGTGACGGTGGAAATCTGCCATTTGTTGGAGGGGGTAGTATATTCAGGGATGGAGAAGCAGGTTGACTTTGCAGTTGAGGATTTTGGGGATGCTGAAGGGAAAGAAATTGGAATGTTGGAGGTGTTGGAGGGGGATTTCGGAAATTTTGAAATTGTGCTTGAATGATGTGTGGCTTAGGTTCTTGTTTCTGCTTTAATTTAGACAGTGTTGAATGTTGGATTTGCTCCAGTGCCTCCAAATTCTTTAGTTTCTGTAGTTCGGGCCCGGTTGGTTTAGCCAGTGTTGGTTGAGGAGGTGGGACTGTAAATGTCTGCATGTTGATGAGAGGAATTGGAGAAGGGAGCATTTGTACAGTTTCAACCTGAACCGGTTTAGGATAAATGGGTTTTGTAGGAACATTTGCACTCCTAATTGTGGTAGTTGGATGAGAAGTCACAAGTTTTGATTTTATCATTGGAACTGGAAGGATTTCATATGAGTAGTCAATGAAAGGCTTTTTACTAGTCGTTGTTGTTGGCTTTTGCGTTGTTGGCTGTTGCGTTGTAATTATAACGGTGGTAGTTTTTACGGGTGTACTCGATGTTGGTCTAGTTATAATTTTCCTTGTAGGTCTTCTTGTTGTAGTTGTCGTTGTTCTCCTTGTTGTTGTAGGCTTTGTTGTAATAGTTGAAGTGACATTTTCTATCTCTTCAAATTCATACTCCTCTAGTTCCTCCTGGAGCCCTTCAGCTAGTCCGAAAATGTCGTCTAGTGTCACATTACTATTTGCCCAATCTATCGACTTTAGTGAATCCCCAACTGATGCTTTTGGGATTGTAACGTTTTTCAGATCCTTCATGCTATTTTTCAGCAAGTTTTGAATAATTTTTAGCGGATCAGGTCCACCTACATGTAAGTCACTTCCGGTGCTTGGGCTTCCAGAGGACAATTTCAAACCGTTTACGGTGCCAGTAGTTCCCTTATTCGCTGGTACTACTTTAACTTGTTTTTTACTCTCAACTCCTGTATCAAACAAATTCTGGTATAATCCTCCAATTTGACTCTTAAGTAAGGGTGTAAACGAGGCAATTGCAGCGAACGGATTAAATTTCGACGTAGCATTAGCCGCTTTACCGCCCACATTCCTCAGATCAAAACTGCCCGTGTACACGCTATCCTGTAGGGAAGCAGCAGCAACAGGATCCAACAAGGCAGCCAAATTACCAACACCTTTCGTTAATCTTTGCAGGTCCTTCAGATTTAATTGTTGGAGTGACTGCAACGGCTTGCTTTCCGCAGTGACTAGCCCAAGTGTGTTGAGAAGAGCCTTGGAATTATCAAGTCCCAGAAGTTTCATTTGCGTCGCCCCTTCTTTGATTTTGTCAAAGACCAAATTGGTGTCCTTGAGCAGTCCGGGAGCACGACCCTGGGTACTCGTGCCCTCCCACTCTGTTAGCAACATGTTGGCCCCCTTCTCCGCAATCATCATCACAGCAGCCCCAGTGCTTGTGGTCACAATTGACGGCATGATTGAAGCGTCAATTACACGCAGTCCTTGTACCCCTTTAACCTGCAATTTACTGTTTAGCACAGAACCCATTGGCGCCGTTCCAGCAACGTTTCCCAATGACACCGACATGGTTCTAACGTAGCATTCAAAGTACGCGTCACTTCTAAATCTATACGCTTCACATCCAGGTAGTATTTGCCTAGTAAATCTGGCATTCAGGTCGTTATAAAACACTGTCGAATTTTCCACAAGACGCAACGCCTTTTTAACTCCATCCACCATTACCACCACGTCATAAATTTTGTCAAAGTAGTTGGGATTGATAATCAGAGGCGCGTAAGGATTTCTGTTGAGCAGCTTAACGGTTCCGGTACTCTTTGGGCGTCCCCCAGACACAACAATGGAGAAAGAGTCGAGATGTTTGGAATGTTCTAGGTACGCTTGGAAAAGATCCTTTTTTAATCTGTACGCGTGGCTAAGATCTTCCTCCACTGTTTTATGATTAGAAAGGCCGTTCATTGTTAACTGCAAATCTGGCCAATTTCTACCACCATGAAGCTTCTCCAAGCCAGAGCTGATTATGGCCGCAGCTTGGAAACCCGTTGTGGTAAGCGGACCGCCATCCTTTGCCAGGGAAAGTACTGATGCAGTGCCAATGTCCCTGTCAATGTCTAAGGATCTTCCCTTATCAACGAAAAATGGGCCTAGATAGACGGATAGGTGATCTTGCAAATTTTTCCCCACAGGCAAGTCTGACTTGACTGGAATTCCAACGGAATCCAGGTCAGCCTTTGGTCCTATACCGGAAAGCATTAAGATCTTGGGAGTTTGAAGGGCTCCAGCCGAGACTATGATTTCTTTTTTGGCGTAAGCGATAATGGTCTTTCCATGTCGATCGTATTCAACGGCATACGCACTATTGTCATTTCCACGTGTTAAAATCTGTACAGAGAACAGCAATAATGAGATGTTCGTTAGGAAGAAGAAATGTAGTCCACAAATTAATAACATTCTATAATAAATAATTATAGATAATACCTTATTCACGTGAGCATATTTGTGTATTGCTAGATTCCATCTGTCCTTAATTGGTTTCAGGAAAGAACTATAAACGCTATCACGGTAGCCCCTCTTACTGGGATAGTTTATAATATCACAACCTAAAAAATGAAAAATGTATCACTTTGTATGCATTTCCACTTTAATTTAAACTTTAATTAAAACTGCTCAATACCTTCAGTGAAGTAACTGTTCAAGTCAGTTCGCAAGTAGCCGTTACTTTGCGCGCCTTGACAAAATTGTTCCCCTAATCCGGTAAAGGAAGGCGGACGAATTTTCATGTCTCCTGAACTCCCGTGGTTTTCTACAAATTATGGTCACTTTGAAGATTAGGTTATCATTGTGGCGACTGCAAAATGAACAAGGTTTACCGACCTGGCGCCCATGGTCCAGCGTACTCTTCAAGTGAATTAAAATGCCCCGACACAGTCTTGTATGACCAGCTTGGATCCCCCGTGACCTCTGCCCAGTTGTCATAATCTTTCGGGGATCCTCTCAGGTACATCATGTAATCAAGATTGGATGATCCGCCAAGGCCTCTTCCTTGAGAAATACTGGCCCTCTTTTTATTAAAAAAATTGTAACGTAATTCGTGAGCGTGAGGAACACTTATCATTCGGAATCAATTCATTCATATCTTGATTTCAAACTTACTGACTGAATGGATCCACGAAATGCTTGCTTTTGGGGCATTGTAACATGCCTCCAATCTAATTCAGGATAATTGAGCAAATAATTTGAGAGTAGTGGAACAGCTTGAAAGGGATGAGGATCCCCACCAGCTTCCAGGAGCAGCACTTTATACTTTTCCGACAGTCTGTTGGCCACAATCGCTCCGGCAGTTCCGGCTCCCACTTTAACAATAAAATATTATAGTTTGTCCAAAAATAAAAGTTAACGAGCTCACCGACTCTTGATGCTTGATTTTTAAAATGTATACCTATAATGAAATCAAACGTGTCTCCATAATCTCGGCTTTTCTCTAAATAGTTATCGCGCACCCTGTCAGCATTTTCCCACGATGCTAGATAAGCAGATAGCGTCCCCATAAGACCTAGCATGAACGTCTTTGTAAAAATGCTGGGCGTCCCAAGACGCGCACTTGTTGCGACACTCCCTACACTGGACATTTTGCTTCCTCATCCGACAACTGAATGGATAGACTTTTTTTCTCCTTCTTCCATTCAACTATGTAGATATTCTAAAGTAAATACTCAACACTGAATTGCAATTACCAAAGTTCGTGAGGTCGAGATTCTTATTTTCTTTTTCGATAACTCCATTAGAATCGTGAGATCGAATAAGAACAAATTATGTAATTATTTTAGTGATGATCGTAATTATAGACGTGTGCGTGTAAAAAAGTACATGCTAGGCCACATCTTCACACAAGACACACTTTAAATTCACTTCCTTTTTTAAAGACTCATACGATTATAATGCATCTTGCAAAAGCAAGTGGTACTGACTGGGATGCGGTCAACGCAAAAGTCAACTTCAAAGTGATCGACGATTTGTCTTCAGCTTGCATAAGTGGTTTGCAGAGAACATAATTGCAAAGGTAGCATTCATGCAGCTTTTCAGGAAATGAAGATCGAAAGTGACCTGTGCATTTTTTGAATAGTAGGAGGAAGTCAACAAGAACATAATCTGCAAGCATTTTTCTTCGTACAGATCTAAGGATGCGCGCTATTATATAGCGTTATTTTTTTCGTCTTTGCGTTACAATGTACGAACACGAACAAAACTAATCAAGCAGCAAAGCAACTTTCGTTCTCATCCTTTCGTTGATTTTTATATATTCCAAGAATGGCGAATATAACGAATTTGGAGTGCATCGAAAGTAATGCGAAGAGCAATTGCTGCATTGTCGTTCATGAAGACGATCGCGATCATCATAGCATCTCGTGTCCTGTGATGCCAAACGAATCGTAATATTGATTATCACTGCATATACATTTTTACATTTTTAATGACAAATACATACCTACTTCTTTCTTACCTCATATAAAAAAGCTGCACGCTTCGTGTTATTCATAAAACACAAGTGTCTATTACCGACGAGAGCCAAATTTTTAATCACTGAGGCGAATATTATAAATCGCAAGTAAATAGTAGCGTAACGGCATACTTCGCAAAGCAAAAAATTATAATCAGCTACTGTATAATTATGACAGGGAGGCAAGCAAATCAAAAATAAATTATAGGCAGCGTTAAGAAAAAGAGCCTAACATATGCATACAAAACCTCCCCAAAATTGAAACTGATACCGCGTACGACTATTGGGACGCCCACGACGCAACTCTATCTATCCATATGAGTGGATGGACAGACGGCACAAGAAATCTTATAAAATGCTTAGGCCATTGTAAAATGCTGTGCCATGCAGTCATCTACAAACACAATACCTATATAATATTCGCTCAAGATGACAACAATGAAGATGCAGGGTTAAAGTCGTCAATCGAGTTTGTCTATGCGCCAGTCTTCATTGTGTTCGTCTGTTAATAAGCGTTCACGAAAACTGCAGGTCGCCATCTATACCATATAGCACTTCAATAGTAAAAAAAATGTGTTATATAATAACAATATTCCTTGTTGGTTAGTAATGCTTTAAATGCCTTACTAATATCCTATAAAGAATCCACTTGTCACCGTTAGTCATCATTATCAAACCATATATTTATCATTAGTACGATGTATGTATGTATAAAATTTTTAATGCAAGAAATAATACATGTTGTCAACAATGCTTATATATTATTCGGCTTATGCTTTCAAATTCAATGACTGATATTCAATATTTTAGTGTATCTTGAGTTTGTTGAATAGCCACAGGAATCAGTTCATTCATTCATGCAAATATTACATTAGTAAATAAAAAGCTACATGCACCTGGAAGTTTATAAATCACAAGTTAATGTTTTCCTACTGCGCTTTTTTAAATAGAGCAGGGCATGTTAGACAAATTTGTTTAAAAATCTAACAAGTAACAATTATAGTGCATGTTCATTTTTGTCAACATTTAAAGAAAGAAGACCGCTGCCAATGCAGAAAATTAATAAACTACAATAAATTGATCAATGCATTATTTATGAACTGATTCAGCAAGTTTTTTATGATCAATAATGATTATGCTCAACAATGAAAAATACACTGAAATATAAAATACAGTGGCAATTATATAATGTATAGCAGATTCGAAACTCATTTAATTTTTAGCACAATAACTTGCTGTGTGCCAAGTGCCAATATGTGCGCTAAAAACAAAGTAGAAGATGATGATAATGATAGCCTGTCTGACTAAGCGCCTTTGCTTTGTGTGATCTTTCTTATGATCTGCTATTGTAACTTGACACCGCTGCTGCACCACAACTTTCTGGTTGTGTTGGTAAATGAAACTGCATATCCGCGTTATGGCACATGTTTTGCATTTTACCTAGATTCTCTCTTCAACTAACTGTATATTATGACATACGTTACTAGCGTTTATGTATGTATGAGAAAGCGCAAGACTACGTATTGCATAATTTATCAATTTTTGAACAAAGATACATAATTTAAAAAAAAAGATGTTCAAAGGTAAAGGTTTCCGGAGATTTGCACCAAAACTATACACGTTAAAAAATCGGAATATTTATTCGAGTGAGAAAACAAAATGTACTTTTTTATAGTACGAACATTTGAAATAATAATAGAGAAATACAACGATACAATGCGCCATTTCAAGTAAAGATGATTATTGAATCATCTACTCATCATTGTTATTATTGGAGTTGGAATTTTGTCTGTTGTTGATGCTGCTTCTTCCAAGCCCAATGCCAAATCTGGAAGCAAACGGGAAATTGTTGTAGGGGTTCAACTGGTTGTAGCTTTGGTAGGGACTTAATAAAGCTTGTGCGGCCAGGTAAGGATTCCCTCCAACAATAGGATATTGCAAATTAGTCGCTCCACGAAGCAGTAATGGGTTGATTCCGGCGGAAATCCCTGCGCCTCCATACGCAGCCGCTCCCAAGTACGGATTATTATAGAGTTGAGCTGCAGCCGCACTCTGGCTAAATATGTCTGGAGATGCAATGCCCGGAATGTTGCCGCCACCAAATAGTAAAGGATTCTGATACGCACTTAATCCTCCCACTGCAGCATTGATGAAACTGTTTCCGTTGAGCCCTTGACCTGAAAGAGGGAATTGGTAACGCTGGTTGGAGAACACTCCTCCACCCAAATTTGCAATATTACCTGAACCAATTGCCGCCGCAGCGGCTGCAGAATTTGTGTTTGGAGTACCTCCGCCAAAAAGTCCCGGATTATTTAGAAGCCCTGCTTGGTTCTGGAGGAGAAGTTGTGTGCTGTATGGGTTCACGGTAGCGGGATTGATTCCCTGAGCACTGCTCTCTGGATCCTCGATGCCTTCGAACAATTGCTGATTGTCATCCGAGGAAACTGATTCCGACTTTATAAAACGATAGCATATAAGCCTTTAACAAGTAATTGGCTTAATATTTAGATCCAACTTCAATAAAAAACATACCACTTTGTCTCCAGCATCTTCAGGTCGTCTTCTGGTACTCTTCCTTCCTTCTGAACAGTTCATGCACAGCGCTAATAGCGCCCACAAGAGGGTGGATTTGAAAAACTGCAGAAATTAGATAAATACAAATAGGTATCCAATTTGAATCCCACAGATTTCCCAAAAATTATAGTTAAGAAATAGTCCATCTCTACTTACAATTATGAGCTTCATATTTTTATTTTTCTATTTGATGAGTGAATGGAGCAACGACTTTTTCACGGAGTGTCTAAATTGATACTGACTAATTGCCGTTCTGACATGTGAATAATATTATAGCATAAAACAAACCAGGATTTGGAATGGAAGGAGATATCCCTGCTTGTTTAGAATATATTTAGGCCCAAGGGCTTGTTAAATGGTACGTGCCGGAATTTAGTGGCCCACCATCACATCACAACAGAAAAAAACAACGTTGGTTTTGTACCCATGTTCAAACATGTCATTTGCAATTTTTTCCACGAAAAACATGTGAAACTCGTGAAATCGCTTACTTAAACGTGTAAAAGCTTTTTTGACCCCATTTTTACCTGCTGCCGGAAAGCGTCCAACAACCAAGTATGCTAAAAAAGTGGGAACATTTACCTGACAATAAGTGAAATGGTACGACGAGTATTCGTAATGCAGGAGAATATGTTTTACTTTTCTTACATGACGTGTTCTCGTTTTGCATACAAATGAGCTAATTAGCAGACTTGGGTTTTGTTCTAGTCAACATATTATCAAGTCAACTTGCATTGGTGTGTACAAGATTGAGCTCGTGTTAGATGCAATTATTTAGACCATTAAAATGCACACTCAACTCTGATTCATTTTTAAAACGTTTGGGGCAGAGCATTATCGTCACAAAACGTGATTGTAAAGTTATAGTGAAACAATTACATATATTGTACGCACACTATTAACTACATAACTCTTTCCTCAAATGCGTTGTTGCATCGTAATTCGTTTGCACTTTGCACTATAGTCATAAGAAAATGTTTCTGCAATAGGTTGGAAGAGGGATGAAAAAAACCAACGAAAGTTTTTTGGTGATCTTAATTTTACATGCCGTATTTTTTGTGCCTTGACTTGTATTACTCTTAATTATTCTTTACACAGTCTTACACATTAGTTCTACGTGTATTATACCATAGGTAGTGCAAGAAAAGAAGTACGCATTGGATTCTGTACTGGATATAATCAGTGTATTTTGTCTGCAAAAATAAGACATCTACATTGCGTAGAAAATCAAAATGCCTGATGTGTCATAATATTCGTATTCTTCATGAGTAATCTTTCGTTTACTTACATTTACAATATTTAAACCGAAACTTCACTTTCTGCATCGTGCAACCAACGCCGTCTTTATGGGCATCTCATTTCTATCTTTACATTTCCGTCCTCCTATTAAAATGTTTTGGCAAAAACTGCGAGAAATTTTGTTGTAAAAATCCTGGTTACGGTTATACACCGAAAACCATAGATAATATCCATTGTATTCAGAGTACTATACACGACACACATCCCTTCAAACTTTGCCATTTATATTCACAAACCATCAACAAAAATCCCCCTATTTTTCATCCCTCTCCTCCGTTTCATTTTCATTCCAAGTTTGAACTTTTTCCTTCTTTATTGAACCAATAAAAACGTCACAACTCTTTCCAACTCGCAATAAAGAGTTAAATGGTTACATTCAAAAGAGGAGTTTTATGTAAAAAAATGTAGTGTGTTGTACTATGATGAATTTTTACCCTCTGGTACTGTCGCATTGGATGTATACTTATTGTTGAAATGTTTTACGGTCCTAATCCGCTGCGTTGCAAACTCCAGTACGTAATAATTCGCTGTATGCATGAATGTGAGAAAGAATTACTTGTTTGCGAATTACACGGTAGGATAAGCAAATGCCACACATGAAACAATTGACCCGTGCCTTCAATAAAAAGGGGGAAATTGTAGTTTTTTTTGTAAACTTTACAGTTTAGAGAATATCGAGTTTAGTATTCCAAGAAAACCATTAAATGAAAGTGTGTAGGTATTCACGTCACAAAAAGGTTTGTGCAAAATGTCAGCTCCATGTCTTTTCTCGTTGGATAATTTATGTGGATTGTCATTGTCCTTCAATCATCTCAACATTAAATTGACCTGGTTGATTATTACGTATTTCTGTCATTCAATGATTCAACTCAAAAGAGCACCTTAAATGCAGGTGATCACTATCACTTTCATTTTCATCAGTCCATAATACTTAGGCAGAAGCAAAAGTTTAAATGAAATCATAATGGAAATACATTGAATGATACCATTAAATGTGAAGTACTTCATATAATATATTATTATAACAGAAACATGAGCATTTTAACAAACATGTTCCTGGAAGTGTATTTACTAAAAATGATTTTTTAAATCTGTTACGTTAGGAGGATAATAGCATCACGTCACATTTATCATTTTTTCATTAACTTGTCAAAGTACACTTGATTTATCTTTTGGACAAGTAATCTTATTTTGAGACCTTATGAGTAGTCTTAAATACTTTTTGTTACTTCTAACCACATCTGAAATTGTTCATGTGTGCAAAATGGCCATACATTCTAATATTTGAACTGAACAGCCGAGTTAACTGGATAAGAGGTTAGCGTTCCTAACGGGTCTACCATAGATGGTATTGTGAAAATCACAAAATCTTTTTAATTTAGCGGGAAATGCTCGCCACTGGAGATGAGTCTTGATCACAAAAACCAAGTTCGTTTTGTAAGGACAACGACTGCTGACGGCTTGAAGAGCAGACATCCTACCCATACGTGTGATTTCATGCAGAAACCTCGCATATATACATTCGCGTAGTTATGCGCTTCAAAATGTTCAAAAATAATTATTTACCAACAAAAAGTACTAAAATGTGACATGCATGCAAAAACTGAAAAAGGAGACTTTGTTTGAAAACGCTAATTTTCTTTCCAACAGTGTAGTATTTTGAGTTATGATGATTATACACATCAAGAAGGTTACGCAAAGAGCGGAAAGCTTCAACGTATGCAATCGAAAATAGGATTCCGAAAACTTTTTACGAGTTCAACATAGTATTCACAAACAACCATTTGGGTGCATTTTCTCATTTACGAATTCTCATTTGAAAAATATCGTTTTTTACCGAATCCTCGTGTAAATGGCATCTAGAAATTTTGAGAAGTGGCAAGCAATGGAAACTATGTTGTCTTTTTTTAAACTTGAGTAATGGCTCATGTTTGCCTGTAAAAAGTCAAACCGTGTCATCATGTGGCTTTTATGTGGCAATAATATTTTACATCCGTAGAGACTTATTATAGATGTTTGAAAAAGGGAAAAATGTATCATTTTTATGCAGCACAGTAATAGGGATGAAGCACCATGCTTGAAGTGGAACTGGCAACAAAAAATGTGGTAATGGCAATTTGAGATACCTCATAAAGATTCATATGTTCGTTATTTTGCAGTTTGAAAAGGAATAAAACCTGTAATAAAAGAGATTAATGGTTAAAAGCGTGTACTAGTTGCCAGCACTGAACAAGGTTCATAAAAAGAAAGAAAACTAATGTTAAATTTTCAAACGCACGAAAAGCAGCAGCAGAGAGGAATAATCACTGCAAAAAGTATCACCGGGGCTTGGAATGGAAACTTATTTTGCTTCTGGGAGGAAACAAACTTGAGTAAACGTGGCCAAAGCCTTTTTGGTGTCCCTCTCATCATCCGCAAAAAGTTATTAAGTATCAGTAAAAGGCATAATTTTAAAACTTGTATCACATTTTATTTTACTACCCTTAACACACGTCATGTACAAATTACGTTTATGGTAATAACAAGTTCTAAAAAATGAACTCTACTTTTTCATGACATTTTGAAAAACGAAATGAAATCCTTTTAGACATATAATATAATATAATATATTCTACTCTCTGGACTTGTACTTAACTTGGTGAATATACTCACTAGTCACTATATTCCGTGAAAATCTGTACATGGAACATACATCGATTTCTGACGACTTTGATCAAAATTAGGAACAATGCTACGACTTCAAGAACAGCACTTGTAAACATAATCGAGAAGAAGTGAGAAGAATTATTGTTAACGAAAAGGATGTTTCATGGCATAGCATATAGCATATCCTGTCTTTTCTCAATGGAAAATTTAAAGATTCGATTTCGGGTAAAATTATGCATGCAAATAATATAAGATAATAATTTGAATATAAGTTTCTCTGTTAATTATATAATGCTCCAATTGATTAACTGATTGATATCGATTTCTTTGCATGTGGTGAGGTAGCAGAATTCAACGAAGAACAGCACGGGAACGAGAAAGTGGAAAAATATATGCCTACAAACAAGCCAAGCGAACGTATGCCTTCTGGAGAGGTGGAGTTTGAAAAAAATGAAGGAAAGCTTCTTAAGGAAATGTGGAAAAGAAAGAGACAAAGTTTATTGCACATCTTCCAATCCCGAACCGAAGGAGTCCTCTGATATTTTTTACCCGTATGCATATACGTGATATGTATTCATGTATACTTGGAATACAGTGTTTTCAGTACTCCCTTTTTCTTTTCTGCTCTCTGGTCTCCATTCATCCCCAAATGTATGCTCTAGAATGGATCTGCTTACAAGTTATGGTCAGTGTGCGCGTACTCGGTAGATTTTTAGAGCAAATTCTCTTTTCTGCTACTAGTGCTCTATTCTTGAGTATTTATATATTCTTCTGTTTCTGCAGGATTTGCGCATCTGACGGTACCAGCACATCGAACAATTTCAGAGATAGTTAGTAAACAGGATGTATGAAAGTAGCTAGACGAGACGGAATACCACCATGCATGCTATTTGCTATACATCTTGTTATGCATAAAGCAAAATAATTGTTATTTTTTATGTAGCTTCATAATAAATTAGCAAGTGAAAAAAACAAGTAAACATTTGGGATTTTGTACGGACAGACAGACACTTTACTTTCACATTCTATAGGCATGTAACAGACCGAATACTTCTTTTTAAAAAGGAGTAGCGAAGGAACGAGTTAAGTTGAAAAAGGGACGATGAAGATCATGCTGACAAGAATACTCATCTTTCTTTACGTATTTGTAACCCATTATCCATTATACTCCTCTTCAAATTTGAGAGAAAAAAATACTCCCGTAAGAACTAACAATAAACTCTTGCAAATTTTGTAAGTTGTGTGATCATTTTTTTTCTTGCCATGATATAGCCATGTATATGAGCCATTTAAAGTGCCCGGACAGTAAATGCTCACATTTCATTCTTGCGTTGGTTGTTGGTTCTCTGACACTATAAATAAGCGATTAAGAATGCAAAACTGCAATAATAATTTGTTGAGTGGTTTCTTTTTAGTTTTTGCCGTATTGCATCTCGCCCAGTAAAGTAACACAAAAATCAACATCAAGCATAACCATCAAAAAACTAGAAGCTATTTTTGTGCCTACAATAACATCAGGATCTGCATCAAGAACTAAAGACCTGCTCCACATCGGCAACTTAAAGGTAAATGAAAAATTGATTGTCTTTTTTCTTGCATGCTATGAAAAAAACATTAGCAGATTATCCTTGCACTGCACCCATTCATGAATCTGTAGGTTTACATTTTCAGTTTTGTGAATTTCCCAATCTCATATAATTTATTATATTTTAGATAGGATATTATTGCAACTAACAATTAACGGGCTTGTTAGAATTAACGGTTAAACGAGCTAGTACAACTTGACGTTAAATGGAAAATTAATTAAATAGTCGTAGCATCTTAAGTTTTGAGAGAGATACGAATAATTTTAACTGCTCATTGTGGTTTCAAATTACGTTACCTACCTTCGGCGTGCCTTTGACGGTAATTGTACATTCCAAAGAATATTAATTTTAATCTAAATATCTTACCTTAAACTGTGAATTTAAGTACTATTTTTTCGATCTCTTTTCTTATTACGCATTCATCAATAACATAAAATTCGCTCTCAAACTGGAAAGTTGACAGATGAGTGAAAGGGAAATGAAATTTAATTAACTACTCAAAAACTAATTCACTGGAACCCGTGCTCATCGTGCTTCTAAATTTTCTGTAGTCATTATCAAAGGACATAGACAACTACTTCAAATTGATAAAGTGAAAATTCGCATGTATCGTAATCGCCATCGAATTGTATAGTTTGGCGTTCTGGGCCAAAATTTTAATGAAAAAAACTATTGCTTTGGTGTATATTTCATAAATTCTGAAAGTCATTAAAATCAATAATTTTACTGTTCTTCATTTCATGTAAGATTTTTACAATTACAAATCATCGTTCACATCAAGTTTGCATTTTGTACACAATCCGCAAAGAAAAGAAATCACATATTATTTCTTTGACAGTTATTTATTGTAGTGAAAATTAAAAATATTTGGGCTGGAAATTGAGTTTAGGGAAAAGCAAGCAAACATGCACCAATTCTTTAGTAAAAATGTTCACTGACCCGTGACACCTATAAGAACATTTTTCAGAATACCCCAAAACACCCAGTCAGTCCTACAACCCATAATAATGGGCTCATCTATATAGCGCTCTGAAAAGCATGAAATTAGTTTCGAATAAAACCAAAAGGAGCAATTGAATTGCCAATAAAATGTTTCGAAATGTGAATCATTAAATTCCTCTAGTACAACATTAACCACTAAATGGTTAGCAATAAAAATGGAAGGGCATCCTTCCGAAAATTTTCGGGCATTTGTATGAGAACAACAAACAAGACACATCCTATCATTGCGCATATTTTTTTAGCACAAGTAAACCGAAATTGGGCAAAAGTTACGAGGAATGTTTCTGAAATAAAAAAATGAGATAAAAAAATGTCGAAAATTACTTGAACATGTGATGTGGGATGGGATTTGATGCTGTTGGTGTGTGTGGCGTGACAAAAATGGCTATTATCATCCTTCTCTCGACAATAATATCCTTATATTATTGACCATTTTTTGTTGTTATTGAGGCAGTTTAAGTGTTCCTTCTTTCTAGAGTGGTGTGGCGAGCGTGTCGAAGAAAGTACACCATTTCTTCCGTTTTAATGGTTATTTATCTTGTTTTATTGGATGTATAACAGCGTCATATCGTTGTGTTTTAAAAGCACTTTAATGGCACAATCATTCCAACAATCTGGCGTGTGCCTCGTCAAGAATGAATCGTTTTACTAGAAAATGCTTATAGAAGCAAGTACCTTTTTCGGTGCGTGTCTTTTGGGTTAAAGTAATAATATAAAAATTTCTCCTTTCCTCCTAAAATATTGTGAACACGTCATAGTTTTGCGAAGCACTATCACTTTGGCATTTCGTAAGAGTAACGGGGTAAAGGATCGTCGTCACAAACCGGAAAATGCCCTCAAAACTTGCTGTTTATGTAGCTCTCTCAAATAAAAAATATTATAGTGGGCACAAGTAAAACTGTTCCATTTGGGGAGAAAGGGCAAAAAATGCTCAAACACTTTTAGACTTAAAACTCCGTTAACATGTTATATGTCATTTGGAAATATCCGGAGAAAAATATATAAACTTTTTTATTTGTTTATTCAAGTGGTTTGTTTTCTAAAAATGTACAAATGCTTCCGATCATTCAGTTTCGTCATTATTCCTGAAAATACAGAAACGGGAAATCGCAAAAAGTTCCGTACAAATTTTGATCTAAGCTACACGTTAACATGCATAATATCATGAATATATAGCCTTCTTGTTGCATAACACGCATACATTATTGTGAAAGTGGTATATTATCAGTACACATTATTATTGCACAACAATGTAGTCGGGTTTTGTCCAATCCCGTGTTTTTGGAAAAGAAGGGAAAATATTTCGCTATTCAATATCAGGGTTTTTCATGATGGCTTCTAGAATGCTACCAGCACATTGGCTACCGCGTCATCAACGAAACATGGGTGAGGCGATAAATTTCTGGTCTTTTGACATTTTACGAGTTTACTCGGATCATGTAGGGTTGTTTCACCCTCCCTTTTTTGGCTTGGGTGCTAGAGCTAGGCTCAACGCATGTGGTATCATGGCATGTATATAAAAACTGGCTGGAAAGCGAGTGAGTGTTGTTGTGTCTGTGCTTTCGGCGACTGTACATACAATATATCCAGCTAATATGATCATATTATCATGTAGTTGTACATACATTCATAGGAAAACTTGTATTAAGCATTCAATAGACTGCTTATAGAATTATACATGCATACATTTTAAACAACAAATCTGAAGGATATTTTTTATCAGTATTTATGAGTCAAGCTACAAGATTTGTTCACAAAGTCGGCAGTTGATTGTTTTTAAGAATTCTGTGAAATCGATGAGCGTGTCGAAATCAATATTTTGCAAGCGAGCTTGGTAAATTGATAAATCGAATCTCTTATTTAAGTAAGCTTCTTAATGCGCCTATATATGCAATTCTGCTTCTTTAATTAAACTCTGATCTCACAGCAACTCTGATGCAATTTTTTCAATGTACATTAGAATGTAAGATGATAATAAACAATAGCACATAAAGATGAGAGAGCTACCTGACAAGGCCAAGAAATTGATGCAATAATAAAAATAATGATTAGCGCAATAACTACAAAGAAGATTAAAAATGCCGACAGTATGTAGATAATGTAATAAAAACCACGTGTTGTAAGCTAAATGTGTGTAATCACCGAGTTTTTATAATCATTCTAGCCGTTAGTTTGTCAAAACATGTATCCTTTTTATGAATAATTAAAAAAAAAATCGTCCATCTTCAGAGGTGGTGGTTGAGAAATAGACAATCTTTTGATTTAATTTAATTTTTCGTTTCGTCAAGAAAGTTTCTCGGTGAAAACTGTGACCTTGCGAGCGTGAAAAGACAATTTTGTCAAATATATCTAGGTACAAGTTTTGAGAAGACAGTGCAGTATTGTCCTCCTTTGTATAGTGCGTATCTGTAAAAAACGAATTCCTTTCCAATCATTTTGTGACATGCAACACAATCTATTATCCGCTGGCAGCTCTATTTTGCCGATGTGAAGCTGGTGTGCAGAGACGACGAGAACATTGCAGATTTTCAGCAAACAACAAGGTACCGTACCATTCTCAAAGATGTCATCCGTTTTTGCTTTGTTATAACTCGCAACGCAAATGCTCGCAAATGTGTTAAATCGCTCACGTCAAGTTATATGTTTGCAAGTGTACTAGTTTCAACTATTTTGTTTTACATTACAAAAGTACTGATTTATGTCTGTGGAGTTTACACAAGACTCAAATTTCATTAATAAGGTATTAAATGTATTTATGGTCATTGATTGGGTTTACTTAACAGATTCTCGCCCTATGCGTAAATGTATGCATGGCACTCACGTCAAAAGAAATGCATACTTTTAGATAGCTAGTATATTTCGCTGCAAAAATCATATTTATGTAAAAGTAACATTATTTCCCGTAAGGCTGCGCTTTTCGCAGTGATTTTCTTTAACGCAGCAACCAATTGAATAAAAACAATGGGGTATTTAGCAAACTTTTTCTTGTAGAATATTTTACAATATGTAAAAAAATCACGCATTAAAATGATAGGTAGGGGTACAACGTTATATCTCAGCCTCAGTAGGTTGAAGCTCAACAAAGTAATGTTACTTTGTTAATCCGTGGAATATGGCTTGAATCATGCATGTAATCTTTGAGTTAACATCATGAGTCCTTTAACAGGTTCTTAGAAGATGGTAAAAAGGGTTGATTTCCTGCATCCGTCCGTCCGTAGGATAGAGTGTACAGTACTTACCATCACTACGCTTTTTCACAGCTTCCATTAGAACATATCTGTTGTTTTGCTTAAAGGCAACAATGTCAACATAACCAATGCAATGCTTTTGTTTGAGTTTTTGGGCTTTTGCTATGCATCGATAATAGTGTAGTGTCGAATATAAATATTTAGCTTGGATATGATGTGTACCTTACAAATTCACGCAACCCTCATCAAATATTTTAATAAGTCAATACGACATCCCTGAAATATATATCTGTCATTTCAGAGTTTTCATAAAATGTGTGGTCTGGTGACCGCAGTAATTAATTGATTTGGAACCATAATGGTCTTCTCGAAAATATGCATATATTTTCATGATGGAAAACTTATATTCAGAAAATATTATTTTAAAACAACCTTGATAAGTTTATTTGCATTAAAAGGGCTCGTCGTCGTCGTCCGTCGAGCTAAAAAAATGTGCCAAGACACTCAAAGAGACGCTCACGTTGATGATTCACATTACATAGTTGGTACAAACGCACACATGCATGTACCTATGTTCTGTTGACATTAACACGGAAAGCGAGAATTTTTGATTCTTTTTACTTTTTATTTAACAAAATGAAAAGGAACCAACTGACTCGAATCTGAGAGAGAGAGAGTAAAATTAACACACACCTAGGTGTGAAACATTTTTAGAAACTTTTGTGTATAAACTTCTTTTTTTTCAGTTTCACATCACAGCTAAACTTTAATGCATAACACATTTTTTAAGCGAAGCAATCGTAAGGTGTTTGCATTCTTGATTATTATATCATCTCTCTCTCCCTTTTATATATAGACACATATATCTAACATGAGTTCATGTTTATCAGTATCAAATAGTTTTCACGTTAGCAAGCATTTATTGTGGGAAGTGAAAAATATGGTCATTTGTATGCATTCATACATTTCCGTTCAGTTGTTCATTTTGACATGAATGGAAACAAAGTCTCGTTCGTGTGTTCGTTTTGACTCAAGAATAGTTTTCAAAAGCATCACTTTTCAACCTTTAACAAATTCATTTTCATTTCGTCTGTGTTCAGCTAAAAAAAATTGTTTGCTAAAAGTTGTCGAAATTGTTGAAAAAGGGGACGGTGAATAGTATTCATGCTTATCAAAGTTTGAGATTGTTTGTGATGATTATAAATGCAACTGTGTTTTATAAGTTTAGCTTGTGCAAATTAATTGTAGCATCAAAGTTTCTTGTGACACCACAGTTTTAAATCTGGTTAATATAATTTCTCTGGTATGATGACAAGAAATCGGATCGTCAACTAGTTGCGGTGAGATGTACGCCCGATATTTTTATACTTCTCTCTAGTTGCGTTTAGAATTTAATAATTTGCATGGTTCTCTCGACCAATCATACACACATTCATATAGATGGCAAAACGAATCATTAAAAAAGCACATTACTATACGCAAACAGGCAATTGTTTATTTATTTACGATACATCTGTGATAAAAATGTGTGTCAATTCAGTACATATATAAATTAGTATTCCAATTAGTATTCTACGACCTATAAATCAGTTTTTAGTACTTTCTGCTCACTTTTCTCATGGATGCTGCCTTTTATATTTGCAGTATGTTGCAATATAATACATCATGGAGATTCAACTTGACAGGCGTACAAATAAAATAGCTAAAAATGCCTATATTCTTTTTGATATGCTTCGTATATATATTTAGTTAAAGGTGGTCAGGCATTATTTACGTGGCACATTTTTAGTGGCTATCGAATTGTCATAACTAAACACAGAACTGCCTTCTGGTTGTATCCTAAGTATATGTAGGTGTGTATAAAGATTAGTGAAGTAGAAAAAAACTATTGGGCTTGATGACAATGAAGGTATGAAAAGGCAATGATTGCCAAATTTAGATAAGCATTTAAAATTTTATATGCATACCTTTTCAAAACCTTCAATTTAAGATACGATCTTGTTTGACATTTTTACAATTTCTTTATATGTAAATGAAATTAATACAAGCACAGAGGTGTGGTGTTCACGCTTACTTTAGACTATGACATCAAAATTTCCCAGTAAAAATGATCAAGAATACTTTTGATGAAATAGAGAAACAAAACAATAAACAAAAATGTGCTACCTCAGTTAAGATCTTTGACGTAAAGAGTGAAATGCAGCAAGTTTACCAATCGAATTGCATACAACAGTTTGTGGGAAAGTTATTGGCGATTTACTATAGCCTCTCTGCCTTGCTTTTGTATGTGCAGACATTACGAGGGGGATAGTGACGATAATTCATATAAAATGGAAACGAAATATTCGTTCACCAACCACTGAAACGTATAGAATGAATCTACTGTCTTGAAAACATCACCACCGACAAAAACTCATGTAGAAAGTCCAAATTTTCATCAACTCACTTGGCGCCCCATAGGAAAATGCTAGTAGTTTCTTCTCATCAATAATTCCTTTCTCGGCTCCGGCTCCCCAGAAAAAAAATAAATTACTTTCAAGCAAGCGTATATAACTTTCTCCCCAATCCAGACAATTTCACGTAGTCTAGCCAAAAGCAGTGGCCGAAAAAGTTAATAAGGTTGCAGTGTAGGATATATACAATGGTAGTTTGGTGTTGTTATTGTTATTCTCAGTCTCTTAAAGTGACTAGCTGCAACTGGCCCAGGACTTTTCCATCTTGGGAGAAGAGGACGGGAATGAGAGAGAAAGCTTTTTCATTACATTTACTTCTTTCTCATCCTCCAGCCAACCAAGCAAAACAACAGCGGCGGAAAAGCCCAAGGGATTTTCATGTGGCTTTCTCCGTTGATCCCATATCGTCCCACCATCGTCGTCGCTTTTTACGAGCCAATGAAATACTCCAATGTAACATTCTCCAAGTTTCATCTCATACCAAGCTCACTAGTAGTCAGGCATGCGACCGTAGAAAATGTTTTTTTTGCCTCGCCGTGTGATATATAGTTTGAGCTCAACAGAAGAACTGTTGGGAAAGCAATATAATGAGTTAGTAGTACACACATAAATGTTCTAGTAGTAGCAAGCTTCTGAAAATTTCATTCCAGAGAGTCAGTTTGATATTAGCTACTTCCATACTTCCAACTTTAATGCTTTCAGAAAAGTTCCCTTCTCCTGTTTTCATTTTCCTTTATTATTAGAAAATGTAGCGAATTTCCTGCAATTCCGCATCAAGACACAGGAAACGATATTATATTCGTCTTAAGTACAAAATATTGTACTATGCTTTATGCAAGTAAGTCTAAATGAAATTCTTGGCTTGTCCGTTTCCAAATATGATGAACATGGGTATATAAATTGCAAAATAGGTATATCCCCTATTGTCAGTTGATATGATTGTAAATGTAGATAGGTTTTTGTGAAAATATATACATGGGTCGTAAAAATTGTGTGGTGCACGGGCAGAAGAGTGATGTGAATTGCGAATGTAGTTACTACTCAACTCCGTAGCGTGAGACGAGACAAGGGAGCAGGGTTCTTAATAATCGCGTATACATAAATGGATGAATAGATTGTAGCTCAAGATTGGAACATGGTTTGTTTCCCCGAATGAAACAACTCTCCTTCATCATCATCCATCACAAACATCAAGTTTTCTCATTACTCAACTTGAGGATTACATAAAAATGGCAAGTTTTAGTGAACGGAATAGAGCGCAGTATATGTGAACGTTATAATAATATACCGATATAAAGTAATGAATGTGTTCATGGTTCTAGCGACACGATTAGTTTCTATTTTTTTGCAAGCATGGGTGTTTTTATACAGAAATTTTAACAACGAGTTTACATACACACACGGGTTAGTAATGAAGATATATGCGTATTAAACTTGTGGTAAAACTATTCACATGTATACACGCATTCTTATCTGAAATGTGAGACGACATGTTGTTGTGAGTTTGGCTACTTTTTGAGCTCACGTTTCCTTTGAAAACGAAAAAAAAAATTTATGACCATGTCCGATATCGTTTTGTATTCATTTTAAAAATAACCCTCAAGATAAGATTTGCAGCGAGCCAAAATGTAAAAAAATGACAAGAAACGAGGTTGCTTCAAAAACCTTCCCCTATCGTTTTTGCACTGATGGTATTAATTTTATTTTTAGACGAGGAATGGGAATTCAACGTCTCCTATGTTTCCGTTTTACTTGAAATAACAACCCGAATAGCCAAAAGGGATTGTGAAGCGACTGCTTTTTAGCTTTGGGGCGAAATGAGTCAGTCAGTTAAATACGCTTTCTCTCTACAACTCAAAACGAAACGCAATCTCAAGTTTTATTTCTGTTTACCTAATAATGGTGACTATCAATAACATTTTTGCCGTATCTTTTGAGAGAAAGAAAAACCATACTTAAAAAATCCTACAAAAACAGAATTTAAAAAATCAAATTCAGAAACGGTGTACCATGCAGTTGTAGTTGACAGACATTGGCTTATATAGCTATCACGGTAATCATAAATCAATCATCAAGAAAATGCTGCAGATGTCACAACATTATTTCATTCAAAGAACCCAAATGGTCATAAAAACGGTAAAAAGTGAACCGATTTAGCTTGCAAGAGAGAAAGAGAGCGAGAGAGAACGAATTTTTCGGTAATCTTGTCATAAAAACGAACAACACACTGACTGAAAATAATAATATGACTGTGTTCCTTGAAATTTTCTCTAGAGATATTTTATTGCTTTTCTGAATAAAATAAAAGCAACTTTCCTCAGAGATGAGGAGGAAGAAGGACGGAGTGAAAAATTCAAAAAGTCCTTCGGTTTGAGGAACATTATTGCGTTTTTCTCTCTACACATCTCTACTTTTCTACAGTTATGGTTGCAGTCAAGACCATTTCATCAATTTATGGCGAAAATGCTTGGGCTAAAATATATATTTTTTTATTCTGGTGGAATGACGTTTTTCTGAGGCATGTCTAGAGAGAGAAAACATTTTTTATGTCCGTCTCAGCTGGCTCCCATGTCACAGAAATTCAATTTCGAGTTGACTCAAAAACAGCCAACACGAATATTTCCAAATATAAAACAGTAAAAAGCGCGCCTGCATTGTTATTATTATTATTATTATAAGGGATTACAACAGGAAAGGAGCTGAAAGTTTATTGAAAACATAAGAAATGGATTAGATTTTTGTTTCCTCTTTATTAAATGAATTTATTTTTAAAATGGTTTCTGGATTAGTGAAGTATATGGGCATTACCATATTTATTACCTCTCTTAAAGACCGTATAAGGTCCATTAAAATGGGCTCCCCTAAAAGCAGTTAAAAATGAACATTTTGGAAACGAATATAAATGAAAATTATGAAAAAGGTAAATCACAAAAATAATATAGTTTAAAGTTGCGAGAAGGTATGATCGTGTATGAGGTGTATTGCAACATGCGTTAATAGACTATGGAAAAAAATCGGTAAAAAATTTATCAACATTGTTGCAACTTTGTTTGATTTCCATTTGCAATTCGAACAATAAAGTGTTAATAATAATGAAAATGGAAAATAAATCCATTAGACACCATTTTTAGCATGGTTGATCGATAATGAGCTTAAATATTTCAAAAAATCCTTCTTTTATGCAATATCTGATTGAATCCCTGCTGAGATTTCTCACAGGGTGTCCAGTCCCGGCTCAGGTATTACCCAGATTCGTTCAAGTAACTAAAAAATATGAATTATTACAGATTATCAAATGGCATAAATGGCACATCTTTCACTGAAATTTTTAAAATGCGATACGTTCACTGTTTGGCAAAAAACATCGAAACGATTCCACCAAGGAAAAATACAATGCCATCATTATTAACGCCCTTTTAAGTGGCAAGACCCTGCACACTCGTTGGTATATACAGTTGAATAGAACATTGTAAAGGCTGAAACATCTTAAGGTATGACATTGTAGAATGTATGTACTTATATAAACATTGTTCGCATCGTTATGAATATATATTAACTTTATGCTAGTAGCATAGCCAATTTCTTCTTTTCGCCCAAACCTATATTTTGCACACAAAAAAACGGAAGGATTCAGCTTTCATATTTTTTGTAATGTGATACAATGTTTCTCCTTAAAGTATTTTACCCTGAGCTCAAATTGCTTCACACGTTTTCTAGTCTACTCCAGTCTGTCAAGCAGTTACAGCGGACCAAGACCTAGTGACATTTGAACTCCTCTTAGTACTCATCTCCTAGAATCATTCTTGTTGATTGCTTCACAGATATTTATTGCACAACAATAAAAATTATAACAAGGAAATTACTGTGTTGTCAGTTTAGTTACAATATCAAAAAGTGCAGTGTGATAAGAGTAAGTGTTGTTGTTATATTATGCAGTTTAAGTTAACTGTTAATGATATTTCAAACGTTTCGCAAATATAAGAGCTGAGGGTAGTAAGCTATACACTAAATAACCACATTTACGATGATGGAATGATAGAAACTGTACCATCAAAAGCTCGTAAAATACAATGTGCCTTTAAACAAAACGGATAGTAAAAAAACGGAGTGCAAACTGCAAGTCTCTTGAAAAAAAAATATTCGCGACACAAGCCCGGGATACATTACAAGTGCACATACGCAAGTCCATTTTGTACCATTTTACGCAAGTACTTAATTTAAGGCTTTTTATTATTTTATTTTAGAGTTTTGCATCTCTGTGCATTCTTCTGGTACTGCATTTTGTTTTGTGTGTAAACGATGCGCACAAAAGGTTTTTATGTTATGTACTTCACGTGCTAAGCCTTTTATGTTTTCACCTTCATAAAAATTCTCGCATGGTGCTATGCTGGTGATGTTGAAGGTGGTTTGTGTGAGATGGGAAACATACACAAGTATAGATTCATGAAAGAGAATTCACAGGTTTTCTTACATTTTGACTCAATTTTCCCAATACAAATTTTAAAATTGTGGGAAACCATAATAATTAAAAATAAGTGCTCGATAATTTTATCCTGATGCTTTCTGATTGGATTGCAATTGTAGGAAAATAGGCGTGTTGTAATTATGCCTGTGCTGTGGTTAATCATCAACTCACACTCTTATTGGAAATATAAATACCACAGTTAAAATATTTATACATTAGGTGCGTGTATTCTTCTTCAACTCCCATGATCGAAATATGTATGTAAAATATTTTTAAAAAATGGTTTCAGCTTTCATTATTCCCACACGAACACAAAAAGGCTGCAAAATAAAAAGAAGGGCAACTTTTGTGTAAAATTTTCACATCTGCTGTACATCTATAGAGACACGCCAGTTTACACAGAGTGGATTGCATTACCGCCCGCCACCAGCAAAACCAAATGCAAAAAAGTAACAGAGTACAGCCCAAAAAATTCCACATAATCATCTCACTTAAAAAATATTATCAGTCTGGTTGAATCTATAGCCCATATAAATCCTTCATAACACAGGAATGTTTTATTCTATCTGTGTATTGGTTTTTTGGCTAAAGCTCACATACATCAGCATTTTCTACTCGAGTCGTCATTTTCCTTTCCACACTACATTTTTGATCATCCCATATCACAAATATTGCACCACCACCACCACCGCCATCATCAACATCGACGCTTAAATATTTTTTGCACCACTTTTATCTGTACAACATATGAAGACACAGCATCTACATAATATATTAAAAAGGTTTTGCCCAGTTTTGCCGTGCCGTGCTCTTGTAACTCTGTTCACTCACATTCTTTCCATATAATATTACATGCCAACTACACGTACATGATATACTACAAGATCAACCCTCTTACATTTTTTCCTCAGCAAAATATACCATAATATTATATACATTTATAGTTTGGGTTTTACAAAAGCCTACACCACCATAATATACTCAGCAATATCATGATTTTTTTTCAGTCTGTTGTTACGGCCAATCCCATGATTCTCATGGTTTGAATAAAACTCCTTTTTATTTGCGCCGTCAACTTGGATAGGCTGCTGTTTTTGTTGTTGTTGCTGCTCCTGACTTGTAACCCTTCTTCTTTTAAGCTTTTGTAAATCAAATACCTACAGCCTTTATTTAAGATAAATGTGTTTTATAAATGCAGCGTTGTAAAATATATTGTATAATGGATGATATGTGATGTGTGTGTTTGCTTGCATAACCGCAAATTTCTAGCCGAGACGAGCAAAATTTTGTGTTGTAAACTGCAAAGTGAACTACAACACGTTAATACATATATGCATTATTGTAGGCAAAACAATATTACAGTTCATATAAGCATTACATTGCTGCTGCCACACGAGAGGAGCCTTCCCTTTTTTTATCCAAGTGGTGATGGTGAGTGAAAGAGAGAGAGAGAGAGAGAAGGAATTTTATGATCCACAGCATGACAGGAACAAGGCTCGTTCATGGTAATAGTAAATGATGTTTCTCATGATCGTGATGATGATGATGATGACTATAACGCGCTCTCATGTTCTCTCTATAAGTTGCAGTTTCTCTAGAGTTTGTACTCTCTGAATCAGCTTAAAATATAGTAGTAGACTTTACTTCACCAAAGTGCCAGACAAACTTTCCGTCTCACTTGCATATAGGCTGGAGAAAAGGCAATAACTGCACATTTTTACTTTACGCATACACACATACACACTCACTCAACATTACCAAAGAAATATAATAAACTACTATTAAAAAACAGTATTAGGACTATCAATTTTATTTTAAAGCAGTTTTTTTATTACAAAAGTAACAAAAAATCCAAATAAAGTAAATAGTAAATGAACTACCAAAGAAATTGCACAATCCAAAAAGTCATCACATCGCAAAAAAATAAAATAGTAATAATTTAATATCATGTTAAGTTGTATAATCATTAAATAATTAATAACTAAATAAAACTTTCAGGTTCAATTTGGACAATTACGCATTTGCATTTAGCATTTATTCAAAAGTGTACCCTAACACTAAAAATAAACAATGTCTTTATAACCAGTTAATGTTTGTAGATTAGAAAGGGTTGAAGGAAGATTCTTATGAGCAATCTTATTATTAGCAATAATAAACAAATAAAGATTTTAAAGTGCAATAATAAAACATAATACACACAGATACACACACAAAAGAGCAGTTTACAAATAATAAATACGTATTAAACGATCACTAATATTAGCTAAATGATTATACTTTATCAAGAAAGTACACATAATAATTTAAACATTAGTAAATAGTGAAAGGATTATCGTGCAAATTTTTTTTATAACATTTGCCTTTTTCATGTGCGGCATGTTATTAAAAGAATGAAAGGTTTATTTTTTTTGTGCTAAGTGACTCCCAATCACACATAATTAACATGATCATCATAAATGATTGACGGAATATTAAAAGGACGTGAGTGAAAGCTGAACACAGAGTGCAAGTTTAAATCATCAACAAACAGGAATAATAATAAACTTCAAACAACGGCTTTTTGTTTGCTTATTGGCAAGATCATCATTTTGCTATTTTTGTGTTTGTTTTAAAGACATTGATGAATTTGGTGCTAAAAGCGACAACAATTTATCAATCCTCGGATTTGTATAGCCGTTAAGTTAAAAAGGTGACTTGTGTGAATCGTAGTGAATTCATTGGTTTTTTAGTTAATCGGCCCATCGCCAAAAAAATATACTGTTTCAAGGTAGCCAAATAATTTTTTCTCTGTCCTAATCACCATTATTATTTTTTCGTAGTTTTACTTGAAATCACCTTGAAATTTTCCATTTGAAATTTATTGCTTCGGTTAAATTTAGCTACAAGCTTGAAACAAAAAAATCTGAATGTTTTTTTGTAATTTAGAAAAAATAGACTATTACGTTGTTACTTGAAAGTAAATTTGTTAGATTCGGTGATTGCCACATTAATGATGATGATGACTGATGACGTTAAAAATTTGAATGCAAAAAAAATCAGTTTCGTAATGATCCACCTACGACATTGATCTATGTGCAATGACAAAAAAGTTTTGAGAAGAGCACAGAACACAAGCGGCATTTAATTGGAAGCAATAAATTTTGAAGGTCAATTTTTACTACGTTTTTCAAGCTTCCTGCTTGAGAAAAAACAGCATGAGCTGAGCTTGAGTTGCAATTGTTGTTGTTTTCATTGTTTTTCTCATCTCTTCTCGAGATTTACACCAGTCTTTGTATATGATAACTTAACAACGTAAATGAGAATACCTAATTATAATGGTGGCATCATCACACTTGTTAGTCATGGCTTAAATCAATCCAAATCCAACACAAGAATCATAGCTAGTTAGCCACATGTTTTTAATAATTTCGCAAAAGCGCACAACTACCAGAATTGTTCCTTTTTTGCAATATATATTGCTCCACATAACTTTTTAAAAAAGTACGCTATAATGGACAAAAAAACACATAATAATAAGAGCTCTTGTTTCTTCAGGAAGCATTCTTTTCAACAATGGAAGCTCATTCAGCAGCGTATTCTTATGTAATCAAGTACATGACATCGTGACATTTAAAAGAAAGAGTTACATGAAACATGAAAGCATAAAAAAATCGCTGCAGTACAAGTCCTTACCACAGTCGCGTAGCCAGCGTGGTGACGATTATTGCCAGCACAGCATAATTTCTAATACCTTCTCATGACTTTCATCGTCGTCATGAGTCATGGACCAAACTTTACTATAGGCTTAATTTATATCTTACTCAAACTATATGCCGTCGTCATATAGAGACGGTATAACAGGTAAACCTTAGATTTGTACTCTAGTTGGCATTCGCATTCAGTGAAAGAAATTAGCGTACACACTTTGAGCATTTTTTATGCTTTTCGTCATTGCGCAATATTTTCAATGTGTCCTCGCTCTTGCTCGTAGGTAATTTGTACCAACTAGCTTATAGATGCCTACATATCTAGTTTACTTGCTTGTTTTTTAAGTATATTTTCCAGCTATCTTTGTAGAAAAATCTCAACTTGAACTGGTAAAATGGAATGATTAAGATTAGAAGTTTCATTACTTCCAACATTCATATGGGCAATGTGAAATAAATAACCTAACTGCAATATATAAATTACTTGTTTCAAGTTATTAGTATTCACCACCCTCTTTATCTGCCTCTATTTTAATCATTTTGCTTCTCTCCTCCTACTAGACTCCCACAATACAATCGCGTCCAATTGTACAAATTGCAAAGATTTCTCATCAGCATATTAATGAAAGTTGTTGTTTCACAACAGCCCGTTATTAAATTCCTCTTTTGCATAATATTTTCATTTCATGCATGCTTGGATGAATACATTTTGCTAATTTGTTTTTTTTTTCAGCGCATGCTTAAATAGATTTTACAAAAGGGTTTATTAATAGCTAAGCTTATAAATATAAAACTATATAAAAAGTACATATATGGCTACGAAAATCCATTACTCTAATCATGATTGTTACTTTCCATCTCACCAACCCCTTTCGTTCGTAAAGCCTGCGATGTTCATTAATTCTCATTCTAAATTGTCCTATTTAAAAAAAATGGACGATCGCCACTATCATCTGCACCTCAGAAAATAGCGATTGGATATATTTAAGAGAAGAAAATCGAAATGAATAAATTATTATCAACTCATGTGAAATCTGTGAAGAAGTATTGAGCACCTTAAAGAGAGCCACAAAGAATTATTAAATTACACATGAAAGAATCTCTAAAATGCTAATAAGATTTTTCTCGGTAGTAAATCACTAAACTGTAAGGGAGCATCTCATTTTTTCGTACGCTGTCTAGAAAATTCGCGCATTGAATGCTAACGATTACTAAATAAATGAGCCGTGGAGAGTTGGTGAGTTTTCTGTGGTAGTTTTACATTTATAATGTTGGATACATATTTGGTGGTGACGGTGATGGCAAGACAAGGACTTGTATGCCGTCATCCTCGTTTTTTTTATAAATGTTCTGGCAATGTTGATTACGAATCAGATGCCTTGAAAAGTGCTATACGTACTTGTAGTAGTTGCCTTGAGTAGGGTCGTGCCAAGTTAAAACTAATAATAAGTTTTAAAAGGCAAACTATCCTTGAGCTACAACTCACGTACATTTTTTTTGAGGAGGTCGAATCTCTGAGCAAGCTTTGATCATAATAGTACATTTAGGAGGATCCATCCTCGAATTGGCTTATTCGGAATATGGCTCAACATTTATCACTGCTTAAAGTATACTTGCATTCAAGTAATAAGACCAACATTGACCACAAAATAACAATAAGCGTTGCTCACTCTACAAGGAGTCATCTTTCCATTTTTTAATAATTTGATTCTGAAAAAATAATAATTGTATGTTCAGCCAGCCCTTGCCGTGTTCAATTTTTTGGAGAGGCTATCTGAAAAAAATGCATTAATGGTACGTATTTTTAAAAGTGCAAGTATGAACACAATTTTAGTTTGTTGTAATAATGAGCGAGAGCGGGCTTGAAAATGGTTCTTTATCTTTACATACATACATAAAAGGGTATATTGGGTTCGTTTGTCCGTTTTTGTCCAAATGGTATGTGCAAGCTCTTATATAAATGTTACATACATATAGGATGAGTGCGGTACATTGTACATTGCTGGCGATTGGAATTGTAAAATGTATTTTACAAGCCTTCAAATTTCCTCTTTGCTGACTTTTTTGGGCGGAGAAGTAACATACAATTTTGTTTTATGATTTAGCAACAATTTTCCAACCCTTCTGATATCTACCCATTTTTTGCCCAAGATTTTTCCCACTTGCACTTCATGAGTAAAAATTATAATAGGTAATGTGTGTGTGTGTCTATGTAGCCATTTTTCCTTGTCTGTCTCTTCAGTTCATGAATAGTACCTTCTTTACAATTTAGGGGAAGCATTCCCAAGATGAGCGATTCTGTTGTTCAGCAAAATAACTTTAATTCCTTCGGGAGTATCTCTAGCTTTTGGCTCGCAAGCGAAACTGTGCTTATCTCATCACGGCTGTAATTACTTTCCTGCGTCATGATAACGGTTTGAAACTGAGCCATGAGAGGGGAAATTACTGGAATTTTGGGAAAGAGTGGGGTGTACCATATAGCATGCGATTAAAATGATTACAACGTTTGAATGAAAGGGAAGAAAAATGAAACAAGTTTCTTTTGAGTCATCTTGCACAGCTATTGGAGCAAAGTGAAAACAAAAACAAAGTCAGGGGCATAATGCAGCAAGCTAATAATTTGAATTAGTTTCTCTCGACGAATTAAAGGGTCTTTCCTTTAATGCCGCTCACGGTACAAAGAAAAAGGTTAGATTATTATGACGAATATATACAATCTATAAGGACGACAAACCTTGGCTGCAAATTATAGAAGATTATGTGGGTATAGTGTACGTGTTAGGCTCATCTATCTGCTGCTCTCACGAACAACCGAACACAAGGTTTGAGAAATATAAATAAATGCTTATTTGTGTCGTAGGGGTTTGATTGCATATGGCATTATTGGTTACTTTATATGGAAAAGGCAGAAGGGGGTCGTTCGTTTCATGTCGTCATATCCTCCCTTCACTCTCTCAGCCATCTGAAATATATGCAGTAAAGAGATTTGGTATAAAGCGGAGGCAAGAAGGGTTGTTGCTGGCTCTTCAAGAAAGAGGACGAGTACGCATACACGAGTGTGCAGGTCCTCCATTATTAATGATAAGGGTTGGACAAATACAAAGATACTGGTTTGGTTGGGTGTACTGGGGCTTGCGTTGGCGACATTACGAGATCGACAGAGAGGTTGTGTGAGTAGTGAAAAGATGACGCGTATATTTGAATCGTGTGACATAATAATATCCAGTAGCTTTATATGAGTATACCTTACTACCTTCAACCTTCCATTTATATATACCAAGTTGTAAGGATAGTGGGGGATGTACCATTTTGAATGTAAAACTAAAGTAATTTTATTACTTGTCTTTGTGACTTTGTGCACCTTGCACTTTCCGAAAGATAGACCTACAAACTATAACAAACACTATATTTTGTTAATGAAGTACACAAAAACAGCATAAAATGTGTAAGGGTCAATGAAAAAGCTATGCATGGTTTACTTTTAAAAAATACCTTACGTTTGCTAATTCTCAAAATTCACAACATTTAATTTTAGGCTTAATTACATTTTAATTTGAATAGTTTGTGACATTTAAACACAATTTTAGATTTACTTTTTAGTATTTTTATTGCGAGTGAAACGGAACACGATGATTTTCATGACATGACGATATAATGTTTCATGAATTTCTTTATACTTATAAAAAGCAAGCCGTTTCCAGTATGTTTGGCGTAGATCCCCACTGCAACCCTCTATGTTTACACAGAGAGGGTACGCCGCAGCTCATCCGCCCAACCTGCTCTTGGTTGCTTGCTCAGTTATAAGATGGCACGCAGAGGATATCAAGCATGAAATAGGAAAAAAGTTGCTTCAACTTACAAACTGTAAGTTCGTAAGTATTTGCTTGTGCACAGCAAAAGCTACAAACATTCAACAAACCTGCAAGCAAGAGGATAAAAGTATTATACTTTGGTAGTTGGTGATGATCCCATTCTGCTCAGGCTTAATTAACCCTCTAATTGTAATTACCGCGATTTCAATGTATTTGTCATATGAATTCGCTGCACTTTTTGAAAATGCAAATAATATTTGCAAAAAATAATTGCATTACTTATTTATGAACAAAGTAGACAAGTTTCCTTCCTCCTAAAGAAAGTTAACCCTTCCGCTAACAAGAACAAAAAACACACAAATTATCAAGAAAACAAGTTTGAGTATTCACTGAGTAAATGCTCTCCCCCTTCTCATTCATCTTGCATAATTATAATGACCAGCCGGTCCTGTAGTTGTAACTAATTTCTCCTTTTTCAAGCCCAAGCGCACTAAATCAACTCATCTAGATAAAATTAATATTCATAATTTTTGTAGGCATAAGAAATACATGCGTTGAGCAAACAAACATGCGCGCGTAGTGTAGAAGTCATCTTGCACAAATGCGTAGGTAATTTATATTTGCCACCCAAGCGTTTAAAATTTATCCCCTTTTTCTAATTCTTAATGACATCGAAATAGACGCTGTTCAATTATTTTTAATAAAAATGAGCAACCGTACAAAAAGCCACCACATTACAAACAAACTGCACACTCGCTCGAAATTTCTATTAAAGGTCAGTAGACTGGAAATTGGCTTGTGCAAACCATCATGCACTTAATATAATAATACCTAATAATCTTTCCTAATCAGAAATTAATGCAGTTTGAGCCCCCGGCAAATAGTTCTGGTGCTCTCACAGCTTCTCAGCCATTTATTTGGGTTTTATTCCCATTTTAAAGTCAGTAAATAGGAAATGGATTTGTGTGTGTGTGTGTGTGCTATAGATGAAAGTGGATTAGCTTTCGCGGTTCCGCACATACACACTTCAAATTCAGTAATTACATTTCAATCTGCATAAAAGATGATTTTATGATTCGTGTACTTTACTTTGACCACCATGACTCAACCCGAACTAACCTCTCATCGGCTATCTAGGTGTATCTCTCTCTGTCAAGGAACAATAATTTTTTAATCTAATCTCGAGTATACTTATATACCGTGTGCGAACGATCAATGAAAACTTATCAAATATGGATAAGAAAAAGGAAAAGAAATGAAGACATGAGCTGTTGTTGTCCCACCTACTACTTCCGTTTAAAATGTTACTTTGTAATCAGTTTCTGCTAAGTATCTAGCTATGTATGTATATCGCAATTAACTGTTTGAAGTGTTCCTTGAGTCCACTTCTCCGAACATTTACACTGTAGGAATTCACTATTAACACCGTGATAAACGTGGTTGGGAGATAAAACTAAACCTGAAATCATTCTTTTGAAAATCTCACGTAAGATAATTAATGAGCTGTGTACGTTTGTTTGGTGTGCATATTAAATTTTAAACTAGTGTTGAATCGCGTAAGTGAAAATTTAATCAAGTTGATGCCCCGAAAATTTGGCAAACTTGAAAGGTGTACTTTGTGTAGATTCATCTTCTTAAGGCTAGTTAGTTAGAGTTGTCATTAAAGCGAAATATTATGGCAACTTCATTAAAATATAGAGATGGCTATCCTATTTCGTGAGTCATTAATGTGAGTATAATAATGAAAGGATTCAAATCTTCTGAATAAATACTACTAAATATTTTGTGAATTCTAAAAAACTGTGAACTAGCTAAGGTACATATTACTGAATATTCGCAAACCAACAGAAAATAATTGAAAATTGGAGGCAACTGGGGAAAGCAGTTTTCATTGAGATTATCGTACATGATGTATTCGCTTGCAAAAATCTGGAAATCATAATTTAGCATCGATTTGGAAGACTACAAAGTCTAAACAGCTTGTTAAATTCTGCTAATTGGATAATTTAAAGAATTTTATAGGCACTTTTTGTACTGTGCGTGATGGTAGGTCTTACATTAAAAAATTTATATCAAAGCACAAATCTTACACACGGTATTGTAGGGGGCAATAAACGATAAATACGATAATTATAGAGACAGTAAAAAGTGCACATCAAACTTACGCCTTCAGTTTACCTCATTGTTAGTACCACATTGCAAAACAGTTTCATTGACTAATGAAAATTGAAACGTACACAATGTTATTTTAAAAACTCAATCCGAAATCGCACCGCGGGTCAGGAAGAAATATCCAAAAGTGAATTTACGAAACATTTTGATTTTTAAGAATTCACTTCATACCAAATAGGTAACGTCCATTGTGTTCATGAAATCCTCAATAAACCGTCAATTATAATTTTATTAAAGATGCTAATCTTGCGGCGAATTCAGTCCTTTAACTCAACCGAGACTGCAGCCGAGAGAGAGAGATTGTGATCTCTTCATTTATATTTACCTTAAGCTCATCAACAACAGGAGATTATCTTGAAATGTTGTTTGTTGCTGTATTGCATATTATTGAATTTGCCTAAGTAGTTACCCGTGTGTTTGTACACACACATGTATTTCTTGAAGGTTGGTGGCAGTGTTTAATAATTCACGGAAGTTAAATAATAATATATGTACGTAATTGCTATACCGCCAACAACAGTAGCACTCGGCGCTGTTTACATTTATGGCGATTAGTATCACATATTATTTATTCGTCTGCACATTCCGACCCTCAACTAGAGAAGAACTAAAAGTTGTAATTGTACAGTAGGGAAACTATATAATCGTTAGCTTTTACTATAATATACTATAATATGGATTGTATTATAATGTATGATGATGATGAGTCCAGTTCATTAATACTTGATTTTTTTTTGCTACTGGTTTAAGCACTTTGTTATATTAATACTGATGCACATGTTGATATTTCTATAATAACACTGTACGTGGGCAAAAAACGTTGACTCAAACTCAAATTGCTATTGAAGCTAGCAAAATGAAACAATGCCTTAGCTGTAATGAACAGAGTACACCAAGTGTAATAATGAAACGATAATAATAGTGTAGACTCGTGAATGCGCTCGTAGTGATGGTGGTGGTGAGTAGCGATTTGATGTGATAATGACCCGGTAGGAAACTTGATCTACACAGTAGTGGTTAATAACAGTAATATAAATTGTGCGAGACATATAATACACTGTAGAAGATTATTAAAAATATTATTGTGGTTACTATAAAAGTGAGTTTTTAATAAAAACGGCAATCATCACGATAATATATAGTTAGTATCTGATGCTCTCTGTGTTTTCAAGTTTGTCAGATTTGACCAAATAATGGTCTTAAGAAATTTTTTAATGCTCTTTCTAAGGCAATCAATTAGGTTTCTATATTCGCTTCACGCATCGACTTATAGAACTATCACGAGATTGTTTTTCGCTGTAAAAAATGAAGTTAGCGAGATGCCTCAATAAAAAAATCCCCCGATAAATAATATATTAAAACGACAAGAAACACGCCCACTTCCTCCCGGTAAGCTTGGCTCAAAACTTCATGTTTTAAACCGATAATGATGTTACAGTCATTTTAAAAATATATTTTGCATCAAGTGCCTCTACTTATCTCTCGTGGAAATGAATTTTCACTACAGCTGCGCTGATTATTATTAATCTTTTGTTTGTGTTAGTAATTAATGAATGAAATTGTGATGAAATCAAAGTTTGTAATTTAGAATGGGCCATTTACCACAAAACTACCGTTTTTTAGTATGCACGCACGTACACACCACAAACTATGGCACGTATGAGCTTTGCTCATTTTACATTATAGGAAACGTAAATATACATCCTTATTAATGGTTTGCGGGTTTTTGTTTGTTGGTAAAAAAAAGGAAAACAAATCTGTTTAGCAAACTATTATTATATGCATTGTTGAAATTGGGTGGTTTCTCGGTGCGAGGTCATGCATACACGTATACATACTTAATAAAACCCACACACAATCAATCCTCATTTATACTTTGTTTGCAAATGTTGATTTGTTGCAAACACGAGTTTGCTTGTTTTACTCTTAACCAATTAAAATTCATTTTGCGATATCAATTCATCTTGTTAAATTAGATTGTACACATGATAGGGGAGAAAATTAAAGCGAGAGAGGTGAAATGATTAATGAGGAAATCAAAAAAGGAAACGTACATATTGCCTGTTCTGAAAATGGACTAATTATTATGTTGCCCGTTATTTCGACATCCGTGTGTGGTGTGTGTATTTTTGGAATTAACTTGCATAACACACACAAGTAAACGGAGAGAAAAAGTGAGGAATATGTCAAAACTGTCTAGACAGATGTCACCAACTGCGGCTTCTGGCTTTCTCGTAGAAATACGCTACGAACAAGATCAAGATGCTTTGTGCTGCTTGGTAAAGAAGTTGGGAGCTCAGCTCGCTCTCTTCGCAAGTCGAAAAACTGGCCATGCAAGAATCTGCTCGCTCAACGAGACAAGACCACACTCGCATTTTCTCATTGAATTTGAATAGTGTAGATGAATCATTTGAGTGCAAGCTTTCTTCTTATACTTGTCAGGCTGAAATATTGTTGACTTGAAAAGGTTACATTGAAAATCAATTGATTTCATTGTATATTTCACATAATTAGATTAATAAGATTTTCTGATTTATCACGCTCATTATCCATTCTATTATTCCGGTTTTTTTGACAAGCAAAAAAAACTCTCATCAGCGAGCGTTTTGCACTTTTCCCTTCCTTCTCAAAAGGCTCTTTTTGGCTACTATGTTTTAAGGAATATAAGCAGATGGTGGACTGCAAAAATCTGCTGTTGTGTCATTGTATTTACATTTTTTACTAGTTGCGGTAAACACTTCTGTATTTAGTTCTAATGCTCAATTTATTCCGTTAATTTGCTCATTACTTAAACAGTTTACCTCTTTGGATTCCTAAATGAAAAACAATTACCTAACCTGAAAAGTAATAAAAAGTGTAATTAAACTATGGGGAATGGCACAGAAATTCTAAAAAATTGTGTGCACTTTAGCGACATGGCTTGTTGTATGCAGTTTTCACTTTGTTTAACATTGCCCCAATTTTGTATCCACTCCTCACGCTTTTCTTTTACTCTTGGTTTTTTCTTGTACTGCACTTTTTGCCACTTTTTATAATAACTTGTTACTTCTCTCTCTTGCCCTTTAATTGCATTACAAAAAAGCTGATAACTTGTCCGTTTCATTCCAACACCTGCTATAAACCTCTACTCTGCTACCCTAATAGAATTTAATGGCAGCAGTTTATTTGTCACATATCAATATCAAAGTTTTAAATGCCGCCATCGTCGTCATCGGTCACATCATCATCACCGTCATAATAACAAGAAACACACACACATTCATTGCACACCGTATTTTTTTTTTGTTTAGGGTCAGCCGTACTCCTATAAACTATTAGTGAGGCAGTCAGAGAGAAGAGGTATGCATGAACCCATAAAACACTGGAAGTTGTTGATAATAGCCCTGTAATAGTAATACCACCACCGCCGCCGCCGCTACATCAATATAACCTCACTAACTAGGCATGTATATTTGCCCAGTGCACGTAAATGTATATAGTTCAGTTTATTGAGTCGTATTTGATGCGTTTTAAATATATTATTATATGTCTACGTATATATACGTATGCAAAAAGCGACTCATATAATCTGAGAGCAGAGGTTTTTATTGACAATGAGTTGTCGTAGTAGTGGTGTTGGTGTAGGAGTATACAGGAGCTGTATAGAGTAGTCAATTGAGAAGTACTCTTTTTTTTGTCTTGAGCAATAACATAAAAATATGTACGTTGTTACAGATATATATTTATGCGCTCAAATACTCAAACAAAAACGTATTTTATTTTTGTCCGAAACATTGGCTCTTGCGTAAAAATAAAAGATTTTTTAGGGTTGTTTCCAACTTGCATTTTATGTATATACTACACACCACTACAATGCAATGGCTAAAGTGAACACTGTTTTCTCTAGTGAACCGTTTAAAAACTCGTTTGTTTCTTTTTATGAATGAGAGTCTATTGACTTTGTTGGTTTTTTAATAGTTTTACTATATACACAATAGCAAAGAGCGTTTCGGTTCTTTCGGATGCATTTTTCTTATTGCAACTTGTGGAGAGAGAGAGAGAGAGAGAATCATGCAAGTTTTGCACCTTTTTATGACACAACCTATATGGCTACTGGAAGAGTTGTAAAAACTTTCAATTTTTAAGAGATTATATAGGGGATGCAGTTAATTGCATCAGTAATTTGAAATTATGCACCAATTTTGCAACTGTAAAGATGTGTGTGATGTGTCTTTTAAAACATGAAGTCTTTTTACATAAGTTCATATAATACGTGTCCATTCGCAGTTTTGTTAAAAGTATAAAACATTTTTTTAGAGAACAATAGCAAGCTTGCATTTGCGCACTTTTTTAGAGAAAGCACGTTTTCTTTCCATGAATTATCAAAACAGCACCGATTGTCATCAATGTCCGCGGCTTATTCATTCAGCAACAATTCTTGGAAATTATCAGCATGAAAAATATAATATTTGTCATCGTCAACTCATTTTTTATGTTTACTTGCGCCGAGTTGTTGCGTCACGTTGAAAACCTCCAACGCAGCGTTTTCTCCACACCTACAACAAGCATTCAGTTTCGTTATTTAGAAATCTTACATATGAAGACGGAATACAAAAAAAAAAGTCTTTTGAGTCTTCAACTCGCTGAAATTTCCAAGCCGTTCGTATACTGAATACAATTCAATCACTTTCAGATTTGATTTCAAAGGAAGCAGTCAAGCTGGCTGGCTATACGCAACTCTCAAAGCAAAGTAATCAGGAATGGAGCTTCTCCGAGGTCCTAGAATAGCAGCAAAAATCTCTTTCTCGTCGTCGTCTTTTGAAACAGAGTAAAGCAAGTAGTGTCAGTCAAACATTTTTGCTCCTCTCTGTCGTGTATATGCTCTCATTTACAATATCATATTCTTCTAAAAAATAAGAGCAGGAAGACAGGCAGGCAGGGTGAACAGAGAATAACATTGTATATGAAAAATCCAACAAAATCCCATATAGTCAGCTAGAAAAATAGAAGGCAAATGCAAAAGCTTTACGGATAGCTTCGCCTTCGCCGTGGTGTCGAGCATTGTGTTTGCGTGGTGGTGTGGTGGATGAAAATGTTGAGTCGCAAGCAGTCTGAAACTCTCGCACTCACAAGGCAACAGCAAAATACAAGGAAAACTTACAAGAGCCTTTGCCTTGTTCATCATCATGGTAACATGGCTAGAGTGATATGGTGGTGGTGTGTGCGGTGGTAAGTTCACTGTACATGTTTCTGTGAGAAACGATGAACGTCAAATCAGCTCAGTAGCAGCAAAAGAAGCAGAACGACGGCAGGCAAGGCAACTAAACTTACTTTATAGCAGCAGAGCAGAGAACAGAGAGCTTACTGGCATTTTGTATATGGCTCACTCACACTTCACTCAACTTCTCAAACTTCTCAAGTCAGATCGTCTTCACAACTCAACTTTGTATCAGTATTCGTATGTACGTTCTCACGTACACAAGAAAAATTTAAGGCATCTCCTGTTTTTTTAAAAAAGCTAAAAAAAGAGTTACGCAGTCAGTCACTCATAATATAAAAATTCATATAAACACAACACACCAAATTTAAAGACAAGGAGATACACACAAGAAAATCAGGAACAAGTCTTGAGTTAGCAGCACCAACCAAAGAAAAAATAATGTGATTGTTCGGCAAAATTTAAAGAAGCAAAATAACCTTTTAGTAAGACATTGTATTCATATGAATTTCTTCGGACATTTTTTTATACAAAGGGCGAAAAATTTCGCAAGATAAAATTCATGGAACTCTGGTCCATTGAAATGTAGTAGTGAAACATTGTTGAAAAGTTTGAATAACAAAAGAAACGAGCAGAACAAGAGACAGACTGGTAAAACTTGAGACTGTCCTTTTTATCCCGATCCCTGCGCAAAAACGCAAAAAAGGGTCGTAAATTACTTGAGTGATCAGAAAGTAATAAACCCTACATGTGGTGTGTGTGTGGTGCGTGCATATACACATGTATTTAAGAAAACTGATTTTTCTCAAAAGAAAAAGTGAACATTCAATATTAAAAGCCAATAAATAAACATTACGCATGTATACATGTGTCCGTTCAAAATCTCGCCGTATTTTTGGGAATAAATTGGAACGGGAAAGAAAAAGGGAGAAACAAAGACGAAAAAAAGGAGTGAGAAGTGTGGTCATTCAATGAGAGAAAACTATCTGTACCTCGAAGGGAGGTCCAACTGTCAGTTTTGAGAAAATGCGTGTGTGGTGTTGTGGCGTGTAAAGGAGAAAAATAAGAGCCAAAAAAGTCTCTCAGCATCTTTCATTCTCCTCTGTTGACTTGTGTGTGTGTGTGCGGTTTAGCCTTTTTGGCCGTCTCTCCTCGTTTCGATCATCATCATCTTATTATATTATTATTACCACCTTATTTACAATTTTCACCTATTTCCCATCTTGACATGTTGATGATCATGATGATGATGATGCAGTAAGGGAAGCTGTGTGGTGGTGGCAATCTATTATCTCCCGTAAAAAGAGACCCGCAGCATGCAAGCCTGCTCACATTTGATAGTGTGAACTTTTATATATTTTACAACAACGTGCGTGCATTTTGGAAATCAATTACCATTTCCTTCCTCACCAAAAAAAAACAACCACTTGAACAATCTATATGATCGTGGCATCAATTGTGTGTGTCTTTCCGTCAAGCGTGGTAAAATAGTATTATAGCCGCCATAAGACCATCTCTTTCCAACACGCTAAAGGTGAAGTAAGGGACAGCTGATTCGTTTTTTGGCATAAAAACGGCAGTATAGTGTATGTACTTGAATCTATCAAATGGTTCCTTTTGGATCCATAAAGATTAATTTTATTGGGACATTATAAAAAGCACTTGACTCCTTTTTGCATGCGAATATATTCCTCTCTATACGTATGATAGACTTGCTATATGTTACTCTTATAGCTTCAGTACATAATATTTTATTTTCTGCTAGCAGCCAAGATAATGTTGAGAAATACTAATAGTCAATCTAATTTCCTCTTAGGCAATGATTTATTTGTCAGTGAATTTTTGGACACAAGCCGAGAGATATAACATCTTCTAACATATTGGTGAAGGTGGTACTCTTAAGCAACCAGAAGTAATAATAATAATAACACTTTATCGTCAATATAGTACCAACGCCAAACAGCACTAAAACCATAAAGCTAACTGATGATGAACATTTATATCCGCACTATTTTAAATTCTATCCCATAAAAAAGTGAACACACATATCGTACAAAACTTTTCAATATATAAAAAACAAGATAGAAAATTTTATCCAATTAGACACAGAGAGAGATTCATATGCATTAGTAAAGAGAAAGAAGAAGAAGAAGAGAGATAGCGAAAAAGAAAGGGGATATTCGCGTTGTCAAAAGAGCAGAGATTTTTAGTGGATCGTATATCAACAGGAACAGGATCATTGTTGTTGGTGGATTCCTTTTTGCCCCGTGTTGTGCTGCAGCAGCAGCAACATCATCTCTTCTTACACGACGAATCATCATCATCATCCAAATGCATATATACCTACCACAAAGGAAGAAGCAGTCCTCTCTCTCCGTGAAGATATGATGATGACGTGCTGATGGGGTTGTTGGCTACATTTTTACTAGCACATCTTCGTTGTTGGTTTTGACGGGACTTATTTTATTTACGAGTAAGAAAAATAGAGAAAAGTACTCGTGCAGCAAATAATATAAATACACACAAAAGTGAAACAATAATACATACTCTTTTCCCCTTTAAAACAGAAAGGATGCAGGAATGCATTGAATAATTTAATTATAGAGTGCAGCTAATAAAAAAGTGCATCATCACCATCATCATCGCCATCGCCAGCTATTATCATGTTACTCTTGTTTGACTGCTCATAAAAATTGCCTGGAAGAACAATTTTTTGAAATCGCCCTATCATCAACACAACACATGATTGTTAGGCTTACAACAATAATAACCGCAAAAACCATTAATCTTCTCTCGTGTTATATATACAGTCACACCTCCAGAGTTACTTCTGATAATTATTGTTATTAATTAATTCGAAAATAGCAGCAGTGGTTGCTGTGAAAAGGTGGTTAATAAAGTAGTTACAGTTTGAACTAAAAGCGCAGGTGATTATTACAATATTATTGTTAAGTGGACAATTATTTTGCATTGAGGCAAAATTGAAAACTCTTGCTGCTATTTACACTGGTGTGTTTGTGGTAGTGTGTGTGAATTGGTTATATTGTGTAACAATTTTTTACGGCAGACAGAGAGAGAGAGATTCATTTCTTATAATAATGTGTATTGCTCCTTGTGCATTTCCCATTGCACCCCAAGCTACATCACATCACACTTGTAAGCTTCCTTCTTCGGAAAGTCCTTTAGGTTGAGTGTGCGCGTATATATGTATTTATATTACAACCCGCACTTGACGATACTACACACCAATTCGGAAGCTACAATAAAAAGTCATAAAAGCGTGTGGCGAATCGGATCGTAATCGTCTCCCTCTCGTCTTCTCAAACTCAACACAACAAACGTGAAAAACAGGAACAGTGCAGTGGTGGCAGAGGTTGTGGTTATTTTTACGGTTTATAACTGCCATTCAATTCAATCCACACAACCATTTTACTAAGCACCAAAAAAAAGGAATAATAATAGAAACAAGCAAAAATCAAATCCTTATGCTCTCGCAACAACATTGACGACCATCACAACAGCCGCGCCAACAAATTATAACACTTTAATCCCGAAAAACCAATGAAACAATGTAGAAAACCACTTCATCTGCTTCGCACTTCCTTCCTCCCGTAATAAAAAATTATAAACTGATTCGTCTTTATTTTTGGCTCCCACCTCTCAAGATTATCTTCTTGGTCAGTACAAAAAAAAAACATAAAAAATCAATTATTTTTATGCAAGAATATTTTTTTTATTATTAAATTATTTTTGAATACGCAATTTACTTTATTTAGTCATTAGAAAGCCTTTGGGATTGCTGTAGATTAAACTTAATAATAGTAGAAGTAAAGTAATTGTGTTTTAAGTAAGAATGGCAATTTCAGCGGCAGCGCAAAAAAAACTTTTTTTAAAGCTTGTTATTAATAATAATAATATTTTCCTTCAAACCTGCGCGATATCAGCAAGTAATAAATTTTTTATCGCATAAAATGCATTAAAAATCGCACACAGTGTGTACAGTAGCAGAAATAGCAACGGCAGCAGCATCAATGTATCAATAAATATCAACTTTTTTACACAGCATGATTAATTGCATGAATCATGTTCCAAAAAAAAGTACGAGTCTCCAACACCAGTAGTAGGCAGTTAGATGGGTTAATATTTTTGCTTCTAAGGGAGAAATTTTTCTCCTAGATTCATGTAGACATGCTTTGGTTATGAATATGAATGGGTAGCAACACCCAGACAGACGTGCGTACTTGTTTATTAGTTATATTGCTCTGATAATAGATCACCACCCCGTAAAAAGTAATAAAGCAATTAAAAATCTTACTCACATTGTAAATCCTTCTCCCAAGGAAAAAAAACTGTGATTGATGAAACTTACTTGAAATGAGGATGTTTGTTGTTAAAATGTATCATCATCATCATATCTGTATTTATGGCGGCGGTGGTGATACGAGAGAGGTAACTCATGCATATGGCAGAAAATAAAAACCTGTCCAAGTCAGTATGTTTTTTTGCTGATAATAAATAAATATTAGTATGTGTTATGCATTTATAAACATGTTAATCACTCTCCCCTTCCTGCTATAGTTGACGGAAAGGCTGATTGTCTTAAGAAACTGTAAATATTATGTAAATACAGCACACATACATTTAAATCGCACAAAGTTATTGTTGTAATTATATACATTTAATGAATCAGCTCTCTAATGAATGTGGATTAGTATTGGTATAGCATCTAATGACCGCCATGAATGGCATATTTACGCAAATTTTTGTAGTTAACAAACTCAAGAGGTTAATTTATAATATCTCCCTTTTAATGTGACATTAAGGCTGTGACTGTGAACATGTCACTACCAAACATTTTTTGAACAGATGAGTGAAAGGGCTTACATAAATCATGCTGATAACTTATGTGTATATTGAAATTTAATGCATTATTAGATTATATATAAGGAAAGGGTGTAAGTTAAATACATCATAAAACACTGTTTTCCCCTTTTCTATTATTGCTGTTAATAAGTTAATACTGCTTTTACAACGCATTATTACTACCTGTAAATATGTTGTGCCTAAAAATCTCGTCGGGAATAAAGTCTACTCCATTTTTTGTTATTAGGGTGTCATAAAAGCAAAGAAACCTACTACGTATGGCATATTCTAAGAGTAGCTTGTAAAAATCGGTACAATATATACCGGAAAGGGTTTCATGAACATTGCGTTTGCAAGTAAGTATGTACATAACTTGCAACAGGAAAATGGTTAGGTTATTCTACAACTTTTATATAAGGTATATGTAAGGCATGCATGCATTTGTATTCAACTCTGTGTCTCAGAATCGCACAAGAACTGATGACAAGACATGGTATTGTTGTAATAAACAATATTTACAATAACATTGCAAAAAAACTACCAGAATAAACATGCACCAATTTTTCACCCGCCTCAACAGTCAGAGGAAGCATAATCCTTAAACCGGCTTACATCACCCATCTCGCCACCACATAAACCAAAGTCTTGTTCTACACGACTTACCTAAATACACAATTTTGTTGTGCGTTTCAACCGAGCTACGTAAACTAAATAACGTGTAAAGTTAGTATACGCATTTCACTGCTAGCATATATTTTTTGTGCTTGCGTTTGTAAATCCATTTAGTCTCTAATCATTCCTCATTTACAAGAACAACTCTTACGCTCGTCATTATTACCATTACCATCATCCTAAGCTTCAAGTAAAATGTGCCACCCCAGTAGGTTCATAATTATCCTTAATATTTAATCAGTTTTACTTGATGAGTTCCGGTGAAGACGGTCTTGAATGCGCATGCTTAACTATGTATGAAAAAAGAAACAAGAGCAACTTTCTTCTTCATGTGAACGTTGTTGCATACATAAAAATATTGGTTGAGTGGGGAGGAGGGCGTTTTTCTTGAGGCTGTTATTAAATGACCAAGCAACTGTAACATTAGAGCGAGCATTTTTTTAATATTCAGTATGTGTGTATTGCGTCTATTCTAATTATATTGGTTAAGCTTTCAACTATTTATTAGAAGAAAAAACATAACAGTGGGAAACGCAACATGTTCTGAGAGAGAGAGAGTCAGTTAAGAGTGCATAGGTAATCAATATTATTGAATAATGATAACGATAATTCGTTCAGGTTTTTTTCAGTCCTCCCTCTCTGACGCACTTACAAAATGCTAGACAGAACAAAAACTTCTGAAACCAGCAGACTGTGAATTAAAATACAATGCGTATGTATGCTAATGTCTTAAGCTTTATAAAGGATTTTGTGCGTTGAAAATAGTTTAGCTACTACATACGTCATTATTACAGATGCATAGAGAAAATGCATATAACAATCATAAAAATCATATTCACAATTAAAATGCATTTTTGCAATTTTGATTCTGTTTGTTACCAACTCTAGCGGTAAAATGCTCATATATATCTTGTGTAAAACATTTATAAAATATTATTCACTTGTTTGAATACGGTCTCATGTTTCGTCTGAAAAATAAAACTTCATTTTTTCGGTATCTGTTTTGGCAAAAGAAAATAATTTGCGGATTAAAATTTATTTATATATCCTATGCTGCTGTTTATCTGCTACTGCACACACACAGTCCTGATTTAAAAGTTTTTAATTATCGTTGGAGCAGAAAAATGCATTTTTTTTTGTTTTCATTATAATGTTTTTGGTGAGTTCAAAAAAAAAGTGTTGCTGCTGCTGTTGCTATACTCCTTTTCTACAAAATGTGCCATTCTTATTGCTATCTTCTTGCCTAATTTTGTAATTCGTTCGTACACATAATTAAGTAAAAAAATCGCGCTTCCTCAAATTTTTATCTCCTTTTGTATCTTAATGTTCTATACGAAAGTAGACAATTGATAAAAAAAAGTATATTAAGTGGTCAACAAACGTAATTACTGTAGATCTTGTAAATACATTTTTGTGTACCTATATTACTCATCTAATCTGTACAGAAAAATGTAGATTATTACCTAATACATTTTTTTACGCTTTTCTATAATATTATGTGTATTTATGGAATAATATATGTACATTACATTTATCATGTTTTTGTATGTTGTTGTACATTGTATATTGTAGAAAAACGGATTACTACTCCTACACCTACTTCTTCTACATAAAATACAAAACTCTTCTTCCTCCATCTCTGCAACAACTGCAACAATCACTTCTTCTCAACTACTGTAGAAAAAATCGTCGAACCAGCAAAAAAAAAGCTTCTTCCAACTTATTTTTTTTACTCCACACACGGAAAAAGTAAACACGTCGAGTTTTTAGCATAATCTGCCTACTGGATCAAAATTGAAAACAAAATAAGTAATCGCTCTGTGTATATCCTTCCTCCTCCTTCTACTCTGACTCTCAAGAAAAAAAAATCACCATCATTATATATATCATCGTTCAAGAAAGAGGCAAAAAGTTTATAATTTTTCGGCTGCCTATAAAATAGTTTTTTGAAATAAGTGGTGGTGGTCATCCTGGTGTGGTCATTTTTAAAATCTTCGTCTGCAACCCAATTTCACAGAGAAAAATATATATATAAAAAAGAGCTCTAGTGCTAAACTCTCTGATGATCGTGATGATGTTTTGGTGATCATAGGGCGAGCGCTATCGTCCACTCAGTCTGTATATGAATGCATCTAGGTACGTACGTATATACTGTTACAAAAAAAAACTGTAAAAATAATATTCTATAATAATATTTATCTTCTTTATCAGTTATGTTATGATTATATTTCTCTTGCTGCTCTCTCTCTCTCTCTCTCTCTCCCTCGTTTTAAAAATATCACTATTATTATTACTACTATACGCATTTCTTTATATGTGCCTGTAAAAAAATACTAGTTTCAGAATTAATCATTCATTAACAACGCAGTTCTATATTTCTTTTAATTCTCACTTCCAATTTGTACGTCCGAAGCATGACTATCCTGACACCACCGAAAGCAAAGGCTTAGCTATTGAAAAAATTTTGTTACAAAAGTAAATACCATTCGACCGTGCTAATATAATTGATATGTTCATTCATTTTTCATGACCTATACCTATATTGGCTTTTTTGAATCAGTAAAAATTATGAATTATTGTTATGTTTTTAAAATGCTGCTGCTGCTGCACATTTTTTTTGCGCTGCACTGCCTTCACCACCTGTTTGCCAAAAAAATATATTAAAAACACTATGCTGCTTCTTATCCACTAATTGCTACCGCTATAGTTGTACAAAAATACACAAAACTCTTTTCAGCCAATAATAACATAATCATTTATAAAATTGCTTGTGCTACTGCTGCTGATGTTTACCATGACACGAGTAGAAACTTAAGGTTGCGTATTATTTTAAAATATTTTGTTAGTAGCTCTCTGTTCATCGACGCTAACAACGAAACTTTTTCCCTCCTTCATCATAATCGCATTTTATCATAGCACCAGTGAAAATGAGTGATGGATTCAGCAAAGCGTTATAAGTTATGAGAGATAACTTAGACTGCGTACCACCACATACTTGAATCCTTCTGCTTCACCACCGGCCGTGTGTTTTTCTGGTTCCGTTTTTTTAGAAAGCATAATAATATCTCAGTAGATCCAACTTGATGCAACAAGCACACATTCATATTTATTCAAAAAGAACAGCAACAACACAACAACGTGCGTATATATTTCATCTTCTCATATATTTTTTTCTGGTGATAACTTGATGGATGTTGCTTACTCGCTTGCATGATCTTGATTCACATTTACCTATAGAGTAGTAGTAGTAGCCACAAAAATGATAAGTGTTATTGTTTTTGAGGTTGCTGCGTTGCTATTGTTGTGTGTTGTATACACACACACACACAGTGCGAAAAATTATATGAGGCGACTGACCAGTAACAGTGTATTTATTACTGAAATTGCAGCAGTCTTTCAATTAAACTGTTTCTTGAACAAACAGTCCAACCAAACTCTCTGTCTGACCAGTACACTGATAGATTTCCGTTGCTAATTTTACCTGATGCTGAATTAAATGCTCACAAATTAGCATACGAAAAATAATCATTAAAAGCTCATCTTTTTGAATGGACGATCAGAACACACAATATATATATATATATAGATACACACACACACAAGTACATTATATCCTGAAACCACTTCTCATCCCATTTTACTTCGCATGGGTAACAAGTTACATTGAATCAACTTACCGAATAGATAGTAGTTGTGGTCAAGTGAGTAACACTAATACATATGCATAATATCACAATACGCATTGTTATTGTTGCGCTGCTGAACGTTGTTGTCTGTACACCGCTACAGAAGCCGAATAATCCTCAACAAAAACCATAGGGGTTTCTCCAGATAACCATCTAGCAAAAAAGCCACAGGGTGCCTTTCTATACGTCATTCATCTTTTACTTTTTTTTCCTTCTTGTTCGTATATTCCTCTGCAACCGTGCAAAAATACATGTGTGTTCACATACCACCACACATAGTTGCATAATTTGTAGATGCATACTTATTCAGTGCATATAATTATAAAAGGTAAAAATGGGTAAATATGTAAGATAATGAGAAACAAGCTCACCTCTGCTTAAAGAGAATTCAAAGTTAAATAAATAATGATATATATACAAATTTTTTAATCATGTAGCGTGAACAATGTTGGTGTGCTCCCATGTAGGCACTTTGTCCTAATTAATATTCTAAAGTCATCATCGCCACACAGTCACAAAATGAACCAGTTGCTCACTTTCGAGTTAATTGTAATGATTTATTATAAATGTGCTTATGATCCGTACAAATTGAAAGGTGGCATTGTCTGTAATTTTGGTGAAGTATGCCGCGTCTTTAAAATCTTCAACGGGTACTTACAAAAGGTCTTTATTTATTTCATTAGAAATTCATTATCGATCGGCATCAGAAACAGAAAAGAGGGTTTAGATATGCATTTATCAAAGGATATATCTGTAGAATGGCCTTATAACTTCTTTTCTTTACTTGTGCAACCATCGCTTTGATCATGATTGCCGATTAAATGAGACGATTATGATGACGATAATATCCAGCAAGAAAATGATGCTCGGCTTGTTGAACCTAGTAATATTCAGCTACTATATGGCTGATGATTATCAAATAATAAATTTATAAACCTCCCCTTTTTTATTATCATCACCCGTTCACGTTAATTGAACGTAGACAAAAATCTAACTCCAGGATCAGTTGGGCCAAACGATACGTAGGGATAAATTAAATTTTAGGGATAGTGATAATAGATATCATAGAATTGAATACACAGTAATATATAGAACATTATTGCATTTCAATAGATAACTGTATTAATCGTACCCAAGAGCTTATACAACTTGCTTAAAAATGAATTCAGAAAAAAATATTCGTGCCACCATACACCAAAATCTTGATGCTACTTCATTCATGATATCAAGACGATTATATAAATATTATGAACAAAGTATAAAAAATGAATAGCCTTCCAGCTTGAAGATTTTTTCAAAATTTGCAAATGTATATATACCAATGTGTATAGGGCATAGGGGAACGTTGTTTTGTGAGTGAAATGATTTGATGATGACGAAAGACGAGACGAGAGCATTTCGGCTAAACAACTAGTCCGAATATACAGACAAGATCAGAAGAGATTTTTTCAAGTCCTGCTTGATTGCACTATTGCTACTGCTATTACTACACACATCGAGAAACGCACTCCTGCTGACTTCACATCACTCTGATCCAATAAATTAGATGAAAACATCAAGCTGAAAATCAAAATAATATTATTAAGCAAGTTTAAATAGTCAGCAGCGAGCGAGTGACGAGTAGTCTATTGTATTGACTCAATACTATTGAGCGCATATAAAGCAACATAAATATTGTGATATAGAATCTCAACTTATATAAAAGCCGCCTTTTTAGTTTTTTTGTTTCCTTTTGACAATAATAATCATAATTCGGCATGACTCTGTGTCGTTTTCTTTCGTGATGATATCTGTTTAGCATTATGAATGTTGCTGCCTGTTGAGTCAACTGGGAAGCCTTCTTTTTTCTTGTTTCGTAAGTTATTGTGTATATGGAGCTGAACTGAAAGGATAAATATTGCAATTTCTTCAAGAAGAAGCTCTTAGTCAGCAGAACATTCAAATCAGCAGCAGCAGCAACGTTACTGCACATCTGTGTCTGAAAAAAGAGTAACCACGATTAAATAAGAAGTTAAATATCCATCTATTTATTCGAAACTGTTTTTCTTCTTACTGTACTACATTAGTCATCATATAACAGTATATACATACATGACGCAAAAAATTATAGCAAAACATACACTAATCCTCTTCTTTTTGGTCTAGTCCAAATTCAGAATCCATCCTTTATTGCTATTAATAATAATAACCAAAAAATACGTCGTGCTCAAAAATTTGACATTCTCAGAAAAACGGGCCAGAGTAGTACAAGTGGTAGCTGCACTACTGTGTACAAACTTGAATACTTTCTACACCTTCGCACGATCATGCGTGACCTTCAAACGATGCTCCTCTGTGTGTGGTAATAAGAACATTGGCTATTAAAAAAATCCCTTGTGTATTTTCTATTGTTTCTCAATAGGCTTAACTCAAAACAAGGCATTATAGCAGTGAAAATTTTGAGAGATGTACGTAAAAATCCGTGTAGGTATGCTTACCGTCGTGATTATATATACTGGCCATCTGTATGAGATATCTTTTTTTTACTTTTTGATTATTTTTTACTCAAGTAAAAAAAAATCAGTGCTAGTTTAGCATTGTACAATATGTACTTATACACAAACCGCCATATTTAATGCATATGAGGGTAATGATCATGATGATCCTCATGATCACCTTACAGGCTTGTCAACAAAAAGGAAAATCACTTTGCCAAAAATCTTTTTTTTTAATCAATTAAGCAAAAGTAAACAGCAGCAGCAGCAAGAGAGAAGCATGAGCAGCGCAGACAGGTATACGGATGCATTAATTTTGCTTGTGGCTGTGTTGTAGGTAGATAGAGTAGAGAAGAGAAGCACACACGAAGATGCTAAGTGAATTCCTTTATTGAAAAATTAGAAAAATCCATACTTCAAAATGTGATTGATATACTGAGTAGCTCTTCTCTTATTTTATTCCACGAACAACCAGAAGAAGAAGAAGCGACCGAGCAAAGCTAAAGCAAAGTCAGACAGAGTGGCAGAGAGTCTGAAAGCTAGATATATACAAAATATTATTGATACGATTCACTTTATTCACTTGTTGATGGAAAAAATATAAGAAGCTGCTATGCTGCTGCTGTTCTTCTTGCATATGAACAAAATATGTGTGTGTTGTTGCGTTACTTACGTTCAGAGTTCAAAATGATAAAAGTATTGTTTTAGCTGTAAATGCATTGAAGGAGTAGCTCATTTGATATACCTATTGTTGGTGTGGTGGCGGTGGATATGTTTGCGGTTCGGATGTGATGATGAAATGAAGGAAGGTGAAAACTTGTTCTTATTGCATTTAAAAATCACAAAACGGAATGCGTAATACGATCATCGTTTCATACACGCACATGCAGTGATTTTGCTGATTCAGGATGAATTTTTTTTAGCTATTTGCATGCTTTTATAAACGGTTGCTAATATGTTTGTTTGTTATTGACGTTATTGACGTTACTGCTGTCGCCGCTTCTTCATAGTCCTTCAAGAACTTTGTGATATTGTTTGGTAGACATCATTAGCTTTGAATAATATTATTATTTTTATCTATACTGTTACGATCCCGTTGTATCTTATGCCCTCAGCAAGCAAGTAAATACAAACAATGTATAAAATACCTAAACCAAACTTGCAAAAGTTTTTTTACAGAGAGACGCTGATGATGAAAAAAAGTAGTAGTTTTTTTTCTTCCTTTCGTCGTAAATTAGTATTTCATGTTTCATGTGTGTGTGTGTTCACAGCATAGATTTATATTTCATTATTATTATTATTATATATTATTATGCTATTTCGCTACTGTTGTCGTCGCTCGTTGTTATCCTTATTATAATGATAGCGATAAAGAAATTTGCATGGAAAATTTATTGCCAAAAGCCTATCATCAACTTTTGAATGCCCATTTAATAAAAAAAACGTGTATATAGTCTTACAACAACAAGTTTATAAAAATTCATATATATATATATATATCCATTATTTTTTCCCTTCTCTCTCTCTTTTATTTCTTGCAGATTGAATTTTTCCATATATGCAGAAAGACACACAAGGAAAATAAAAAGAAAGAAGCAATTAAATTCAATATACACATGAGAGATGCTTTTCATGTATCGGAACAAGACGGAAATCTCTGCATCTCAAAAAATTGTTAATAAATTAGTCAAAAATGAAGCTACAAAAAATGCTGACCAGTTGACTCAAACTAGCAATTCAACTACTGTGAACACACATGCGTGCGCAAGTACAATTTTGCCAGTAGTCTCAACTAATGATTATTTCGATTAAGTAAATATATAAAAAAAACTTTTGTATGTACCAATCACTTTTTTTTGTAAAGTATCAGCTATCAGCTCAGCTTCATTAACTTTACATGGAATGAAAGCCAACAAAAAATACTACCAACAAAAGTGTGTAATGCACTGCACGAACACTTATTTAGTGCTTATCAGTGTGCGAAAAATTCTGCATTAATTAGTCAAAAACGCTTTGCAGTGTAAAAAAGGAATGAAGGGGATATTTTTTTCTTACAAAGCCTTTTACTAGATGACGTTGCACAAAAAATGCCAAAGTTTAATTAATTAATAGAAGAATATTATATCTGTTAAATGTGCAGGTACGGCAGTTACAAGTTTCATCATCGTCATCATGCATTTAACTCCATTGAACACTCCAACTAAAATGCTAGTGAAGATTATACAGGAGACATTGTGGCATAGTTGTGGTTTTAAATTAAATCAACTCTAAGTTAAATTTCAATTAAACAGACTGGTGTAGATCTCAAGAAAAGCAAACACTGAAAATATAACGTGACAAAGCATTTTTTTAACGTTTTTGCGAGAAAAACAAAAAAAAATTAACAGAGAAAACTGAGAAAAAAAAGTCAGACAAACAAAATGTTATTTACTTGCTTGCGTGAAGGTGGGCCAGGAGCAGTTGCCTCAGCCTCAGCAGGAGGGGTACTAGACTCCCCCCTTTCCTCCCTGAGTTGTGGTCGCATGAACATGATGAATGGAAGTTTGTACGATGATGGGGGCGGTGGAGGTGGCACAAGTGGCACGACAAACGGTGGAGGTGCAAATGGAGGAGGCGGCAGTTCATCCTCAGGCGGCTCGTCAGCAACCACTCCGATCTCATCAACAACAAGTCCGCCATATAATCATAATAATAACAATAATATTAAACTCGAGTCAACTTCTCCAATAGTTTCCTCCATGTCCCTCTCCTTGTCAAACGGGAGCTCACATTCTTCTCCCACCGGAGCCTCGAGCACAGGACCCCTTCATATTCCAGCTAAAAGATTACCTGTGGGCCCTGCGGGTGGTGGGGCAGCAGCGGCTGCTGCTGCTGGAGCCTCTTGTAGTCTCGCTGCTTATGGGGGACACTCTTCTGCAGCTGCCGGTTAGAGAGCTTTTCTATTAATTTGACTACTTCTACTACTACCACCTATCTTCATCATGTCACATATTTACACAAAACACCAATCTACGTCGTCGTTACCAACTTCTTGCTTATTTTTACATCAATTAGTTTGTAATGTATCTCTATAATTACTTTATACTTCATTGCTCGCAATCATCATCATACTTTTATTTTCTTTTGATTTCTTTTCTTATTTTATTTTTTTATGACGACACCCACCCTCCTTACTTCACTGTTCACTCCATTTTTCAAACTGTACAAAAAGCAACATTGCATTTTACACATATGACGAATCTTTCGGTATGATTGCCCTTTTGTTAGTTTTTTTTGTAGTGTTTCATCCTCAAGCGACAATGGGGTTTTAAAATTCGTGGAAAAGCACACTAGCTTTTTGTATAATATGTTGTTTATGTATTTTGTAACATTAGTTTTATTTTGTCATTCAAGTATACCTGTTGATTTTTGTTTCAAAATATTTTGTACATGGTTATTTGGTGGTGGAATGGTTCAAAGGTCGCTTATTTCTTCATTTTCTCTCCCTTTTACAAATACTAAAATCACACAACTAACTAAAAAAGTAATCCGCAAAAATTATAGATGGTTTTTTAAGATAAACGCATGTAAGGATTAAAAGCGCATTTTGTTTTATACCAAAAAGCATTTAAGTGAACTGTTTTCATATTATGAGCATTATTCCCCTTACTCCAATATTTCCATATACAGACAAAGGAAATTAGTAATGATCCAGATGGAAATATGAATATAATTTAAAGGTCGCTGTTTTAACTATTAACATTATACACAGCGTGGTCGAGTTATCCAGGGTCCTTACCAGTGGACACGTCACTAAGTGGTGGATCAAGTGGTGGAGGTGGTGGTGGTGCCAGTAGTGGCGGTAGTGGAACAGGTTCCTCCAGCACGTCAGCAGCCGTAGCAGCAGCAGCAGCAGCTCATCAAGTCTCCTCATTCGAGCCCAATCCTTACGGCACCTCAATGGGTTCATCGGCAGCCGCCGCAGCAGCATATTATTCCCCCAGCTCTCACCGGAAGGATGGACACCATGGCGGTCATGGGCTCCCTTTCTGGCCCAACGACGCGTACAAGTATCCGGGAGCCCCTTCATCAATCACAGAGTGTCAGGCAGCATTCGGTGCTCAGAGTTGGTGTAACTACTCACCCTATGCGAGCCGCGTGCCAAGCCATATGGACACTCATGGTCAGCCTGTATCCTCCTACTTGGCTGCAGCAGCAGTTTCCGCCTCAGATGAGCGAAAACCTTTCGTTGACCCTGCCACATTTCACGACAGCTATGGCATCAGAAATGCTTATGGCGCTCCGGATCCCAGCTCGGCGTCGCCTTACCCTCCATCAGGTTAGTAACGACCATTTTTTTTCTTTCCTCCTGTGTATGTAGATGTAGAATAAAGAGCTTTTTGTTTTTCTCTCTCTGCTTATGTATATTTTGATAAACTTGTTCCATTCATTTTTTTCAACTAGTTTCATTTTGCTTAACAAATTTCGAAGCAAAACATTCATCGTATCATGTTTCATATGAACTATGCTAAAAAGCTAAAAAATTCTATAGACCAAAAAATTCCGTCTTTGTTTTTTGTCAAAAGATTCACCCTGTATCCTTTCTTAAGACATTACCATATATACATGCATTATCTTGCCACATCAGCAAAATCATCTATCAGAATTTTGGCCTGTGTGTCTTTGTGTAAATTTTTCACAATGCTTTTTTTTCTTTTAAAAAAGACAGTCTGGCTACGTGTTTAGCATAATGGAGGTTAAAAGCTTGCTGAACGGTGTGCTTTTTAAGGGAAAGTGATTCATGCACTCAGCTTTTTAGAAGAAAAAAAAAGTATTTTAAAGCAAGTAAAGTGACACATGTGTGTGTGTGTCTCCTCGTTCCCAAATATATAATGCACAATGTAAGTGTCTGAGGTTCTTTTAATTTAAGTATATGTGAAGAAAAAGAGAGGAAACGCTTACTTTGAGTAAAAATCGTGTCAGGAAAGATGAGAATAACAGAAAGCAAGGAAAACTCTCTTAGCAAAACAGAAGCATCATATAGAAACTGGCTGAAAGTATAACATCACACGCCAAAATACAGAGTGTAATACAAATACAATATTAGTTTTATATTGATTTTGTCATTCATCACGACGACGACGACGACGACGAAAGCCAAGCAAACGAAGCAGAAATGCAGAAAGTTGAAGTTTTTTTTGTCGATTTTTTTTTCGTCTTCGTTATTTTAGCTCCGCATATATGCATGTACCAAACACATTTGCGTAAGTATGGATGAAATGCTCGTGTGTGGTTGATTGAGTCCATGTTTCATGCATTAGCTTTATTATCAAGACGAAAAGCACATTGGGAAAAGGATGAGAGGCAGGGATAAAACACTCGAGAAAATATACGTGTATACGAAATATTTTGCTTTAGCATTAAATCAGCCTATTTAGTATTAAGTAACGAAATTAAGTTACATACATGCTAGCAAAATGAGTCATGGTTGGACAATTATAATGGAAGGTATATAATGCGCATATGCATTTATAAATGAGCTCAAAGAAAATTACTAAGCATTAAAATATTTCCTGAATGCTTTCTTAATTTACCCTTGTCTTCTTGCATGTATTGGTATATATGTTCACATGTGACTATTCTTTGTTTCTGTGATGTAACAAGAAGCGACTCTAGTTCAAATATTTTTGTTCCTTCAAAAAATATCGCTGTCGTTCTCGGGTTCTCTTGTGTCATTTGAATAAATCGTGGCTCCTTTGTGTTCCTCCTCTCTCTCTCCGCTGGAGAAATTTCACATTCAGCATTCTTGTCTCTTCTCACACAACCCACCGATATTTACATAAGATCCATATAACAAGTACACGTGAGTGTGTGAGGTGAGTTTGAGATTGAGAGAGAGAGGAAAGAAAGTAGTTTGCTTGCTTACTACACAATTTTCTCAGAGCCCAACACGACGACGACGACACAGGGTAAATGTTCACATAACACATCATCATAGTATTATATCATATCGTCACACTCTGCCACTTATACAACCAACTGAAGATTTCAAATTAAGAAGGACATCTCTCTTCCCGAAAAAAGTCTCTCTCATCAGCTCCAGCGCAATCTTATTTGCTTTACACGTTTTGCATATACAAACGAAATTCTAGCGTGTTAAAGGAATGTGGGAACGGAATAGATCATACGGGGAAGTTTGCGTTCATTGTGTATTCTTAGCATGGTTCAATGCAAAGTTGTTACAGAGCTCCAGAGATTCCTCTCCCCAAGTCCATTTACATTGCTACTTGCCTACTTCATAGAAACTAGTCTCTCATTGCAACCCAATTAATAGTCATTGGCTTTCTTTCATTAAAATATATATACACACCTCACTTATATGAACGTAATGACAAATAGGAAATATCACTTTAGGAAAAGTGTTCACAAAAGTGATCTCAACTATTGCACAAATTATTATAGCATATATTACGTGCGCATAAATTGCTTTTTTTTGCAGTAGCACACCTGTATACGGATACGCAACACTATATTGCTATGAGTATTGGTTGTAGTTTAGGTAGTCAGGAGCGGTATCATCAACTACTTGTAAAAAAGTAAACGTGCAATAAAATGGTTTATTTGGAGTGTGGCCGCGTACATGTTTTGTAGGACGAACAGTTAATAAGGTGTACCGAGTACCGTACACATATTTATTTATGCATTATATTACGTCGTCGTTCGTTCGTATATATATCCCAACCTAAAGTATATAAAAAATGCATAACAATATTTACTATTACCGACACATAACGTCACTAAAGTTTATGCGTGTACCTAACCGTCAAATTTTATTTTATGATTATTACCCCCAATACACACATATTGTCATCTTGAAAATGTGAAGAGATGCAACTGTGCGCATTATTGTATGGAAAGGAAAAGGAAGGTCGTCCAGCCAGCCTTATACAACACGGCAGTTGTGGTAGCGCAGTCAGTGCAAAAAAATGTTAACAACAACGTAAACAAACGAAAAATGAGTTATAGATACAGATTTTTATGCGTTGCATGTACTTACTTAGGTAAGTTGAAAGAAGGTTAGCTGTGTGTTGTTGTATGCATTTTTTTATGTTAGCTATTTGCTAGACATAAAAATTATTATAAAGTTATGTAGCAGCGACTGTGGATGATGATGGTGAGAGATGGGATGGATCGATAATATGGGATTGGCTTTATTTAATGACGATAAGGAATTTCATATTTGGTCTCATTAATGTTTACATTGTAATCGAGGAAGAAGAATGATTATTTTTTTGAACCTTGCAATTTTCTAGGTCGCCACAGGTGGGCCATTGATGCAAAGAATACAAAGCAATATTTTTTTTATATCGTGAGCGTTTCCATTTTTGCAATGACAGTGGTTGGTATCCTGTTTGGTGACTGCTGACAAGAATTTGCTCTAAAAATACACAGGACCGACGAGGGGGTTGAAAACGAAAGTCATAAAGCAATAAAACTCGCGCAAAGGAGTCAATGAATAGCTCGCAGGTTTCTTTTCCTTTTATCATAGGAAATTTCTTTAAGGAACACCTGGATAAAAGTCAAAGCACTTAAGAAATAGGGCCAAACTGACGACTTTTGTGACTTGTCCAGTGAATGTTAAACTTTACGTTTGATTATCTCTGGAGATTTGCTACAAGGGTTTGTGTTTTTTATGATTGCTGGAATACCTTTTGAGTAAAAAGCATGCAATAAATGATTGTAACACTTTTTATCGAATGCTGCTGGATTTCTACCTGAAACGCTCATAAGGTCTGGTACGTGCTTGGGTAAATTTAGCAGCAGCCCTTTAGTAAGGATTACAAGCAGGGTGGTTAAAACTGGCATTTTAAACTTTATTATACCTATTTTTACTCATTCTCTTAATTTTACCCAGCATATCGTCTCCTCTCAGGCAATTCAAAACGCTTTCTAAATACAACTAACGTAAAGTAAAGTATTCAACAAGCGCAGAGTTTTTTTTCCTGATTCAGATCACTTCTTAGCCTCTCCTCAACTCACTCAGTCAGTTTTATTGCTTCAGGAAGCCAAAAGTTTGAGATGACGGGTTGAGCACAACAAAAAAAAGCAAAATGGTCCTTTATGAGTAAAATGCGTATAACATTTTTCTTACATTTTTGGTATACCTACGTGTCTTCTTTTTTTAGTAACTCACGCAATAAAGAAGGGTGAATCTTTCTTGTTTTTTTGTCTTATTTATTGTATCCTTTACTCCTTTATCCTTTACTTGTTCTTTTTTTGTGGAAAAGGTCAGTTTTTCACTCTCTCTCGTCTTTGTTAGTATTATTGTAATCCTAATTCCATTGCGACTTCTGTTGGTGGTAATAATCCAGTTGAAAAGTTGTTGGAAAGGAGGCTCTCTAGTTTATGATATGACGACGAGAGAATTTCTTGGAAGATTGTATAGTTTTTTTTTTGTGGAGAGAGTTACATTGAATTTGAGGAGTGCATAGGATGCACCAGAGAAAAAATGATGATAAAAAAATAAAGAATTTTGTTAAAGCATCATCTTTCCATTTTATCTGATAGGATTCATTTTGAAGCGGTGAAGTAGCAAATGCATTGTGCATTTTTTATATGCATCTCTCCAGTACGATTTTTGACTTGGATGGGAAAGCTTGTATTTTTCCAAATGGAAACACACGTTAATAGTTTATTTTTTCTTATGGTTGATTAAATCACGAAAAATTGTTTAAAATTGCATGTGTCGCTGGTCATATCGGCGTCCTCATAAATTTGTGGAAAAAGTGGCAGTGTGGTGGAGTGAATGTGGTGAATCTTGTGAAGATTTTAGTGAGATAAGTGTGGAGATGACCGCTCCTCTCTCTGATTCTCCCTCTCCACAAATATCAATTACGTCAGAGGCAAAGTATGAGATTAATCCAGCTTGTGTGTGTACGTTTTGTACTATATCAATTACCAAAATCATGATGCCATCATCATCATCTTTAAATTTATTCTGTAAGTGTGAACATGTCTCAATTTCTTTCTTGATTCGTTTAGCCAACTGGCGAATGTAAAAAATGTGTTTTGGGATTGAGCAATTGACTATCCCTGTGAATTGTTTCAATTTGGTTTGAATTAAATTTTGCACTGAATGAAATGCTTCAACTGTATTTTCATTTTTTAACTCTGGAGTGTCAACGACCATAATATTGATATCCTTACACTTATTGGCCCTTTTAGTCTTCTCCAGGTCAAATTTATTCAGCAAATCAGAGCGTGGACATATGTGTGCCTGTATTCGATCGACATGGCATGTTGAGCATGTACAAGATTCATTGTAACGAGATAAAAAGGGTTAAATTGGGTTAAATGATATTGTTATAGCGGTTTTTATAGTGTACGTTTGCTCAGCACACACAAACCACTGCACTGTGTCTGTAGTACTAATAATGTTATTAAATTCAATTTATCCTGATGCTGTTGTGAAACTGAACACACGAGATTGTCTCAATTGGTTGCTCTGCTCATACTCCTCGTGCGGAGTCCAGTTTAATTCATTCATAACAGTAACGATAATTTATTTGTTTGTGTGAGCAGTTAATTTGGACATATATGCAGTAGCAGGAGTGATATGATTTACTGCGAGACCACTTCAACGTCCACAATTAAACAGTGTGCTAAAGTAATGAATGCCGTAAAGTAATCATAAGTACGTATGAAAATTGAAAATGACTTAATTTTTACTAGTGGTGGCAATTACCAATCTTAAAAATTGGCTTAACTACTACGTAAAATTTTTAACTACTGCTAACATAAATACGTGAAACGTGGAGTATAAAAGCATGGTGTAAATTACGGAGGAACACGCTTCGTAAAATATTACGAGTTGAGACACTCGTTGCTGCGACATGTTGTACGGAACAAGGTTCATCTGATCATGTAACAATGCAAAAGTATTTATATTTCGTGTGTTCGTGTAAGGTTTTGTTGTGAGCTATGCAGCAGCAAAGGGAATAAAAAAAGCTCCGGATTTCAGTGGGGTAGCATACATTAGATAATTTACATTTTGCTCATCTCTTCGTTGTCTGCTCTGTCTTGATCTGAGCAGCTCCACTCTCACTGGCACTTCTTCATCTTGCTTTTTATTAGGGTTAAATAGTGCCATATGGACCCATTTGTCTGGCACGGATCACCTCGCTCAACATCTCAAAAAACATGTACACAAAATACATCCATCTTTTTCCTTACTTACCAAGTTGATATGTTTTGTAGTCGCGCACACACACACACACACACGTTTATATCCTGTAAGAGAAGTAGTATGTGAACATGATAGTGATGATGATGATGATACCAGAATTAAAGCGAGAGAGAAAGAGAGAAGAATGATGTTGGTTATCATCAACAAAATTTGGCTTATTAGCTATAGGCTTAGTACGCGTAGAGAGAGAGGAAAGATGAGAGAAAAAGTGAAGTCAAGCAAAAGTCACACACTCCCAGCAAGATGATTATGATGGCGATGGTGATGATGATGATGATGATCATGGCTGCTTAAAGACACGTTGTCAACTTTTTGCTCTTATTCAATTAGGAAAAAGTAGGATTAGGATTATTGCACGGAACAGCGTCAGTGGTTTAGGTTGTATAGTCAGTATGCATGCACGCATCGTTTCGAGTTAAAAAAAGCTGTGCAAAAAAAGTGTTGGAAAATTTAGAGAAAATCATGATGACTCTGTGTGCGAGCGCACTTTTTAATGATGTTACAATCTTTCATTCTTGAGCTTCTCCGTTGGAGGCAGGAAAATAAGAGTAAAATGCCAGCAAACATTCTTAGTTAAGAAATTTTTTTGTAAAATCATGTCTTCTTGAATGAGAAGGAAGAATTTTCTTTGAATTCCAGTCATTCCTCAATTTAATTTTGTCACAAGAGACGGAGTGGTGGGGAATGAAAAATAAAGCTGAGAATTTTCCCGTTTGGCAGTTTGATTTCCAAACACTGAATTTTTGCGCTTTAGCACAATCTGCAGAGCTGGTGAAGTGGTGAATAAGTTGCTTCAACTTTGTTGGCAAAAAACCGCAATTTATGTATCGTTGAATATGTGATCTTTTTTGTTTGTGAAGAATGTCAATCCTTCCAAAAACTTTTATTTTCACACACCTTTTCGTTTCTTGACTTTTCTGATAATAATGTAAACTCGTGGACTTTTTTTTACAATCATTCAGTAAATACGTCGCGTTCACTTCCTGGGCGTCTAAAATACTATATGTACCTATTTCTGTGTTTGCGTTTGAGCAAATATGTTTCAAGCCAAGATACCATCTCCCTCGCAATGACTGCATGAACTTGCGTCTCTGGGTGATAAAGTGATTTAATGAGCCCATTATCATGCGAAATGGCTAGCCAACATCATATAGCATCATCATCATCATCAACACAAATGTGTTAAAAAGCTGCCGAATAAACTATATAAGATCATTATAGTTCAATCAGACGTGCACACATACTCACACAAACAACCACACGCTTGCAGCATAATAAATGAGCAAGTTTATCCATAATTTACAACACTTACCATTACCTACATACTTCACATATATATATAATACGACGACGTGTTTTTTGCGTCTATCTTTGTAAATAAATTATTATGTAATGTATGAAAAAATGAGTGTTGTCGAGTTCAACAAAATAATGTTATGTGTGTAGGCCAGCAATTTCTTTGAAAGAGGGATAATGTATGAAGCTCTAAGTGAGTAATAATATTGTTATTATTATTGTGTGTGTGTGTAATGTAGTAAAAGGCGTAAAAAGTAATGGTTATTGCTTGAACATTTTCATATACTATTTCAACGCAATGTACACACACACAAGTACATATACTAAACATGAATGCACCTGCACCACCACATTGCTCGGCATCTCTTCTGATAAGCACATGAATAATGTGTTGTGTTTCTTCCGTAGCCTCCTGTTGAATATCATCAAGACATCTTCTTATTAGGTGTTTTATGATTATTGTTATTATTAACACAATAAAGAGGCATATTAAATTAAATTATGTTTACTTGCGGTTGCATTACAACAATTTTCACATACGCATTTTATATGAATCTTGTTTACAAGCGATTATCGAATATAATTGTTTTCTAAACATGTAGTTTGTTACTAAATGACCTTATTTCCTTCACGTTTGAGTCTTACAGAAAGACATTTAAATTGTCTCTGGTGCCGAGTCTCTGGAAGGAGATTAAAACATGTACCATAGTTAACAGTTTTGCGAGATTATCCTTCAAACAAATTATAATAATGATGGCTGAGCTAAAACTATAAGCATAGCTGCTTTTCCAAAACTTGTTACGTTTTTTTTGCTTGATTCTTATTTCTTCTTACGATCCGATCCAGAAAAAGGCTACCGCTTCTTATACAACGTTCCCATACACTTTACTTTTTTTGTGTAGTAGTGGCAGTTTCTTTGAATGTTTATAATAGGAGGAGCAATCAGTTTTCTTTGATACATTCCGACATTCGGAGCAGATGGAAGGTTCCTTGGTAAAAAAATATTAAACAACTCACACTGCATATTTTGAGGGTTCAAAAGTTTAGACAAAGCAGCATCTGAAGGATTCCGCCACGCAAAGCTGAGTAAACTGCACGGAAAATGTAGCCCATCGTAATCATCGGCACTTTTTTTTGCCAACATGTTTTGCAGCGTCTTTTATGAAATGAAGAATCCCCCCCCCCTTATATCACCTATCATTGGTTTCGTGTATTAATGAGAATATTGACAGACCAATGGAAACGACAACAAGCTCACCATTTCACTTGTGTGCATCTTTTTCAACTTTCCTCCATTCTGTTTCGGTACAGCATTTGGTAGAACTGCTCAGGTCAGTTGATCAATTGATACAGCACAAATACTGCTCAGGGAGCTCCGATAAACTAGGCAGTTGTCGCGTAATGACTTGATATTGTGGTAAATCGTCTGTTGGCGAACAGTGCACATTTCTACACATACAACGTGTTGTTTATTTTTTAACAGAAAATGAGTAATAATAGAAATAATAAGCAAACAAAGTCAGCAGCATCAGAATACGAGCATTCTTCTTGTTGGAGCAACTCTTCTTCTTATAACCTTTAAACCATAAGTGAACATACGTGTTTCTTTTCTCTCTCGTTTATGTATGTTTCGAGTTGTATGCGAGCAAAATACAAAGGCTGAGAATGTGTGTGTGTTCTCCCTCCTTTTTCCTTCTCACAATATTTTCTTCTATACTCATTTCATCCACATGGAAGTTTATCAAATCAAAAGAGCTCGACACAAGAAAAAGCAGCACGAGTAGTAGGCTGTGTGACGGGGAATATTATATTTGCATGTAGCATTTGATTAAATCAAAATAAACTCAGAGACTATCATATACCAACCAACGTCTTTTTTTTACTTGGGCGAAAAGAGTAAAGTCGGTAACTTTTGATAAAAAAAAGAAGAAGAGAGGAAACCCTACTCGTTTCTCTCTCCACACTCGTCCACACTGGATGTATGTTTTCTAGAATACAATAGTCCATTGTTGGACATCCTTGCATTCGAACAACATGAAAGATGCAACTGTTGAAAAGAGTGCGCACAATAACAGCAGCAGCAGGTTTGAAATAAAGCATTTCTTGCCTAATGGGTAAAAATGAGCATAAATGCTGTTCATGTTACCTACAACAAAGTAAGCATTTGTCTAATTCATGCAAGACACTTTGGTATCTTACTGACATGCTCAAATAGCCTATAAACTAGCTATCGTCATCATAATAATGGATGTAGAATGCGAGTTGAACGCAATGACTTCTTAGTGCCCATTAAGATCCAACAATTCGAACAAGAGTCAATGGAAAGAGTTTGTAAGTACAAGGATTCAAGTTTTTAAAATTATTATGAATGAGAAGGTTCTTTCTCTGGAACTAATTTGATTGCTTTCTTGCATTCTAATAGCCTCATAATCAGCATCCCTCTCTTGGTGGCTCATTGTCATCCGTCCTAAATAGTTGTAGTCGTTTGTTGTTATTGCCTTGTTATCATCACACGTTGTATATAAAATGGCTTGTTGAAGGTTGCACATAAAAAAGGAAGATTCACGTGTGTGATGTGATGATGATTTCGGCAAAAAAATAATGTCGGAATGCCGACATTGCCACACAGACAGGGTAAAAATTGGATAATTATGCTATTCCCACTCAATCGGAGGGATATTACGCATCTTAATTAATAACTTTGCGAACCAGTTTTTGGTCCGACTTCTGTCTGGCAGAATAATGAATGTATATGCACAATACTTAATCTCTTTGCATTTTCAATGTATGGTATGTGCAGTTCGGAAAAAAGTAAATACCGGAATATGTTATGATGTGAAATGTTGTTACTGTGCCGAGTTGCTGCTGCTACCGTTCTTGTTGCATAGCATGGCAGCATAAAGCATGTAGTTATTAGTTATAAAACTTGTAGTTTTTCATTGTTTGCTCATAGGGAACTTGTCATAACTCAAACTTGTTGTGTGTAAAATTGTACGCTTTCTTCTCTAGCACGTAGCAAGTCAAGGTATTTTTATACTAACATATTACCACCGGCTACCTCTTCTGTTCTGCCTAACTGACATCATCACAAAAAAAGTCACAACAAAACTGCATGATAGCATGCCTAACTCTACACACAATATACTTGTACACGGCTCGACGACCTGATTGTGAGCAGCATTTTGAATTTTCGTCTGTCTTCACTCAACTCACGCATTCAACAATACTTCACAGTAGGAACTCTCCTGCTCCTGCTTGCTCTGACCCTTATCATCACATTCTTATATATTTTTCTATCAAAAAGGTGGGTAGAGGTTGAATATTGAGTAAATATAATATTGCCAATTCGTTAGTGTCACGGACAGACTCTTGTGTTGGTTTTGATGATTTGATGATAACGCAAAAAAATATACATGCATAGAGGCAGTAAACAAACAAAAAGAACAAAATGTGTGTGTACGGTTAAACATGAATGGCTTTTTTTGTGTTGTATATTTTTGGAGTACCACATATTCAAAGGTTTGTTGACTGAAAAAAAAGATTGCATGACATCTCATGCTGTTAATTCTGCTAGATCCGGATCAGGAATTCGCAACTTGGTAGCAGAGTTGTGAAATCCTTTTGTTTTTTTACTTACCTAATTGCTGCTAAAGAGGGATTGGGAAATATCATCAGCAACAGAACCACCAAGTTTCTTTCTGTATGTTAAAATTGATTGTTTTTTTCTGTCGGTGAATAACTAATTACCCAAGTAGGTGTGCTTACTTTTAAATGCCGTTAGTAAAGGAAAAAACGGAGACTCTTAAAATAGCTTTAGTTGTGAAAATTGGGAATGAGATCAAAACAGTTCATTGAATTGTAAAAATCTCTGTACATTCTTTGAAGAAAATAAATTCTCCGCATTTTTTTCAGATGCTTGTCTTGCATGCGTATTTACAATTGACAGGGAATACACTAAACTTCGAAGTGTCAATTCTTCAGCCACATTTGATGTGTTTATAGGTATTTCGTTTCATACAGGTTATTCCGTAAAGTTGACAATTTGACAAAAAATCATACTGAAAAACTGTTATGTCGAATTAACACTGATAGTGATCAGTCTGATTTTAATGAAACGCTCTGTGCTATTCCCACCCTGTCTTTTTGTCGATGAATTTGCACATTTACACTAAAATGCATTTATCACAGAGTGTAATGACGGCTTTTCCTGAATGAAAACAATGCTGGTAGGCAGAGGGAACATATTTAGCACAGTGGTAATTGCCAGGAAGGAATCGACGCTTTTGCCTACTTGAGAAAAATATAGCTTTCATTGAATCAAGTATAATGCAGCAGCAGCTGCTATGTTGCTCTATTACGATGATAGGAACGAGAACGAAACATTATCATCATCAAATTTCATTAACAATTTTGCCCCGAGCCAAGAGATTATATGGCTGGCTTTTCAGGAACAATTCATTCCTTGCTTCGTCGTTCTGTTATTATTCATGCAAAATATTTATCCGTCATACAGTAAGATAGAATGCACGTTAAGATAGCATATGTGAACATTATACTCTTGGTTGTCTTACAATTTTGTAGAATTGCGATATACTCAAGCTGAAACTTTCCAATAATGATAAAGCGGAAGAAGGTAAAAATGAAAAAGAAGAAGAAGAAAAAAACGAATGAAGAGGAATTGAATTTACGCTGTGGTATTAGCCAAATAACAAAAAATAAAACTCTTAAAGCTGCATTTTTTTCTTAACGTAACGTATCATACGTCTTTTAGCATTAGCTTGATCGTTTAGTTTAGTTTCATCATTATCAGCTTAATCAATCTCCTTTTTCTCTCCTCGACAGAGAGAAAAACTGTATTTTTGCAAAAACCAGATAAAAAAAGGTTGGCTAGACTGCTAGACTCTTAGTAATTACTTGTGCGTTAGTTTAACCTGAACTTTGCTCCACTCCGTTCATTCAATCAATTTTTATTTATTCCAACAACCAAGCTGGCAGACAAGGCATATACCTCTACGTTTCTTTGATGATGGTGTGAATGTGATTGCTGACTTGATCAGCAAAAGTGATAATTTGATGTTTAAGCAAACGCTTAGTTTTATGGGCACACGAACAGAGGCCAAGTTAACTTTGACATTTGAAAGATGTGTTGGTGCAAGTAAAGCATTATCATTATTGGAACGTGTGTGGATCGATTTCAATCGAGTAGTTTTACTCCATTGAACAGCTGCAAGCTGCATCTTCATGTAAAAGAATGAATATTGATGTATTTTGGTGGAGGAAGATGCATACAGTTGTAATATGTTAATTTCATGTTAAAAAAGTAACAATGTACAGTAATCAAGTAAATAATGCAGCATTCCGTCATTCGTTGGCAAACTTTTATCCGTCCATTTCTATTCGACTCTTAACATAATAGGCTGGCTGGTGGCTAGTTAGCGTAGTATCCTGCCAAAAAACACTGACCACCTGTACGTATAACCCAAATAGTACGTTGCTTTTTAAGACAAGAGACAACAACAAAAGAAATTCTCAGGACGTATTGCTTCCCCTTTCGATCGATGCAGTGGGTACAACGGCAGGGTAGACTAATTGAAAAATTAGCATTCTAATTTGATCCAGTCTTATATGTACTTGCTACATTAGTCATGCTAGAAATATTCACGTGTTATCCTATATATGCTTACCATATTATGAGCATGATATGCGGTGTCATTATCATCGTGTTCATTGATGTTCTGATTCTACTACAAATTTCACACTTGTTGATGATGTTCTGCACTTTTGAAGTATACTCAAGTTTACAAAGAAAAAAATATATATAAGTTAAGATCAAAACTAATTGAAGTCCTACTTCCGTTCTGCCCAATCATTTCTTTTCTTTGATTTGCCAAGAAAACTGATTCATTAATACTAGTGTGGATGCCGTTTCTAGATCTTACAGCAACTGAAGAAACTTCTCACCTGGCTTGGTTCTGTGTGTGTGAGAATCAACCTTATTAACTTGAAATCAGATCCCGGGATCTTGTACGCTTTTGCTAGTCATTATGATTACGAACAAGTTTAAAACGTACACCCACCACCAACAACAACAGCACACACCTCACTTTATCTTATAAGTTCATAAGTTATATCCTACATGACTTGTATGTATGTAGTTTGTAAATGTATCTGCTATACGCACTTGCACTTGTATATAAAAACCTGTCGGTCATCCAATTGTTTTTTTTCCTAAGCAGCAGCATCAGTAGCTAAATTATCTGAATGATATTAGCTAAAGCATATCTAATTACCACACACGTTTCTGCTCAAGATTTTTGCTTGCATTGCTGTTGTTGATCCATTTTTGATAAAAAGTCTCGAGGTTGCTCTGTGGCTTTGTATCAGTTTTATCCATCATAATTGCAGAGATGATCGTCTCTCTACTCTTCTCTGATGGATGCTGTTGTGAAAAAATGAAACTTCCTTGCCATTTTTCATACTTTTGTTTAAATCCTTATCGAAATGAAACAATGTTGCTATCATGTACAAGTACATTGAAACATGCAGAAATCACGTGGTTTGATTCTAACGGGCTTGAAACAGGGTACAAAATAACGGAAAATACATTCCAACATTTGGACGGATTAAATGTATAATTGGTCCATTATAAATTAACGTAATTAATAATATTTTATGAACCAATTAGCACAACAGTCAAGTTCATATTTTGTCCTCCACACAACTGCAAACAACCTACACATATAAATAGCACTAGGCCCCACCCATATGGCATGACTCGCAAGTGTGGGTCCAACTTGAAGAGGAACCAATAGCTGTGCAAGCAGTTAAAAATGATTGATTGCTCCATCCAACCGTGACAGTATACTTTTCTTGCATGCACCAACTCAAGCTGTCCACTATATGTTAAGAAAACGTAGATTCGAGTTGCATACGTTAGAGAGTCTTGTCGAGTATGGGTCGTCTGATTGTGAGATGGATTGAACATCTTGGTTCCCCGTTTATATTATAAGTATACTTTGTATCTACCTTCCTTCATTATTATTCTACCTATCATATCGCATCTCCCATTTCTAGCCACAAGGCAAAAAAGCCCACGTTTTCTTCTCGGCGTCTTTCTTTCATGTAAGGAAACAAAGTTAATATGCATATTTATATGCATCGCGTAGCATTGTTTGTGAATGGTTTTTATTTTTTGGATAAGAAAAGGCGAAGCTCGTGACAGACCAGTTTAAAGTTTGAAAAGTGTATTATTATTTTTTACCTATATCACTTTTCTCGCCTCCTTTCATTACGCTGAGATTGCGGTTCCATTATGAATGATACACAACTTCCACAAGCCATAACATTCGAATTTATCTACTTTCTCTCGGCTCAGGTTACGAGGTACACATTTGCAGTAGTTATATTGCTACTTATAGTTGTCATTATTCACTTGTGTCGTCGTCTCATCCATTTGTTCATAATATATTTGTAAATAAAATCGTAATTTCCAAAGTCCTGACACAACAACAACAACAACAAAACTTCATACATCTGCTCATCGTTTCATTAATCCTCTTGAGACGTATACACAACTCTACAGAAAGTTAATCCATTGTGTCATTTTTACAATCAATGAGTTCACTAAACATGCAATTTATATTTTATCTAATCCCTTGTAAAGCTTCCATGCAAAAAAATGAATATTTACCAGATTAGCGTCACAAAGATTAAAGATTATGAGAACTGCAATTATAATGCGAACAGTTAGAACTTCAGCATGCGCAGCAATGTTTCTTCATATATCACTCTAGTACGCTTCAACGCTAGGTACCCAATTTTCCATTACCAACAATTATTATGGTATTATAAATAAATGTTTTGTTCATCTTCTATTTTCATAAACTTTTATTTATAAAAAAATTGAAGCAATAACGCAAAAATGATGTACTAACTTTGCTTTGTGCAACATTTGCAAGTGGAGTGGATTCGTGGCATGTGTACCTATTCGTAAAGTTTAGGCTAGAGACAAGATCATAAAAACGGACCTTTATCTTTTATTTTTGGTTCAATTTATTTCTTAATCCCAACTACAACATTACGTAAAACGTTTTGAGATCTCAAGACGGCGTCATACTTTATAGTTGCTTAAATATATGTAGTTATATAATCGAGTATGATAATCCCACACTTGCGCGGTGGCAAAAAGCAAAGCTATTACATTAATCCTTTTCTTCCTTGTCGAATTACTCGGAACTCGTTTTCCACTTTTTTTTCTCTGGTCCGATTAAAAGGCATTTAGACACACTTTTGTTTGTTTTAACGGCTTACGGCTTTGTTGCGTATTCTGTAGAGTGATGTGCGTGGGGATGTAATGTTTAGATCGGTAATTTTCCTGTGATTTGAGTAAATACATGTTTTTCTCACCTATAATTTAGGAGTTTACAGTAATTCTGAAAAAGCTGTTTGTTTAAAAGTGGTTTTTATGTTTAAAAAAAGCGATAGTGTATATTATACGCAATCTCGAATTGGCGCATGCAAAAATATGAATGTGTGTGTGTGTGTGTGCGAAACGGTTTGACCTGACTTGACGGACAGTTTTGACAGCTCTTTTTCTAGATTTTCAGGATTCTATTTAGGTACAAGATGGTTTGAAGGCTGCAGTAGAAAATAATATGCATACATTTTAATTGAACTTGAAACTGGTATTTATCTGTGCGTTGTGCGTAAAAGGATGCATTGTATATATGCGAGCATTGTACTTGCGTCGATATAACATGCCTCCACACACTTTACCACTGTTACTTACACTGTTTCTCTATAAAGCTAGAAGAAAAAGGAGTCGGTTGACTGCGTGGGAAATTACTTAATTGCATATTTGTGTCTGAATAATAATAGTAATATCCAATGTTTTGAAATTAGATTGACTGCAATTACGGATCAGTTAGGTGTAGATTATTTTTCATTCTGCCGTTTTCACCCCGCGCATGCAGTATGGCATGAACTACTACGGATCATAATTTTCACGAGTCTGTTCAAAATGTCGAGGTGTCCCGTGCCGCCGTGCTATTTTTGATTAGTTATGATGTTAAGATTTTGAAGCTAAACGTGAGCTGCGAATGTTTGCAGGACAAGCTAATAATAGAGTACGGCAGTGCATTGGGTTATGACTGCATATTATAATTTTAAACAGTTTTGTTGGTCGATTGTCCATCGCATGCATGTGAGTCCGATGTACAATTTATGTTTATGCTTTGGCAGGCCTTTGTAGTATCTACAACAATTGGTAATACAATTACTGCTACTACCAAAGTATGCTAGTTGCAGTTGCATTTTGTATACAACTGTACAAATAAAATAGATCATAAAATAGTGCATTTTTCAGCTACAATATTTACTGGCAACAGTCAGTCAGTTCTAGCAGACTATTTTTACATTGCAGTTTTGCCAATCGCAAAAATTGGTGCAAACAAATGGCACACAGTTTTTGGTTAAAAGTCTAAATAAATTGGCCAACTGTTATAGACGGATAGAATGACAGCCGACAGGTGCCCATAATTTTCATTACACTGTGCACATAGGTAATTATTGTCACTAACAAAAGACGACTGAAAGATGAACAAGTAATACTAGTACATAAACTAGTGACAAACGTCATTTCTTGTTCACGGGAAATCAATTTTCCTACCAGAGAGATACAATTTTTTAACATTTGTGATAAATGTGCTCTCCTCGAGTCCATGTACCAGATTAAAGTAGGCTACTATTCATTTATAAGTTATAAGCACCTCCTACATGTATTTTGTTTGGTATTTCTGTAAAAAAATGTCAGAGTATTTATGATGACATTTCGTTTTATGAACATGTATGCTACACTTTACACCTCCCACTACCATCATCATCATCGTCATCTCATCACCGACACAGCATATAAATACGGCTGTTTTTTTATATACTTTACTATTCTGTGAATATGATTTGGGCTTGTGCTAGTATTCGGTATTGGCATTATTGGCAAATGACAGAATCATAATATTGAAGCGAGTTTAAGATGATCGTGTGGTGATGATGACGAGCCGCGACGATAACTTTTACTTCATACTACTATTATTATGACCCATTTTATACTACTATTATTGAAACTTTAACACAAGCACGCATATGCTTATATTCCCCAACTTGAAATATGTATACAAGCCGATGTGATTATTATATTCTCCTGCATGTATGTATAATAAACATTAAGCACCTTACTATAACGGTTTATTATATGGACTTTAACTCGAATTTTATAGTCGTTTTATTACATGTATCGTTACATAAAAAATACTTACGAATGATGTGGTTAAATATATTGGTAAAAGAGGTAGACTACTTGCTATATAGCATTAATGCTACATTGAATATTGCAAGTGAATGCGAAAAAAATTGGTATTAAGTTTGATATAAAATTCCAGTAAAGTGTATGTTAGGTATATAAACAAGGTATTTGTGATTTGAACAAGATTGAGCTGATATCGTATATCGATATACCAGAAAAAAATAAATAAACTTGCAATGAATTCAATGAGAGAGCTTGCTTCAACCCCTTTCGCCATTTCTCACTACATAATAATCGACATAGCTCTAAATGCACTTGTCTCAGGTTTGAGTAGACAATAAAAATGCAGAGCTGTAAACCAGAGTATTTACAATTTACTACTATGCAGAACGCATATACATTCGTAATAGTAAAGTAAGTACTCTCTCACCACCGCACCACCACCGAGAAAGACAAGAATGTGTAGTGCAGAGTAGTTGAAAGAAAAGAATAATGATGATGATTTGACGATTATGATTATGGTTTGTTTGGGTTTCAGTTCGGGTAGGTCACTGTGCGCTCGTACAGTTTTTATGTCGACGAAAAAAAGACACTTTAATTTTTTACTGGCTCTTTCAAGGTTAGCTATATATTTTTACAAGTCAACATTGAACTGCATAAAATGGGTAATGAACTGTGAGCACATACATACCTTTCTTTAAGATTGAGAGAAGTAGTACTCCACCAGAAACAGTTATAAATTGGAATTGGAATGCAAATGCATTCGTGCTATATATATTGCTGATGGCAGTTTCTGAATGAGTTATAGCGAAGAGTAACGTAATCAGATTAGACGGGGTGAGATTAGTAGATTAATGGAAGACCTGGGTTTTTCATTTATACAATAATGTAGTAGAATGATTACTGCTGTTGATGTTGTTGATGGATGTCCTGAGAAAAAAAATTATACCTGTCTAGGTATACTCTTTTTTATGGAGGATCTATCTTGTAACGTAAAAAGGTGCAATCACACTACTACTCCTAGAGCTTTCAAAAGTTAATATATTAATAATAAAAGCTGATAAGATTATGTTTCTTTTAAATGTATGACCATGTTTAGCCTAAATTATGGTATCAGCTGCGTTTATCAAAAAAACGGCTACACACTTTTTTGATGCATAAATCACGTTTCATTTTTAATCATTGCACAAAAACTCAATGAGTACAAAAATCCATATCATGCTTTTTAAAGTTTTGTACACTGTAAAATTGTAAAAAAATGTATTTTAAAGGTGAAGAGGACTTTATAATATATTATGCATATATGTATAGTTAACCGAGAGAGGTTAATCGGAGAAGGGGATCAAGTGATAAAAAAATGTACACGATGCGCGATGATGTGTACATCACACACAGAGAATGCGGAGCAGCAAAGTGAGGATATGAAAAATAATTTTTAACGGTAGGATAACTACAAGAATTATTATTATTATTTCCTTCCTCTGTAGACTGTCTTAATTACCGTCTCACAGCAGAAGAAGAGCAAGTGCAAAAGGCTGAGCAAGCTAGTATGCGTGAGTGTGTACATGGCTGCATGGCTTGTTTGACGACTTAATCCGTTCTTCGCAGACAAACCCCAAGTTTCCCGATTTGATACTGAACTACTTGTAGCGCAGTACTGAATACACTTGAACTTTCAGATTCATATAAGTGATCACAGAGCACCTATAAAAAGACGTGAATATATATACATTTGGTATGCACACACGCACAAAAGCAGACAAGATGTCTTCAATTTTTATTTCAATTCAAATTTTTTAAACCTCTGATAATTACTTTATCAAATATTTTACTGCTCTCTTTTTCTCGCCATAAAATTTCCAAGTTTTTTAAATAAATTCACTCAACACAAAATACAACACACTGCTGTAATTATAGTAAGAAATAACCTAACTATACTTTACTTTTGCTTAAGATCGATAAGCATTGGAATAAATATATGGTGTGTTATATTGCTCTCAATGTAATGTACAAGTGCAACTGATACTCGCGGGTAGGGGCAATCAAACATAAATCACATATTAATTTTTAATTGTACACCTTTTTCTACCTACTTGCTGTCTGAAATTAAAATGTTTGCATTTCATTTGCACTTGACTTGAGTGCTCCATAAAATGATATAATCATATGATTGAGCTAAATCACACACTATAACAAAATATCCATATACCTAGTTTATAGCGCCGCCGCCACAACCGCTTCGCCGTACAATATTTTAATTGATCTCGTGAGTAGCTTGTATGATGATTCCTTAAAAAAGTCATAAACACTTTTATATGCGTGTAGACTTTTCTTTTTTTATGAAGTTATGCTGTTGACAGTAGCAAATGTATAGACAACCACTTTTAATTGCTGCCATCATCATCCGCGCAAAAAAAAAGTAGCGAGAAAGAGAGAAGTATCATTAATTAAACTGTTATTAAGCATTTTAATGGTAATACACAAGTAGTAACTTGTAACAATGTTTGTATAGCGGATTATTATGATATGATTAAGATATTTTTCTTCTTTTTTTTATGCCATGTTTAAGATGGCAGCTTTTTTTATGGATTGCTATGTCTGTTGTGTGCAAAAGGTGCAGACAGAAAGGAGCCAAAATGATTATGATAAAAAATTTAAATAAGGTAAATGATAATTGATGATTATGCTCAAGTTTGGTTCGACACGCGCGTTATACGGGGGCGATATATATAATGGAGTCGAGTGCCTACCTAGAAATAGAATTTTTATAGACGTCATTACTACTAGGCCATCAATTAAACGCAAAAAATTGTAATTAATAGAGGGCCATTAATTTTTTAAGTGTGTTTTAATTTTTTATAGACTTTTAATTGGTCGAGGTGCTAATTATGCTTTTCTCTTAGAAAGATCTTGTGGCTTTTACTTTATCCTTTTCTCATTTATCCCAATTTCGCCCATTTTTCTATGCGGTAGGTTGTTCATAATATTACTTGTAAATTTAATTTAATTTTGTAATTTTTCTACCACAAAACTGATCCATTTTCTTCAGGCATTTATTATGAACCATGTGAACTATATGTAAACAGAACGCACTCCGAATATTAAACACCCCCACCACCTGCGTAGAGAAATGCATATTCATTGAATTGGGAATCATGTAGCTTGAAATTATTCTGTCAATCAAATCCCGTTTCTCATCCAGTTGATAAGCTTCTTTTACCACGCCCATATGAATCATGTTGTAATTCTTTATCTATATATTTCACCGTTTAAAAGAATCTAGTTTGAAAATATAAACATCTTACCGCAAATATTATTGTGGCAACACCAATAAAGTTCATTACCACCAACAATCATCAGCGTAGGGAAAAAAGAATCCCCTGAAAAGTTATGAAAACAATCCGCTTTGTTTTTAATTTTACGTTCTTTTTAGTTTATTTTTTTTGGCGTGTAAAAATATTACGATGAAATCAGAGTAAGGAGAGGTAATGTGTGCTTCTAATTGTGTGAATATTTCCGTAAGGACACAAAATCAGCGCGCACACCACACTGGAATTGTTCATTTAAATCATAAATCAAAATTGCACGGCATGGTCAGTACCGAAATTGTCGTTTCTTTTAAATTAAATAAAAATATATTAATTTTTTTAAACTAGTTTCAATATCTTCAAAAGGTCGTAGTAATAAAATAAAAGCAAAGTAAATGAGTAGGAGAAATGAATATAGGAATAATATTTGTTGTGTGGGAATCTTATGAGCTTTAAAAAGCCTGGACTCCTCCTCGAGCTACACTTTAATAGTTTATTATTATTTTACAGTTCACGACTTTGCTTGCTCATGTCTGCCACCCGCTGCGTTACAACAAATTTGCGGATCGTAGTTTTATAACTTCAAATACAAAGCTGAGGTGATACTATGAATAACTATTTATCTTTTACCAAGGCATGCATCATGCTGTCCACTCCAAACCATACTATTTATCGCCACATTAGAGTTTTTATGTGCAAATTTTTTTATAAAGGTCATTTATTAAAGGGGGATGATATTCCTACATCCTACCACTTTCAGTTGGTTGGTTTGTTCAAACATACCTAAACACATTTTCTATATATCTGCATGCATTATGGAACTGCATCTATACAGCAGGAAGATAACATTAATTAGTTTCCTATTGTCCCGGTCTTGTTATTGTATTGCAGTATAATGAGTGCAGGAGTGAATTAATTAGGGGAGTTGCATTCAGATTGCACTTGGCCATTGCAAAATCCATGAATACTACAGACAACAGATACAAACATGTAGTGGATGAGAACGAGCATTCTTTGCAGCAACATTTTTAGTGCAGCTCAACTTATTATGTTAATCAGGATAGCATATGTCTCGGAGGCATGTATGATGAACCGGTAGGCATTATCCAACAAATATAAGTGAGTGTTACACTAAACCACATATAATTAAATCAGCTTCCGGTTGCTTGATCTGCTATCCTGTCGTCATCCGAACATGAATGCTTTGGCAAGCAACCGTCGTGCCGGCTGTGACGGAGACTTGAATTGAAATTGTGCCTGTCTACAAATACAACTTGTGAGCATATTTAAACATTGCATGTTAGCCTACAATCCTCTGTTCTTATCCTTTATTAATAAGCACTACAACAACCTTAAAAGTACGGGGTAATGTAAGAAAGTCTAATCAATCAATAGGGAACGTCAATAAAACACAGAACATGGGAACGTTAGAAGAGCTTTTGAAAATCATGGAACAAAATGAGAAAAGAATATACAACGCTACTCCATTGCTGAGTAAACTCTAGTTAAAATAATAAATACTCTTTCACATTGTCGTTGGTACGTTTGGTCGGAATGCTGCAAAAGCTAAGCCATCCCCATTTTTTACGCACACCTCTACATTTGAATCGTAACACTCATTTCGGCACATTTGTGCATAATAATGAAATAGGTCCGTGCACAGGAGCAATAATCAAGGAGGCCCACACAACAACCGAGAATAATAATAATCATATTTACTCACATCAGCAAAATATATAAACCTATTCTCTTATGCACAACCCTTTTTTAATCAATATTCATTCTATATTCTCTCTCTCTCCTCCAAAACAAAGCGACCCGAAATGCAAAGCCGCCAGAACTTGCTTCTCTCTCTGATCGTCCGTCGGTGTTGTTTTCCTCAAGTTTGTTCGTTCAACTACTCGTTTCATTAAACCAAAAAGTCAGGTAATTTATAATCCAGGTGTACGCTGCTACTCCTAGAGTACCTCAATATGTGTGCGTATTCTTCTCTCGGGACTCGGCAGTAGTCAAGTTGGCAAGTTATGATCGACATGCTACACTTATGATGCACACCTTTCGTATAATATGCACTACTACTACTCCCTCTCCGCAAAATTAATAAGAGACCTGCTCAATAATTCCTTGCTAGTGAAACTTAAATTAGAGCATCGAGAGAGCAAGCATTTTGTGTATAATTGAAGGAAGCCGCATATAAGGCTTCTTTCGCATCATTATAGTACATGCATATAAAATATAATATGCATTTATTTATAAGTTTTAAGCAAGATTTATGCACAAGTATAAAATTTATGTGGAGAGCTCATTCAAATTCATTTACTTGGTTATGATTTCCAAGTTGGCGGTAACTTTTGAGAACAAAGGAAAAAAATTAGTGCAATTACTACCTGGTAGTCTTTGAAATAATTATTCTAATCAAGCAGTTATTAAATCCACAGGTGTGGCATATGCCTACCTATACATGCTTTGAATTTTAAACTGAACTGAAATTGCAAACAGTGCTCATATTGGCGACAAAAAAATCAGTAAGATTATTAATATTATTAAATTAATATACTTCACCTTTACAAGCATTTTAAAATGCAGTAGCAAACTGCACACACGCGGTTGTTGTAAATTGCGAAAACTGATTTTAACAAAGTTTTAATCAATCCCTCCGGCAAAAAAATACAACAGCAGCACAGTTACAATTTCACAATCGTGGAGAAAATAGGGAATCTTTGATGATAGTGTGGTGATATCTTATAAGTTTATTTTATCATATCCTTCTGGCTCTGTCTGACTATTAGAATCTGTTGCAAAATATCAAACTGATTTTTTCTAATGGTAGGTTAAGTGATGGCTGTGAGAAAGTTTCCTCCTCTTTTACCAGTTCTCGTTCATATTCTCGTTTCTCTTCCCTATTTACTTTTTGTTGCTGTAAAAATTGTTCTATTTATTTTATAAAATTGTGTATACATCTTCACGTGAGGCACCACCACCACCGCACCGGCACGTTGAGCAAGTCGCTTGTCAGACTCGATCAAAATATTTTATTTTTTGAATGAACAAGAGCGAAACGGAAGGAACCATACCGAGAGCTCTTTATTTACGCTCGGAGTTTTCAAGGTAAAGCGATCATCCTGATTATTATATTTTTTTCACGTGATTGTGATTCGTATATGTACCGTGTGGAAATGGAATTGAAAGGTAGCAATTATATACAGTTAGTTTACAATGTGCGTCTAGGCAGGCGTCTTGCAGAGAGATGCATCACAGAAAAATAGAGAATGTAGTGGGTAAGTAGAACTGACAAGTAGAGTGGCAGCTGTTGGCAGCAATCTACATAAAAATGCCGGCATTTTCATAATTGCAAACACTATTTTTTGCGCACATCACTTGGGGGAGTTTAAATTTTAAAATACAACTACAGATGTGGATCGTTTGTACACATTTGTGTACAACCCTGACATGACTGTATACTTACCTATTCGTCATTGCGCAACTTTTGGAAAATTAGTCAAGCAATCATAATAATTTGACGACTGCATTCACTGGGTTTTGGTGATGTTGTATGACGTATTTTATAGTACATGTCACTCTGACTGACTCATCTTCATTACAACTTACGTCGAATATTCTGTATATCGGGTTGTTGGAAGTTGGAATCCTCTTGTTTGATCCAGGCAAATAGTCTTTCTCGCGTAGATTGTAGATAGCATGGGGTGTCCCTGTCACTGCGCTATATTTACAAAACTCTAGACAACTGTCGGCATACATCATACTTACTTATATGGATTATAGGTGTGTATGCATGCATATAGGTATATATAAGTTTCGTAGTATTGTCCGTCACTCGAATATATACTGCTATTCCATTTGATCCACCTCTTTGAGCACACACACCGAGCGAAAAAAAAGTTGTATTTGTACAAGTGGTAAACAAGGAAATCCCTGTAATTCCCAAGATAAATACAGAATATTTATCTGTCTACTCGACTGAAGGGAAAATGTCTCTCTGTCTCTCTTGGTTCTTTGGCTGTTGCAATAAGTTAAAATTGAAAAGTTTTTAGCTGATTGGAAAACTTTTGGGTAGAGTAAAGGGGCTCACCCGAAAAAAAAACAAACTACGACTACTACTTATATACAGTGGAATATATATTGAATTTAAGTTTTTGAATAAATGCAAAAACTAAGCCAAAACCACGAAAAAAAAACTTGAGATTGATTAGGTTCACAAGATTGTTGGTTCAACTTACCTTTAATATATATTACATTAGACCTCCACCAAAGTAAAATTTCATTTTTGTTTCCATCAGTCAAATGATTTGAAATGTATTTTCACCTTTCCCGCAAACCAAAGCTGTAAAAGAAAATGGATGTACATTTTGTTTGGAAAAATCCACCTCGATACGAATATTTATAAAAAATATTGTTTTTGCACTAATATTATTAAACATGTGGAGGAAATGGTGTTCCTATTACAACACTCATGAGGAAATGCATGATAGTTTGGAATCCTTCGGAATCGCAAGTTTTTACCCCTGCCCATACTTTTGCATTCCTCTTATTTACTTATTTCTCTTATGTTATTGAAAAGAGCTTTCTTTTTTTCCAACTTGTATTTTTTTCCTTCTCATTCTGATCTGATAGACATTCTTCGAAAAGGACTATATAAGTATGACATACAGTACACCTATACCGAAAGAGATTCTTCAATCCTCCTCCTTCCATCAATTTTATCCATCAAGCCAAAAACTTTTCCCACATTTTTTTTCAAGTCTTGTTGCTCTTGAAACTCAATTCCATTTCCATTGCTGCTCGATTTTCTTTTTTTATATATAGAAGTACTGCTGGAATGTTTAGCAAAGACTCACTACGATAATGTGAATATATACCTATACATCTATCTCTGTTACAAATAACACACATATATAATTCGTGGGCATACGAGTTTACGAAATACAAGTGAACATACAACATATCATATTATGCATGTAAGTAAATTCTCGAGTCGGATTCCACTAATACTTGGACTTTGTCATCGTCTTTCTTCTTCATATCATCATTTTTTTTTCTTCTTGTGACTGACGATGAGATAGGGAATAATACAAATAGAATGCAAACTTGTTATATGGGACAAAGTGCTTGGAGAGAGACAGAAGAAGACAAATCATTGAATTTTCTCTTTTTCTGGCTCATATCATATCATATTAGAACGTAAACGTAGTGGATGGATGAATCGCAGAGTAGAAGATGGAAAAGAAAAAAAAAGTAGTGCAAAGAGTGCAGTGGACTTAAGTCGTCATGAATTCCTTTTCCATTTTTTTTCTTCTTATCCTCTGTTCTGGTAACGTTGCAGTTCAATGCTAGCCTTTTTTCCCTTTTCTTTTTTACTTATTTCTTTCTTATTTCTTGTTGATAAATAAGACACCTCTTCACAAGAAGAAGAAAAAGTTATTTCTTAGCGAGATACTAGCGTCAACGAAAATGATAGGAAAAAATGGTAGATTCGTGAAATAGGTTGTTTCGCTGTAGTCTTTTTTTTCGTTCGTAAATACAAACATCTTCCATGATTATTTGCTCGTTTGTCAAAAGACGCGCGCGCTCCTGTAATATACTCACATGTGTAAGATTAAATGGAGAGAAAATACAAGAAGATATATAAGAAGGGTATAATGGCTGACTTTTTATCAGAAAGCCAAAGTAACAGAGACGAGAAGGGCAAAAATGTAAAATAGTTTTGTGTTCATTCATTGACTTGTTCAGCAGAACGGCACAAACAGTCTGTCTGTACATCTCTACCTGGTGGAATTTATATATTTTGCTGCCTTTATGAATGGCATTGTGGACAAGAAGGGTCCTTTTTCTTCCTTTCCGAGTAAAGAAAAAGGTTAGGAGTAGCTCAGGTCGCCATTTAAAACATGATACATGGTACACCCCTCTTGCAAGTTGCAATGGTGCTCTTGCGTCCTTTTGATACATTCTTTAAAAGTAGCAACAATTTCGCTCGTATGATAACTGTCTATTAAGTAATTGATGTAGATATATAAAATATAGACATGCAAAGTAGCAAAGCGACAAAGTATTCAGAATAATAATGGACTGAGTTAACTACCTGACGGATAATAATACATTAAAGTGAAATGACAACAGGGAAAATTCATCGATACGAGACTGTCTGGCTGGTCGGCTTTGTGTACAGTCGGATTGTCTGCTTTTAATGATGATGGCGACGCAGGAGACATCTCAGTATTCGAGCATGTCTCTCTGTGCTTCCTGTTTAAATTTAAATCAACAACACATATTTATTCACCACCCCTTCCAAATGATGATGTGATCGAATTTCCAGAGTACGATAATGATGACTCATCATCGTTTATGTATTCATACAAAGTATTCATGCATGCCACAACGTTCCTCTTCTTCTCTTCTCTCTGTCTGTTTGATTTGTTGCGTTATAGACAATCCATTCGATTTTGCATCCCCTCTCACTACACATTATACTCCAAACTAAAATAGTTATGTTAAACGTAAAACTTATATACGTTATAGGGTCCACAACCGTCATGTTTCTCACAGAATATGATAAACATTGCTCTCATGCTTTTGTACTCTCTGCACACACACACACCATCATTTCCCTTTGGGAATAACGTGTAAAACTATAATACTTGAACGTGCATATATGAACCAAGTGAGGTAAAATGTTAGCTGCTGCATTTAAACAAGTGGGCTGGTTTGTTCTCTGTTTGTCTCGAGAAAAGAAAAAAAAATTTCCTTGCTTGCCCCTTCCTTTTTCCTTTTCCTCTTTGGAACTTGTATATCTTTTTCATCTTTCGCAGCGAGTGACAGGATAAAAACAGACGTGCAACCTAAATGAAGTGACTGACTAGTGCACAAAGAGAAGAGAAAATGCAATCAGTGGATTGGACTTTCTCTCTCGTCGACGCGACGGAGAGGAGGAAACATGCAAATCTCTGGTTTTTCTGATAGTACCAGCTCTCTCTCTCTCTCTCTGTGCAATGTGCTGGGTTTTTGTTTGTTCTTTCTCATCAGAAGCGTCTTAACAGTGCGACGTGTACAGTGGCAGGAGAGAAAGAAAAAACTCGAATTTGTTTCCCTCTCTGTATACCTATATTTTTGAAAGAGCATTCATGAAAGGGAAGGCGGGATATGCCCAAAAAATATATTAGCCGATGCGTATGCATGCAAAGGAATAAATGTCCTTTTGTCATGACATGATGATGCATGAATATATATGCACATGGAATCGCATGTGTGTGTAGTATTTTTTTAGCAAAATGAATTTATATATAAAGCACAACTCATGCTAATAGGAATGGCAAGGCAAGATTGACGACGACGGTGAAAGCATCCTTGTTTTTCCTTTGCTTGGCTTGCATATTTTAGATTGAAATCAAAATCTTTTTGTGTAGTAGTACATACGTATGTACATGCACGCTTCCATTCCTTTTCAGATAAGACTTGCTGATCAACAACAACAACAACAACGACATGTGTGTACGTTTTTTTGCGGAAAATATCCCGTTGTTTTTTCTCTTTCTTCATATTTTGTGTACATATTTGACGGTGAGTGAGTAGGTCGCTCATATTCAACTTACATTTTGGGTCACAAATAATTCTCTTGCTAATTTAAATACAATGACCTGTTTGGCACAGCTAACCAACCTTCTAATTTCCTTAGCCAAAAACGGGAACTACGACACTGACGCCTGACTTGACTTGATTGGAGTAATAAGTAGACATAATGCTGATTTGCATGCATTTCGACGATGATGATGCGGCAAAAGATTTTTTTTAGGTGATGTGTGAAAACCGCTTTCTCGCGCCCGTATGTACGGGAAAAGTTTTAAAAAGGGCAGCGATGTTTGGTTTGTATTGCATCCATCTAATTCTCTGCCTCCTTTTTTCTTTTGTCTCCAGAAAATTTCATTTGGATCAAGAATATCCAACAAAAATGCAAATAATCTATCCATTGATCACGACTCAATGTTTACAGATCGCCTCCTTTTCCGTCGTTAGTTAAAAGGATATGAGAAAGAGATAGCGAATAAAATGGAAGGAAATCGTATAAGCATACATACACACACACGCAAACATATGTTTGTCTCTGGCTGGATATTGTTCTCTTTTTCTTTTCCTTTCTTTCGTCTTTAAGTAAAATGGAAGGGGGATATATGTGTGTGATATTCAATGGGAGTGAAGCACTAACCGTTTAGTTTTAGTTCATATGTATGCAAGCTTGCACACACGCTCTTTTTTTTAGCTGGATATGTGAATTCCGACTCAAGTGAGCATTTTTTTCTTCGTTCTATTCCCATTTTTATCAGAACATTGGAATAGTAAGTAGGGAAAAGGGCATCAGAACTAGATTACGCGATTCTTGTCTGTAAACTTACATATCCTCTTCTCTTACACACACACACATATGATGTGTTTGTATGAATGCACGTACCCATTTTTTTGTGGAGTAGAGTGGCGATGCTGCTGATGTGGTGATGATGATGATGAGGATCGTTGTATTCGTTGTTGATGAGGATCTCCATTATTATCATCATAGCGTGTAATGCTCATTCGGAGGAACACATACACAGGGAAAAGAAGGGTCTTTCCTTTTGATTTCCTAGCTCTCTAGCTTCCAGTATAGTTTTCTTCATCAGCCTCTGCCGTAATGGGTATATTTATCGGTAGTTCGGTATGCAAGCCACGACGGGTTCCTCCAATTTTTGAATGTATGCATCCTTTCCCAGCTTTTTCTTCAATCTTTTTTTTACCCCTTCCCTTCATCTTACACTCATTTAACATATTGTGTTATTTTTCATAACACGCTGCGATTCTCTCAAGTTTTTGAGGAATACAACTTTTAGGATATCTGTTTCTGCACATTATTGTAATCAAAATGCTGATGTGTGGTGGACATCAGTAATGTCCGATGCTTTTTACAGTCCACCTTGTTTTCTTGGAAGAATAATAACGCATATATCATCTTTTTCCCAATGAAACAAGAGAAAATGAAAGCCATCGTTTGTGCAAATATATCCGTCTCATGAAATCAGGGTGTCGAAAAGGAAAATGGGATGGGAAATGGAATGGATGATGGGAATGGTGATGATCATTTTGTACTCATGATAATGGTGTTGGTGTGGTGGTGATGAGACTTCTTATACGCGACACATTTTCAGAGAAAAAGTAGATACCTATTTACGTATACATTGCGCATTTCTACAACAAGTCAAGATAAAATAAAAATGTCTTTTTTGTGTATATCTCTGTCTGTGTGATACGTTTTTCTTCACTCTACTTTTTTGTCACCAATTCCCTTCGTCATCATCGTGTGATCGTCAAGCACCCAGCAATAATGCGATCGTCGTGCCATACCATTACAAAAAAAACAGGCTCCTTTTCTGTTTGCTTATGTAACGTACATACATTTTTTGTATGAAGATGCACCGTCCCACAATCGTCGTCGTCATCAGCTCCATTCGCCATTGAAAGAAAATAGAAAAAGCTTGATACAAAACAGTAATGGGAATGACAATGCGTTGCAATATGCAATACTGTTATGCAGTAGTATGGTGTATATGGTGGCAATAGAGTACATTTTTTTCTCTTACTACATCCTTCCCCCTTCGATTCTGATATGGCGAGTCAGAAGTAGTGCAAAGATAGAAATGACGTTGTTGGTAAGAGCATTCAAGTTTGAATTGAAGTGTATCGTTGTTGCTGTTATTCCTTTTTCTCTGTTGGGACCAAAAAGCAAGCTATTGTACATCTTCGGCTTTTGTTATTCGTGCAAGGAAGCCAGAAAAAAAATCCAACCTTACTCCCGGAATTGTCTTCTTATTGTAATGACATGGGCTTTCGTGATGTGAGTCAGTTTGAAGAAAAAAAAATACGCTATTATATTCTTTACGTGTCTATATATCGTTTTGTCTTTTTGTGCAGAAAATGATATACATGGGTAGGTATGCATTTTAAATGACTCTTTATTGAATGAGTAAACAAAAACTTGGTGCTGGATAAATCATGGGGCAACTCTTGTCGTCATTCTGTCTACAACTTGAAACACAGACATTACACACAAGTAATTCCAAAACGCTCGTTATGATGCACAATTCAGTATTTAGCACTCATTTTAATAACGTCGTCTCGAATTTCGTTTCTTTTTTTTGCAAAAATGAGTGCAAGACATTTAGACATTCCAAACTGTCATAAGAAGTGATATTCTGCGATGAATGAGTTTCTGCAGCATATTTGAGCAACATTAGTGCGATAAGGGTCTTATTACGTCTGCCTTTGTCGGAACGATTCTCAAGTATATATATTTACCGTCGGAAATATTATGTGCCAATAAAAAGCAGAAAATATGCAAGTGGCAATAAGATCAAATGAACCTAACATACTAATGATGCACTATACGCGTGAAAATCGAAGAGAGTGGAAAATATGTCATGTGCTTTTTTTGATTCCTGTTTGTCTGAGTCATTCCTCTCTCAAGTCTCAATGACTTTATATACCTAACGAGTGATTGCAAACACACAAGTCGAATTCGTATATATGTGAGATTAAAATGCATCACTTTTGTGCTTAATATAATGTGGACGATGATGTAGCATGCATTCCATATTTTCCATTACGCCAATGTAAAAAGAGTGTGATCCAAACCCTACAAGCTGTCACCTCCATTCCACCTTTTCCCATCGCACGGCCATAATTCTTTTAAGATGAATGTACATTTTGGGAAGGGGAGCGAAGAAGGGTAGGCCAGTTGTTGCTCCTCTTCCTGGATTCTTATATACGCCTTGTAGTAAGCAATGCCCATTGTTATAATTAAGAAAAGTGGAATACCGTACTGAAGTCGAGCCATCTGTATTTCTATACAAGATGCTGTACATACATGGACACAAAACTTTGACCCTTCATTATATTTTTATCCTGTCCTTAAATACCTGAGCTGCTGAATCAGCACGAGGGTTCCTCTGTGAAAGAAACAAAGGGCAAGGTTACATAGGTACTTAAGCATATGGATGCAATTCATACTACAACTCACTGGATCATTGTAGAATAAAAATGAGCAACAGATTTTTATTGGAACATTGAACCCGACACAAACCCATGTCATATCTTACTCAAGATTTCCAGTGTTAAATTTAAAGTGTTTGTAAATACTATATCGGAAGTGATGTGGTGGTGATAGTATGACTGACTATATGACGCATGCACACGCAAACATCATCAAATCTCAAGCTGCAGCAGTAGTCCCCATTTTATTTTCTAGTGTAATTACAAGCGAGAAAGGTCTAATCATCATTCGCCGCATGAGCTTCAACACTTTCCCTTTTTCTGATTACTATTATACCGCCACCCTCTCTAAAACTAACCACTTACAAGTTCACAACTTGAAAATAATAATTGTTATTATTGGAATAAAAAAATGATTACATTTATTATGATGATGGCGCATGGAGGACGTTGGCTGCCGCAGATGCTGGTTAGCACATGTCATTATAGTCGTTATACTCTCGTTTTACATTGTATTTTGTGCTGTTCTATTATTGCTGTAGCACTACTAGTTTTTAATGTTCCACTATCTAAACTACACATCAATTCAATATATATTATATTATGTGTTTGTAGAATCTTGCCATGTTTGTCCATACACTTTAGTTATAAACGTATATAGGTAGGCATTTATTTTTTTTATGTAGATGGAACTCATATACTTATTATTTAACTCAATGTGTGGTCAAATGGAATTTAATTAGTGTCAAAAGCAACTTCTCATTACACGTCTATCAGATGATCGTTAAATATAATGATGTGACACATTGAAAATGATGATGATATGAAATTGCATTTCATGGAAGCATCCCTGCCGTGTCTTTGGCTCCCCTGCTTCATTATCTGGCGCTTCTCAAGCCGTAAATAACGGATAAAAACTGAATGAAAGCTGACTTATTAGTATGGACGGATAAACTACTTCTATGAAATGAGCTTTGTAGTTGGCTATGCTGGTATACTGGTTAACTCTTTCTTGTATTGTTGTCCGCATTTAGACTATTTATATCTACAAAACCAAAATCCAATCTTTTATTTCAAATTTCATTGTTTCACCCTGTCCATATGATGATGGCGAGGGAGTGTAGATTTAAAAAATGGAAATCCCGTCTAAAACTCGACAAACAAGCGTATCAGAACTTGATTGTCAAAAAAATTGCTTTTTACTTGTGAATGATCTATCTATCTAAGCACGTATTTGTCAGGTAGAATAATATTCAGATATAATATGCTTGTTAGTATTTGCATTCACGCAGGCATCGGGTCATAACCAAGTAGTGTCCAGCGGAGATGGACACACTAGACGGAGTCCAGATGGATTAGTAAAAACCAGTTCAAACTTTTTTTTTCTTCACATTGGTCAAGTGTCAAAGGAAACAGTATGGATATACCTAATGATATACTAATACGTGCATCTATATATTGAAAACTGGAAAAATGATACATGTACACACTGATAACCACAAGCACACATGTCCGATTCTCCTATTCGTTATTCTCATATTCCCAACTTTATTTATGAAAGTACAGTGTGCATAATGTGCTCTTCATCATAATCATAATAATAATCATTGTGTTATTTCAGTCATTTTGGTGGTGGTGGCTATATGGAATAGAATAGTCGACTGTCGTATATATAATATATGAAGTTGTGGAAGAGAAGGAAAGAAAACATGGCATAGTCATTTGTTACTTTCACGTTTTTTAGGAGTCTTTTGAACGTGTTCACGTTGAAGGGTTTTATGCTTCTTCCATGATGTTCAAAAAAAAGTGGCGTGCCAAGCCAGAGATATTTATGAAAAGTCATATTGCTTTCTACTCTCTCGCCATGTATATGTGTATATAGCTAGTAGTCCATTGATTCTTGTCAAATCAAATTGTTAAAAAAAGAGAAGGAATCCGAGTCCGCCACTACTTCTTGAAAGGCTATTCATTACATTTTATATTACATTTATCGGTTTTAACTATGTTTGAGCTGTGTTAGGTCTATCACACAATCTGTTACCACATGCTGACAAATACTCCATATTTCATAAGAAAACAGTTTCTTTCTCTCTCTCCATCTCTCTCTGTACGTCAAAAACATATATAGCCACAAAACTTGCATCACCAGTTCGAAAACTATAATACGATGATCGGAATAATAATAATAGGCGCAATTCACTTACTATATACGTGGCTTATATCGCTCAGCACCGCCGCCACCACCATCTCCACACAATATATCATCATGCTGATTTGGATTGGCGTGGACTGCAGCAGCAGCAGCGGTGGTGGTGGTGTTTGGTGGTGTCCAAGTGGAAATGTTGATTTGATATCAAAAAATTGGTTTCCTCTCGGCTCACCTCTGGCATGGGGTCTTTGCTCCTCTCTCTCTGGTTGATTTGCCCGTTCCATAATACGCTCTTTTTTCTGTGTGCACGTAAGTAATAATGTGAATGGGCAAGTGTGTGTGTGTGTGTGTGGTGGAGTAATAAATACACTGCACCATGTGAATATGAAATGTGTGACATGAAACAAGAATGCTAACAAGACTTGAACCCACTGCTACAAATACATAAAATTATGAGTTTTATTGTACATCTTGGACATGTATAAAGGGGAAAAAAGAAATAATCAAAAACGAAAAAAAATGAATGTGTACAATATATTATTATATGAAAAATAAGACGATGGTTTTACATGAGCAAATTATATGCGCTTACCCTATTCAAAGGTACACTTATGAAGGTAGTGTAGTGTAAAAATTTGCCATCTGTTTATTAGTAAATCAAGCAGGCATTCATAAAGATTTTTTTATATTATTAAACATTCATTCTTGAATTTGTAGAAAAAAAAATGAGCAAGGAAACGTGTGTCGTTCAAACCACGAAAAATTATTTATTAAATAGCATATTAGTGAAAAATGAGAATTTTTCCACATAACATGCTACTTTACCTACTTCTCACCACACACAGACAGAGAGAACATCAAAATGTACTTGCACTCATCCTAATCATATCATCATCATATGACTTTAACCTGAAAGAAGAAGCGAATATAAGTAATGATATTCAATTCAATTATTGTTATCATTCAATTTTCAATTCATATCACATCACATCATCATGCAGATACCAGTCGACAAGTATACTTGCTTGGGTTAAAACGGCGGGCTTGGTTGCCTGCGAAAGAACCAGCATTCATACTCATTACTTTTGTGCGTACAGACTTATATGTTGAATGTATAGTGAACCCAAGCTGATCTTATACTTTCTTGAAGTTGTACTACCTTTTCTTCTTCTTCTTCAGGCATGCATGCATGCACATTATTTATTCACAAATTCCTCGTTACTCTTCTCACTGAATCGCAGGAGTGTGTGCGCATTTATATTGGTGGAGCAATAGTCCTTGGTTTATAGTCTTTTTTTTTCTATTCTCCCATTTTTCCCATTGTTAAGAAACATGCACATATTTTTTTTGCCTGTAAAGGTATACAAGTTTATAGACTCATTTGTGCACACTGTTATCAGCTAATATATATATACTCATTGTTGACCGGTTTTTTTCTTACAGACCGAGACGCACCTATGTTTGCAGTCTATAAGAATGAGTGTGTGCGATAATTTAACACACCACTTTACAGTATCTTCATTCGTGTTGGATTGGCTCATCTTCATCAACTCAATTGAATATAACTTTGTTTGCAAGTATTTTAAAAAAAACTCATCATTACACGATATTATTGCACCATTCATAAATGAATACAGTAATGTCCTTGAATATATTTTTTATACGCGAGATAGTTTTTTAAGCGTGCAGACAGGCAGATGCACGTCGTCGAGATGAAATTCGAGACAAATATGTTATGGATTAAGATAAATACAAAATATATCGCCGTATCCTTCGACTTGAAAAGAAATGCCATTTTCCTCTCTCAAATGGTAATAATGTGCATCTTTCCAATAAACTCTTTTCTACTCCAATGCACTTCTATTTTCTAAAGAATCTAATCCCTGAAAATGGTATCATCTGCAATATATGCAACTAACAATAAGTTAGGCATCATCTTTGAATAATGCACACCATGAATATTATATTAGGTGCACATAAAGATAAAATCAATAAAAATGAGAGAAGAAAAGGAATATGTTGCTGCACCACCCTTTTTTGAAATTGATAAATTGATTTTGAAGCACGCCTATTTGTCAAATTAAAGTGAATAGGTTGAATGGTTCCGTATTGATTGAGAGTTTTCTTTACTAAAAAGAAAAATACTCATCCATTTGACTATTTCGTATGATTCGTTTGAAGCAAATCTATGAAAAGGTAAAACTAGTGCATATATGAATCAAGATGGTATAGGCTGTTATTATTGTCCTTGTTGCTTCGCTTGAGATGTGAATTTAAAACGTTGCTTTTTAATTGACTTTGTTCTCTTTTTGGAAATGGGATGAACGAGCCTTTTAAAAACCAATCGAGTCGAATTCTCACGCAAGTCAAAAGTTCCTAAGCTTAGTACAATGTATCGTATCGTATCCTCCCTTTGCTTTTGGTCACTTCAACAGTTTTAGAAAAGGGTACAACGGGAACAATTGGACAAAAAATGCTTTTAAACCATATTGTGTGCCTGTGTGTCAATGACAATTTTTTTTTGTAATGAATCGCTGGAGTTTTAAAAGAAGCAAAAATTCCAGTGTAATAAATATAACGGGATCATCGACCGGTAAAGTTTACACATTTTTTGGAGATTCTTCAAGTAAATCAGACCAAAATATCACCTAAATAGGTTTGTAATGGGGAGCAAGAAAAGTAAAAAGTGCGTACTTTTATGCGTATAAGTTATATTTATATTTCAATAAAATCTACACGCGTAGAAGTAGTTGAACATATAATATCATTATCATTTCTATAAATTCTTTCTCTATTGAGAAAAAAATATATAATAATAATATGGTTTTGGTTTAGGGCCTGCTCCTTGTTTCGTGAATGTTTTCTATTCTTCCCTTCTCCATTTTTTGATTGAGTTTCCTTCGATGCGCGATGCAGCACATTCATCCTTTGTTATACCTTTTCGCAGAGATCTAGAGAGAGAAAAGTATTTTTTTTTTCTACATACTTTGATTTTTGATTATGTGATTCTGGCTTGTTGATGTCTCTAATAGACGCACTGATAAATGTCCCTATAATATATTGGCTGGCTGCTATGCTCACATTTCTATAATATCTCTGTAAATTCATATAGACGTACACCAGCACCAGATTGATATCAATAGCTTAAAAATTTCTCATCCAACAATGGCTGCAGAGAGATGGCAAGAGAACTTTTTACGACTTTTTACGACATGTCTAGGCAATAAGTTAGATTCAAGGTTTTGTCACTTTTAAATGTATACTTCTCCTCTCCTCTCATGTATAACATGTATGTATGCATGTTGTCTTGAGTAAGGAAAAAAGAAAGAATTGCGGTTTGTGTTTCTCTTTCTGCTCTTCTGTGCTGCTGGCAGATACGATACTCAAGAAGCCAATTGTTGTAGTAGTAAATGTATATAGTGGCAGCAGAAAACAAGAGTGCAGGATTACATTGCATTTTCCTTGCTTACTACTTTGCTAACAGAAAGAAAAAAAAATCAAACGAAAAACGTTATCAAATTTCCTATTGTTGCGGCTCAATCAAGTACAAGTAACCATTTCACCAAATCAAACGTGATACAGACCAGCTTTTACGAATATGTGCCCCCGTCATGGCTGCATAATATTTCAAACAGCAAAATAAAAAGTTGTCAGTTGTGTCAATGCAGAAGGAGGAACAGAGGGAAAAAATTGAATTCTTCACGTAGGTGTTCACGTCAACAGTCGAACGAAAATTAGAATCGGTTGTTGCATATTGCACGGCTGTTGACGTGTAAAATAGTGGGCTAAAATTCATGCTTTTTTTTCGAGCTTGCTGACTACAATGATGAAAACAATTATGATTTGTGTATGAAATATGGGTATATTTTCACACACACAAAAGACGCTAAAAAATGTTCTTTTACTTTTTACATATATGTTGACAATCTTCTTTGTAACAATTACCGAATCTAATAAGCTTACACGGCTATATAGCCAAGCCCTTCCATGCCGATTTCCGTTTGAAATAGGAAAGCGTGTAAAGGTAATAGAATTAAAAATGATCATCATGTCGTCTGACTGGTAAACCTATTAGGAACACAAGTAATCCATGAAGCTGCTGACATTTTATGCCAGAGAGAGACCTTTTCATATTTTCCAAATGTCACGTTTTTATGATTACATCTTGTTGTGTGTGTGTGTGAGTTGATAAAAGAAAGACAAAAGGGGAAACGACGACGATGACGATTTTTGTCGAGGAGGAAGCATGCATTTGTGATGATGAACGTGATTTTTCCAACGAAATTTATAAAGAAGCATGTGCCTAAGCTTTATTCCACTTTTTCTCAAACTGTCTAATAATTTTGGATAAACTTTTTTTAGACCATGCAGCAGGATTAAAGAAACATGATTATTATTATATTTTTCTCTCTCTCTTTGGTTAGCTGAAAAATGTTGACGTGGTCTTTTTTTCAGATGAAAAGGTTTTTTAGTCACTTCTCTCTCTACCATTTTTTGGCTATATAGTTGATGACTTTATTTAGAAATTATTTTTTTCAAAGTCAGACCAAACGAGTGTTCAGCTCTTTATCCGCCGCGCGGTAGTGCTTAACAGGATGAAAACGCTTACAGATAGACACATATAGTCTGCGAAACTGTATTAGAATTAACGAAATGAAAATGATTGGAGTGGTGGCAGGAGAGCAGTAAAAAGCCGCAGCGTTCTCTCTGTTTAAATAACCTGGGAGGAAATGTCAGAGTTTTTTTTAAATACTCGTGTGGAAGCCAGTAATCCAAATAAATAGTGGGTGCGTACAATTTCCTAGTTAATTTACATAAGGATATAAAAATATGATGGGATACCATAATGCCGTGTGTGTGCATGATAATTGATAATGGTTGGAAAACAGGAGAAGAGAGTGGAGTAGGGTTTTGAAATTGTTTACACGATAATATATTTGAGGGTGAACATGATAAGTTGAGTGAACGTTTAAAATGCTGAGTATATATATCGCACTGTTCATAAGTTCATATTATAAAAGCTGCTCACTCGTCACAAATTTCCTTCTTGGAACATGCATCATCGACAGTTCATGCTCAACTTTTTACTCAGCATTCCAGCACATGATCCCTAGAGATAATTCCTCATCCAAAAATCTATCATCAACAAAGCTCTTTCTTTTACAATTCTTTTTTCGTGAAACATCATCATCATCACCGTCATCATGATCGCCATTATATACGCGCACCTTTTAACAGTTTGTGTGCTTCTGCTCTTATAATATGCTGCATCGCTACATCGAAAATGGAAAAAGGCTGGAGCAATCTGGTACTCTCTTTTTTTTGGTACGTCTTGGTGAGAAATGTGAATTCAAATCCCTTTCCAATGGCCTGTTGTTGTGGCAAGTTTGTTTTCTTAAAGAGAAGTAGGGAAACGGTTTTCATTGCATCAAAAAACATGTAGCGTGTAGAGAGAGCAGCAGACAACCTCAAAATAATACACTGTGTTTTCTCTTCATTTTTTTACTCACTCACAGGAAATCTGATCACCATTATGTACACACACACACAGATGCATATTAAATATTGTTACATGGTTATTTAAACTTCCAACCTGAATGTATATTATGATACTGCAGTTGTGTGTGTGTGTCTATTTAGATTTGGGCTTGTTACTTCCTCTTCCAGGGTAAACTGACAGTTCCGCTCGCTCTCAGCATTCTTATTTGACGTTTTAAGCTGGTTATGTAAAAATGAAGGTAAATGTTCGGAAGATAAAGTACGATTGCAAATTTTGTACTCGTCAGATAAGCCAAAATATAAGGACACAAACTGCAGATTAGGGAGATTTAAGAAGAAAAAAAACTTTTGTAAATTCATTTTTAATTTTTGTAAAATATTATTATGGAATATAATGCACGAGTTAAACCGCTTATCATTTCCACAAAGAGAAACTCGTCATTACACAAAAAAAAGTTTCCACAAAACCATCCAAGCCGCATATTTTGAGGGTTTCCAACTTTTTGTCAACTTTCTTCTTCCTGGTGAAAATTTTTCTTGTTGAATATATTACGTCTTTACTGTGCCACGTACACTTCTTATTGTTTTTATATGCACACTGAGTATATGCATACCTACGTATATATATGCTATTCGTAAGATGTTCCCGGTTCAAATAACATTTTTATAGTCTTATTGCTGCACATTTTACTTTACTGGTTCTCTGCTGCTGTGCAGGAGCAGTGTGGAAACAGAAAGCCTGCTGCCTGTCGCATCTCATCCCGCAGTAGTCAGATATGTAGAGTATATAAAAGATTGCCTTTTTCTTTTCCCGTCTCTATAATATGTACATGTCTTTCTCTAAAAAAGATGATTGCTATTTGTTTGGTGCTACTGCTGCTGCTGCTAGCGCTGTTACATTTTTAGTGAGCAGTTTACGATGATTTGATGGACAGAGAAACGGGCAAGACGAGCCATTATTTAGCGTATTATAATAATAACATGTCTTAAAAAACGTTGAAACATAGTCATAAGCCATAACTCAGTTTATGTTACTGCTACTTTGCGTTCTGGGGAATAATATTACGACCCAGACAAGTTGAATTCAGCTTGTTATATAATATCGTATAAAGTTTCATGGATGTAAACACACAAACTTTTAAAATATATATATGTAAGGTAAGGTATTCGAGGCGCCTTAGAGAAGAAAAAAAAACAACAGTGGTAGCAAAAGAGTGGCATTTTAATGCACTAGATTTTAATGGTACATATTTTGCAATCGACAAAAGTGATGTTTCGAGAAATGTATCTAACTGTTATTATTACGACTTGTTTGGCAATGGTGGTTTTTCCGTGTGTGCGATAGAGAGAGAGCAAAAAAAACTTAATCGTAATTCTGCAAAATGAATTTGACAATTTTTTAGCATGAATAATCTGAATAGAGCTCAACAAGGGGTTTAGTAAGCAAGTCAGTCAAACTTTTGACTTATTACAAACACTTTTAGTAAACCAAGTAAGGTTGAAGAATTTGGATGAAAAATTTCAGCCACCATACCACCATCCCATTGACATTTTGTACACCTGTAACACTAATCATAACTGGGTTAAGTAGATTCTCTTGTCAGGCTTGTGGTATTTTTTACCTTGAACACTTGATTTCATGCACGATACAAAGTTATACGGTATACACGTCCTGTGAGAAGAATGTGTCGCTTACGGTGGTGAACTCAACTTCTAGCAACTTTTCATGCGTCCTAATCAGTTTACCTGTATCCATCACCAAGTCAAAAAATGAAACATGAAAGGTTATATAGCATCTAGATGTACGCAGTAACACTAATTGTTTTCTGACATGTACGCGCTTAATGGAATTTCCATTTTTGGTGGAAAAATATTTTCACTTTCTTTTTACCTACTACCTGACCAATTAATGTTTCTTAAAAAAGAAACTAATTAGTAAAATGCTTGTAGGCTTATGAAAGTTGAGTAAACATTTATTCAGCATTTATTTGGGCATATCTTCATCCTTGTATAAATTGAAGTACATGCATCCGTGCTCTTCTTGTAAATACTTATTTTCTTTGATGAACGGAATTGATAAGACAAAATTCTAGGACAAAATCTTACAGGACCGGAAGAGTTATCTAGTGTCAACAGCTCCAGTTCTTTGGACAAGTTCACACTTGGACGGTTCATGAAGTTTCAAGCAATATCCCAAACAAATAAATAAACAGATTTAAATAACCAAAACAAAATGAATTTGTTGCAATTTTGGTAACATGTAGAAAGTCTCAAATACAAAATGAATCAGATTCGAGCAGATACCATTAAAATTTGTAAATAATAATAATATGCTGGTTTTATAACAACAAGTACATTTTACAACATGTTTTAACATTATTTGTTTGTTTGAAAATAATTATTACCATTATTATTCCTTCAAGAAAATTCTTAACAGTTACACACATGTAAACGCACACACACACAAATGCATATACACAGTTCCAATTTTTTTTATGGTGCAAAAAAACATTTAATATTTCCTTGCACAGTATGCGTACACTACACAAGGCAGGCAGAGGCAGGCAGTAACCAAATTTCAATACCATTTTCATCATGTAATCATCATCATCATCGTCACAACAAAATAATATTCAAATTTTCACTGAAGAGAAAAAAAAACGTTTAAAAAAAAACTTCCAAATTTCTTCGTCTCTGTTGATTTAATGGTTAGTGGGCTTAAATAAAAGTTGAGTTAATAAACATCATGGGTGACCAGATGCACCCTGCTGTTCCACCACTCCAGAATCCCGATGGGAAGCCAAATCATGTTTCTACCACCACCACCACCGCCAAAACTCCAAACCACCACCACACAACGCCGCGTCATGGATGTATGTTGCTCTCCTATTATATTTCGTGAGGATTCTTTACCATATTAATAATATATCCCTAAATATTATCATGCGGGTTTACATCTTCAACTTCCACAACTACATTTAAGGGAACTCTGCTTTTTAAAATACTTTGCATGCAACTTTTCCATTGCGTGGTAAAAATAATAATAATAATGAGATCAAAATAGCTTTCTTGAAACAAAATGAATTGTTGCAAACTGAACCTATTTTTTGATCTTTTTGTGCCCTGTAAAAAGCATAAAGTAAGTGGGATGGCGCGGCTTAACGTGTGAAGATTCACGCGTTGCCGTTTGACAAATAAAACTAATGATTAAAATCACGCATGTCAAGAGCGAAGAACATGCCTTGCAAGTGAGTAGACAGCAAATAAAAAACCATCCCGAGAAAATATTAGATATATTTTTTTACTTTCAATTCCTCCGCATTTTGTGATTCTTTGTGCTTACCACATAACAAAAAATATTATGAACTATGATATTATGACAGAAAGTACATGTTGTTGGATAACTGCTCTCACACACAATACATTTGTGAAAATATTACCACCGCTGCCTCCTTTGAAGAGGCAGAAAACATGACGTGTCAACTGTCGTATTCCTTTTGTTAAAGACTTTTTTTGAGTTTCATTATATTTGTGTGTGTGTTGGCGCGATCCGATCCGTATCTACATTCACCTAGAGCAGACTACCACACAATTATTGTGCCATAAGCATATTGTGCAGGATAGAATATTATATTCCTCTCTTGAATACAATCATAAGAAGATGATGATAATATGCTAATGCTCAACAGTTTTTTTTAGTCGAACCTGTAATGCCCAGCGTGAGTTCTGAAATGAATCTCAAACTTCATTGACGATTCTAGAAGATATGTCTAAAAAGGATCACCAACACCACCACCACCACCACAGCGCCGCGCAAACATACACCACACGTATTATCCCATTATCAACCTATCGTATCATATCAAATAAATTTCAGCATGAAAAATAGCGATTTGTGTGTGTATACCTATGTACGTACATAATATTTCCAGAAATGTAGAGAAAACTAAACTCCACACCGTTTTTGTGTACAAGTGAAAACTTAAATCCTCACTCAACAGCGTAGTTCTGCTTTTTTTTACAAAAATTCAAGCCATATAATTTTTACTCGCCTCACCTTAATTTTTTTTCCAACAGCAAAATTCCGTGTTGGTTATTTATTAACTAAGTATCATTTTGAGGAAATGTTTTTTTCATTCCACCTCCTCCACATTATTATCATACTTGTTTCTTACTTAAACGGTTAGTCATCTATCTACTCCAACTCTCTCTCCCTGTGTTTCTTTTTACCTAAATTTTGACTTTTTTACTTCTTTCAAACTTTTCAAGCGGGTAGCATCATATACCATCAAAATTCAAAGTGACAGTTTTTGGGATGTTAAATATATGCAAACTGTAGCACACAAAAAAATCTACCTCGATAACTCGTGTGGTTGCATACTTATAGTATGTTGTAGTGCACCCGCAGCTTTTACCGTGTGTGTGTAGGCTGTGATCACGCCGAAAATAAGGACTCTCTCAAGAAGACCAACTATAGTCTTTTTTTGCCCAATGTGTTATAATAGTCACCAAAAATATTTTATCATTTTATTGAATCTTGTTACCAAAAAATGACACCACAACCTATGCACCTAACGCGTATTCAAACTACGTTAAGAAATAACCCTTCTCCAACTTGGGTTCTTTTTTTTTGGCATTTTTTTGAGAATTACGAGCTGTGGGTGCTCTCTTGCTTCCTGCAGTTGGTTACCTTTTTTATATTTATTCAGAATACTTCTTGAATGATACCCAAATGCTGTGATGCAGCCCCAAAAATGCCACCACTGTGTAGTAACTGTCAATCAATCGAAAAGAGCTGCTGCTGGGGAACTCCATTTTAAAGAATTATTTTTTTTGAAGGTCTGCGTTCGGATAATAAGGAAATGTAACGTATAGACACAGAAACTTTTTGTGAGATCAAGTTTTTGACATATTCGAATTCAGTCAAATATATTAGCAGACGTCTTTTGGGATTTGAATTAGATAAAAATGCTAGTTATAAGACAGTCCAAAAACCTTCTTCCGTCCACATGTCACATGCGTTTTTTATATCGTCATCTCTGTCCTTTATACATCTATGCATGAGGATTTTTTGTATATAGATGAATGGATCATGGTCGAAATTCATATCACAGTCCGTATCATATAATATTAAGTTTGTGTTTCAAGAGAGGAACTTTCCACCTCTCTCTCTCTCGGCTGCCGTGTGTATTGTCTTGCCACAATTTACATTGGATCATCTCATCTATTATGCATCGGTTCAGGAAGATAGATCGGCCACTGAAGCAGGAAGAAAAAAAAATACATGTGCCAGAGAGAGAGAGAGAGAGAGAGAGAGGAAATAACGACAAACTTGTCTTGTTTCTGCCTACAAGGCTCACTAACTGACGGGCATTTTTTTTACCTATCTTTGTACATATTATATATATGCAACCCCTTCTGTGTTCTTTTTCCGTGTGTGTGTGAAAAAAACGATGATACTGCCAGAGACTAACAGGACACCGACAAAGACAAATGGACTGGAGAATGTTAAGTATATAAACAAGCTGATACGCTAACAGGACTAAAAAATTTTTCGGTGCAATTCAAGTTGTGGTAGTGGTACACACACAAAAAAATCTATTACTGCCAAGCTGCTTTTGCGATCCCGATATTACTCCTTTCTTTTTTTTCCTCTCTCTCTCTCTTCCTTTTTCAATTTTGTGGCCACAAACAAACGTATTATTGGACACATTTTAAAACAGTCAAGTTTTCCCCTGCACACATCATACATCACACAGTCTTTTCACCTTTTTCTCGGACTCCTGCTGCTCTCTTTCTTTTGTGTGCTACCTAAGTAAATATTTACAACGGGAATGAGCAAAGGAAGAAAAAAAAGAGAAACCGCTACTGCCGCTTTTCTTTTTTTTTTTACTTACAGCAGATTTATATGTATTTAGAGCATTTGAATTTTCTCACCTCATTTCCTATTCTGGATTTTTTTTTATAAAACAACTCCTCAGCGTGCCTGGTTGTCTCTGCTGCTACCGAGTCTCATGCTCTTGTGTAATTTTGGTTGACGGTGACGGTGGTGGTGGCAGTGATATGTGTTGTTGTGATGGAACGGGTATTATAGAAAGAAAAGGATGTGACGTCTATTTACTCAAGGAGAACAGAGTGCGGATGGATATCTCAGTCAGTCATTCATTATCCTCAAACTCCGGCACGCCACCACAACAACAGGAGCATATATACATATTATAATCCTTCAAGAGAAAAGGATGCACACACATAGCTTTATTTGCATAATATCTAACCGAATGTAATAAGTTGCCTTGCAGAACAAAAACCCCAAGTCTTCCTCTCTACATTTTTGGGTGTGCATAATATGCAGCAGCACAACAACAACGTGCATATAAATGTACATGGTTTGTTGTTTGCTGTGGGCTCATAAGTTACACTGTCAACCCCACATGCATGCGAGAAAAAAAAGGAAAAAGAATTTTTGCTCCGCGCGGATAATATGGGAGAAGGGGAAAGTATGGTTGCGTCTACTACCTACACGTAAAAGTTCCTCCAGTTGAATAATAGGAAAATGAGAATAACAGCTAGAGACTTCTTGCTGGGGAATTTTATTTGAACATTTCCAAAGAAAAAAAAATTTGAATGTCAACCCTTTCCCATGATATTATTACTACACACATCTCTCGCACGATGACGATGACGATCACTCAAGATGCAATTCCACTTATGGCAGATGAGATCATGTACATATTTATATCCGCATGTATGTAGTTGCCTGTGTGGTTTTTCTCCGTCTTTTTGACTTGAAGTGGTTTGTCGTTGGTGCAGACGGGAAAAATCTTTTTGTATGAAATTGTACTGAATTGGATATGGAATATTTAAATATAAGATGGTTTTTTCTTTCTTTTTGGGCATTCATAAGAAAGGGTACATATAAATATTTCAACCCTTGCTGTGATGACTCGTGATCCCTGTCAAAGTGTAATTTGAATTATGATGCCTTGGAGTATATAGCTATAGCGACTAGAGATTACGATGGTGATGGAGGAGGTGGTGGTTGGTGTGTTTGGCACAGCATGATAGAAGACGTCGTGTATTATTCGCTAACGAAAAGGCCAATATAATTTATTTCCTTATAACGTGAGAGGATTTGAGAGCCATTGGTAAAATTTTGTACATTCATGGTCAAATCTTCATCAAGTACAATGTGTCTCGAAGAATTTGTGAAGGCAACAGGGACTAATATTATATGCCTTAATGAGCACTGATCACCTCATCCGCCTTTAACATTTGACCAATGACCAAAATCCATACAGAAAGCACCAGGTTTAAAGTAAAATTGAAGGCGTGCTATCATATAGAATCACCAAATAGCGCATAGCGTAGGTACTGTATTCCTTCATGCATGTCTTAAGACTCTTGAAACTTGAAAAGTTACTAACGTATGGAAATAGGCTGAGATGATGCGTTATTGAATTTTGAAGGTTGTACTATAACTCATATGATGATTCTTCAAAATTGCTTAGGCGTTTTGCATTTTTAGACGAAGAAGAAGAAACGAGCATATTCCTTGTTTGCACAGACCCCATGCGGCAAAAAAAAACTCCTCCTGATCTCTTTTCCTTAAAAAGACTTCTCAAAATCTCTCTCTAGTCCTCACGTATTTTTAGTACGTAAATACTCAAACATTGCGGACTCATGTGCAGATTGAATATTACATCCAATTAAATAAAAAAGAGTAAAAAAAAAATCTGCTGTGATGACTGCGGTATGGCATTCTTGTGTACTGAATGAATAGTAATTGTTTTACAGCAGTTTTATTTTTAAAATCGGAAGTTGTTTTAATGAAAAAAATAAAGAAAGCAACCGCAAAACAGCAATTTGAACAATGGATGCGTAATTATTAGTGCCATTACAAACTAAAATGTTGAAACGTACATATTATTTATAATGTTGTTTATCCAACTTAATGTGTGCGTCTACCCGCTTATTTACCCATAATAATAATGATAAGTTGTGTGTGATGTAACGTGTACAAGTAAACGGTTGAGTGATCTCTCCATGCTTGCTTATTATTGACGAGAGGGGCGACCAAGTGTATGCCTTTTCCTCAATAAAAATACTAAACCTGTGTGTATACCCTAACTCTTTCTGAGTTCCCATCTTGTTTCAAGGCTCTCGCGAATGAATTCTCTCTCTCTCTTGTCTAGTCTGTTCATTTTCTGGTCTTCAGTTTCTCAAAAACTTGCTAAACGAGATTGAAATTCTTTTTTTTTATGCACATATCTCGCATAATAGACGGTGTAACTGTGTAAAATGAAATACTACTGACGATGCGATGCGATGCGAGTTGCGAAAGGCTAAAAGAAAAAAAAATCATGTTACGTATAGGTAGTAAGTAGGTAGTGAAGTTTCACACACACACAGCCATTGTTCTTATTGACGGGCAAGTAGGAAAAGTGTGTGGTGTGGTGTGGAAAAAGGTAGAGATTTTTTTGTCTGATTGCGTACTACTAGACAGGCCAACCTAACTGATCATCATGTTCGAATTATGCAGACAGAAATTAATAGAGAAAAATATTTTTCTAACAATAAGGCATTCTTCAAGTCCTTGTCACATTTGCCATTTACCACCACCTATACCAGTTTTATCTTGTGAATGAGAATCAGTAATAATAATTCTTTTAATAACAATTTAGTTACCACTCCTTTACACACATAAATAGAAATGCACGCAATTACCGTCAGTCATCATCATCTCTGAAATTTCGGGTACAAAAAGTCAGACATCTTGTGTTACATATTATTATAGTTCTCAAGGACAATAAATATTTCGCGTTGATGCTTCCTGCTCGTTTGATACTTTGCCGATGGTAAATAATTAAAATGATCACAATAGACCATCAAGCGGAGATATCTGCGCAAATATTGTCTAATCTCACCATTATTACATGACATAAGAGAACATCATGCAGAATACAATTCTTGATGATACCAACAAGACACGACATATATGCGATATGGTGACTTACAGATTTTGGAATGCACAAACCAAAGCTGAATAAATATGTACAAGAAATATATTGTCACACATACCACCACTTTGTCGGTCTCATTAATCTAAATGGCTGATTATGCAATCTATAATAGACGTACGAAAAGACAAGACAAGGTTATTCAAGCACCGCCGTTTGTCATGCTCATATTTCATGAAATGCCATCATCATAATAATATTTATGTGACTTTAGCCGGTCGTGTTTCGGAGCTTCAAGTATCGAATAATATATGTTTGTAATATATTCAATGTGAAAGCACAAATTATAAATCCAAAAGATATCAACCTATACTGAAATAATATTGAAGCGATTTTCATGAAAGGACATCATCCTTGGTTGCATAACTGAAATTCTGCTCCTTTCTGGTTCTTTAAGAGCTAGTCTTGTTGCAATTCATAAACTACCTCGTATTTTTTGTACTTTGACAAAAGGAGTGTTAAATTTTTTACTTAAACGTTGCCTACATTTTTGAGAATGAATCAAAAAAAATAAGGTCGACCAAGCCTCGTCACCTTTTGACATTCTGGAGTACGGCGATTTGAAGAAAGGCGTGGATGAACACGAATGATTGCGCATTAGCAACCCATTTAAAATAACATTTTGATTTCTTGAGAGTTTTACACAGAATTTAAAATTATACAAAAAGATATTCCACATTCAATTGGAAAAACGTCTTGGGAATCACTTTCATTTCTTTTCACTTTTTTCGTTTCCTCGTATCGACATGAATAAGGTTTGAGGAGAACAGCTTAAAGATTATCCATTATCGTTCAATGAATAAAAGGAATTTTTGCCGCTGTAATTTAAGAATATAGTTTTAATAAACACAAAAATGGATTTGAGATCAGGACGTATATTCATTCTCAACAAGTATTGCATTTTACATGACATATATTTATGAATGAATCATATCATCATTTCGTCTTTATTGTACTTTGTATATGACATTATAATGAAAGTTTTATAGGAGTACGAGTATATAAGCATATTATAGTTTGAATTGTGAGTGAGCAAGTAAGCGCGTTGAACAAGACGCATCGCAGAACTGTAATGACAGCTAAAGTTGTCGTAAGCTGACAAAATAGGCACTTAGTTGCCTCTAAAAGCGAATGTAAAATTTTCCCATTAAAACTCTATTACTCTCGTATAACACGCCACAAAAAAAAACTCTTTTTCTCGCGCGCGCGTCTTTTCTCGCTGGTGAAAAAAATAAAAAAGATACGATACATCATAATATATAAAGTCGAAAGAAAAGTGCTCAGGAAAAAAGAAATAAGACATTTCGTGGATAATAAAGTACGCGCAGCCGTCTTTTTTTATATACATATAATATGTAACTCAACAAGACAGAGCTTTTTTTTGGAGTTAGTGAATATTATAGTAAAAGTGAGCGAATTCCTTTTTGTAAAACAGTAGTCATAATGGTGGTCGTAGACACTATAGAATAGATAACATTATTGTTTCTGTGATAGATGATAACGACAATGTAAAACGAGCAGTCATTCTCAATTGCATAAACACATGCACCACATTAAATGCCACCACTACACACTAGTTTCTTCTTTCTACTTGTGTGTATGTACATCTTTCTTTTTTTCTCTTTATAAAACAAACTGAAAGAAATTTATGAGAATAGTGCACACACGAGCCATTTTTGTTATCCCCTTTCCTTTGGCAAAACGGGCTCTCTTCTAGTAACTCGTACGTAGATGTGGATTCAAACTGATGCCGATGATGTCTGCCAAGTTGTATAATGATTATTATTATTATTATTGTTATTGCGTACCTTTCGTCGTATTTCTTGATATGTTTGTCGTCCCTATACACACATACTACGCGACTTGAGACGACGCTCATTGAATTACATAATAACCAAATTAGGTGGCTGCATTGCAAATGCAATTGTAGTAGCTTATTCAAGTGTTGTTGTTGGTTGTAGTAGATTTTGAAATTGAAGTCACATCGTTTTTCTTCCCTTTCACTTGAAAAGTGAAGTAATGGATGATAAAACAGATACCTAATGAGAAAATAATTTATGTTTATTATGTGTGATCACAATCAAAATCATTGCTCGAAATGGCTTGGAAATAATAAACTGATTATCTACTAGAGATAATTTTATTGTCGTCTTTTTTCAATGTACTCATGACACGTTAGGTTGGTAGAAGAAAAACAGCAAAATAGTGTTTACTTTATTGAGCTACCTTTTTATGAAATAGTTTTGTCCATTTATTTGTCCCGTAAACTCTTATGTTCAATATGTAATAATGGCATGATTGCACGTTTCGTTTTTTTCCTAAATGAATGTTAGTTGAAGTACTTTTATTCTCTAAAACTTGTTCAATAAAAAATGATTTGCTTGTTTATTGTCAATTGTGGCGCTGGTAATGGATGCGTAAATGTTGTTTTTTGATGATAACTATAATTATCCAATATAATAATGATGACTTTTCAAATGGATTTACTCTGAGTTGCATGCGTTCAAGAGAAAGTCAGTGGCCAGTGTTGATTGTATGTACCATAATTTTTCTTAAAAGAAAGAATGTATCTTGTTTGCCTCTTTTTTAGAGCTCGGATCGACGCAGGGATATTGGAAAAGTAGAGATGAAGTCCTTCCTTACCGTACGTCATCATTAAAAAAATTTACATAAAAAAATACTGTTGCTCTGTTTTTGCACGTTACGTAGCGCGCTAATCATCCTTTTCCAAATGTTTTTTTTTCGTTTTTTCTTTTTTTAAAAAAAAGCACGCGATTGTTTCCCAGTAGATTCCTCAGATTTTTATTCTGGTTTTTCGTGGTAAATCCATATAAGCGTTTTGCATAAACCAAGCGACTTAGCATCCCACTGTGCGCTGATAAAGCTTGTGTGTGTGATGGATAGGGGAAAGCTAGGAGGGATTCACAACAGCTATTGTGATTTTGACTCTGTTTGGTCTTCTACCTTCCAGTTATAATGTAAGCAGTCAGGAAGAGGGAAAGTAAAGCCTGGGATTTACTCAAGCAAAGAAGAAGACACAATAGATACGTTTTTTTGGTATTTCTTTAAAAAATATATATAACTTGTTTAGCCTTAGTCATCATACCCGTGTGCGTAGTCACAATCACCACAACACAGATGATTGCAGAGACATTCGTGAATTTCATTTCATCTCACATGGGTTTCCATATCTTCAAAAAGAGAAAAAAGTTCGAATTACACATGTTTCCTATGGGTTTGGTGGAAAAAAGAAAAAGGGAAGAAATTACACTATCAGAATCACCACCGGCTTTACTAGCCATACATGTCTATATATTCCCGGGCAGATACAAACGACGCCAACAGCAACTTTTTTAGAATTTCAAAACAGGAGAGTTGCTGAAAAAACTGAATAAATAAGTTAGATTTTTTTTGAGCTGGATATATTTTTTTTCAGCAACGACAAAGTGTGGGTGTATATATAATATGTATATGTGTGCACAACTGTGTGCGGTGGAGCTGTCACATTTGATGTCACATGACAAAAAAAATCCTTGCACACACATGTAGAAAATTTCTGACAGGGAAAAAAACTTTAGGGAGCTTGTTTCAGTATTTTTTTTGGAGATTCCTTGAAGTGAGATAAGAGAAGAGAGTATCCTTTTCCTAACATTTGTCGTTGTTCTTATTTATACAAGAGTCTTGTTTTGCCTTTTCTAACATATTATCTTGTGCAACTGTATTTTGCAAGAAGAAGTGCCTTGTCTGTTGATCAAGATAAGCTCTTGTTCTCAATGTGAAGGTATCAAAAACTTAAAACGAATGCATAAATACATCACTTATCAATGCACAATAAATGACGTGCTTAAATATGCTTTGCAAAAATGGTATGCATGCATGTATGCAACTTTTGTACTTTTTTATTAATATAGTTAGATATTTTGCGAAAAAATATAAAAACTGCCAGCGGTTCACACAGACACATAATGTGCATATAGTTCTCTATTCTCACTTGAATTGTAAATCCTTGAAAATTGGATTAGGTAGCAAGTACCAACAATGTCATTGCTCATATCATCACTATAACTCAAGGATTTGCTTTTTTCAATGTCAACGATAAAGTCATTTTAATCCGTGCTGTATAGGTCCCAAATGTACCGAAGCACACGAACCTTTTAAACTAATTGATTTTGCAGCAGAGCCTTTTTAGCTCAACTAGTGTAGTGTAAAATGAGATTTCTAATTTAGCTTCCAAATTTATAAAAGCATTTATACTTAATTTCACAGCATAATATTGGCACACAGAACTGATGGAAATTTTTCACTTTAAGGTGATGGCATAATGTGCTAGTAGATCCGTGCTGGGGAAATAATGATCACAATCGTCATTCTAATCATGATCATCATGGGATGCATCAGATGAAATAATAGGTTTTTGTCCGCGCCTTGTTGCATAACACAAGTAGATTGTATTTCACTGACTCTCTCTCTCTCTTCATTTATTGGAGTAAACGTGCCTTTATTCTATCTCGCTCACTCTTCATTTTCTTTCTTCGTACCCTGGCGTGCTATGTCATATCATTTACTTATGTGGCTTAAAGCTTGATAAGTGTATGACAAAAAACTTCCATTTGCTCTCCCAGTTCATCAGTGGAGACTAGGACGGAAATCGAATTGTGTATATATACCAACAAGATAAGTACAAGAGGTCCATATGAAAATGATGGTACAGTTATAGTGTCATCATTATGTCCTTTGAGTTGATTTGCTCTTTTCACTTAAAAGAAAAGAATAAGGAACGCAAAAGCTCCATAGTTCATACGACTGAACGGAGGAGAAGGAGAAAAGGAATAAAAAAAAAACAAGAAATTCCTTCATTTCTCCCTTGTTCACTTTTTCTCCTCTTAAGCCGTATTATTAGAGTCAAGTCATAGATTCGGATTAGATCCTGATAGACCCCAAGAAAAAGTTTTCCGAGGAGAGACGTTTTCTTTTGTTCTTCATACATGTTATGTATATACAGATATTAGAGCACATTTTGCATTTGCCAGTCTCCACGTTTATTACGTCACGTGCATTATGAATAAAAATGATGGCAAGAAAAAAACAATAATAAGTGGAGTGAAAAATATTCTGGAACTGACACTGGGCTAAATGAGGGGATTAGTGATGTCAAAAACTGATCTCAATTTACTGTGTGTATTTACCACAGGAAAGTTAAATGAATTCATTCTTGGCATTATGATTACAAACATTAATTTGTAGTAAATATATTAAGACACACAAAATACCATTTTTTTCTCTCTGCTTTTTTATGTAAATGACTCCATGAATCCGTTAAAATGCCAAATTAACAGAATGAAAGCAGAATGACTAAAAAAATTCTGAGCGAGCTTTTTTAGTTGACTGCAGAAAAATCCTACAATTTGTTTAGAAAAAGGGGGTTACCGGCTACTTCATACGTATAATTTAAGTGGTATCTTCTCTCTCTGTGTACAAATTACAGAAAAACATATATATCGTCGACAAACTCCCTACCGAAATAATAGACAAAAGTGTTGGTTTTGTTTTTTGGTCTTCTTTTTTGTCTTTGTCGCTGCTGCATTTTTACTAAATTGTATTCGCTCTAATACTTTTTCCATTTCCCATCTTTAGCTTCTTTGTCATGTTTCATGTCTTCTAATACCACTCATATTCTTGCTTCGTTTCCCTTTCTACTTGTGTGCCATTTCTTTTTCTTCTTGTCAACTTATTTTCTCTCTCTCCTTATGTATCGCCCTCTTTTTTTTCTACTTTAAGCGCTTGGCTGCATCGGTAGATCCCTATTGGGTCTTGTTGAGACGAAAAAAGATCTGCTCTTCTTGTGCTACTCCACACACGAAATACAATACATTAGTATAGTAGATATATTATATCCCGAATTGCTTCTTTTTCTCTTCTCTTTCTCTCTCTGTGTGTGTGTGTCTGTTTTAAGTAAAAAGTAAATGAATTACTAAAACAACTTTCTTGACTTGTTTTGTTGTTGTGTTTCTATGTATTTGTGTAGGAGTTCCTATGAGCTCAAACCCACTGGAATGGACGGGGAACGTGACAGTTCGGAAGAAGCGGAAGCCCTACTCGAAATTCCAGACGTTGGAACTGGAAAAAGAATTCCTATTTAATGCTTACGTCTCCAAACAGAAGAGATGGGAACTGGCAAGAAATCTTAATCTCTCTGAAAGACAGGTTCGTGCTCAATTCTCTCTCTTTTCCTCTCTTATCAACTTTTTGCCCTGCGTTCATAATATTCTTTTCTTCTCATGTGCCATCTTTAATACTTAGTCATTGCATTGGTGTGTGATATGACTACCACACACATACACACGTGACATGGAAATGACTAAATCTTCTCGTTTGTGGATCAACTCATTCAATTACACAATTTTTTTTAATTTTCAGGTAAAAATCTGGTTCCAAAACCGACGAATGAAAAACAAGAAAAATAGTCAGAGGCAGCAAGCTCAGCAAGCATCTCAGTCCCAAGCTCAAGATCATCACGGTCATCATAAGTAAGTACTTTCGGATATAGTCATGTCTAGAAGTATACTACTCCAATTTTTTTTGACAACTGATCGAGATAGGATCTCTTACATTGTTGGCATTGTAGATTAATACAAAAATGGTTCGCTCATCACAGTTCCTCTGATAGATAAATAATCAATACGACAAGTTGAAGATGTACACGTAGATAAAAAAGTATATTATTATATGCTCTTCAATTGAACACACACAAAGTGACACTCAAAGTTAAATGCTAAGACAAACACAGCGCAGCGGACGCGGTAGTATAATGCGCGGCAGTACTCCTTATAACTCATTAATGTGCTTTTAATGGCGATGATCATCATTACAATTCTACCGAAATGGGATTGCTGCTTTTATTTTTAAGACTCTCTAGGCGAAATAACTTCGGGCCATCAAAATGACAGCTTATAATAATAAAAAAATGCTCTTCTGTTCGTAAAACATAGACACAAGTGAAGTGTGAGGAGATTTGTACAACGCTGTCATTATTTAAAACGTATATGCATGAATGAATTATTCTGTTAATGTAGGTCAAAACTGCGTGAATTGATGCATTCAAGCAAGGTGCTTATTGAATTATGTATCAAGATAACAACAATGCATGATGATGACTTACTGCTTGTATTTACATGTTTGTACAAAATGGCATAAGGACAACCTTTCTCATTTTTGTAACTACGATTGCAAAAGAAGATCAAGGATATTTTTTTTACTAACGTGACTACTTATTTTTTTGTCAGTCGTGACTGTACAGTTTACTGTTATATTCAAAGCTGGATAATTGTTTCTCGCTACCACTCATGTATGCTGCTTACAATCATGTCGTGTGGTGCCATCACCACCACCACCACATATTATTCTTCTATCATATTTTTTTTTCTGTTTTAGGTAGACAGGTGAAATAAATATGCATGTCATTTCCCATTTTTCAAAATGTCAATCATTTTTGCATCATGGTGTATATGGTTGTTACCAAATATTCCTCTTATCAGCAAGAAACTTTTTTCGCGTGACATCATGTACAAAATGTTAAATTTGGAATGGTTGAATGCATATATGACGCTTATGCTTGTACATTTGGAGGTTGACATCATAATATCTATATCAGTCACAAAAACACTGTATACCACTCTCTGCAAGTAGCCATATCAGATTTTGAGCGGTTGTTAGTTGTCTGTCACGCAGACAAATTCGTATGGTCCGTACAAGTTGCAGAACGAGAAAAAAAAAGCAGTACCGTTGAAAGTAACGAGAAGGCTCGTATCATCGTCATCGTCATCATAATAACAAGATGGGATGGGAGACATCTCCTTTTTGCTTGCCAAACAGCGATGATGTGATATTTTTTTTTGTTGATAATTTGATAAATTTTGCACGTTTAAAGAAAAAAATTTTTCAATTTGAAACCCCACATGGGTGTACAATGATATGATTTTATGAATACATCTTGGGAGATGATAATGGCTTGTGTGTAGAGAGACGAACGGACAACAAGAATTGCTTGTTTTATAAAATATGTGCAGACCAGCAGCGTGCGTGTTTGAATGAAACACTTGTTGTATTTAATTGTGTAGGCATTGGCACAAACTCAAGAATAAAAAAGCAAGGTTTGCAATGTACTGTGCTGAAACACAAGAGTATCCTCATCTGCACAATGGCGATTGGACTTGATCAATTCAAGTAGGCGTAGACCAGCTTTCCAATCGCAGTCAGCGTCGTCGTTGATCAAAGATTTTTTTTATCGAGAGGATAGATTGTTAGTAGATTAAAAGCTTATAAGAAGACATGGTGAAAAAAAACACAGAATCTCTTTCAAGTTAAAAAAGAAAGGAGCGACGACATCGACATGTGCATTTGCATTATGGAATTTCTGTAAAATGTAAATATTGTTTTTTATATACATTTATGTGTATGTGTTTTAAGGTTTGATAAACAATTGGATGAAAAGTCTAGGATACGAGGAAGTGTGAACCTGGCAAAAGAATAGGTTTGTATAAATTCTGTTAATTTTCAGTTCTCTCTGTGTATCATATCATTTCACAACCTTAAGTGTGTTCACAAAATGCGAATGACAACTTGTATGAATCTGATGGCCAAGAGGCGATAATTATTTTGGACTAAAAATTGTATCTTTAAAGAACAAAAGTCCTGTCAAAAAGGTAGACTGATATAAAATGTGTTGATACAGAGAAAAACAACACCCTTTGTTGTATTTACGCATCTTTAAAAAAACAGTATCGTCTAAAAGGACATTGTGTATCAATCGCAACAGTTTGTCTGTTTTCTTAAGAAAAAAAGAGGTAGCGAACTTGTATAAAGTTTCAAGTGCATCCTAATTAAGGATTACACGCTTTAACAATCTTAATGCAAAAATCGGGTTAAACCAAAAAACTACATGTTTGCTTAGGTAGAGTTGTCATTTTTAAAGCAGAAGATATTTTACAAAAGAAAATATTAAACGGTGATTGTTACATCTCATCACTCATCATCATACAAGGATCATATTCGCTTTCGTATTTTTTTCTCCAGTGGCTGTTGTGGTAGCTTTGATTAAAGATTTGAAGACAGGGAGCGAGATATCATAAAACATAAGAAAAGCATTAGCGAGAATAAGAAACATGATGAACTGCATGTAGTCGAAGTGGTGGTGACGTTGCTTTTAGGAGTGTAAAACGAAAAATTTATACAAACTGATTCACAAAAATTCTGTTTCATCTACCTCATTTGGCCATTAAAGCTGTCTAAGCTTACCCCATGATGTGATCGACAACTGACAATGAGTTTGAAATTTTGAGTTTTTGCAAAAATAAAAAGATTCAGACTGACATAACGAGTGTAAAGCATATCTGTACATTTCACATCTTCACTACTAACTAACTACCTACCTCTCTTTACGTTATTACTTGTACACATCAAGTTTATTTGCAGTTTCATGAAAGATGCTTTTAGAACAAGAAAAAGCCGACTCACTCACTACACATGTATTGTCTTTTAACAAGTTTTTTTTCTCTAAATGTACATTGCACAAAAAGGTGGAATAAACAAGATCGAATTAAAGTACAGTATGTGCTTAATAATATTCATTTCTACTTTGCAAATGGACAAGAAGTGTAAGTGAATAAAACATATAGGTAAAATATATAGTGAGTACATTTCATATTTAGAAAGGAGGTTGAAACACAACCGCGTTTCTCTTTTCATTTTAATAATGTATGCATCTCGTATATTTAAAATATGGAATGTTTTTTTACTGACCCATGCGTTGGGAGGTTGAAGAAGATAGGATGATGATGAGTGATCATCACCATCATACTAACCACTTGATATCAAAAAGACACTCTTTTTCACCTTACGCTTCTCTTGCTACTTGCTACAAACAAGCGTTCTGCTCTATACATTCATTATAAGTAATCATATCATCATCGGCTGTATATCCTGAGAGCATTGAAGCAAACCAATTCAGACATTTCATTCGAACTGACTAGTTCACAGCGGAACAGGGTGAAGAAGAAGTCTTGCCCTTTTTAACAAAGTTAAAACCGATTTTTATCAAGAGCCAGCCGGAAAGACATCGTTTGAGTGACTGACAACCAGAAAGATATCTTTCATCTCTCTCTGGCTTCTTCTATCTCCTTTTTCTCTGCTCATAGAAAAGCTCTTTCTTTTTTAATTATTTCTTTAAAAAAATGTATTTACAAAATGCACGCACACACGTAATATGTTGACTACAGTTCATATCAACCTCTCGCGTTTATCATAATATTCAGTTATCCTCCTTTCTGCCCACCCATTATCCCCGCCCCTTCATTCTGTCAAATGAGTAGTAAGTACAAGCATTGGGCAAACGGCATCAGCGGTAATAAATTGAATTGCATATTATCATGTACTTATCTAGTTTAGCTTATCGGAAAAAATGAAAAGGCAGTGTGAAGTTGAAAATATTATGGACATGTACGAAAGCTTTCTGCTGCATGGGCAAAAAGTATGATTCTTTTTGAATAGGTGGATACAAGACGAAAGAAGGGTGGGAAAAGATTTATGTGACAGAGTCGGCAAGAGAGCTAAGAACAAAGAGATATGATTACACAAGGAATTATTATTTAATTAATTAAATTAATGGCGTAAAAAGGCACAAGAATCAACATCATATGACTTCCTTAAATGAACATTGCGCGTCCATAAAAGAGCATGTCGAACTTATCTTCTTTTGTGATTGTAAGAATCGATTGTATTTCGAGATGTGCAAAATCTTTAAAACTCGAAACTAAATCGACCACATAATTTTTTACAATCTCCTACCGCACAGCTTATAGTTATGAGTTTGTTAATGTTTTGGCACTAAAGATGCTATCCACACTGCTTTAATCGTAGGTAACCGCAATTTAATCCCAATTTAACATGTATTTATATATTATACTGCCCCATTAAAATTATGATAAGTACAATATGTCTTTTATATACACTGCAGGATGATCACACAAGACCAATTCCCCTAATGAGAATTTCCACTTATTCTTCACATATATTTCTCACCTTCTTATGGTATATAAATACCAGTTTATGTACTTTTTATCATTGACTTTTACTGTTTCTGGGGGCTGGTTGATGAAAATTAAAGCAATTATCACTTTTCTGATTTATTTTTAAACAGTTTTACATTTTCTGTATAAAAAAATATGTTGAGCTGTGTCTGATATTGAAATGGTGGAGGGAAAGAAGCATTCAATACAACAACACGTGTGCTTATATACCAACTTCCGTTGATCATTCCATTCCTGTTCTGTACTCAACACCCGTGTACTTTTTTTTCTTAGCAAACTAGCCAACCATTTACTTGCTTCGTCTTTGCCATTAACCAACCGCGCGCAGCAGCGTAACTATATTTCGCCCTCTTTGAGAAGTTACAATGTACCGACGTAAACCCTGCAATTTTTTTTCTGCTTCCATTTATCATTTGCAATAAAAAACATGGGAATTTCCTCCTAATTATATAATTCTTATGAGTAGTAGGAGTATCGAAAAACAAGAAACAAAAGAGGGGTATTATGGATTTATGATTGCAAAAGATACTTATTTGTACTCTGCGCGCAAAAATTGCTTATTAAAAATTAAAAATGCGCACACATTCTTGAGTCTGTTTGAGCATAGTTCGGTTGCGAATTCTTCATGAGAATCTGTGGAATAGTTTACTTGAAGAGAGAAAGATATGCATCTTAAAACTTTAACGTTTTACAACCATAATATATGCCAGCCAACCATATACACACTCATTTTTAGATTGGCTAGTTTCGATAATATGTTGTTTGGAAGAAAAATTGGAAGATTCTAGAAACTAGACAAATGTATATGCTACGAAACTAGGCAGTAATAGTGGTGATAATTGAATAAGCATAAATGTAAAACTTCTTCTGAAGTACATAGTTCTTAATAATTTTGTAATTATGTTTCTCTCTTTTCCAGATCTCGGTACAATCCAGCGAATGCCGGTGGTGGTCAACGATAAAATCCCTATGTCGGTCGTCGTCGTAACAACACCTTCCATATTACATGCATAGAGGAGCACACTGATGACTGAGCAACAAGAGTACAGGCAGTGAATGAAAACCAAAAACAGTAAATTTTACAAATTTTGACTTTTATATTCTATTCTGAATACATGCATACCACTTCTCCAGTAGTAGTCCTTCTACTCTATACAAAAATCATCACACCAGCTTATACCAATTCGAAAAAAACTGTATCCGTTTGTTTTAAGTTAACAAAAAATATATGTCTATCCACACACACACGCAACAAAGTGTTTATATCCATCTTGAATTGTGTGAGTCAAAAGTTGAAATCAAAATTTTGAATTTGTCAAAAAAGAAGGAAAAATATTGGCTGATTGTAAATTGCAAATAATTTTTGTATGATGATGAGTAATTTTCTAAGACGGCATAACCTTTGCTGAGTTAAATAGGCAATCACTATAGATATTTATTTCTTGCCATATATAGCACATATATATAACTGTCATATATAATAATATACAACGAGTTATACAAATTTTACCTCTCTGGAATTTACAGACAGAACAAATAATAATCTTAACAAAAAAAACATCGTCAAATTCAAAAGGAACAGTTATACTTTTAATATAATCAAAGATGATGATAGATTATAAAAGTATATGCATACATTTTGAGTCAGGGAATATGAAAGCCTAATCTCGTCGAAGCAAAAAAAATACAATGATCGTCATAATAAATATAAATAAGGATTAAAAATATATAATCTGCTATTAAAGTCTTCAGGTTTTATTAAAAAGTATGTGTAGTAGAGATACTCGGATTAATTTCTAAAAAACTAAATTATAAAGTTATAAAAATTTTCTGCAACTTTTGTCATGTAAATAAAAAATGATTGATGTAAACAGTAGTAAACCTACAAGTACACTATTTTTTTCTTAGTGATTATTATAACACTCAATTTGTGTAGCTGGTGATGATGATGATGCTGTTTTTGACTATTTCATGTAATTTTTATGAACATTACTACACTACTACACATAAAAAAATCATCGCTTCTGTATGGATTTACAATAATTATTATTACTGATTTATAAATTATCTTGTAATGTGCGTGTGCGTGTTTAGCGGTTCATAATAAGTAGGTACACTTGTATCTACAAAACAGTCATCCAACCGTGTAGACAGATAGAAAAAGTTTCGTCGTCCTTTCATTGTTTATTTTTACCAAAACGAAAATCCTTTCTACAAGCCGTATTATATGTGTATTTGAAAACAAAAATGCTGTAAAATGCGCGAATGCATATGTCTATTACATATAATAAGTCAGCGTTTTTTGCATTGTTCAAGATTTTGTTGTTTCTCTCTCTGTGAAGAAGAATGTGTCAAGAGTGTAATTTTTGTGATGCTGCTGAGGAGCTGATGAATGTCGTAGTAAGTTATATATGGACTATATATCGTATCGATACAAAATAACCATATATACTTGTGTAATAGTGTTTTGTGTGTAGTAATAATCGTTCGACGACGTGATTTATTGCTGTTTGTATTGATAAATAGGTGTATAGTAATCATAATTGTATTGTTGAGAAAAAAAGTAGGAAAGTCTCTCTCTCTCTCGACTGCTGTAGACAGTATAGAATATATAGAGAAGATGAAGTCGCTGATGACGATGTGTGTATATGTATGTGTATTTACATAATATACCTGTAGGTGGTCTCATAATAACCATTTTTATTCGAAGGCTAAAGAATAGTAATAGTAATTATAATGATGATGCATACATGTGTACTTGATTAGTGGAAAACTCGTTCGTTGTTGCTAAAATGTTGTTGTGCTGCCGCTGCTTTATTATTATTATTATTATTATTGTTTTAAATATTATCTAGTATACTTTTATGTACTACTACTGCTGATCATGATGATGTGTGTAGTGAGGTGTTTTCGATGAAAGAAAAAAAACAACAGGTAATTAGTTTCTGTGCGCGTTTTCCTTGTACGTGTAATAACAACATGATAAATCTACTAGATATGTAATATATTTAATATATATAATGGCAATGTAGAAGCAAAACCTGCGTAAAACCGACACACACAATATTTAATAGTTAATATTTTTAGATGTAAATATTAAAAAGAAAAATCTTGAAGAAAAATGTATGTATATATTATTGTGGTCAAATTCTTATAATTACTATTACAGATTAATCCAGTAAATGTAATCATAATAATAATGTAATTCGTAATAATGTTATTATTAATCATTACTATTAATTAATTATAGGAGTTATTATTCGTCATTGTTGTACTATGTGTGTACTTTTTCGTGTAAAGTTTTTTGTCAATTTCTTATTAATAGTTATTATTATTATTATTGTGCTGCTGCAAAACAACAAAAAGCGTTATTATTGAATATTACTATTATTAAAAAATGTTAATAATAATAATAATAACGATGGTATATAATTTATAGTAAACTGATCAAACCTTCTCTCCCGGTATTTTATTGTACTTTTAGAGGATAGATCACAAAAAATTTACTATGTATGTGTAATGATGATGATGATAAAATAATAGAGAAAAGATAAAATAAAAAAATGATGATAGTTGAGACAAAGATTGTAAGTGAAATATTGGAATTGATAACAAAGATGAATCATTCATTGAATAAATTATAAGATATTGAAACAAAAAATGGAATGAGCTATTTATGTGTCCTTTGTGTATTTTTTTTCTTATTTGCACAACTTTTCATATGCATTCAATTAATCACCTGGAATGGAAGAGGTAAGGTACATATAATTCATAACGCGAAAATTACAAATTAACTGCCGACAATATGATTGTAGGTACTCATGATTGTTCACATTACCTATCCAAAGACACCTTTAATGTCGGTTCATCCAAATTGCTCAATCTAAATGGGCGTGAGTAATGGGAAATTGAACTGAAATTGCCAAGTTTACAAATCATGCTCACTGAATACAAGTACCTAAGCTATAAATCATATGCCTTTACGATTTAATTTTCCGTAAATCAGGAACAACTTGTTTGGAAACGGTAAGCGTTTATGAAACACGACGGTAATACACGCTTGCTGAGAGATTATGTCTTCACATTCAAAGGATGCATTGCAAAAAAAGTGGGAATCATTTGATGGTCATTCTCTCATGACTCATGAGTAAATGCTACAAGGACGGTTTACGCAAAATGATATTATCATTAACCACTTAGTATTGTGGGTAAAGTTCGTAGACCACTTACAACACTTTACTATGTAAAATGGAACTTGTAATCAGTATATTAAATAACATAATGAATGAATATTTCCAGAACGGGTCAACTAACAATCTATTTGTAGGTCCAAAATGCACTATCATATAAATAGCCACAAAAAATCTAAATACGAATACGTTTATGCAAAGTATTTCTTTGAATTGGAATGTGCAGTGCAATTTGATATTGCATGACTATTGGCATGCATACAATTATTGTATATTTACCAGCCTGGTCATCCTTGAAATTCCTCATAAGGTTACCCTAGACTGTAACTGAAGTATGTAATCATAATACCAACTGAAGGAAAGAATTGCAGTATTATTTTTTTTGTATTTAGCAACAAACTATTTTATTTTTGTATTCATGAATGACGATTGAATTTTGTGACTTCATCAGAATATCAGTCAGGAAAAACGACGTGATCCTGATAAGATTAGGATGGAAATAGGGACTACAAACCATATTTTTCGAAAGATAAATGGAGCCGAATTTTTGACGTCACAAAAAACTGAATAGAATTGCACAGTCGATAATAATCATCGAGCCATTTCCGATCTGGGTAGTACATTTGTATATATTTTTTTCACTCGTCACAGTAATGATTTAGAAATACGAGATTATGAACATAGGTAGTACTTTTAACTACACATTATGATAACGCATATGTCATTAACAGCAAAGGAAAGGAATTTAATATCGCTTTGATGTTTGCCGACACAAAAAAAATCAGCACAACATTCATCGTCATCATATATCAACATCCTCATATGTGTCATTAATATATGCTATGTGCCAAAAATGGTTCAAATGTTTTTATTTTGTATTTTTTTTTTCTTCTGTGCATTGATAAGCAACAGACCAACATATAATTATTAAGGTTAAGAGTCAACACCTTGGCTGGAAAACTAGACATGTATCAAAAACCTTGCCAAAAAAATCAGCACTTCATTTTCTCTGCATTTAAAACAGGAATACTGGTGGATTATATTTGGACTGGGGAGTCGAGCGGATGTTATCTGAACCTACTGACATGAATGGAGAACGCATTGTAAGGGTAAGTTGAAACTGAGGTTGAAAAGGTAAGTCTCCGAAGCCGCAAGTTTCTGCTTATGGCAAATGCTGCAACTACTTGAATATGAATGCATGGATAAAACATCACAGATAACTTCAACAGAGAAAAGCTTTCTTGTAGGTCACGGGGAAACAACATTTGGCCGTTCCGCTCCATCTGAAGGAGAAAACGTCAACCCCCATCCAAACAGTTTCTTTCTTTCCATTTTTCTCTCTCTTTGTTTGTCATTCGTTATCACCATATCTATTCCTCGCTTCTCTTTCTGGTCGCTTTTGGTGGAAAAGAACGTTCATGTATTTATGGAGGGACACGCATCTTGCTTGAAGTTGAACAACACAAAGTGCATGAATACGCTGCTGTACGTACTTATATTGCTTCTATTCATGCACATCATCCTACTACCATGTAATGATTTATGACGGTAAATTCTTTATGTTGCGTATATATTAAATGAAAATGTTAAATATGTTCTATTTAAATCTTAATATTTGTTTGTATATAAAAGTTAACCCTTTTCTGCCAGTAAAAATATAATGTTAATGAATGTATGATCTTAATATTGTGAATAAAGTCATGCCAGCGAGAAAGAGAGCATAATTCGTACGAAATTTTTTCGGCATAGCTTTCATTCATAATATGACTGAGTGAGTGTTTCGGACCAGTAATTTTTAAAAATAATGCTTGAAAAAAAGCTATACCTGTTTTGGCCACTGAGAGCATCCAAATGTCCTGCACGGACAAAAAAAGTTGATAACAACTTTCTAATTTTCAATGTATTATTTATCAACCCTTCATATCAAGTACATAAATCTTGTGTCAAGACAAAATTATCTGCTGCTGTGAGCCAGAACAGCATATGTACAGTCCACCGCACTGATGTTTTCTCATTTACTAAATTTTGAGCTACTCACACAAAATTATATGTATGAGCTTATAGTGCGCTTCCATCCCTTCACATGTAATTTATAGAGAATAAATTGAAAGGGTTTTACTGCCAAAGACGCAAAACTCTTCAAAGCACCGTCGTCGTCAGTTGAATAGATCATCATTACGGACAAAAGGAACGGCTGGTTGTGCACGTAGTGCATACCAATCCAATCCCCACTAAACGTACGCGTAATTAAGAGAGTTGAGACTAAAATATTTTTCGGATCTTTAATAATCAAATAGGAACATATATACCGGGGCAGGATTTTAAGGAGGGAACTAGCATTCATGTATTTAATATACTTGTGTCCGTTTACTTATCACAATCATTATTTTACAGGGAAGCAATACGAGTTGGATTGATCGGATTGATGACAATGGGAACTTAGTGAGATGTACAATTATGAAGTTGACTTGAAAAAGGGAAATAATGAAATGGAAAAGGGCACTTCACCATTCACCACCGAAATGCTACTGCGTTCACGAACAAGCGCATTATAACTATGGCGTAACGAAATATACACATATTATCCCATGAGATGAACATATATTTTCCTGTTTTGGTTCATGTTCTAATCCTGATCCTTAAACGAGAAGCAGCAGGGGAACAAGTACAGCAGCATGGCATGCATGCAATGCGAGTATATAAGGTATAAAATGTACTGAATTCTCCATCATCATCATCAAGATAATATATTATGTAAAGAATGTTTGTGCTCCGGGCAAAAGACTGGTTTTCATTGGTTGTTTCGTGGACATGTTGCCAGCAGTCGGGGCTGGCAAACTGTCAGCCCTACTATAATTAATTACATTTTCATGTTTTCAACTTCGTGCTGAGAAAGTTTTAAAGGTTGGATTTTCTGATAAGTAGTTTGATAACAAGATACTACATGCCAACACGCCGCATTCTTTCATCTATCCAAAATACTATCGCATAAAATATAGTATTCCTACAGCCTATTATAGCATTTGAGTGATGTTGAATAAAAAATATATTTTGCATCTACACACATATGAATAAAATCTTATAAAATCTTATATACATAATGTTATTTAAAACAACTATAAATTATGTAATCAATCCAATTTATTTTTTGCGTTTAATATAAATATTGTTAAAATAAACTGCATTATATTTTACTTTCACCAAATGTACATTTTTCCATTGTGAAAGATGAATAAAAAGATTATATTAATCACATACTTTATTGATTCCAAACTTCAATCCCGGTCATACATTTATATAAAATATATTATTGTACTCAACAATTTCCTTGTCATTCTTGACACAATCTTTTACTTTGTATTTCACCCAACATCAGTTCTTATTTTTAACTTTAAAGTTTGCGGATGTTGCATCTTGGATTTGAACCAAACTGCGCATTTAGCTGAGGCTAGCTATACTAACCACATAAATTACTCTGCACATCTCATAAAGCTTTTACAGCTGCACTCCATATTTCACCAATATGTTATCCGAATGAATATGTCAGTGTTGTTGCCACTTGTCATTTGTCACAAACATGCATGCATTTGTATGCATTTTACTTGTAGCTCTAAGATACTAAAATTGTGCTTGAAGCGAGTGAATTTTGTCTCATTTTGGTATACATACAGCTTTGGTTCATTCAAAATACACAAGACCAAAAATATACGTCTCTACCACCCCTTGTACCAAGTAGGGTTGCTACAAAGCGTTGAGGAGTAAGATTTTGAAACGAATGATTATAGTATATTTTGGTATAATATATTATTAGAATGTGAATTACAACACAACAGTCCATATAAAACTTTCTGCTGTTCCGTTCATTGTTGTATACTGCTGCTATGTTTCGATACGGCATATGGGGAAAATTGCTCGCGGTGGTTCCTCCCGTATCTTCCCGATGTTTGACGGACACGATAGCGCACAAAAGGGTAGTTATATGGACAGTCACTATTTTCAGAAGTAGGTATATTCGTCTTTTGTGTTTTTCATTGTCAAATGCATGGATGTGGGCATGACCAAAAAATGTATTATTATTAATATTATATGCCAGTGCTAGTGTTGTAAATCATATAAAGAAGGCAGAATGTAGCAGAGAGAGACAGGAAGGTAATGATGATGATAATAATAATAATAATAATGACTATGACGTGACATGACGTGCCGGACGGTGTGTACAGAAGGCGCTTAGTAAGCTGTTTAGTGGCGACCACGTTCACTTTCGAGAGTCTGACAAGAGCGTAATGTAGTATTATTGTTTCTTCTCCAAAAGCAACCAAAATTCATATATGTTGTGAGTGGTGGTGAGGGTAGATAGATGATGACGAGGATTTTTAGTTGAGAAAAGTGTACAATATGTAGTTTAGTTACTACTTTCGCTTCTCCTACTACGGATGTATGCTTTATGACTAACTTTTCTGTGCTGATCCCTGGCAGCATAGCAGCATGATGTGTTCATAAAAATCTCGTGGATTACACCGTCATTCTTCTTCAGCTGTTGATGGAAAATGTTCCCTTTCGAGAGAATGATGATGACGATGATGACAAGGACCAAAAACGACAAGCCATGAAGCGTTTGGTTAGTTCTTGGCAGCACGTTACTTGTGGCAGTTGGTGGTAAAATATCACTTCATATTTTTTTTGTGCATATTTTATAAATATGCTTATAATTTATTATTATTCAGTTTCAAGTTGTGCTATATAACGTCTTGAGGAAAATTCTTGGAATTGTTCAGCTCTCGGCCTCAAGGAAAGGTATGCGTAGATATAGTTTATAAGAAATTGGTTAGCAGTAACTTTCTCCGCATGATATAATTTTTAAGATTACAGTTTCATATATTCATTTTGGCGGCGATTTTTCATAGACGAGTTCATAGTATATTTCTCTAGCATTGCGTGTTACTCATTTTAATGTAGATTCTTGGGTTTTTTTTAGCGCATGTGCATACTTATAACTTATGATACATGTCATATGCTGCACATTGTTTACAGAGTCGTTTCTTTATCATACTTTTTCGAGCTAGTCACGTCCAAATCTTTCACCGCATATCATAATGCAATCTAAATCACGAACACCATAAAAAATGACTGCATATAATGTTTCGAGGTGGGGGCTTCGTGGGATTATGTATACACATTACGTATCATGATTTAACTTTTTTATAACGAAGGTCCAGAGAATTTTTTTGAAACCAAAACACACACGGGCGTTTGGTATTTTAAATATAAACTCTATGTTCCCGCATACATATTTTTTCTATTACATGTTATGCTAATGACATAAGGATTATTAGATATAATAATATCAAACTTTGCTTTTAAGTATTTAGACTAAATTGACATAACATAAGTGAAGTTTTTTTATTTTCCTTCTTAATCCCCGTCCCCACGTTCGTATATATTCACCACATGTTAGAATTCTCTTTTCCCGTCTGTCCAGTAAACTTGTTCGTCAAGCCAAATCTGGCCAGGAGATAAATAAAACTACTCATGTGTCCTGCAGGTTTCAAAGTATACAAACGTATAACGTCAAACTGGGCTTCACCTTTAATCGTAGTCGATAATGGTAATAGAGTAGTTAGTTCTGATGTAGTTGAGTAGTACAAGGGCTTATTATTATTACTTTTTTCTCAGCTTAACAAAGTAAAATAATAAAAATGCTATCGAAGCTTTTATCTTGATTGAAAAGAATAATTTATTTCATTCCTCTGCAACCAGCGACAGGATCCATTACTTGTTTTATTCAATTAAAGAGATATTTCTTCGGATTTGCTTTTAGTCGTGACATGGGAGCGTTGACAAGACAAGAGTAGAAGGGATGATGGCATTATTTTTTGTGTCCTGTAAAAAGCAGCCATTCTGAAAGCACATTCCTCTGATAAAAAAAACATCTCTCAGCGTTTTTTGGAATCGCTTTAAGGGTTAATGCGTGTTTTTCCTTCTTCACGTCACTACACTCAAGCATCCAATTATTTTAATACTTTTGAATTACATTTGCATGAATTATTATAGCTCTCCAATCTCAACATGTTATGGTTGAGAAGGCAGAGTAAAAGGAAAAGGATTGAAAAGACTATAACGATCACGTTTATGGGGCATTGTGAAGCATATAGTCTCCCTAAAGCATAGTTTTCGTGGAGTTACCTAAATTAAAAAATTTTGCAACCTTTTTGGCTCTTCACCAAAAGGGTAAAATGCGTTAAGCAGTCAAACATGTAGCATCATCATCAAACGGCATCTGAATTTATAGATATTATGAAAATCACACAAAAAACTTTCAAACGGCCAAAATAATATCTCGTGACATTTACCGCATTTCCCATGAGTCCCTTTTTCATGCTGATCTCATTTCTACTCAATTTCCCACATGTACCAAATAAATGGCTGACATTGAGCAGATGAAAAGTGTAATAAACCCTTTTTGGCAATGCATTGAGGATTTCGTACGAATTTGCATTATATCCGTTTAACAGAACGAAAAACTAAAGTTAGCGCCGGCACACAAAAGCATGTTTTTTTTGTAATGGTCAGAGAGATTACATTTCACCCTGGAACTCTTGCTCTTTTCCCTTTTTGAATGACACAGCGTTACTTTTAGCGTGGCTTGGCTTGATTTTTGCATTGAGCGTAATATATATTTTTTCCAGTACAACGAAGAGTTATAGAAAAAAATGCCATAAATCCTCTCTTCTAGAGGCTCCTATTTCCATTACATGTGACGAGGGTGAAGTTAAAAATTTGTGCACAATAGTAAAAGAAGAGCCAATAATATGATGTTTTTGTGTCGTCGTTCCTTTTTCTGCGTTGAATATTATTGTTACTCTACCGTCTGTACAGATATATTATTGTATAATTTTCCAACAGATTCTGCACGGCGTCATTTTCTCGTCGTCATTCGAATTATAATTTTTTTTTCTTCCCCATCTGCAAAACAAGAAGGAAGGACCGCTATATATAAATCCATATTACAGTAGCTGCGGCGTTCCTAGTTATCTTGCACACGTTCGTGCTTTATGATTTCACATTTTCACACTGAAAAATGCACGAAACATCCCTGAAAAACGTGGAAAAATAGTAACTTTTTTTTGGCTACTGTTATATTGCCTGTTGTAACTTCCAGGATTCTGTTCGTCGCTCTGTGTGAGTTTGTGTTTCCTCAAGTGACTCGGGAAAAATGCTACCATTATTCATTCATTCATTTTGGAGTGGAAGTGGAAAAGAAAATCTCATCACACACTGGAAAACGTCTATACTGTAATATTTCACCCGGGATTTGTGATCCTCTTTCCTGCACTCTGCAATGCAAAAGGCAGATGTGTACATTTACAAGTGGAAAAGGAAAGAGAAGCTAGAGAGAAGGAAAGGAGATATCATCATATCAAGCTCGTCATACTCATCATCAAGATCGGTCTTGTGACTGCTGCTGTTGCCTTTCTGCACCACAAACACACACCAGGAACAAAGAGGCTTGGCTTCTTTATCCATCTTTTTCCGAATTTCGACGAATACATAAATAAAACATAAAAATAAGAGACGAATAGTAGGAAACTTGTAGTCTTTCCGTCTTCCACACAAAAAATGTCGGAGGAAGCGAAAAAGAAAAAAAAAGATACAACAAGAAGACGCATTATCATCATTCAGCAGCATTACCATTCACCACCACCGCCACCATTGAAGCAACCCTCTTGTTTTACAGTTGTTCTATTCATTTTTACACAACTAGTCTCGGTTTAGCCTACTATATTATTAGTCAAACTTGTTTCCTTTTCCGATTTACCAGCAAAAACATTTTTTGTGTGTGTACCCGAAAAAAAAATATATATAAAATATTCGGGGTGAATGGTGTTGGTAATCCAACTGAAAAGTTTTTCTTGCGCTTTATATTGCTGGATATTGTTGAGTGAGTTGATAGTACAAGCAGACACACATTCCTATTGAGTGCGGAGAGTGAGGAGATTTATCTAAGAAACGTAAGAAGAAACGTAAGAAACGAATCACTCATCTGGCTAGAGATTTGAGGAAAGTAGTACTCGTGTACATTTTACGTGTACAACTACATATATTGCTGATAAAAAAAACTTTCACATATATCTCTCAGCTGTCACTCATTTATTATTTATTTATTTATTCGACGAAAACCAACCAACCAAAGAAGCCAAAAAAACCGCAGCAGCCGAGAGAAAAAAAATTATTACAGCGAGCAAGAGAGAAGTAAGCGGAGAGAGAAAGTTTGTTTATTTGTGGTTTACTATCGAGCGGAGGAAAAGGGACCGAATCACGAGGATTATTTCAACAAACAACCCAATCGGAAAAAAAAGTACGTACATCTTGTAACATAAGCTATAGTGCTGGCAAAAGGAGAAAATGGGCACGCCCTCTCAACTTCTCACAGGTAATTTTCTAAAAAGTTTTTTTCCCTGAATTTTTATTGAATTTCGTCTGCACTATGCTTATTGCTGGTGTACCAGTTACCAACAAATATTCTGTGCGCTGTTTTGCTTTATGTGCCGAAAGGTGGATGAAATAATAATGAGCTACAAACTCTCACTCAGCAAGACATATTGAGAAATTGACTACAGATTACTGTGCTGATGTTGACAGATAAATTTTGTGTGTTTTTTCAAGGGAGATTTTGAAAGTTTTTCAAGAGTTTGGATCCGGATTGGAACTATGTACCATCATATAACTACTTACCAAAAAAGCTACCCCACCCGATTGATTTACATATTATCAAGATGGATGGAGAGTGGAGCAGCAATTGGATGAGAAGGGATGATGGTTTGAAGTAGTCGAACGTTCAAGGTTTTCTTGATTCTCCAACCAACGAAAAAAAAGGATTCCTTTACACAGAGATGAAGGATGACAGATTTATGAAGCTGGTTTTCTATCAACGTGCCACAACTGTATAAGGTAAGAAAAATTCTTATTTTTTTTTCTTCTAGATTAAATGCGGTTGGATAGCTTTTGCTTATGAAGAAAATTCCACATCCACTTTTCTTGAGGGCCATATTTTTTTCAGACCAGTACTGAGGTTTATCTTGTGCTGTTATCATATCACATGAATGAACATAAATTTTTATGCAAAGAAGCACTGTCACAAAACCAACGTGATTTATGGAGAATGCTGCTGCAAACATTCGTTATAATCTGTTTGACAACTGTCAACTAGAGCGTATCACGCAAAACACCATTTTTCAAAAGTATGTTGTAACGAATGAATAAAACAAGCGTATATACCTAATATTGCCTGCATTTATTCACCAATTTCCCCAGAGATTTTTTGAAGCAGAATTTTGGATTTTCATTCACTCTAAACATTATTCTTTAAAAAATTTTAAATAAGGAATATGACTCTTTTTTATAAAAAAAACTGAAGCAATAAACCTCACAAAATTGGTACAATAAAAATGACAGGTTGTTGTGTGTGACACCAACAACAACATCAACAATTCCTCCCATAAGTTAGCACGTGAAAAAAAGTTTGTCCAGCAGGAAACCACCACTGGCCAACTATTCATAAATAAATTGTGTATATGCTAGATTATGTAGTGTCATAATAATACGCAATGAAGGAAAAAGGGTTGAAGTTTTCAGACTTCTGTTTTACTTAAGTTAGCGCCGACATATATATGGATGCAATATAACAATAAAAAGTACATGAAGAAAGGGCCGGGATATAGAAGGGTTAAAGTTTAAGGAGAATGGGTCAATTGTGTTGGCTGCTATTTTTCAACCAGGAAGTTCCACAACAATCATAACCATTTTTTTGTTAACTTTTTTTGGTTGACAATATAATAATAATATTTAGAAATGTTTTGGCTCTTCTTTAAAATAGAAAGAGAGGCAGCTTCTGTAACAATGAAAATATAAACGAATTGGGGGGCTTTATTGTATAACCCAAGCGTAATATCTGAATACATAATTTACGGATAGGAAATCCGTGATATTTTTTCGGTTTGCTACCAACATTGGTGGTTTATGGTATGAAGAAAGCAAAAAGCAATATTTTGATGTTATTCAACAGCGTGCATTGTTGTACAATGCATTATTACGTGCTACTTTATTTTTGGAATGTTTGTCAAAAAAATATTGTATGGCTCATCCGTCTTTTCGATTCTTTCCATTTTTTTTTGTAAAGCGAATGCATCGCATCGCCTGACATTGTTGTATTCGTTTCAGAGGGTTTGAAAAATAAACCAGAGATAAGTAAATTATATTGCCTTGGTCATGTCTCGCTCAGCCTCCCTCCCGCCCTTACACACACACACCACATCACTAACTTCAAGGTCAAAATATTTTGATGACCCTAATTGTGTGACATCCTGATATTTTTCTCGTTACCATCCTGCTTAAATGCACATACGAAATGAAACTATCTGTCTGTCTGTCTGTAAAAGAGACAAATTTTATTACTTCATTTCTTGCTGCGTTTTTTTTCAACCGACACAAAATGTTGCATGTATTGTGTCGTTCTCTTTACGCCTATTTTTATCCCCTCTTGTCTTGTCTCCATATACGCGTCTGTAAACGCATAAGTTATGTTACAGGGGCAGGGATCTTGCTACGCGCAGTGGGAGAAAACATTAAAATGTGTAAATAAGGCATATCTCTTCTATACGTCCCTAATTTAGAATTTTCTACATAAAGCAATTTTTAAGGTTTCCAGAGATAACGCTTCTGACAGGTAAACAAGCGTATCATGCGTTCGCTTTAGAAAAAAGAATAGTTTTTATCTAAAATATTAATATTTTTCCTCCTCTTTTGGCTTGACTCGAAAAAAATTCTCATTTTGATAATATCCTTAAAACTGTGTGACCTGTGATGTTGTTGTCCAGTTGGAAAATTGAAAACGATGACATTTATTCAGAGTCCCTGTCTTGTAAAACAGGATTGCACAGTTGGGGTTCGCGTTTGTGCACCGAAAATTTTAGAGGATGCGGGAGATTAATAAGATGTTTCAAACATGGGAAGGAATAACAACTTAATTTATCAAAAAGGGTGTACTCTGCTCACATATTTTTTAACGTATGCATGTGTACATATACAAGTAATTTTCCTAATTCTCGGTTTAGTGGTTTTTCGGATAGAATGAATGTTTTTTTCTGTTCTTTTTTCTCCCTCTAGACATATTTTATTGTGTAGCAGGCAGGCAGTGCTATTTTCTATCATCCTGTTTAATAATACGAGAGACGGGAAACTCGTAAAAAATAAAATGTCTGCAATGCAGAAAAACATGCTGTTACATGCTGGCGAAACGAATCAAGTAATAGGGACAGAAAACAATTTTCAAGGGAGCTTGTCAGTTACCATTGGCCTGCTGTATAATTGTACGTGTATAACATGTACTTTTAGTCTTCTTGGTAGTGTGTAGTAGAAAAAAGCAAGAGAACCATTTTATACCTACAAGAAGCACATCTGGTAAAGTTTAGGTATATTTGCAGATATGTATGGGCTAGGTACCACATTTTGTGAATCAATGAACGGGGTTAGGGTAGCGACGGCTCACAACAACCAGTGTACCTATGAATTTCCGGCTTATAGTACTTTGAAGAATACTTACCAATTTCTCTGAAAGAAATGCCCTTTTCAGTTGAGATGTGAGATCATGGCTTTGACTAACTGTTTCTGTAAAAATGCTATTTGCTTTTTCAAGCAGAACAAATTGTTACAAGACTTGTTCGGAAATTCGTATTGATTTGAGCTGAGATGGTGCAGGATTTTCATGAATAATGTGTGAATAAACGCATTGTATGATTTGCATAGACATTGGAAAGTTGTAGGTGTTGATATTATATTCTTTTTATGGGGACATTTTTACGATCGGATAACCTAGTGTTTCTCAGATTTTGTAAGAGGCTTGCAAAAGGTCAATATGTCATCAATATAAAAGAAAGCCGACAATATTTGGATACTTTGTACATGCCGTACGTTCGACAGTGCTCTTCACGTGCGACAAACTTTTAAAAAATGATAAAGGGAAGTTCACTTTGAAATTATCTGTAGCTTTCAGTACAAACCTTTGAGGTGGTAGGCACATAATTATTTATTTAAAAATTACAAAATGTATCGTACCGTCTGCCTATTTAATTATCACAATTAATTTTTGAGCTGCAATTGTATTCTTTCTCATCAAATTTTCAAAATTCGATTTATCTTGAGTATCAGGCAGATGTAACAATTCATGCACACATTGGTCCTTTTGTTCTTTTTATCTATTGAAGTGTTACGTATAAATATATTTTTTTAACATAACATCTCATTAAAATAAGATACCTTAAAAAATGGGGTAATGACTTGCATGAGAATAACGCAACATGGAATAGTATATTCTTTCTTTTAAGTGACTTTTAAATGTATATACATATTCCTACACACATAAGTATTTGGGAAGATCTTTGATAATTTTTTATAGCTTTTGTGACGTCAACAATAAATCTTGCCTCTAAGTACATATACGCTGGTGAACTTACCTACATACGAAGGAATTTTATCCACACCTGCGTTTTAATTTCTTCTTGACGAGAACCCATTCTCCTATTCTATTTAATTTTCTTTTTCTATCGATTATACTTGAAACGCTTTCATTATTGAATTATATAATTTCTATCAGACAGATTTTCCAGTTTGAAATCAACTTCGTATGCGATAATAATGATTAGAGTTTTTCTATTGTTAGCGTTTTTTACTACTTATTCGAATTTACGCTGTCCCAAAATTTTTTTATACATATCCATAAAGGACAGATTTCCTTCTTCTTGTGGAATGACTGATAGTATGTATTTTATTCATTTTATTGTTTGCATATACCAAGCAACTCATTTCCAAGGTATGGAAAATGGAAGGGGAAGTGGCAAGAAAAGACACACAAATAAGATGAGACATGTACCTTTCCGGTTAAGTTGCTTCCACGCAATACAATTACAAATAAGTAGGTATATATTTCTACTTTAGTGAAACAAAACTTTATCTTTACGGATACAATGAATACATGTACGCAAATATAACGATTATAATAATTGCTCCAAAGACAAGGAAGAAAGAATATCAAAAATCTGATTCCCAACCATGTACATTTTTTTATGCTTCAGCAAGACAAAGTAAACAAACAAGACAACAATTTTTACTTGCAACGCAGCGCAACAAATAATATGCACATGTGTGTGTTCTTATTCCTTTTAGTCAGCTATATTTACATGTTCAATTATTTTTTTCTCCCTTTCTCCCCCACCACTTTCGGCATTCCTCTCAGAATGTTTTTTTGAAACTCTGTTTAGGCGTGTTTAGGCATCCTGTGCAATGAGTAGGATTGGCTAGGCCATTGCAAACTTTTATGGCTGTCGAGCGAATCCAGCCAATAGGAACAAAGTTGGTGAATGAATACAGAGTTTCGTGTGAGTCGTCTGAGTGAGTAAGGGTTACTTTCATCTCTCTTATCGCTGCTCATGCCACACACATACGAGCTCACAAGTATGAGCAATGCCAAACACACCCGTTGTTGTAGATATACATATAAATGTACCAATATAACTTATAACTCTACCTACCTATATCAACTTGTTTGATGTCGCTTATATGGTTATAGGTATAAAGCTTTTTAGTTAAAGTTTATATGTATGTACGATGATGCGAGTGCAGGCATATTATCTATGTATACCTTCATAATATCTTCATAGCTTCATGTACCTATACACATACATGACGACATCCTCTCTCGCTTCAGGATAAGAGCAGGTTTTTAGGACGACATATCGGCCTAATGCTCTGCAGTACGGCATATCAGATCTGACTGACATCCAACATTTTTTTCTTGGGATCTCGTAAGTCAAGTTGCGTAACGTTATAGCGGAGTCAACAAGAAGGGAGCGGTTGAATGTAAGCTGAAAGTATATGCCGTTTGTGTATTAATGTATTCGTTATTACGCATATAATATCCGTTTCATATATATTAGCCAGAAATACTCACATGAAATGTTTCAGTGATATAATATGTGTGTGTGGACTGCTGCCCTCATTGCGCTCTGACTGTAGTAGGGTGAGACGAAATGGTTTACCCTTCTCTCTCTCTCTGGTCCATTGCTTTTTGGTATCTAGATCTGTCAAATGAATTTAATGGTGGTGGATAAATTATTGGCATAATAATGGCTCTCTGACTTTGTTATGGTGGGCCCTTTTCTTTCACTCTCCATCATGAAAATAACCGACATTTTGGATTGAACGTCCACCACCCTTCCTGGCTTCCATTTGGTCAATCCTTATATCAGTTAAGATGCATGCCAGTCAAAATTGAAAATTATTTCCATGATTTCATTTTGTTTTAGTTTGAGCTGTGATGAGGCGAGCACGCAACAAAAAAGCTTTCTGTTCGTCTTTGTTGTTTTTGCACACATCGTGTTCAGATTAGTTGATACATTCGGACACTGAAACGATAGTCACCACAGCACAGCTCGTAACTTGTCGGAATATATCGGAGCTTTCCCTTATTCTGAGGCTACCTATATATTATAAGATGCTTTTAAGGTATATGAACAATATTCTGAACCATTCTGATGGATTCATTTGGTTTGTTTGAATGAATGCTGATATTTGCGTGCCCAGGACACACTATGCGTACAAAAGACACTGTATATTGGATACATATTGTATAAGTTGGTACATAGTTGGATGAAAAGATGAAAGCAGTCTTTTCTACTGCAGCAGCTACCCCTCCTAGGCAATAGCAAGGGACAAAACTGGATCAACAGCCACCCTTCAGATTTCCAAAGTTGCCTGTAGAGGGTAATGTTCGCAGTTTCCCTTCTCATATGCCATTCACGAAGCATTTTCTCTCCACTTTTCTGTATACGTTTAAATATGTGCCTACGTATATACATTTATTGTTCCAATTGCATGCGGGCAATACTTTGCGGACTTATCTTTTCGATTGACATATAGGTAATTAGTATGTCATTGCACCTAAAAATGTCCATATTGATTTTAATTTTTAAAAGATTTCCAAATAAACCTGAATATAAGCCTGGCTTACTGAAAGCAACAACTGTTGGAGCATTTACATGATCGTGATGATGAGTAGAGCATCGTCTTCTATTACATATCCCACAAAGTGGTTCAGAAGTACATTTAACGTAATACTTTTAAGGATTTATGTTTCACACAAGTTTTTAAGGCATCACCATGTAGCCTCATAAATCATGAATAGTTATAATGGCTGGTTAACTTTTTTTTATGTTAAATGATTCTTTTGTGATATTGCATTTAGCTGACAATAATGAGAAAAGGAAACAAGTTCAATAAATACGAATACCACCACCAACGAGTTGACTTTTGACAAGCAATTTAGAACTTGATAGGTTCAATATTATCGTTATTCTCTAATATGCAGAGCAGTCATAATAGTCAACCCAGCAGCACAATAAAGTATGCATGTATTATTGTATGAATTACACATTGTGGAAGCACACATCGCGTGTCATACAATCTTTATTGCAGGACTGACTTGTTAGAAGTATTGACTTGGGCACGTTTGTCTGTCTGTCCATAAGTATTCGTTTTGATAAAATGGAAGAAAGCAAATAGTCATCATCACACTCGTAAGCCATATGACTTGGTCAGCTACGTATTCCGGGTTTCTGTTACACCGGTTACGTTTGAACCGGGCAATAACGACAGTAATCAGTGTTGGACTAAGTTTTTTCGGGATATCATGTATAAGTGCATACACCGAACATTTTATACCTATACGAAATGAGTATACATAATCAAGCCGAACACACATCCACACAAAAAAATCAAGAGCAGGATTCATAAAACAGCAAAAAAAGATGACAAGGTTAATCCTTCAAGGTGTTTTATTAGGGTTTCAAAGTGTAGTTGTGTACAATAAAATTTTGTCTACATTCATGCCGTTTGCCGTTCTCTCGTTAGATTCTCATCTTTCTATATGCAGCAGCCAGACTTGCTATGCACAACCAATAAAACATTTTTTGTTGGAAGTTGGAACTCATTTTTCCCATTTTCAGTCCAGCTTCAATGCAACTCGCATTGGTATTTAGGTTCACTTCTTGCTTGAAATGCAACACCAGAAGAAAAAACAGTAGCAATGCTTTTATCACATATATATTTTCTGTTAATCGTTTTAGGGCTGAATGACAACTGGCAATATAAATGATGATATGGATGATTTGTCCATTTTAACCATCCACTTAATTGCAATATTAATTAAGCTGAACCAGAAATCAATTGCATCAAAATGAGTGCGACACGTTTACAAATCATTTTTTACAGCCTTACTCTTTGACACCATGAAAAATGAGTGATGGTGACGATTTTGCAGCTTTTGCCTTGCCACCACCCCAGTCAAATGGGCCGGGTCGTTGCCGCAATCATAATTGAAACTGGTTATTTCCGTGTCGTGTGTGTGACCTCTTGTTTTCCTGCATGAACTATAATTTGATAGATTTATTTTTTCGTGTATACCTCCAGCCTCGAAAAAAAGAATAATTTGAATGTTTTCTATATCGTTAAAAATGATTGATATGCTGTCAGCTACGAGGAAAACAAGTTTACACTATCAGCAGCGTATAATATTTAGTAAAAGTGCCATTTTGTTTATTGAATGGACTGAAATTAAAATAAAAAGGTACAAACAAACTAACTGGTTAGACTGTACCCAGTAAAATGCATTTATAATAGGTAAATATAGATTGACCCTCTGAGAGATGGAAGTTTTGGACTTGTTTTAGGCAAAGGTATGTGCAGGCAGGTAGGTTTTTAGCAATAAATAATATTGCAAGTTATGCACGTGTGTATTCGATTAGAGAGAGGAACAGGAGCAGCGAGAGAGTGAAACTGGAAATAATTCAATGTCGGACACACCGTGTGTGGCATTTCGATTATTGGAGTATTAGGTTACAAATGTGCACAGGTTTTTTTACTGAGCATAAAAAAAACTCTACATATATCGCAGTTGTGAGTTTGCCTGTCATTACTTTCCATTAACCACACAATAACAACATACATGCATGCCTTTTGAAAAAGGTGTTAGCTTTTTTAATTCACAACGCATGCACAAAACTAACTTCTCTCTCGTCGGTTCTACCATTTATTTTTGTGCTTCTATGCATGCACTACTGCAACGAAACATGAAACAGAGCTACTATTTTTCCATTTCCTTCATTCAAGATCGCTCCTGGTGATATGCGTGTGTGTGCATATATACAAGTTATTCTTCTAAAGTTACAGATGGATGGTTTTTGCTCAGCAGGCTATATATTTTTTTCATCCATTTTTATTTTATCTGCGTCACACACACAGTCGGATTACTCTTAGAAAAATGAAACTGATTATTTTTTTTTGCAGGGAGTCAGTATCTAGATGAAAATTTTGATGTGGTTATAACGAAATAAGGGAATAGGATTTCCAAATGCTTGATTTGTGAAGTCCAAGAAAAAAGCGAGCTCCTTGAGTTAAATGAAATGCGAGAGGATCGAATTGGGAAAATGTAGCGAGTGATTCCATCTAACTGCGAGAAGACGAAAATATGTTTCGAGTTGTACGCTGAAACAAAGAAATGAAGGATAATATATAGCAAACTTTTGCAGTTATGTACACGCTCCCTGATCAGAACTGACTTGAACAAGTTTTAAAAACAACCTCGGAAAATATATGTACCTAATCAATCATATTGTAGTGGCAATTCTTATAATTATTTGAAGAACAAAGCAAGCGAAACCCAGCTTCGAATAAAACAGCTTCAGATTACACACGGTGACGGTGTGTCTCAAGCAAAAGGCAACATGGGCTAATACACACTGCTGTTTTTTGAATGGAGTGCTAAGCTTTGTAATGAGCTTGATTTGAATTCAGAATGAGCATTCGTCTCGTGTGCGTCGCGTGTGTTCTATAAATAAGTCAAAGTCCACTTTGCAAATGTTCAGCACACAAGCCGCATGGCAAAGCGACACACACGACACTTGTGTCTGCATTAACATTTTTGCTCAGGCGAGTAGTAAAAAGTTTTCAAACAAGATAAAGGAAAATAACTTTCTCCTGTAGAAAACTAAATAGAAGAAAATTTAAAGTTAATTGTCAACAAAGAATCAAACAAAGTGGTTAAGGAAATTCCTACCTGACTGATGATGATGGAGCACCTAATCGTAGCATTTTGTGCAGGAATAAAGTTCATCTTTTTTGTTCCGAGTATGCATAATATACGTAAAATATATTTTGGCCTTATCAAGATATACTTTTGAGAGAAGCATATATTTTATTCAAAGTTTTCATGCATGCAGGTATAGACTTGGAGGAGAGAAAAGTAACAAAATGGAATTTTTGGGCTGCGTGTTCGCAGTCATAACATAACTAGCTTTTCTCTAAGTAAATTAACTTTCCACCACCGTCGCGCTTCCACCACGAAATAGTGCAAGTACATATGGGAAAGTTGATTGGATGTCTGTTTTTTTCTCCTCCCGAAATCAAGTAGGCTTTTAGGTACTTATATTTTCACTCCAAAGCTGTTTCTTTCTCCCCCTCCAAACGCACATGGCTTTTTAGACGAGTCTGTAGCCAATTTTCATCTTGTTTGATGTATTTAGGTACTCTGGAACAGAATATTATAACAAAATAGACTTTTATACTCGCTCACACACACAACAGCAAACATTTACGTGTTCACCACCACCGCTATCGCTATCAGCTTTATTCCATGCATACAATGTTGCACGTGTGATGTAAACTCTGTATATAGAATACAATGATAATTTTCATATTAAATTATGTACCTAATCCATACAGTGCGCTAGATGATTTTATACAAAAAAAAAGAAATTGGCCGCATTTTGTTGATACAGAATTTTAGTGGAAAATTGATGAACCACTACAACAGCCGCTTTTCTTGATGATGACGATGATACTCACTCAGTCAGTTGTTGATGTACATACAAAATATAATATTCTATTTCATCTCTTTTCTGCGTATTTACAGAAAAACATATCATCTTGAGAGAGCACGCTCATTGTCAGCAGCATCCCAACGAGGCACACACGGTTATACTCATCAATATTTGTGCTGTTGGTGTTTTACATAATTCAAAAATATTCTGCTCGCATAAGAACAAGACTTTTTGGCATGATGATGAGATCCAAAAAGTCTCTCGCTTTTCTCCAGCCCTAACCAGACCGACTGCTGCTGCTGCTGGAAGTACACACACATTCTGCCGATATGATGAAAAGAGAGGCACGTTGATAAAATAGCAATTTCCACAATGACTGGCAGGGTTGAACTTACTGAGAGAGAGCTGCTGATGGAATAACTTTCATGCTTCCTTCGTAATATGGATTGCTATATAAATACCACATCTTTTCAAATATGTTTCATATAAAAAGCAGCTGTGTGGTGGCTTATATGAATTTACGGACAACAGCAGCATAGCAGCAAGATAAAATGCATGAGTTTTCTTCTATATAAGCTGCTCTGCTTGTTCAAACTTTTGAATAATGCATGACTGTATAATGCTGTATGGGAAAATGGCAAGTAGAAAATTTCTGGGAAGGAGGAAGACGACGAAGAAGAATGAAGATGAAAAAAAATGTGTGGAAGCTCATCTCGTTATATTCGTCAAACTCATATATATATATGTATAAAGTGAATGGAAAAAGACCACCCGACGGGAAATACAGAGAGATATGATGTATTTTCATATTATTTTGATGCATAACATGGTCGACAGAGTAGAGTGGAGTTGGAGAACTCAAACAAGAAGCGAGTAAAGCAAAAAGCGAATGAATTCTCTTCATAACATATATAAGTTTAGTTAGTTGATGGAGAGAAGTTTTTAGTCGAGTAGAGTGCATAGTAAGCAGTAAGGAGGAAAAAGGAACATGCTTCAATTCATTTTCATCGCATCGCCGCCACCAAATACACATTTTGCTGCTGGTATACATTCATAACATAACTTGAAAGGGTAACCGGCCCGGTCCCCGCGGATCCATCTCCCCGCCAGGGTAAAACTCCCCGCGGACCCAACTCCCCGCAGGCCCAACTCCCCGCGGATCCTACTCCCCGCAGGTCTATTTCCCCGCGACATATTTTCCCCGCTAGGGCTATTCCACATGTGATTCTTTCCACGCATGAGTGACTTACATGAAAGAAATTGTAAACGAATGAATAGCTGTGGATTCATATTAACGATTGAATTGCTAATTCACGTGTGCATGAATATTCAAAACATTGAAGAGGCAATCTTAAATCTTGAACATGACTACCTGGGATGGTATTGTGCCATGTAGAGTTTTATTACAGAATTTATTACTCTATTGCAGATTTTATTGTACAATTTGGGATTTTGTTTTAGAATTTGAAATTTTGTTGTCAAATTTGGAATTTTGTTGTCAAATTTGGAATTTTGTTGTCAAATTTGGAATTTTGTTGTCAAATTTGGAATTTTGTTGTCAAATTTGGAATTTTGTTGTCAAATTTGGAATTTTGTTGTCAAATTTGGAATTTTGTTGAACAATTTGGGATTTTATTAAACAATTTGGGATTTTATTGAACAATTTGGGTAGGATATTTTATTGTAGAGTTTTTGTCTATTTTTTATTATGAGTTGTATAATTTTTAATCACGATATGTTCATTTTATGAATTTGGCAAACTTTAATCTATAATCTTGTAGCTTTTTATGTATATTGATTCATAAAATTCCAAATTTCACCACAAAATTTCAAATTCTAAAACAAAATCCCAAATTGTACAATAAAATCTGCAATCGAGTAATAAATTCTGTAATAAAATTCTACATGGCACAATACCATCCCAGGTAGTCATGTTCAAGATTTAAGATTGCCTCTTTAATGTTTTGAATATTCATGCACACGTGAATTAGCAATTCAATCGTTAATATGAATCCACAGCTATTCATTCGTTTACAATTTCTTTCATGTAAGTCACTCATGCGGGGAAAGAATCACATGTGGAATAGCCCTAGCGGGGAAAATATGTCGCGGGGAAATGGACCTGCGGGGAGTAGGATCCGCGGGGAGTTGGGCCTGCGGGGAGTTGGGTCCGCGGGGAGTTTTACCCTGGCGGGGAGATGGATCCGCGGGGACCGGGCCGGTAAACACTTGAAAGGCAGCTACTGTGTGAGTATTTTTTCTGACTACTGACTCTGATGATATGATAGGATCATACATGCATGAGTTCCAAAAAGTTTTTCCTTGTTTTTTTTTCGACATGATACTGCTGTTCTCTGCTACTTTTTTTATCAGACATGAAATAACTGATTAGATTCAGTGAGTCAAATGTAAAAAAAGGAAAAGGAGAGTAAACAGAAAGAAAAAAAATGAAAATATAGCTGAAGCAAATGAATGAATGGATACATGATGATAAGATGATGATGATAGGACTTCATCCTTTTTTTGACATGAGAAGGAAAAGACTATGGCATCATGGCATCGCTTGCCAAGCAAACTTAAAATTCAGCACGAGTATTAAAGTCTCAAGAGATTCCAATTTTTTTTGCGAGGGAATATGTATGTGGTATAAAAATATGCATGTTATGAATACATACATGTCGATAATATTATTGGACGTATTTTTTTGACAAAGTTTGTGGTGCTTTCTTTTTCTCGTCTCCTGCGCCAGTGAGTTAACGCAAAAGATAGGAATGTCTTTAGATATTTTATCTATAGTAGTGGAATGAAGTCGGCAAGTAGCCAATCATGTTGCAAGTCAACAGAAACAACAAGAAGAGGAATAGCGAGTAATACCACACAAAGAAACTTTCCTTGTCTGAAAGAAATTGTAGAGAGAAAGTTTTGTATGCCCATTCCAGAATGAATTCGGGTGGAATGAATGTTGGGGGGAAATAGGAATGGAAGGGGAAAAAAAGTTTTCCAATTGATGAAAGAGAATTGCTGAATAGGTTAAATGAAAAATTTTCCAAATGGCATCATCATCAAAAAGTAGCAGGGCAACAACAACCTTGGTGAGTAAAAACCTTCGTCAAACGGAAACTGTTGAGAAATCCGTCTGCGCATTTTCACATTTGAACTTGATGAAAAACAAACATTGGCGCAAAATTACCCGTGTGTAGCGTTGTAGCCAGTTGGAATTTCCACATGATCGAATCAATATCCTTACACGATGATGTGAATAACCATATCAATTGTTCTCTGCATTATGCAAATGATTAGCTACCAAAATATTTCTCGGGACGGGAGAAAACGTGTACTGCCATACAAATTATCTTATTTCATCTGAAATGTTTACTTTTCTTCCAAACAGCTTTTCTAAACCAAGCTGGTGTACGGTGTAGAGGGAGTTGAAAAAATGAGTTCTTTGCGTTAGAGCAAAAACTTTCCTCGTGTTTTCTGTATCAATGTATGCAATTTATTATATCTTATATAAAAGTTCATCTATATGGATATGTGGAGTGTATATATGACACAATGAAATGAAATCCCATCTCCCATCCATCCACCACCCCAAGAAGATTACAAGGAAGGAAGTTGGGATCAAACTCTATCATCTCTTATTTCGTCTTTTTTTTTGCCTAACAAGCAAGAACACATATATTCTCTGAAGAAAGTGGTATGTATATTTTTTTTCTGGGATATACAGCGAAAAAGGAGAGTGAAGGGAGCTTATGAGCTTACACTTTTTTCATAACTCTCTGTGTAAGACGAGCTTTTATCTTGACGGTTTTGGTAAATAGTTGAGGCTGACTGGTGTGTGTGTGGGAGATAGTGGAGCTTTTTTTTATATATTTTTCTTTGAAAATGCTGAGCCCTCTGAAATCCCTTTGGCATCGCATGTTTTGATGGTGATGAAAAAGCCTGTGTGTGTTTGCTGAATCACTTGTCTGTTTCCTATTTTCTGCTTCCTTCGACAACTGACAAGAAAGAGAGAGAGAGAGAGAGAGAGAGAGGATTTTCTTCATGACATGCCTCGGTTGGCTTGACATGACAAGACAGATGATGAAATGAGTTTTTCTTGAATTTTGGAGAAACTACAAATTCTCATTTTGTGAAAAGGAGAAATGAGATGATATCATTCAACTTACTAGTCTACATGTATGCTCCCACCCGTCCTCGTCGTCGTCGTCATCATCATAGTCTGCCTGGATGGAGAAAAAGGAAGGATAAAAATGGGATTGGCTTGGAAAAAAAAGATTATATTATGTAAGCTTTACTCAGAAGGAACGTATGAATAGACGTGACTATATTTATCTTTTTTTTACTATTATAATCATATATTGTATATGGTGAATTTACGGGACCGCCACCATCGCCGTCGCCAATGCAGTGGTGTCGTGTCATGACATGCAGAATGGTGAAGAGATAAGAGACTTGGTTTTAAATTAGAGAGATAAAGTTAAAAGTGCTCTGTATTTCTTGTGCCATCATACTCCCGAACCGAGTTTATTTTTTCCCTCCCCCAGAAAAAAAAAATGTAGTATTTTTTAATTTAAAATGAAATAGCTTACAACACTACAACAAATGGTAAGAGATGGGTGGGGAAAATGCGATGGGGAGAAGATATGTGCTATTCGCCATCATTTTGTTAGCCTGACTGGACACATGGATAAAAACGACTACAAAAAAACAAAAACTTTGTGTCTGCTCTGGAAAATATCTTGGAAACTATATAATTTGCTCTTTTTGAGCTCTTGTATAAAAATACTCCCTTGTAAATTGATGTGGGGACCCACATGTGCTCTTTCGCCAACAAAATAGAACAAGTCTAATTTCGAGAGAGAGAGTGATTATAATGATGACAACAGAAACAGGCCTGCTTGCGCGACTTGATTAAGTTACGTTGCTCCGGTGAAACATAAATGTTACTCATTCATGCATACAGTGTGGGTTCTTGTAAGTTTTCTTCTTCTCTCTGTACTGAAAAAGTTGTGAAATTTTCTTTCCATGCGGCACGCTAATTAGATTTGGAAACTATCATGAGAAACAGCAGCAACGATGTCAGGTTGGTTATATGAAGTAGTAGAAGTTGTCACTCTGGAGAAATGAAAATGAATGACTGGACTAGAGAGAGAGCTGACTTTCCTTAAACACTTTTTCTCTGTTCGCTATAGTAGCTCCCGTACAATTTTCAAGCGAGTACAAATGTGGCGTATATAGTGAAACAGATGCATGCTTTTGTCGACATTCTGTTTTTGCTGCTCGCATCGCTTAATTATTTAAAAGGGGAAATTAGAGGAAATTAAAAAATTTCCTTTATTACGGCTCCTTCTGGAAAACAGAAAAGGGTTGATGGTACAATGTACGCGTAAATACTGAATGCGACTACAACAAAAAATACAACACACGCAGCCAGCAGCCGTACATTTCAGTAATTAGTTTTTCGATGAAAATATAGCCACTTGAGATCTTACTTGTATTTAGCCAAGAGATTCATTTGAGAACAAGAAATAAGATAGTATCCAAAGAGGTGGCGTGTTCATCACAGGGAAAGGAAAACCGCTTGATCCTCTTTGTTGGATGCATGCAGTGCATATGATTACTTACATTTTTAAAAAACCAGTTCATTCAATTTCATCGTTCATGTTACAAGATATCAGGTAGCAAGATACATCAATGAAATCTATACACGAATAAAAAAATGATTACGAAAGTGTGTTGTTGGTTGTGTGGTGGTGGTGAGATGATATCTCCATAAAATATAAATTTAGACAGACACTTTTCGGAGTTACCGCTGCAAAAAGAATGATGGTTTTAAAAAAGCTTTAAATAATTATATATAAAAATGGTCAAACTATATCAATCACGTAAATCTTCTTGTGCATTTTTCAAATGATGTAATTTATCATTTACTCTTTGCAAAAAAATACTAGCGATTTTCATACCTAAAATCTGAATATTCGTTAAAAAAAGGTAATTAGTGCAGGCTTTTCACATTTTTACGTTGCCAACATTATCTACCTAGCTTAACATGAAGTTTTTTCCTATTCTTTGAGATTCTACAAAAATTGTTTCAATCAAAACGTTCAAAAGAATTTCTCATCAACTTAATTAATTGGTTAAAATTTCCTCCCACACACTTCTTTCAATTTAATTCAACCAAATCAAGTAACTTATATCATGTAACAAGTATACTTTCTTGAAGAAAGGAGTCTTGTGGTCTGTGATGGTGAACGACCTTTCTTGATACATCTTGAGTGAAGTATTTAGCATCTCATGTTTTCCATACATTATACTCGTCCAGAAAGAATCCATTGTGTTGTTGACCATTGCATATATAAATCTTCATAAAAGCGAACAATTCTCCCCTTCAGAATGATATAATCTGGAACAAACAAAAAAAAATAAAACAGCAAATTAGCGTGAGTTGTTGTATGGAGTGTTGCACACATTCACAAATCCACAATTATATGAATGAGTATATAGCGGCTTTGCTTATTGTGAATGAAACTCATTCATTTTTGAGGAAGTAATATTTTTACTTTACAGAAATCAGGAGAGCAATTCATATCAAAGCTCAAAAAAATTCTGGTATCATCTTTTATTCATGTGCAATGTTATTTTTAGTCATGATAGACGACTGGACACTTTACAACAGATTTTCAGATTAATTCAATTACACACAAAAAAGGGAGAGGAGGAAAGGAATAATGAAATTCACTTGCAAAAAAAGCCAAAAAAAAGCTGGAAATTCATGAGCAGAGCACGTTCAGCTTTATCTCCACCTCCACATAAGCAAAGCGAATGTTACATAAGGCGCTGCGTATATATTGAAATTAGTTGTGTGCAAGCTTCTTTTTTCTGCTTCCCATGCAACGCATATTCTGTGCACACATACTCTCATGGTTAATGCATTAAGTAGAAAGTGGTACTATTCACATTCATCAAAAGCTGAAATAGTATAAACTAACAGAAATATACTTGTATTTGTAGTTTTTAGACTAACGCAACATTAAGCACACAACATATTATTATATTAAAAGTCTGTACACATTTATATGAGACCCTGTATATTAAAGACCCTGTTTTTTGTACGCAAATACCGTCTATAATATGTGCTACATAACTACTACATTATGTTTTCCTTGGTGTTTATCAATCATCCTTATCTTGGGAAACTCACATCGCGCACATACATCACTCTCATGAGAGAGCTACTGCAACTCTGCCAGTTTTGATCAAATACCAAAAAAGCTGGGCAAGATTTTTAGCTGATTGAAGACCAGTCGTCTCTCTCGTGCGCAAGTTTTTTGTCTTGAACACTAGTAAGCTTTTAGCTTTTAATGAAACGAGATGAAAAGGGCAAGGTGGATTTTGTCCATGCCACGGCACATATACATGCACATAATGATATAAGTGCTCTGCAATTGTTCGTTATGCGGAAAATACTATACAGAAGCGTAAAAAGGTTTAATGGCTACATTGCATTTTTGTCTTGTCATTGAACGACGCTTTTTATAGGGATAACATCGGCACTGCCATTTACGGATTGATAAGAAGTCAAAAAAACGTGTATGGAAGCAGAAGCAGCAGACGATCAGTTTGCTGACAAAAATCAGAAGCGCCAAACATGCAATTGATACGACCATGCAACTATAATATCAACATAAATTTAAGTCTATATACGATACTTGTCAGTTAGCTCGTATTACGCTCTTCTCAGCTTTCATTTACCGACCGACCATTATCATCATCTGTCGAGCGTTGATCTTGTGAGAATGCGTTTGCGCATATATTGGATTGGTAGATTAGACTAGAATGCCTTTTCACTTTTTCTTTTAATTGGATCAACTGGCCAAATAGGAATAGACAAGTTTGAAACCGAGTACATATGGAAGTAACTCGATGCATATAAGAAGTGTATTCAAGTACTTATAATTATTATGGATTGGATGAAAAAGGAAAGAAAATTGGGTTTAATTTTTCAGTCTTTTCCACATTGACAAACCAAATAAGAATTTTTGCGGTCTCATCGAGTAAAATAAACGAATGACCAAATGATTAATTTGAAAATAAAGTCTGGATACATATTCCAGAGACATATAAATAAAAATTAAGTGACATGTACTTTTCAATTTCACATTTGGCTAAAACTAAATTGCAACTAAACGCGCTGGATACTATACTGACCAGATGAGAATAATTTTTTTTACTACAAAACAGAAAAGGAACTGCGATTGTGGGTGTAATTTCTCTCATGAGCTCCCATTTAACAATTTAATCCCATCCACATAATATTACATATACGCAGCGGAATGGAAAAAACAGCTTTACTGTTACAACTTCCTGTATTTGTAGCATAGCAGTGTTTTTCTGTGTCTTGTCAAAAGATAATAACATCCACAACATTTTCCAGAGATTTATGCAGATTACAGTAACTTCTCTCAGTGGTATCCTCAATGAAGTGGAATTTACTCATTATTCAGAGAAATTGATAAAGTAGAGATAAGTCACAGTGCACATGTCACAAAGCATTTTGCTATCTGCTCCAATGCGCTTCAGTTTTCTCTGCACCCGACCATTTTAAGAGAGGAAATATATTAGGAGAACTCAATTGACGCCAATTAAGAGTCAACAAGATTGTTGCTGACGTTTTGGTCTTCAGAAAGTCCAAGTTTGGAAATACAACAATATGAAATACAACAGAGCACTATATTCTCTCTCTCATTTGCTCATTACCAAGTTTTCTTGAAATAAGAAACAACCAGAAAAATGCATTACTTTACTAACTCAAATGGAAACTAAGTTTTTCCCAAATTTTAGAAAATATTCAGTAAAAAAGTTTCTCTTGTTTGTTACTGAAGCTGGAACGCACTTTTTACCTGTTCAAATAATTATGCATTAGCTTTTTGATGTATGCAGGCTTAAAATGAGTTTACATCATTACCATAAGTTTTCTCTCAGCTTTTTTTTACTCTCTTATCGTTCATATTCAAGATTTACAATGCAAAGTGACTGATAAGCTAAAACGCGTCTGCGATATAGCTAACATGTTTTTTCTCTCAAAAAACGAACATGAACACATTTATGTACAAGTATACAGATTACAACAAGATTTCATCGTCCTTTTATTTCCAGTCGCTCTGATTCCTCTCGAAAGAAAAACCACCTGCTCTCAAGTAATGATTTCTTAATAATAATAACAAAAAACATTCCACAGAGGATATTCACTGCTGCAGACTTCCTAAAATGTTGAAGAATAAAAACTTGTATATAGTCAATTGGTGTGGGTGAGAGGAGTTGTTGAAACAAAACGATTATAGAATCATTTGTTCTTTTTGAATGGATTTGACTTGACCCTTCCAACAATTTTGACGAGTGCAAATAACAATTTTTATTAGACACATTTCATGATACTCTTTCACATGAGATCAAGAAGACTGTTGACTATATACAGCTATATAATCTATGTCCATATGCAAAAGTATATAGAGCCCAGTAGTGATTTCTGTGCACCCTAACATATTATATTGCCTATATACTATCCAGTAGTAGCGTAATAGCAGTAGTAAATAGTAGCCGCGTCCATTCATAAATTGTTTTATTGCACATTTCAGGAGTCAATAATACAACCCTGACTCACTTTTTAGATAGTCATTTAAAAGGAGAGCCTATAAGATTCTTCTACTCCTACTACATATATTGCTTCTCAACTCAAGTCTTGTACAACTATACATTATTTACGCGTTCTTCTCGTTTAACTATGTAGTATACTACTACGTTCAGTCAAAAACTCAACAGCTGATCTTTTTTTTGTAGTTTTTTAGAAAGAGTACTGAAGAAAAAAAAACGGTATTTTTTTATCATTGGGCTAGTGTGTACTAAGTTGCATCCTATTGTCGTCGTCGTCGGTTTTTTTTCTTTCATTTTTCCCTGAACAACTTAACAAAACGCTTCTTGTGGCTTTTATTTTCCTATATATCGTCATCGCCTAACATGCACAATACCTATGTATATCCACAAACATTTTGCCAGAGAGCAAATTGAACAATAACACTTCCAGTTTCCTCCCATTTCGTTTTTAAGACAGTAGTATAAATAATATGCATGTCCCGTTCTCTCATGCAACCATTCATTCTTCTCTGGTGATGTGTTCCACACCAACCAGACAGTAACAATAGGAAGCACACGTGTGTGTGTAACACACAACAATATAATAATCTTGAATGAAGGTTAAAAACGACGTACATTTTTTTTGTTCATTTTTATTACTCTGCAGAATGCAGTTTTAGTTTTTTTATGCAAGGTAAAAAAAACTACATGCTACTATTAACTTACTATATGCATCCATCTACTAGCACATCATCATAATGGTTAAAAGTTAAACTAGGTAAATCGTTCGCATTGTGGAATACCTTGAAAACAGACAACAATGAAACGACGAAGTAAAGACAGATAATAATAAATAATTTTCCATAACCTATGACACCACACACATCTGAAGGAAGACTTTTAGTAAAAAAAATCATTTTTACGATCAATATGACGAATAATATCATACAATTCTTTCTTTTGCCAGTTGGTGCAATGACCATTGTTTCCATTGACATTCCGGTGCATCTTTTCCTATCAGCTCGAAACCCTGTTGGGGGCAATGTAATAATAGCTTTGTTGCTATTCGTATTATTGATAAATGCAGCAACGGGCAATAAAAATGGATGATGCGTCCTACTGTAAATCATCTTTGTAAAGACGTGTCATCATCGGGAATAATGCAGACAACAATCATAAGCGCATCTTTTCAACAATGGCTTGTGTATGGTTTATGATCTTACGTTTACGTGCTACAGGAATACTGGAATACGTAATGCTTACTTGAAGAATAGGGAACCCAGCCCTAAAATTGTAATCTTTCCAGTTTTACTTTTCTCAGACGAGCAAAGAGAGAGGTATATATTTTTTTCTTTTGAGGAGACGAATGATAGAAATAAAAGCACTGGGGAAAAGAGGGGAAAGCTAGGAAACTTGTGCATTATCATAATGGCACAAAATTTTAAGTAGGAAAAACTATTTAAAGGAATCTACAAAGCAGAGTACCTAAAAGTCGGTTGGTGTTGAGCGTATATATCTCACCCTGCCTGTGTTTTGTCACTGTTCATCTCATTACATTTCATCGTTTTACTTCTCTTCTTCTTTGCAGCAGCAATCATTCAAGCACAAAAGAAAAAATATCAAAAAAAGACAAAAAAAAATTTTCTTCTTTATGATGTTGATACAAAGTTTGAGAGGTTGGTTGACAGTAGGGAAGTGATGGTGGTGCTGATGTGAGATGCGGTGGTGGTGTGTGTGTGTGTCACGTCTGCAAAATGAAATTGAAGCTTTTAGAAAAGCACGACGCACTAAAGAAGAAATGTACACAACATGATGCCTCTCTTTTGCTCTTACTGAAAATAGTCAAAATGTTTTTATCCTACCAAAATACCACCACCATGCACACAACCACCACCATCACCAGCATACCAAGTGCGGAGAGAATTTACCGGGGCTTATTGGCTCAGAGTCAGTTGCTCTGTTTCCCTCTTTCACTCTCTCTCACACACACACAAGTCCCATCTCTCCTTCATCATCATGCTACACGCTTTGGCATTTTCTTTCAGCACCAAAAACTTTTTATGACTTTTTCCCTTATTTTAGGACGGATTAAGTAAAAAGCCGGCTGGGTCTTAGGTGGAATAAGCTTTGAGAGAAGAAGAATGAGAAAGAAAGAGAGAGAGAGACAGAAAATGATGATTACAGTGTGGAACTTGGAAAGAAATGGAAAAGATGAAAGAATAGAAGAAAAAAAAGACACTTGGCTCATGTGTCGATGCTTTTTATAGAAAATGAAACATTTTCTTTCCACAAAAGCAGCTGAACCAAAAAAAAAGCCATGTCATTTGAGAAACAATGTTTAAGGTTTTTAGATTTAATACTTTACTTTCACGCGCGCAGCGAGAGATACAATCTTCTTATTTCCCAAGCTTTTTTTTGAGCTCCTCGGGGTATGTATCCCCCACTCTCTTTACGGACGTCTTTTAGTTTAAATGCTTCTCTCACAGAGAAGCATTCCATTTTTCCATTTATTACGAATGGAAAAGGAAAGAGCTACACTGTGAGTTTTGATTAGGTAGCTCTGATAACAGATGACGCAGAGATATGGAGCTTTTTAATCAAAAACTTTTGATTTCCTATCATCCTTGCTGACTGATGGACCTCTCATTGTCTTAAAACATGTACACGCATTAAACACATGCATAGAAATTAATTCATTAAAGCAAATGAGCCCTTCAAACAATATATACAGTTGTCTGAATGATAAAGCTAACAGATTACTTCAACAACCAGGAAGAAAACCAGTTGACAAAATGACTCAAGTTCCGTTATTTACTGGAATAAGTAAACTTGTAATAAGTTGGTTATAGAAATAAGTTCAAATATGAGCTATTATGTATTTTTTTCCTGTTTTTAGATTCCTTGAGAGAGTTTACTCCGTTAATTTTTTGAATATCTCCCATTCTTTACTGTTGTGAGTATGTCAAGGAAACCCAACTCCGGAAAAAGCATGTTCATTTGATTTAACAACAATAATGTGTCCATAAATATTGTATGTACTTATCTTATTTATTAGATTTCCTAACTCAATGAATAATATGGTAAAATGAATGCGAAGGGTTTTCTTTATATGAAATTTCAAAGGAAGCATTTGACGACGATGATGAACCATCATATCACTTAATGAGATCTTCACTCTTGATAAACAACAAAATTCTACAAACTACCAAATATACGATGATGTTACTACTGTTTACGTTGCTGTTGCTTCGTTGTTTCATTGCAATGTATTACACCGGGAAAATAAAATAGCTCATAAGTTGTATCACACTCAATGCATTGTAATGATCTACTTAAGCAACTTCCATCTAGCCAATCGGGCACTTAAACTTGCTTTTATTATTTCCCTTGCTCGTTAACATGACAAAGGCCGTCTGAGGAGAAATATAAAAAAAATAGAGAGCTGCTTTGTTTATAAACATTAGTTACTATTGCATACACACACACACACACGCCGACAGCACAAAAATATCATCATAAACCATACATCGTTTCGTTTACGTACACAAGTAAAATAGGTGGTAGTAGTAGTAATAATGTAATTACTATAAAAGTTCTTTTACGTTTACAACACACTTGTTTCATTCATTCCTTACTACAATTAGATTGAAAGTTTGAAAAGCCTACCATCCATTTGTCTCGAAAGGCATGGAACAGCACTCTATCGGCCACAGTTGACACCACTTCATTATTTGAATTGATATAAAAACTAGTTTGGTCTATAAAAAGAGGAAAATATGGGAATAAGGGTTGATATTCGTCTATCTATATTAAAAATAATAATACTTCAGCTCCTACAATACCCCTCCATGTAAAAATCAATTCTTTCATACACGTACATATATATACTCTCACTTATCTACAAAAAAAATGCACAGGTATATTTACCGACGATATAATATTTGATTAAAACACTCGGTATACAAAGTAACAGTATATATTTTTGTTGAAAAAAAAATAGCTTCGTATTATGTGGCTGTTGTGATCTATCTACTACCCTGTTGTGCCCAAAAGGCACAAAAGAGAGCGCAAAAGTCTGCATATTTTTTTCTCTCCACATTTAACATGATTGAAAATTTAATCTGTAAATGCAAAATTTAATTTAATACACAGTATGTATAGTACGCTTACAAAGAATTTTGGAAATATTTAGTTTTTTTTCCTGTGTCATGTAACAGCATCGTACAAGATGCATCATAAGAAACGCAAGTGACGTAAATATACAAAAGCATTGTGAAGATCCTCCCGTTTCTTCAATGGCGGAGGCAATATGGCAAGAACAACACCAATCCAACATTTTTGCCGTGAGTTAGAAATTGTATTACAGCCGTAGTACAGCATACAAAAAAAGTTGTTCACTATCTCGTGGTTGGTTACACGGTACAGCTTTTAGAGGAATGCATTCATATAGAGATATATGGCGTGAGTTTATACCGCAGCGGTCGGTCGGTCGTACGTAATCCCACAAGATGTGTGGATCTGCACTGTGAGAATAGAGAGAGAGGGAGAGAGAGAGAGAGATCAATAAAATACATACAAAGTCTCTGCACATGAGCGAGCGGCTTGTGTAATACATTTTTTTTTTCTCTCTCTCGAAAATGAACGTCCTTTTCTTTTGTGATCAGCAGCAAGCGACGAGTCCCCTCCCGTACATTCCTTCTCGTTTTAGTTCAACAACGCAGAGAACAACCAACCAGTTGTGTAGCTCAGTTTTTGAGCTGCCTATGTGCAATGCATGTGAAAAAAAATGCAATGTAGAATTGTAGCCCCAACTTATAACTCTGAAGCTGATGTTGATGTCCATATATAAATAGATAGGAGATCAGAATATATATTGTGCGTTTACTATTGTTAGTACGATATAGTGATTTGGCTATATATCAGATTAAGAAGGCCATGTACTTATTACATTACAATATATTATAACAAGCTTTACAGACGAACAAATTAGGAAAGTAGCTTGAAAGAGTAACAAAGTTACCCTTTTCGTTCATGCCTCAATATTCTCAAGACAGAATTTTTTAGCTGACTAAACTAAAAACTAGAAAGAAAAGGAATGAAAAAAAATGGTGGAAAAAATAATTTAGGATAGAAGAGAAATGAACGGGAAAAGTTTTTTTTGGAAAGACTACTTGGTGGAAAGTTGGATTCCCTCTGGTATTCAGAGCAGAAAAGACTTTTTTTGTTGAAATTCGGAGTAAGCGATGCGATGGAAGGCTCGTCGTCGACGACCTGGAAAATGGAAGCAAGTTTTTGATACATGCTCATGTGTGCCTAATATATATGTACTTTATCTAACTTTTTTCTTGGAAATATAGATAAGTAGAATATATGGTCATATATATAAATAATGCATATCTATATATATTTCTCCAAACTAATATTCCATCCATCACCTTCTTGTGCTCTCAACACAACACAATGCAAGTAATGTATGTATATCTCTAAATGTTATTCTACAGACTTTTGCTTTCACAGAGTAAATTGGAAATTCTTTGTTATCCCAATCTCCTTTTTTTCTATTTTCTTGAGAGATATTTTTACGAAGGTTGATGGAACAATCTAAAAAAAAAGTTGCAGTTGTTGAGTGAAAAAAAAGTTCTCTTTTAGGAAATTTGGAAAATGGGATGGATAAGAGAAAGGAAAATAGACTGACTGACTATCCATGCATGACTCTGTATATATTTAGGGGAATACTGCAATGGAACATTGTTAAAGATAAAGTATATATACCTATATGGAATGAATGAGTCGCCAGGAACATGGTGCAAGCTAAGTGAACTTCTCTCTCTGCATGGATTTGAGAATTGTAAGCTTTTTCCGAGGCAGGGATAATGAAGGGCGAAACGATTGAGTGAGCAACCAAGCAAGCAAACATTGCCAAGTGGAGCGGGGTAGAATAAATGACGATGTTGTTGATGATCATGATAGTTTTGCAGCTTTTCTGGAAGGAAATAGGAGAATTATGGTGACGGTGGTGGAGTGGAGAGTGGATATATCAAATGTATCTAGTGAGATATGGGCCTAAGGGAGTGATGCAGTTTATGTGTGATGGCGCTGAAAGTATTATTTTTTTGAGCAGGAATGAGAGAGACATGCTATGGGAGGGAGCAAATAAACTTTGAAGGGAGAAGAAAGAGGAAAACTTATCAACATGCCCAAAAAAGCCTAGCGGATATAATTCTTGAATTTCAATAAGCAATTCCCCTTCTTACATTTCCATAATATGAACGCATACGAGAGGGCTATGGAATTCTATATACGTCATCATCTCTGCTTCTATTATTTTTCCAGTAAGCTCCACAAAAACGCTTTCACAATTTTCTGTTGGCACATCACTGATTTTGACTTTCTGATTAAATAAAAATTAATTAGAAGCTTTAAAATGGGATTTTGCTAAAAAGAAATCAGTTGTAATCTTGCAACCAAGAATAAATAAACAGGTATTGATAACAAACGGACAAACTAGTACGCGCGGACGTGATTACTGCCTTACAAAGAGATACTATTTTAATGTAATAAAACTTTTCCATTAAGTTTTTCCCCTATAGGTACCTACCTATGTAGGTATACGCAAATGGACAGTGCAATAAAATTGCACAAAAAGGTATAATTAACCATGAAAGTCACTGGTTTATAATATTAGCACAAGACTTACCACAGTATTTAATTATCCTAGTCCGCAGAGATTCGTTTAGTTTGTTGCAGTTTTCAGATTTTCACAAAAAAATGCAACTTGCAACAAATCTTCCTTTTTACAAGGCTCAAATCAAATATGGTACAGTGTGAACATTGTATTTTCTTATAGTCATTGTCACAACCACAAAGTAGCAACTAAAAAAGTTGGCACATTTGAATTTCTGCTCTTCTCCAATAACGCGTCTATAATGGCTTTGTGTGAGCGAGAACGAATCTCTACAGTGCGCATACCTAATACATAAGTTGCATTGGCTATAAGATTTTCTTGGTATTGTAGGGTAAAAGTAGTAACAACAACTAATTGCACATTATGTTGTATGATGATGGCCCATATAAGAACATGTAAAAACCTGAAAATTGGCAATAATTTGGCAAGCACCGCGCTTGGTTCCTGTGTCTTGTGTCCTCTTAGCCTGTTGTGATCCCCTACTTGTTATAAAGGCTGCCTAAAGGATGAAATAGCATTTTAAGTATGTGTATGCATCAATGCACGTCTACTTTACAAAATGAACAGCAGCAGCAGCAGATTTCTTATATATATTTTTCAAGTTTGGGTTAGTCAAGCAAAAGAAAGGGAATGCACAAAAATGGACGCATATTACATTGCCACATGCATGCAGAAAAGCAATAACTTTAAATATTCAACAAGCCGTTTCGAATACGTCGCAACAAGGACACAACAGGATAAAAAACATGCACGTACAATTTTTTACAATGATCAATGGGAGTACCTACAATGATGATGATGATCCATAATAATAATAATAATAGCAACTATTTAACATGCACTTATGATGCTTGTTTAGAGGAAGCACACAAAGGATATTTTTTGAAATATCGTAATGAGGCATCTTAAATAGTTTTTAGATGACGTATCAATATGATTTGCACCCGCTCTAGTGGATTTACCAGTTCTTTGTGAAGAAATTTTTCTCTCCTCTTTCCTTTTTGCTTCGCAGCGCGAGTTGCGTGATGAGATGATATGGGCTGAACGCAATTTTTGTTCGTTTTCATGGTTTGCTAGAGGCTCTCTCGCTCTCTGTCAGACCAGACCTGCCTTAAAAAAAAGTCCACAACATCAAATTACCAAGTTTGAACCCTACGAGCTATGTGGCGCCTAGCAAAAAAACACGTAATGTAATATATTCCACCGATTTTTTCCTTGCCTGTTTTCTCGCCACCACGTATATTGTGTACATTGACTGCTTGCAAAAACTAAATCTTGTTTTAAAAGAATGTAAAATTGAAATCGGTGATGATGGACTTTTGTGTACTGAAGGAATACTACTTGTTAGACCAGTATCGGCTTTTTTTTTCACAACTCTCCGCAAAGAAGAGACAACAACACACACTGCCACTATATATGAGCCAACTTTTTCTAAAATTCTTCCTCTTGTTTTTAAATTAATGAAAATATTTTCCTGCGAATTTCAATGATGTTAATCGCATGAATGAGGTGTTGCAACTGAACATTTGTACATAATATTCTCATCATTGAAACTTGCCCTTAAAAACATTATAGGAGTCCCTGAAACATTTTTTTTCCGCGTCCCTGCTTCTTCCTCTCCGCTCATGTTCTCAGCATCCGTTTTTGTGAAAGGGCAAAAAATGATCTCATTACTGAATATGATTATTTGTGCACATGGGCAGTATATATATGGCGGCTGTAAGAGGCACTTTCATTTCAAACCCATATTATATATGTAGGTATATAATACATGGAAGAGGCGGAAAGCATGTTTCGAATAGAGGTTGATACTTTTATAATATGAAAGTAATAAGCGAGGTAATTTCAGTGTGGATAATGGTTATATATGGAAAGGAGGAAGATATAAGGCTCGGCTGGGTTGTGTCTATTTGAGAAAAATAAGAGTTCATAACGTTCAATTTCCATTTTTTGCTCAATAAATTTTTACCTTGCTCTCCCGAGGTGGAATGTCTTCACTCCTGTTTATATATACGCGACATGTCTGTGAGTCGGATGCAAAAGTGAGAATAATGGGAAAGGTTAGTTGAGCTGTAAAAAAAGTCAAACATTGTTTCCTGATAGAAATCTGGAGAAAAAAAAATCAGGCATTCTTGAATTAAGGCCGTCCAGTCAAAATGCCAACCCAAGGGCACACACATGAACTATGGAGCAAAAAATTATATGATAAGGTTGTCAATTGTTTCTGTCATCTTACATTTGCCTTTCCGCATTCTGAAATTTCTGGTTGATTCCTATAACCCATATGTTTAAAATACACACATCCGTTTGTTGTATCTGTATATGCGTAAGGAAAATGAGATTACAATGGTATCATTCTTTTTTTCTGGGAGTGAAAAGGCAAAAGCTGCACCACCATTGTGTCCACATATATTCCATTGTATTGCGACAAGCTTATATTATCTTGTGTGGTGTCATCCTTTTTTTGACCAGGAAGAATGGATTATGTGAATGCTCCCTTTCTCAGGGGATTATTCTTGTGTATACTTTTCTCTACATGTGTTACGTAATAGGGATGCATCAGCTCATTGTTTGTTTTTTGTTGTCTGTGCACAGCAGAGACGGAACAACCCATTTTTTGCTCTTCCTTCAACATACTCTGCATTGGAGGCTTCCATTACACATTATTTATAAGGATGCATTTTGGGGTGGGCTTAATTTTCATGATAAATTTATGAATGTCGACAAAGCACAAGGATATACGTGAGCGCTGCATTACATAAAAACACGTACAAATAAATGCAAACAAAAGTTGACACGAACTCGATCACAAAAATATGAATGTTAATGTTGTGTATAAAAGTTATAAGGTTTTAGCGTGCTATGAATTCAGAAGTTCATGCCTAGATATTATATGACGTCAATCGATTTCTTATTAAAAATATCATTAAGCAATTAAAGGATCCAACTCATATAGCCAATATAGCCCATGAGACGTTTTCTATGCTTCAACTTGTCTTGAAAAAATGTCTTATCATTATTGTCATTGTCAAATGCGTTCACAAGACAATCTTCTTTTAACAAAAAAAATAAAGTCCAGAGCGCAGTCAGTGGAATATATATTTTCTTATCCTTTTTTCTAATTTTTTTTTGCTCCATATTTCTTATTTCCTCCTTGGTCCCTTTTTCCTTGACTTGCCCTTTTTATATTTTTTTTGTATATACACAAGTTATATATGTTCCTTATGAACTAATATAATGCCTCATGTGTGTGAATGCATAATAATGTAATGTAAGAAAAAGAGCTTTAAAGAAAATGAAGATTTTCGCTCCGGCTCGTCTTTGTAAAGATGAATAGCATGAGAGTGCAGGCATGCATACATTTTTTTATCCACATGCCACGTTGTAAATCAATGTCATAAGAGCAAAAAAAAAATTGTCTGCCTTTTTGCCTCGGAGCAAAACTGGAGTGATACGTTTATAACAATATATTTGAATCATATTATAAGCACATATGTAAAGGTATGTACAAGATGCGAGCGCCCGTCGTCGTCTTTAAAGAGTTTAATATTAAGCTTTTATTCATATAACATGCTATATCGTTATTAGTTAATAATGCTTTGACTGTAGAGGGTAGTAAAAAGGAGTGTATGCGTTGAATGAATTGTTGTTGTTGCATAAGATATGCAGGCATATAGTGTGCATATACAAATATGATCTCTTAGCTTAGCTTTGTTCCTTTTCTTACGTTCCCTTTATTTCGTGTAAGAAATTCTACACAAAAAAAGAAATACGGATAAATTTTTTCCTTTGAATTTTTTTTACCTTCTCCGTCTTGTAACATCCTTGTCCGTCTTCTTTTTTAGTGTCAATTACAATTATGGATGAATAATATGCAATCTTATAGAAAAAAAGTCACTGCATCATACATTTCTTGCTGTGAAGGTCCAATTTACTAAACCTTACCGAATTTTGTTGGTTTCTTTGAGAGCAATTATTTGAATGTGTGGAAAGAGGTAAAACCTCCTGGGAATCTGAAAGGGCACGCTATAAGATCCTTTTCTCTTAATCTGATTGTGTTAATGGGAAGCGTACTGACAACGATAATGCAAAAGGGGCATGTACAATACGTATATATTATATAGATGTTCCTGTCCTGTCAAAATTTTGGCATTTTAATTGCTCGCTGTATCGGAAAATTTAGGGAAATATTAAAGGAATATTTATGACCATAAATGTGATTATAGAATATGCATAGGTATATGTATGAAAATGATTGATTGAACAAAACATTTTTGTCAAAAATTATTATTTTTTATTTGCTTCTGTTGGCATGTTTTAGAAAATATATTTATAATTATCACATGAGCCCATAACTGTCTTGAATTCAATTTGCAATACTTACCCCCGACTTGAATTTTTACTTACATTTCAGACCGGGATGAACGTGATCGTGAGAACAGCCCCGTGAAATTATCCAATGGAGCCTCCAGGATAATGGATTCCCTTTACCAAGACAGATTGTTGAATTTGTGCTTGCCTGTTACGTATATTACAGGTAACCTGAGAATCTTATGCACTCAGGATACATGCAGTATACGTCCAGGAATAGCAACAATTTCCATCTTGAATAAATTACTTTCTGTGTCCTCATCATAATCATCTCGCTAATCATCCCTCAACATCCACCACACAGCTGAGTGTCTCCCGAGTTTTGAGGGACAAACGAAAAAGAGAATGCGTCATAAAAGGGCAGCTCGCCTCATCAATATCATCACATCAGCAACAATGGCAGATCACCAATCCAATGGAGTCCCTTGCCCTCACCTTGTCCTGCTTGGCTCTCTCTCTCTCTCTCTCTCTGCTGGGATGAAAACATCTGCGTAAGAATGGCAATCTATAATAATGAAAAATACATTCAGTTTAATATTTCACAATGGAATGTGTCTTTCTGAGTTTTTTTAGGCACGTGGCACATCTCTCTACAAAACACAGCCTCTAACCACACGTCATGATGATGTTGATGAATACAATTTTCAGCACGGCCATTTTGCAACAATGTCTTTGAAAGCATTTCCTTTTGTCATTCTTTGTTTCTGAACGCGAGAATATATTTTTTAACAGTGTAACTATATGTATGTGTATAATTCAATAAAAATAATAGTAAACCACAAGGATGTACCAATAAGCTCGAAAGTTATCGTTTTTTACCTTTCACTTTTTTTTAAAAGTATGCCATTCATGAATGAAGCAATGGGATATTGAAAAAAAAAATTAAACAAAAATATACAGATATTTATGCACCCACGAAAACACACACAAAATACACAAACAAATAAAAAGTCTTCCTGAATGGACGCGAACGTGACTTATGAAAAATGATCCACAAAAGTAAAATAAACACGAGAAGCACACACACACACACACACAAGTTCCTTCTCTCTTTTTTTTATCAAAAATTCACCCATGATAATAATGGAATATAAATGCAGATGCACTCATATTTAATCTCGGGGTTACTAAGAAGATCGCTTTCAAAATAAAAGTAAGATGAGAAGAAAAGGAGAAATAATCCGAGCCTGCTTTTCTAAAAGTGAGTTGATGATAGAAGAGCGAGAAAGGTTGAAATGCAAGCTGTTTCCCTTGAATCGAAAACTGAAAAACTGACAAGGATCCTTGACTATACGGAATACTATGAAAATGGTGTTGTGTGGCAGCAGCAGTCAAGAGAGAAGTCGAAGAAGAAGTTTTACTGGAATAATAGAAGTTGTGGTTGCAAAGAAGGAGTAGACATAATAGTAAATAGTAAAATAGTAGAAATGCTCTCATGACTTGAAAGAGTACGAGTTCAGATCAGAGTAAGCAAAAAAATACCAAAAAAAGAGTAGTAGTAGTGGGGCATATAATATAATATGTACATATACATGTGTGTGTGTGCACACTCACTCAAATATAACTAGTAAATGCCACCATAACCAGGAATGGAGTCGGTCCGTATGTTCGTCGTGTCCGTTCCAACGTTTCGACCGAGACCGTCTTATTTTCTACTCCTGCTCATATTTACTTTAGCCCGGGCATATACAGGGATCCTTGCACGATTGAATCGTAGAACACATCAGAAAATGCAAGTTCATATACAAAAATATATATGTATTCTCGTACATTCATATTCCCAATAGTCTTATTATTATGGGAGTTGTACTTCTCTGTAGGCTGTAATATAAGTAGTAGTAGTAGGAAAAGAATACTAGGACGATAGGAGAAAAAATTCTCCGTTGGTCTCCTTCTTTTTTTTAGATATTCACTTTCGTTCATGATTATTCCTTCAAACGACGACGACGAGAGCATATATACTTTTATATCATTCCACCCTCTACTATATACTTGGTAGTTGGGTATAGCGTGTACAAGCACTTTATATTATTATTATCATCAAACCCTGCCCGGCTTGGTTTTTCGGCAAAAGGAAAAACATGCTTGGTTAGTTTTTTTTTGTTGAGATGTTCGGTAAAAAGTCCAGAAAAAGCAGAAAGGGGAGAGAGAGGAGAAAAGGAAGAGGGAGAATTGGATAATGCTGTTCTCTTCTCTCCGTAAAACATTCCAAAATTGTCGATGTTCGGAATACATATATTATTATTATTATAATCATATATATATACCAACACAATATTTTATATACTGTTATATTGAATGGAGTCACATTCCAGCTCAATACATGTACTCATCTGTATGCACAAAACATTTTCTCCCACACGAACGCACCATTTTCATAATAGAACCCATTAGGAGCGCATAGCTGAATCCTGATGGGTACACAGCCCCGAAAAACATACACGAGACTGAAGCTCGCATTTCGTGTGTGACTGTGAGCAATAATATAAGATATTTAGAGAAGGAGAGAAATAAAGAAATTGTCTGATGGAGTGTTGAGTAAATGATAAAAAACATGAGAGTATAGACATGGCACACATACACACCATTCCACTGCTGACAAGAAAGAGGAAACTTACATTAACAATATGTGTGACTGCTCTGTAGTGAAAAGGAAAAGGGTAAGGCGACGAAAGAGAGAGGACGAAAAGCTACGCAGAGGAAGTACTGAATAACAATATCTGCATATTATTCACGGAAGATCTATATATATTTTTGTTTTTCAGTAAAACACCCAAAAACGAAGGAATATTCAAATGCATTACCGATCTAGCACACTCCCCATTTCTTTTCAGTCTATTTAAATGTTTTAATAAAAAACGGTGCATCGTAATAATGTACGCAAACCGTGACGATTTTTAATCCATTTTTATTTTTAAAAAGAGGAGGAGGATAGATTATTACGAAACACCAAAATGAACTTTTTTTTTCTGCTTGCGAGTTCAGCTCGAGCTCACTACTCACTCACCACCGCCACAGCACCATTAATAATGAATCGCACATTGTTGTACAAACACGGAAATGAAAGTTGACATGTGAGTTGTTCACAAGTAAGTTTGAGTCGCCCCCTTTTTCCTATTCGGTACACACATTTTTTCTTAAAATATGAGTCATGCTTTTGATTTTTCAATTTCCCCTTTTCCCGTTATGCATCGAGGTATATTGCTATAAGCCAATGAACATTACATTTCATGCATATCACATCAGGTGCCTCTTAATAACAGTGAAAATGGAGTGACTATAAGGAATTCAATCATCCGTCTCTGCCCAGCGGTGATATATCTACCTATGTATTCAAGTGGTTCGACTTTTTATGCCGGATACATTTTCATATTTAATTTACTTAACACTAAATACAAAGCAACGTAAAGTGGTGGGATACGGCATTTCTCAAGAAAAAATATGTATAACCATATATATTCATTGTTTAAATTGCCCTGCAAATGAACAGGTCTAGATTGCAACTTCACGATTCATGTTTTTTTCAAACAAATTTATTATCGTGCTTCTTATCCTATCTCCTTTACTAATCAGATCACCATTTTTTTGCAATCACAACTAGCAGTTTGAATTGGCCATAAAAATTAGATGATCTTCGGTAAGTATTGTCAAACCAGAATAATCGTAATATTTATGACATCTTCGCCGCATTTATCATTTTGTAAATGTGCGTCCAACAAAATTTAATTGCCAACAGAATGTGTATTTTGATGAGGTGTTGTGATTTTTAACAAATGTTAAAATCCTCTGATTTATTACCCCGTGACATGTATAGTGCAAGTCATCATGACATTTTTTCAGAGAGGAGATGAGTAAATAAGACATTTGTGTAGACTTCTAAGAAGATACATACACACAGGTTCGTTCATGCACCATTCTCAGGAATAGGATGAACGCATCGCATCATCTTCTAAATATTCTTATTGCTGACATACTTGGATTTTAAGCCAATAGGGAAACTTTATTGGATGTACTTCCTACCCTAAAGCAATATACACACAAACTTGGACTCGATAAATGTCTTTTGCTGCCAGCTAGCTGGTTCTCCTTCATCAACCTTTTTTTGTTGCAGAAAGGATTGAAAAGAAATGCCCAACAATGTATGCAGCACAGCAGAGTCATCATGGTTCGTTCCTTTCGCATCTCTGCTGAGTATACATCCAAATGCATATAGAGATACACAGACATGCATGTACCAATCCCTTTCGTGCTACTCCAACTTATTTTTTGAAGCATGATGGTGGTGAAGGCAAATACCTACCCACACATATCCAATACAGACCCTTCCTATTCCTAACAATATCCATTTTGGTAAAGGGATGCTGATGCTTGAATCTATGATGGAGCAAAATATATACTTTACTTCAGGTTTTTTTGTGAGGGTTGTTTTTTTGCTGCTGCTGTACTCTCATCATGATGCATCCTCTCTTTCACTGTGTGTGTTCTACCCGCAGTGAATATAATGTAAATTTTACAGCACGAATGTATTGAGACTTCATGCGGAGATATGTAGAGAATATAGAGGACTGCTCTGCTGACGACGTGATCATATCGTATCGTTATATATGTCTTATGTGTGCCGTCGTGGTTGTGTGAGCCACCATCATGAGCAATGCATCTTCTCTTCTTGCTTGATCGTGATCGTGACTGCGCTTTTTTAATGTCTTATAGATGATACGATATCATTTTAATGGCGTTTCTGAAGTGTAGCAAAAGTATACAATGTAGTTTTTTATAACTTGCCACCATTTCGTTTCTGAATTAAATATATATTCAAAATTAGAAATGTTATTGAATGTTTCCATTACCTAACTTACTCCTTACTTATTAAGATCGTAATGATAATTTAATTTCCGACACTATTAGCAAAAAACTGCCATCAATAAAAATTAGTAGCAAAATTGAAAAAGGTCAGAACTACTGGATAATCAAAATAACGACAAGAAACAATGGTTTACCTTCAGAAATCAATATTCCATTCCAAAGTTTTGCTTTCCCTTTCAAAAAAACAATAAATTCTTTTCAGTCCATCTGATTCAGAGTTTCCTTTTTTATCGCAAGTACAATCGGAGTAAATGAGCAGGAATATTTATGACTTGATTGTCCTCATCACACGCCGTCTCAAATGAAGAAAGTAATGGGTTTTATGGCTTAATTTTTTTTCCTTCAATATTGTACATCTTTGTACATGCAGAGGAAAAAGGGTTCAACAATGCTGGCAGCAGCAGACACAAAAAAATTCTCGTCACCAAAAAAACTGGTCAGTGGAATTCTGCTGCTGTGCATCCTTCCCGAATTCCTAGAAAGGATCTGATTCTAATCCTTTCCTTACCCCTTCCTTTTTTAAACTTTACAATGGCTCACTCCCACAAAAAAATAATACATTTTTCCATAAAGATAAACTTCCGTATTTTCGTTCCAAGATCAAGTTCAAAAAAATACTTTTTTTACAAGGTCAACAAATTTTTAAAATCAATGCTTTAAAAATATCACTACCTATTTTTTTAGACACACTTTAAAAAACTTGAGAATATTTTTTGGAGCTCATCGCCACAAAAACTGGTAAACTTGTTGATTGTTGCCGTCACCTCGAAAGACTGGGCAGTGCGAGTTTAAGGATCCGAAGAAAAAAGAGGATCATCGCGAGAATTGAATCAACAAGATGCTTTTTGAAAGAGAGCATATAATAATAATAAATGCAATACTGTAACTATTACATGGCCACCATTGCTCTGATCAAGTGTGTAGAGATGTGTATCCAATCCACCTGTATGTACAATGTTGCTCTTTTGAGATGATTACTTTTTCTACAAAAATATTCTATATCTATATAGGAGACAGGTAGAAGGCGAAGGGAGAGAAAGAAGAGAGGTGGACGATGATAATTCCAATAATGATTACTATTTAGCATTAGCACTGCCGCGACTCTGACCGACCCAGCAGCAGATCAACAAACATACTTTTGATGTATTCAACATCAACGCACGACTCGGAATGCGCACTGTGTAAAATTATTCAAATATGTAACAATAATCATGTTCCTCTTCTGCTTTTTTGTGATACTGAAAATATGCATTTTTGTATGAATGCTGTTACTAGTCTACATTCAGGTGTGTGCACTTGTGCACATACACGTTTGAATTGGAAATTGTAAGGCGATGGGATGATTTGATGATAGAACTATATACACCACCGTATATGTTGCAGGTGGTGATATTGTTGATGATTATAAAAAAAGTACACTCCTAGTAACAATATTGCTATTATTGCATTGAATTTGTATTTAGATAAACACAAAATATATTCATACATGCAGCAGAGAACTTGGTACACCATATTACCAGCACAGTGCATTGTTGTTTTATATAATAATGTGCATATATTGTGCTAAAGTGCCTTGTGCCTACACATTTTTAACGCTCATTGCAACATTAATATGATACATACTTCGATGAAGTGTAGGTATATATATATGTCCATCTACAGATTATAGCCACAAACGATAGCTAAAGCTTTCTTTTTATTACACTTCAATTCTTGAATATAATTTACATTTTTTATCGTCATCATTATTTTTGCCATTATTATACTCTTGTGAAAAGTCTTATTGGATATGATACTTTAATTTTTAATACATCTTGTAAAAAAGGAGCAAACGTTTGTACCTGCATCTATATCCATGCCCTGGCAATTCAAGGAGGATTACACATTTTGTGTCTGGTTTACATTAGCCTATATGCATTCTACATTGTGCATTCACAATTTGGTTTATTCATGTGATATATTACGTATGTATGATGTAAATACACCACAATGGTCTTTTCTCTTGACTCAAAACCGAATCTTGGAGCTGGATTGTAAGAATTCAAGTATGCATCATAGTCAAAATTGTCATTATGCTACATATCGTATTAAACTGAAATGGTTTCTCTGTAAAACTGACTTGTTTTCCTTTAACTCATCGCCTGCCCTCTTTTCAAAATGAGCAACCATGACTCAACTGTACAAGGATGTAAAAATTAAAATTGATTTTTTAATCTGGCCATGAATTATTCTGCTGAGGAACCAGCATGATTCAATAGACAAATATTCATTCATTCTTCCTTCTACTCTAAAATGCATCATTTTTATTTGTGGCAATTTTAGATTTACAATTTGCAGGTGAAATACTATTGAACAACTATTACATTTAAATCTGACGGACAGATGAACAGACTGAAAGACTAAACTGATACCGTATGTACCGATAGTCAATAAGTAGTCTAGAGGTGTACATTGAAGGTGAGCAAATATTTAATTAAACGGCCTACCACCCAATGTGCACAACAGCAATATAAATTACAAAGTTGGCGGGTTGGGTAACAGCAGTAGTTACTGGTTTTGGTCTTCCAGTCTGTTCGTTTATGTGCATGTAAATGCTTCACCTACAAAATGCAGATAAAGTAGCACCCTGATAATTTTCGCTGTGTGCGAACTGGATGAGTCAGCTAATTATTTTTTTAATTCATGAATTGAAAGTAAACGTTCTACTCAGTACAGCATAACAACTGCTTTAATCAGTTTTTCCATAAAAGTTCAAGTTACAGCACTTCTTCCAATACTTATACAGGCTCTACTGGTTTCAGTCTGCATATATTTTATTATCAAGTGCGGATTAAGTATATTATGTTCAAATAGACCATCATTGCAATAATTGAGAGGTTGTAATATGCCAGAATTTATATGCCATTTTACCAACTATAAAATCCCATTGCATTTGATGCTTATTGTGTGTACTTACAGATTATGGATTGATAAAAAGCCATGAAAATGCACTTAAAACCTTCCTTAAAGTTGCACTCTTGACTTGCTCTTTATCACACTTTTGCACGCTGCTCTAAACACAACACAACTCAAGTACTAAACAATAAGCAACCGTGCTGCGGTAGATGTGGTGTCTGGTTTCTTTTTTACTTTTGGTCTGCTGCTCGTCTAAATCGTTTCTTCTACCACCACCACCGCTGCTAGAATTTAAAATTACACCATTAACTTTAAAAGAACAAGTCAGTCGGTCCAAGCGATTTTTAACTACTACTTGTGTGGTGGTTGGCCTTAACACAAAGTAGAATAAGAAAAGAAATCAATATTCAACCCTTTATGAAGCTAAAATTGCTGCCGTAAAATAAAAATTTCAATTTGTTGGAATTCACTGGCATGTTGACGACGACGTGGTGGTGTAAAATGACACATCACCACACAGTCGTTAAAAACCAAGAAACACTGTAAGAATAGTATCAGCAATAAATCGTCAATTGACGACAAATCTATCTGGGAAATGGCAATAATCAGTAATGATTATGACTTGTTCAAAGTGCCGCTTTGAATTTTAAGAAAGCACATAAAAATGCCAAACAAAAAAGAATGTGCCGCAAAAGAGTATTGTGTGCTCTGGAATTGTATTAATTGTGTGATATGAGTTATGAGTAACTAAGTTAGCTGTTAAATTTAGAATTATAACAAAGGTGAATATTACATTTAAAACATTTTACACATTAGAAAATGTAAGCGACACTGCATGACGAATAATCAGTAATTACTATTTTGTGCGCTTTTAAGCGATGAAAAGTGCAAAATTAGTTGAAACAGGTCAAGTTTGAAATCACAATTTAAATTGGATCTTTTTGCGACTATCATAATGGTTCATAGGGTAAATCCCGGTAGTATTATGAGTACTATACATTCATGTGCAATAGCTGCTGATGCTGGCAAGTACAAAGTTAAAAAGACAATAGACTATAATGTGCATGCAAAAAAGACTTTTTTGTATTTGATTGCCTATATTGTGTTACACCATTACACATATTACGACTTGTATGATCTTGTATGCTGTACCTACACTACCTACCTAGCGATGATGTTGCATTTTGCCATTTGACTACAACCTTTTATAACTATCAACCTCGGTCTGTCTCGGTGCCGCTTTTGCTGCTACTGCTGCCACCACCACCAACCATCACACTTCACCGTCAACATTTTTATGATTTTTCATTGCCCCAATAATAGTACTAGTAATAATAATCATAATACTTTTATGCCCTTCTCTTTTATATGCACACACACACACACACTACTAATAACACATGAGCTACTTGATTACCGAGTTGAGTTGCCGTTTTAGTTTGTCATTCATTCAGACCTGTTTCCTTGATGTAGGTATACACATTCGAGCTGAGTGAAAACACAAAGTCAAGTGTGTGTATATAAAACTCATTTTTATAGGTTGTTCTTTAACCGGGGGTTAGCTTGTTTATGAGGTGAGTTTTGAGGATTTATAATATTCATAAAAAAGAAAAGTAAAGATTGTTTACAAAAAATAATAATAATGAAAGAAATCATAATACTGTTGTAAATGATACTTTATGGTGGTTTTTAAAAGGAGAGTAAAAATTACAATGTAACAAGGATAGTAAAAAAAATGGAGTAAGATAATAATTCCGTGTGTGGCATTATACAAACAAGTAGTTTAATAGTGTTTAGGTTATAGTACTCCTCCTTGTTTCTCTAATGATGATGATGATCATGATTTTTATATGGATAAGCATACGTCCAAGGGCTAAAGATGATGATGATCGTGATATGATAACAATTTTTTGAGCAAGTGTCGAATATTATTTGGTGAATGGGCAATCAAGTGGATTTTCATTAGAGTTATATAGGATGTTTACGATTTTTATTATTTATTTGTAATATTTGCAGCTCGTAAATGTAATCGGTTATAGTGGCTTAATATTATCATATTATATTGCGTACTTAATTAATGTTACTTTTATTATTATGTTATAATTAGTATGAATTTATTGTGTTCCGCAATTGCAAATTTTTTGCTTCTTGATATGACTAACTGTTTCCAATTTCTTAAGTGATCATGAATTTATAATACCAGTAATAATTCACACAAATTTTACAATAAACTTTTGTAGCGTTAAGTTTGATGAACCTTTTTACTAACCGATACACCCATTTGTTAAACGTAGCTGCTGTGCTAGTCATTGAATTTTTTCCATGACCAGTATGGCCAGTCAAAATGTAATTTTGCCTCGAGCAATACAAGCAGAAAAAAATGTTGTATGACTGGCTGCTAAGAAGAAGAAGAGGTGGACAAGCTCAGTCACTACATCACACATCCGTTTGCTTGTTCTTCACCTTCTCAGTTCAGTATACTCGCATATAACCAAAAGGCAGTCAATGCACAGGAAAAATGGAGAGAAGGGAAGTATTTTATATTTGAAAACTCCGTACGCACAAAAAATCTTTACACACAGCTTCACCATATTTTTCCTAACATTGCATTATATATTAGATTAAACAGATTTTTAGAAGGTATTCAATGGATTTGAATTGTTGGTTGGTCGTATGCAGTTCCTTACTAAAATAGATAAATGGATTTGCTTGGCTGCCTTGCATAAAAATCATTGTAAATATTCATTTGTGTCTTGTGCCGATAATCATTTTAACTGAAAACAAAAAGTATATATAGTAAAATTTGTTGATGCAATTTCAAACATTTCAAGGAGTTATGTAGCAAGAGTTTTTTCATCATAACAATGCTATTTGTAAACAATGTAACGTGACATTGAAATTCTAAACCAAACCAACTATTAATGTATGTAGTATTCTTTGAATGTCGAAGCTGACGAGTCTCGCATTTCGCCACTCTTATTCATCCACGTATTTCCCTTGCAAAGACTAAAGCGATCTCTGTAGGAATACGAACGAAGTCTGTTTTCCGAGAAACTTTCTCTCACGTCAGCAAAAAGTATATACACACGCTCAGAGCGGTATATTTATATCAAATAGCTTATAGCAGTAGTACTATAGCGCAATGTAGGGCTGAAAATGTAGGGGGTAGGAATCTTCTTGCGTATAAGCACAGTATACTGCCTTTGCTACACTATAGTGTACATTTTGTGCGTCTGAGTTTATAAAATAAAATTGTTGTTTGGGTAGAAAATTCTGGGAATGGAAGATAGATGGCTAAAACCCTTGTGATTTTTTTTCTATAGCATTTCATCTTTCATCACACCTTGATAGGACTTTATTCATTCACTCTTTTCAATTTAATCCTTGATATTTTATAAGAAAAAACAAGGCTGTTATTTTATTTTATTAATAATTAAGCAAAAATATTCATTAATCAAATCATATATAAGTGTAGTGAATGTTAAAATTGACTTATATGCCTCATAACCATTTTGTAGGTAAAAAATGTACCCGTACTGGTACTATCACTCTCAAAGATGTACGTATTTTTACAGACATACAAAATGAAACAACGGTAATTTCTTACAAATTATGGTGAAAAAGTAGAAAACAAGAAAAACCTTCTTAGTTGTCTTTGTTCAATGTACTTTCTTTGTGTTTGCTTGATGGAATTTGACTGAATTCGTGGTGTATCAAGCGAAAAGAAAAGATTCTGTCACTCCTCCAAACCATTCAATAGTACTCCCCTGACAGGGCTTGGCTTAATTGGCGCGACAGAGAAATTGCATTTTCTGTTTGTTCAAGAGAAATGGAAAAGTTTGGTAAATGTTTGCTTGCTTGCAGCAGCAGCGCTGCTGCTGACACGAAAAAGAAACTAATGATTCAGTTTAGACCATCATATGCCAGCATGAAGGAAAATCCACAACAAAAACTGTATCATATCTTCTTCTGCCGACTCGAATAATACAAAATCCAAGCGCAAAAAAGTTCATTTTCCTTTATCGACGAAAATGGACAGAAGCTCTCTCTCTCTCTCTCTCTGCGGTTCGTCTTTTAACATGACCACCGCATAAACATTTTCCTACCAACTGCATGATACTTTTTTCCATTAGGATAACAAAGTAATCCGTAGGGATTACAATTTGGATTCAATTAGAGCTTCACGTTTATTTCTTCCGACGTTCAGGGGGAATTGGAAAGCAAACAAGAAGGGGAAATCAATATAACGTGAGTGAAACAAAACAAACGCAAAAGGGCAATATTTGTAAAAGCACAGGATCGGAAGACGGAAAAAAAAGAAAATATGTGTGCGTTTTCTTCCGAGGAATCAAGGCAAAATGCATTCACAAGTCCATTATGGAAATAGAATATATTCCCATTATACCACACCCATCTCAAATATTTTCTTTCATGCTAAATGACTATACGGAATGACATTGTGGAAGAAAAGTCTGACGTTACTTCCACAAGCCCTCATATTATACGCCCAAAATTGCTTACGTTTATCAAATGATATATTTCGTACACAACGACCGGACAGAAAATTACACAAAAAAGTAGTTTCGAAATTTATGTTTGCACTCTACACAAGTTTTTCCAACAAATGAAAATTATTTTTAATCGGTCAAGATTCCTTCACAAGTCCACTATCATTAGCATAATTTAATTGTTATGATGATAGTCATCCATAAGTCCGTTCCACCTGCTTAAATGGAGGTGCACATTGTTTCAAGTGGTGGTAGACGAATAAGTTGCCTCTCCTTTCTTTTTACCTTGACCATCCATCCATTCCATCTCTCATCATCTCCCAGAACAAGTAATTTAATTTGCATATTTTTCTCATCAGGATTGCTGAGGTGAAAGATTCATTTAGAGAATATACTTTTTTGACAGGAGGCTGCTAATCGCATCGTCATCTTCTTGTTGTGAAATACGATTTTAGCCGAAAAACGAAATTGACTGACAGAAAAAAATAAATAGCCAACAAAAGCATTCAAGCTGAAACAGACACTGAATTATGGTGACAAAGTGACAAGAGTTCACTTGACTGTTTCTTGTTGTCTAATGGCCACTCCACCTTTACCACCGGTGAAAATCAAAGAGAAAAAATGGCAAAATGAAACTCTTTGTTTTTGTTGATCTGATGAAGAGAACCTTCTTTGCATAATAAAAATGCTTTTGTATAGTTGTCTGACAGAAAAAAAATATTTCAGCCGGTTTTCTAATCACAATGATGACTAAAATGTTTAAAAATCGTCACAATATGTGTACATCCCATTTAACTACAAAAAGCTATCGCCTCTTTGAACCAGTGCGAGTGAAATGTCTGGTAGTCTGGTATCCAATGAATTCTGGCATTGTTGTTATTGCGGTGTAAACTGCACGGATATATTTTTTTTTTTTGTAAGATTGATTTCGATCTAATGAAAGATTTTTTGCTTTTTCAAATGTGTAAATCACGACTCAACATATTTTTATAAAGCATTCGTAGTATTTGGAGGTGTTGTGATGTAAATTATAATACATTTTCCATCCATACATTATTTACTTACTTACCCATATTGTTATCTTTTGTGCGTATTTATTTATTTATTCGTCTTCGTCTTACATTTAGTTGTACGGATTTTGTAAACCTATGTGAGTTACTGTTAGAGTAGCAAAAAAGTGTAAAGTTGAAAGACTGTTTCAGAGAAATTTATTCCGTATAATCCATTACCTCTTATCTTTTTGCTGTCTGGCGCGTAGGGCTTGGCTTATCATGATTATATTAACTTAAGCTTAAGCAGTAAGGATTTTCATGAATGACATTCGTTCTGGCTGTGTATTTACAGTCAACTTACAGTGTTTGAGAATGTAGAGAAAAATCAAATAAGTAACTTTTGCGCACAATATATTATTGAATTAATGTGTCAGTTCGTGTAAATAACCGATAATTATGCCGCATTGCTTTGTCTTCCTGACTTGAAAGTTGTTGAGAGTATATAAGTGATGTACACACTGCCACAATGTAATCAAATTATTCATTTTGACGATTTTGCGATGATGTTTTAAGCATATAAAATTTTATGGAAATGGGTCTGCATTCTCTTGGGTGAGCCTGGTGTTTGGTCACATTTGAAATTATGTGTACCCAAATGTTTGTTTTTCACAATTTCACACCCAGGTACCCCCGAGTTCAAACCGTATAAAAAATGTGACTTCCAATTCCAAACTTTCAATTATGTACGTACCTATTATACATTCATCTAGCTCACAGGACTACAAGAGACGAGGTATTCTTGTCGGTAAAAATTGAATACAAAAATGGATTTCTAGTATCATGTCTTTGTCAAATCAAAATCAAGCGCTGATAGCAGTTAAGAATTTCTCCTATTTTCTCTATTAAAAATGTGAATGGTACAACTAAATATGGTTTTTATAAATCCGAACTAGATACCTTTTACGTATAATGTATAATACTACACTTTTTTTGGCAATTTGTAAACTTCATTCTACGCATCAGTAAAACTTTAAACGAAATACTATTTCCAATTTTTGTATTTCCTGTGGGAAAAGTAAGCCTAATTGCTACACGTAACTGAGCATGCCATGAATATGTGGTAAGTCAACAAAAAATGACTCTTTTGAATAATTGAAAATTGATTGATATGAATACGATGAACCACTTTGGAGAAATTAATGGAAATAATTCAAGGCAACGATACATAACAGTAGAGTCAGTGTGTCCATCTCCGAAATCGCAATATTTTTGTTATTTTAAATCTTAAATTTTATGCGTCTTTAAAATAACTTAAATGAGCTAGTAGTTATTAACACAGCTTTTATGGTTCTTTAAAAACTTATTAAGGGTAAAAATAACGGAGGACCCAAAGTGGCATTGTTTATGCAATTTCCTCATCTACATAGGTACCTAGTACCTATGTATGTATATTAGGACAACTGTTTCTCATTTCATCGAGTGAAAATGTACTGATATGTTCATCTCTTTTGTTAATTGTTTCATTAAATTCTGCTTATTAATGAAACACTTTTATGAAGTACCGAACACCCAACTCCGTATTGCATTGGTCAAACAGCAGGCTTGAAATACAAGAGACGACATAATATTATGTTCTATAGTAATAGGACATTGCTATTTTAATCGTTTACTGAAGGTATTTTAAATTGTAATACATATAATACATATGAATGTCGGCTTTTACTGTTTCAATTAAACTTTCACTGCAAAAATAAAAGTGATTACCATCTGAAAAGTATTACAATTATGTTGATGAAATATTTACAATAGATAAAGATGAAAATTATTTTTTATAATAATTTTTTATAAAACTTGTGAACATGATATGACAATAATATACTTTTCTGTTGGTGTTTTAATATTAATTGACGCAGATTTAGCAGAATATAATTTTAAGGAATTAGTCTTTTGGATGTGAGAAGTGATGATGTATCAACAACTAGCATTGATGAAATGGAACTTCTCCCATGTAACATATTTGTAAGATCAATTGTTCCCAATAGATGCCTCACCAGAAATACATAGCAATGCTATACCAGGATAAGTAATTAATTTTTACTTTTTTCATTATAAATAAGAGTAGGTAAAGAACCATGTCAAATTCGCTGCTTGAATATTTATTCCTACAACCTCCATTTTCCACAGATTTCGTTACATCATGGAAAAAGCTACAATGCGATGATTTTTTAAGAAAAAAAGTTTCACCCAGTCCATTAATTCTTTAAGTATAATGATAATAGCTATCATTTATCCATTTTAAAAACCTGTTTTCCCCATCACACGTATAACAATGTATCCATGTAATGTGGAGTGGAAGGCAAGTACAAAGATCGGAAAGCCAGATGCAGAACTCTAAAATGTTCACATCGAAAGCACTTTGTTCAACCTACCGACTGTGTGTGTGCATGATGATTTGAACTATAATGTACTTGACAGTACTGTCAATTGTATAATGTAAAATACCTTTCGATGCTTTAAACACAAACTGTTTTGAGCATGGGAAATTTTAACTTAAGGAAATGATACTGATGATAAGCAAATAATTTCTCCCAACACTAAACAGCAACAATCCCCATGCAGTTTTTGGTTACTGTGATTTATACCTGTCAATATGTCACTGGTAAAATGCAAAGGCAAATTCTCCCATTTGTTACTCAAATGCAGCCTATACCAACCAAGCCTTGAACAATGTACACATCCCATTTGCCACCGTCCATATTAAGGCCGACTTGAACAAATCTCTCAGCAGCCTCCTCCTAACTGCGAACAATCGAATCACACTCTCAAGTAACAAGACACAAACTTGACGGAAAGTGTTGCCGATACTGTGCAGAGGGCGCACACCGGTTCGCCCTAACGAAAACCAGTTTTTCTCACAACAAAGCGACCAATACCAAGAGCAGCAAAATTCTCATACATTTTTGGTTCAAGAAAAAAGAGCAACCAACAAACAAGAACCCTAATGCAAGCAGACAGCAAACAAGTATACCTATTAGGATAGAACAGGTATAATAAGCTAAACGCTTATTTTGTTACGGAACCCCAATCCAAGCTATTCAAACAAAAAAACTGAGAAACAAAGCTTCAGATCTCTGAGCGAACTCCAGTGGTCACATTTTGAACCGGTTGCGCTGCAATAACCATTTCACATTGTGTGGAAAGTTGTGAAAAGATGTCGCTGTGAGTAGACCGATGTTTGCACCGCGTCAACTTTCTTTTAGATTTGATGAACGTTGCTTTCATCCGACCAAGTTCCTTTTCGTTGTCACGGCATATCATTACAGAGAACCAGTAATATGTGTGCAGATTGTTTTTTTAAGTATACTTGAAATACAAATAGTTAATTAAGTTCAAACCCAATTCACGGCTAATTCCGAAATATCCGTGTCCATATCTCATAAATAAACGGACATCTTTTTATGTTTTCTCTGCCTCAATAAACACTAATGCATTTTCCTTCAGACAAAAAATAAATAAAATTGTACGTCTTTAGTCCAGTCTTTTTAGTTTAGTTTTCTGCGAAAACATATTTCTTTTTACGAAACATGGTTTCTCTTTTTTGGTTCATCTCACTCAACATGTATATAGTTTTCATTACTTTATTCCCTTCGTTTACCCAAAAACGACCAAAGGGAATGGAGTACGTGACATTAGTTGTTTTCTGAGTCCCCATACAACTGGGAAAATGAGTCCAAGGGGTCCCATTCCGCAAGCTCATAGGAAAAAATGGTTTGGAAGATGTAGGCAATTTTGGCAAAGCATTTCCATTGCAGTTTTCTAAGGAACGGTGTCGTGTCAAAATACAACAGAGATAGAACGAAAGAAAAATACATACCTACATCTAACTCATACACATTTCGTAAACGTGTGTATGGTGCAAGCGGTGAAGAAGAAGGATAAAGAGAAATATATATTATAACGACTGATATCACGACGGACGGATGACATATGTACGATGTACTACGTACATCTACAAAAACATCCTAGAAATCTCCCTGAAATCCATTGCAATAACAGTTTAGAAGACATTGCTCTGTTTCTTTTTCTTCTTCCTCTCTCATCTCAACAAAATTCTGGTTCATAGTATTACGACGACGACGTGAGAGGCAGAGTATGTTTACGGAGAATGTGATAGATGGAACGGAACCGAGCGCACAAAAAAAAAGTTCCCTTAGGCTCATCCCGTTTCATGGTTATCATCATTACTCTCCTCAGTAATATTCCTTCTATGGAAAATAGAATAATTTGGTTGTGTGTACCCTTACAGCAAAATGGCCATGATGCCTACGTGAAGGATGTCGTCATATACGCTAGACATATTTTTTGGAAAAAATGTCTCCTGGACGGAATGACGTTGTTGATGATGAAACATGAAACTGGATCCTCCTGACGATCATGGAAAGAACTGAATAAACTTGCTTACGAGGAATCCCTCTGTATTATCACCATTACCATTAAGGCCATTACCATTATTACACATAACATCTTCTACTGTTCATCATGTCTCTGGCATATCTTCTGGATTTCCACTTTCGCTTTTTTTCTTCTACGCCATATATTCAATACACCACACAACGCAATCTGAGGCAAGTGCACACAAACATACCTACTTTCCTTTTCATATGGTTTTATAAGCTCTCGTCTAGAGGATGTTCTCATTTCAGCACACATTTGGGCAAAAGAGTAAAGTATGCTCCTCAGCAGAGCACGGAGGAATTTTTTTTTGAATCACATGATTACAGTAAAGAGGGGAAAATATTACTTGTACGTAGTACAAGTGCACGTATTGGCATGCCGTGTATAAAAATTCCTCAGAAACTTATTTACAAGGGGTCTTGACAAGTTTTACTTTTACTCCATCTTGAAAAGAGTGTCGTCGTGTCAAGAAAAAAGCCATTTTCTCGTGTGTCTCATAATAATAATAATAATGGTAATGTGTTTTGTGTTATATATTGGATAATGCCTCAAACTGTATGGAGTACAAAAAATTATGGCATGGTGTAAATTTCCTGAAAGCAAGAACACATTCTTTCATCCGCCATATAATCATCATCGCCGTGACATTACACCTTACTTCATACACACACACATTGCATTGGCATGTATACGTCAGCTTTCAGCTTTTAAGGGTAGCAGAAATACCATTGCTTAATACAATATTACATTCTCTTCTCTCTCTCCTTTCTCACTACTTCGTAAAAAGTTAAAACGAAAAAACTTTGGCAATCTTTGAATAGCATGTCGTTAGCGACACTGTCGAGAAGAAATGACATTAGCCGTGTCGTAGTCGTAGTTGATGCATACATGCAGCTGCTATCTTCTGACGAGTTACTTGTGACGACGATGGTACTATGTCGTCGTTTTAAGTATGTAGATATATATACGCAATAGTCATCTCACCAACCAGCCAGTGCAGTGGTGGTGGTATCATCATCATCCAGGAGAAAACCGTGAGGGTCATCCTATCTCACTTTTTGTATCGTGTTCGGAGACATTAGATGAAATGACTTAGATGTCATTCCATCCTCCATCCACCCTTATCTGCCACTGCTTTGCCACATCAATATCAACGTACTTAAGTATATACTAATGCAAGCTACTTGGCACTCGGTTTCTCACTTAAAATCTTCGTATATATAACAAGAAACGTTAACGGCAACAATGAGGAGAGCTGTGAGCTCAAAGCATTTTAATGTATTTCGCCTCTACTTTCGCGGACACCAAGAATTAATTGCAATTTTTTTCTAAATATCACATTTTACAATTCCTAGTTTTCTGTTCCCTCCGCTATGAAAAGAAGTTGCATAATATTTATAATCCTTTCTTTTTCCCTTACTGTTATATTTTTTGCTTTGGTAAAACTTTAAAAAGTGTAACGCATACGGTGTTTCCAAGAAAAAATCAAAATAAATAACTCAACGGCATGACACGGCACAACTTACAGAAGACATAAGACAGAGACAAGAAGACCAAAACAGTTTCTGAATGATTTATTACCCTACTTTGTGTACACGTATAACTCTTTTGTACACACAAAAGTGCGGTATCACAGCAAGCAGCAGCAGAGAAAAGCAGGCGAGCAAAAAAAAAGAAGTGGTAAAAAATTGGACGGAAAAGGGTTGTCAGAGAAGAAGGATCAAAAGTTTTCTTGTCTAGCTTCGTACCGTACGCGATTCTTTCACGAAACCCTTCTCTGTAATTTTTTGATATTACCAAAATAAAAAAAAAGACAGGCATACAAAAAGAGACCAAGTCTGATTTACAGCAGCAACGCGACTTTACAACTCATCCTCATCGTCTGCAATTCCCACTATTTCCCCACACTATTGTGCATCTTTACTTATAACCACACAAAATCGTTGACAGATTCTCTGACCATTCTTACGCGCTGTATTATTATTATTATCTATTCAAGATTGCCAGACAAAAGAAAAACAGAGACTGACCCTTTCAATCTCTGTCTGTCTGTCGGATTCGTATGCATTTTTGGTTTCTTTTTCATCTGTTTCATATATGTTACGAAACGTAAAGGTAAATGAAATGAATGATTATCACGAGTAATTATTTGCAAATTTCTTACGAAACAAATGATCAGGACCATTGACCACAGTCTGTGCAATGATGATCTGATGGAGATAGACTTTCCTCTTATGAGAAGCTTGTCAACAATCTAGAGGAACTTCAATAGTAATACTGGTAACATGTTAGGTGGCGTGATCCATGAATTTTTGTCTATTTTTTCTACAGCCTTTTCTTTGATGGCTCATATTTTCGCTTATAATTTATTTACGTCTCAATTTATGTTGAGTTGCTGCGGAGGCTTTTCTACAAAAGAAATTAGTGAAGTGAACTACATATTAACAGATAAGACTCTTGTTCATTATTTCATATCTTACTTTTTGTTCCGCCAGTGAACATCTTAATTAAGTTGTGTACCTACACAATTCCATCAAAACGGCATAAATAAATCATTGACATCTGTGGAACACTTCCAGCTCCATCGTAATTGCATACAAAATTCAGATTACAATTTACAATGATTTATATGATGTGCTTTACTTTTGTGCCAACTTGCGACGTGGCATCAGTTAAAGGCAATAAAAAAAATCACTACATTATTTGATTTTTAATACTTTTGCTTTGCAAAAATGCCAATTACAAATGCAACGCCATCAATGATCTTAGATTCGTTATTATTAAAGCATAGTAAGAATTGCGCCGTTGCAAAAATAGGAATTCGGCGAGTTTTTTTAGGCTACAAGCCAGGCTGCTTGTGTCCTTATTATCTTAAATCTAAACAATCCTTTCTAATGCACCGAATAAGATTGCGGTTGAAATACGTCCAAAAATTGAGAGAATCCTTCATTTTTGTCAGTTCTTCTTATTGTAGGCGTCAGCGCTTACGAAAGTGTATAGCTGCCCAAAAATGCAAGCAAGAAGTGTATTATGTTTTTAACAAGCCAATTTATATGAAAATGTGCTGGTGGAGAGAAAATATGATTGTGAGGAATAATAATATTATACAATATGCATATTTTACACATCAAGTTATTCCATCAGCCACCATCTTGATGATAAAATAAGCCACTTTCACTTCCTCTTTTCTCTCCTCACTGCAGTGCATACTGTACTATGTGCATAATACTTTATAACAAAATGAAAACTTTCTTCACTCAGCAGGCACACAACATATTCCATTTCTTTGATCTTCCGTGCCTTTTGTCTTTTTCCCCTTTTCCCTTCCAATATTTATATTTTTTCGTATTTTGTTTTCTCTTTGTGCAAAAAAATGTAATACCAACTATAACAAAAAAAACGAAACAATATCGTTCATCATATCTACCTATATGAATGTATAGAGGACTCTCTGGGCGTCTATATAGAAAATGAATAAAAATTTTGATATGCAAAGTGTAATTTATTGCATTCTTATGTACAGCAACACAATGGGTTTTGTTGAAACGTCTTGTTCATAATATTAGAGAACTCTCCGAATGAGAGAATTGAGCAGACGGTGCTTCGTTGTTGGCGTAAACCCATATTGCTAGGAAGAAAAATGAACTCATTTCTCACGCCTTATATATATATTACTATATATTATATTCACACAGACGTGTATCCTCCCTACCCAAACCTACTCACTCCTCCTATTTCGGCTCCAATAGTGTTTGCCTCTCTGTAATTTAGCCTTGGAAGAAAAAAAAATATCAAGGAAGGAAGTGAGTTTTTTGGAATTTTGGAGGAAAGCAGCATATTTTTTCAACGTTGGCTTCTGACTTGTCATTTTCATACTGGTGCTGCCGGCGCCGCCGAAGTAAAAGAATAAACTCGTAAATACATTCATGCAGCCAGTGCAGTGTTCATATGAGTTCATATTGCATAAATGTTTTGTGTTACACGATATGGTATGGTATAACTTATGTGGTATATTAGCTTGTTTCTCGGTTTGCTTGGTGGTGTGTGGTGTATGGACGCGAGAAACATCTGGGCAGATGTGATGTTGTTGTACTCCAATCTTCAATAAAATGTGTAATGTAATGTTTAACAATTGTATTCCATGTGCATGCATGGATATCGTTCTTGATGCATTTTTTTCTTGTCACATCACCACCACCATTATTGCCAAACGCATGCTTCAGATGTTCAAAATACCTTTCACATTCGGCAGTGGTCTTACCTACTAGGTAAAAAGAATGCCTCTTCACTGGACGTAGTTGCTGTTAAAAAAATCTAATATATTTTCTCAAAATACATATATCTGAATGAAAATGAAACAAATGGATCAATCCAAGAAGTAAAAGTGCTTTTTGTTGTTACATTTCATTTCGACGCGAATTCATGGTTTTTGGCCACAGAGCCACTCCCTTCGCTTTTTCATTAAAATTGTGATGGTATTTTTCATGAGGAAATCAAAATACACATGATAGACGAACTAAAATTATTTATTCTCAATTCTACACCAAGAAGTGATAGAGAATCGAATGCAATTGCGGTTATTATTAAGTTGTATAATATCCGGTATAATTTTTAATGATTGAAAAAGTTTTATTTCTAAATTAGCGGCTCATTTAGGCGCGAATGAAGCCACTTCTCCTGACTACCCGTGTGTGTTTTTCATTCTTGAATAAAATATCTCAGTAGTAACCGCAGACCTAAAGGACGATAAAGATGATAGATTAGTCTTATTATGACTATAATTGTAGTATCAACTACTTGATTACCAGTTTTATGGAAAAAAAATGTATATCCTTCTGTATGGATATTTATTAGTACTCTTACTTCTTTTTAGTGATAACTATGTAAGATTATATAACAAGGTTGGTGAAATAAAAAATGTAGAAAAATATCCAATCCAGATAATAGGTAAAAAGGGATACAAAACAACTCTTGGACTTATCAGGATCATCAACCTAACCACAAAATCCAAAGCAGACGGTCTTTTTCTTCATGTAAAAGCAATAATATATATTTTTTCCACAAAGAAGATATGTTCTTTTTATTGCTTGTACTTACATTTATATTACCAGAAAAATGCATTTCATTCCCATGTTCATTTGATCACTTTATCTGTCTAGCTCCTTTTCCAGTTATACAGAAAACAAGAAATATGTAGAGAAGGAGTCAAAAAGATCAGGTTGCTTATATATACCGGTCAGTGCCAGTGCAAGCGTATATTATCCTACTATAGCCATCCATCACGTCTGAATACATAAATCAAATAAAAAATATAATATTCCTTGGAACTGCATACTATATTATTCTAACCAACTTATTATGCTTTGCTGAATAGTTTTGCTCGTTAATGCATTTTAAACACAAGCATTATTTGAACATTTGAAAAATAACTACCTTTATTAAACGACGTTTTCTGGCATTATTTAATGAAAATTTACAGATATATGTGGTGTTAACTACTGATAGTCTTTGTGATAGTAAATCAATAAAATCACCTAATGAGATATTAAGATTCAAGTCTTTCCATTTATTCTGAAGGTGAAGTCTTAAGTAGATTGTCAAGTGGAACATCAAAAATCTTTTTAGAAAAATATTATCTTGATTGTCAAAGAATCGCCAACATTTGTGGAGCAAAAGCGTAGAGAGAGGTAAAAAAAGAAGATAAAAACAAGAAACAAGCAAGTAGTATGTCTCATTTTATAACTTAATGATACGAATTTTCATTGGTTTATATCTCCACTAACTCACCCGTGAGCATATAATATGCACGTACCATTTACAAGACTATGTTTATGAAGATGGTATACGTAGACCTAAAAAAATCAAAATCATCATTATCCTCATAATATGGTGATAGTCTATCAATAAAGTGTTGGGATATGTAGTTCTGTCTCTCTGTTTTCTTATTGCATTATTATATAAATCGTTATAAATGCCATTATTGAGTGCTGTGAATATTCCTAAATTGACACTGAGAACCTTTCTAGGTGGTGATAAATATTGAAAGGAAAAAGGCAAACAGGATTATATAGATAAAGTGGAAATGATGTTTGACTAGAGAAATGATATGTGTAGGTATGTACTTACAGAAATTAGGAATTATAGTCTAGTAGAGTCGCATTTAACTAAAAAATATAGTCGCTTTTCAATGTCTGGTGTCTGATTTGTCTATCTGTATATATGTATGTGCAAAAGAATGATTTCCTGTAGCCAAAGATAATGGTAGCATGCTTTTCTCTGTTGAATGTTGAGAGTGAATGTTCAGATACTTAACTTGACTCAGAGACAAAAAACACTACAAGAGATGGTCTTTTTAACGACGACGATGATGGCAAAAGGACGATTCCTTTATAGTGATCTAGTGGATTTATTTATTAGCGTCTAGAGCTATTTATTTTCTACTTTACACTTTGCATTACGATTATCGTTGGCAATACTCCCGAAGAAGAAGAAAGAGAACGAAAAAGGAGACATTCGTATATGCTCACATAAGCATTGTATTTCTATATGAAACAAGCTGGGGAATAGAAATGATTTGATGATGATGATAATGCAGGTTTTTGTGAGCGATTTGATATTATTATGCCTGAGACGAGAGTACAAGTACAACAGCTCTACCTCTACAATGATAGCTTGATCCGTCTACATTTATAATATTATTATTATTACCATTATCATCATCATTATTATTATTACTAAGCACACAGCTTCGTCTTGTTGCTCCAAGCGAGCTCATTCCCAGTGAGTCTCGAGACAAGACAAGACTCGGGGAGCCAAGTCAGCAATTTTCTTCCAGGTATTCATTCACATGAACTGTATAATGATTACTGTAAAGATATCTCTCTCTCTCTCTCTCTTTCGCTCATAAAGTGATTCTTTTGTGTGCTAATATCATGCAACAAAATGACTAGTTTGCACTATCCATTAAATTCATTATCACCTGCTGTATATAAAAGGTGAGTTATTTTTTTTGTGTGGCTCTGGTCGCATACTATTTAATTCTCAACTCAGCCCCAACCACAACCGCACACTCACTCACTCTACGAACAATTTTCATGCAAAGCAGCCGAGTTGTTACAAACTGGTGTGCTTGGTGAACATGATATATTATTCTACTCAGCCTTTTTGCTTTGCATACATAATCCGATTTTTTTAAAAAGCTGCCAACACACACACAGAAGCAGCTGCAGCAGCGAGAAAACAACTTGACTAAAAATGATTTCGTTTTTGTAGAAATTAACAAGTACACAGGCAACAACAACAACAACAGGTTGCATTCCCAAAGTTGGGCATACAGAATATTATAAGCAATGGACTTTCTGCTGGATATGCATATAATTTACAATACTAGACACATATCAGGTTCCAACGACACGAACTGGTCAATCCACACACACGTCAAGGTATTTTGATAATAACGAGCTTTCTATAAATATAATTGGCTTTAATCGAAAATTTAGCCATATCATGGTCCATGTAGACTATTATTTAAATTTTAATGTGACAATCTCCACTAAAAAGTATTCTAGACTGTTGAGATTATAGTAAAGTCATTCTCATAAAGCATTTTGAAGCAACATGGGTTTAATTTAACCGAATCACCATTATCATATGCCATTATACTAAATACACAGCACCAACATAGATGGCAGAGTTGGGACAGCTTTTCAAGACCCGTTTTTTCAGTATCCCCTTCTTCATTTCTTTATAAAATTAGAAAAGTCTGCTTTTCCCATTTTTCTCTCTTCACAATAAAAAAATGTTTAGCAATAAAGGTCAACATTGTTTGATGGCATGTATTATCATTTTGAATACGACGACTAACACTACAAGGAAAAGTACATGCGTAATGGGAGTTGGTAAATATGAATGTCTCTAATAGGCAGTTATTTGTAAGTAGAAAAAGATGGCTCATCATCATCATCATCATGATTACCCATACACAATATAAAACAGGAAAAACCTCGAGAGAAAAAATCATCATCATAATATTATTATGAGTATTCGTCATAAGCATAAAAAGAATGTGTAGGGCTAGGTCTGCACACAGACACACACTCAAATAAAAAGAATATATTACCTTAAAAACTCTTGTTGTTGCGTGCTTGCTGCTGCGGAAGATGATTACAATGATGATTATTATGGCTACAAAGTATTAGTTTCAATGTTCATCCCCAACAGCTTATTATGAGCGTTTGTTGTTGTTGTTTGCTGCGTGTGTACAACACGGTGTATTGTTATTACACTCTAGCCTATTATAATAAGCATCATCATCATCATCAAAGCGAAAAAATCTTCAAGTTTTCTTTTAGCCAGAAGACGACGACGACGACGACGACTATGGTGAATGGTGGGCAGTTGTAATATATTTTTTTCCATCTTGTCTCTCTCCATATTACAGCCCATCACCATAATAATCCATGCTGCTTTTTGTGGTAGTTTAAATGGTTTACGAAACCTAATATATATTCTCCTTTTCTAGCCATATTCGTGTTCGCTTTGGATGATGATGTGAGCAAAACATGTTACAACAACCAAGATTGAAATAAATGTTAAGGTAATGGGTCATGTCTCATCTTTTCTACCCTTTTTTCGTAAAAAAAAGATGTACCTTTTTTCTTTGCAAGTTACAAGATTATTAACTACCGGAAGCATGTAATGCTTGAAAGGTAGTTAATGCGATTAAGTTGTTTGTCTGTGTGTCTGTGTATCCGTGTGTCCGTGTGTCCGTGTGTCCGTATGTCTGTGTGTCTGTGAACACGATTACAGCTCTCCACGTTGACCGATTCGGTTCAAATTTTGTATGGAGGTACCTTAGGGCAAAAGTAAGTTCGCTATTGATTTTGGGCTTCCTGGCTCTACCCCCAGGGGAATGGTGGGGGGTAAGCTCCCCATGCTTTCTTATGGCCAAAAATTTTTATTCGCTTATCTGATAGACAATTTTAAGCTGATCATTTTTTGTCATGACACCATGGGTCAATTCGGTCAACTGTCGGAGTGGTGACTCCATGACCCTTAGGGGTCACCAAAGGGTCAAAATATATTATATAGAAAATTCATAGAAAAATTCAAGATTAGTGTTTAGGAAGGAGAACTGAGTGTCAAAAGTCTCCATTTCACACACAACATGTTTCCGGTAGTTTTTTAATTCGGGTTTACACCCGTCCTAGTTATTATTATTATTATTGCCTCTACTTATATACATTATTATGTGAATGATATGCATGCGTGGTATTGTACACGTCGTCGTCCAGCATGAAAAAAAATTACAACATTAATAATATCGTGGTTTTTAGAACCACCATTACAATAACAATAATACTCGTATATAGGTAACTCGACAAAACTTTATTCCCCCTGCAGGTATGAGAATAAGAATAGACCATTCAGTGATGATCATATATCCTATGACGATGATTACGATATTGTATTTTTCTTGCTACTTCTCCGTATCAAAAACCACAAAACATAAACCCATCACGCTCCATCAAAGCACCAGAAATAACCATCAAGTTGGGTACTCATGATTATAATTATTATTATTGCTTTTTTTTCGACGTTCTCGTAGAGGAGGAGATGGTTTTGTGAAGCATCATAATGATTTTTGTTGTTATGAGCCTACTTTTTTTTATAACTGGAATAATGGTCTGCATTGAATTATCAGTTTTGTTGCTGGTCAGAAGATGTTTTAAAAGAGGTGGGTACAAAATGTTGTAAAAATAAGTATGATCTTTGTTTTTTGGACATTCCTTTTACGTAACTTGTAATAGACGCAGGCGCGTATTTCCAGTGTACAATGTATGCGTGTTTATAACATCCCATAAGAGTTGACGCATCAAAAGGAAAAGCAGAGTTCCGGACATTTTCTCTTAAAGTCAGTCCCCCACAAAAAAAGCAATTTTAAACTCATCTCTCTCTCCGACCGCCCAATTTTGACGAAGGAAGGAAAAAGGATGTACATATATTTAGTTGATAGTGATTACAGTAGCATGCATATGTCTTCCTTTTGATTTCATGAGGAGACGAGGAGAGAGAAGAGCTGAACATGTAACTGAAGGAGACAGCTTTTGCTACCCTACATTTCTGGCCATGTCTAAAGTATTAATGAAAACTGGTAATTAAACTTGGAGGAACAAGGGACCAAGAAGGAGAAAAGAGGATCGTTATCATTACTGGAGCTCATTTTCTAAAATTTCCAAAATTCATTCATTTGTCGAGAGAGAAGGAAAGAGAGAGACATGATCTAGGGATTACTTTTCATGATGCACATTGCTCTGTCTATGTACTTACTTTAAAGGACGAAAAGTAAGAGCATTATGCAACCGCCTCTGGCATATAAATATGCTACTATTATGGTGGTGGTGGGGATGATGCTCAAATGCTGTTTCTGTCTGTCTGTTCTTCCTCCTTGTCTGCTCGATTTTGCTATCGCTCTGCTTCTACTACTGCTGTTATTTAGCATTATTACCATTACCATACACACGGAATGGTACATTAAATTATAGCACGTTGCACATGGAAAGGAAAAAGATATTAAGCAGAAAAGATGATAAAAGAAAATGAAGAGAAAAAGGAGGAGAGAGGCACGGGGATACACTATTATACGTACTCTGTTCGTTTTGTGAAGCCACTTGTCAGAAAAGAGTTTTCTATTTCAGCTGGAGAGAGAGAGAGAAGGACTTTTCAAAGTGTCGACTCTATTGTATTTATTCATGGATGCACATAAAGGAGCATGGGTAGAAGAAGTAGAGAGAAATGAGATGAATGTTGTGAAGTGATATGTATATAGGCATATAATATGGCCAATACAAAGAAATGAAGTTTGGTCCAGTAATTTCATTCCGAGAGCAACTTGTACACACACAGATATATAGAGAGAAAATATGTAGCAAAATAAATAGGTATCGCAAAGCACATTTTATTTTTTTTTGGTTGTTTTGTGTTTTGATACGGAAGTCTCCGCTTAGTATACCAAGCACTGTACAAAGCGTTTTTTCACAAGGACGGAAAAAGCAAGTGGAATAATAATGTGAGTAACACTAAAAGAATATTAGATATAAATATGTATACATGCTTATACACGTGTATGTATATATGCCTACGTTGCGTGTCCTATCAAAGAATGGCAAGTGCCGACACAAGAGTGAGTTAGACATAAATACCAAGTATATTTTCGTGATGGTTATAGTTTTTTTTTCGAGAGAGAGAAGGCTCATGCACATTTCCCATCGCTCTTCATATTTAGTAGCTCGAAGCAAATACACTTTTTTCCCATCATCACTGCCAGAGAGAGAGAAGAGGCAAAAGAACAGCTTACGTTTACAATGCACATTCAATATATAAGAAAAACATGTCGTATGGATGTAGATGGATAAAAAAAAGATACAAAACAACGAGAGACACACACACACACACGGAGAACAGAAAAGTGTTTCAAAAGCTACTCTCAATTTTATATCATCAATATCATCATCCTCCTCTTCTCCGTATTCGCATATGAGTTTGGTTCAGTCTTTTTGAGCAGAATGAAAACGAGAGAGAGAGAAGAAGACTAATATCAGTTGAGAAAAAGTGTTATGTATATGGCATTTGGAGAGAGCAGTAAGCTCCCAGTTCCCCGAGCCCAGAGCAGTAGTAGAACAAGTAGCAGAAAAGCAGCAAAGTACATTTTCCCTTTTTATGTTATAGTTATGTGTATGGGAAAAAAGGGAGCTCAGGAAAACGGTGCATAGTTTTTCACTATTACTATTACTGCCGCGCCGTAACAGTAGAAGAGCTCTCTGCTCTGTGTGCTACTGCTGCTGCTGTTCTTTTTTACTATCCTTCTGTTTTATATGGTACACACACACATAGTATGCAATATCATATAAAATAACGTTCAAACGTTCTCTAATATTTTTCTCTTGTGTGTGTCTGTGCCTCTGTGTGTTAAAGTAAGTATAAAAAAAAGAGAAAGACTATGATTGAGTAGCTTTACTACTTGCACTGTTTGTTTGACGACGATGGATGATATGAGCATGTATATATAAAGTAAAGCTGCAGCAATGACTCTTCTCTAGTGGTGGTGGTGGATGGTGGTGAGTCGAGTGAATGGAAAGAGAAAAAAAAAGGAATGAGATGAAGAAGCTTACGCATGGTATATAGAAATGGCCATGGAATAGCATAACATTTTCTGATATTATATTGTGCAGAGATGAAAATGGAGAGAAGTAAAGTATATGTAGTACATTACATGTGCCTCTCTTTCAAAACTCATTGTCAGTGTAGTATAGAGTGTTATTATATGTATCTGCCTTGCTACTTTACTTCCTCCGATGACGACGACGACGACGACGAAGAGGAGGAAAAAAGTAATGCATGCAATATTATTATGGAGTTCTCTCTCGACGATGTTACGTTATTATCGCTATATCTGTATATAAATAAGTACGTATATATATTTCTTGGTGGTGGTACGTGTGTACGATTGCGTATATGTATATATAAATTAGTTTTTTGAATGGCCTGACGTTGTTTGAGCTAAGAGGGTTTTTCGGAGAGAGATATCTCTCTCCAACATCTGTCCTCCATGTGGCCTATCTGCTCCAGCACCATGCATATATTCCCATTACTATATAATTTTATAGCTTTTTCTACCATTTACTTTGATATGCACGATGAGTATTGCAGCAGTAGAAGAGTGATACTAGTGCCGCTGCTGCGCTATTACTAATGATAGTGCTATTGCCTTTTCATTCTTTTTTTCTCTCTCTCCGTCTCTCTCTCTCTCTCTCTCTCTCTCCCGTCTGCACTACTGCTGCCTGTCTTAATTCAAGGAAAGTTTTTTTTCGGGGGTAGCAAAAAAAGAAAGCACATTATTCTCGGGGTTCATGCATACACAATGTGATTGATACTACCTAGCACACACAGAAGTGAAGCTAATCTAAAAATATTTAAAAGTAAAAGTGCTGATTGTTTTTTTTTCTTTTCTTTTGAATTATTGAAAACATGTTGGGATGAGAGAATGAATGCTATTTTGAAGTGTTCAATTATGTTAATTGTATTCTTTAAACGGCAAAATGTTTAACATCAATTGCCTTGATACAGGAATAAGAAATGTTCACAAACGCCTTGAAATCTTCATTGCATGTGGACGGTTGATGAATTTGACACACTACCGGCTTAAATTGCTAGAGTTCAAAATTATTTTAAATCTTACCTTGTCGTTTTGAAACACAAACCTAAAGTCCACCCGTTATCACATGATGTCCAACTGGGCGTCCACACTCCAGACCTGACCAATATTTAACCACAGCTGACGACGTTTCTGACGCATGCTTGTCGCTAGCGGTCAAAAGTGAAAATGAAATACACGAGAGAAAATGGTACAGATTATATTTGCGTACTTTTATGTACACACTAGCAGAACCGATAACTATGATTATTGATGATAAGTACTCACTATAATACTTGCAAAAAGTATTGATACTATGAGATATGTGGGTAATTTGTATTTACTTATTAATTTACTTACACGGACGTCTCAGCCAAAATATTTAAGTTTTTTTCACTAGTTTCAAAAAATGATAGTTAAAATCTTCACAAGGCACACTTGAGGGTAAATTTAAATGATTACACCATGTCGGGTTGAATATAAAGACAGGGTCCCTGTTCAGGGCTCTTTTCTCCTCCTCTGGAGAATGACTGAAAGAGAGAGAGAGACAGCTTATTTTTTGCCGTCCTTTCCACACGACAGCCGATTGTTTAAAGCTGAGTGAAAAGTCAAAAAGTGAAGGGTAACTCACACAGAAAGCCGGGCATTAGCCATGAAAGGAGAGAGTGCAGGGAACAAAACCAGGGACAAGTTGCCGTTTCCTTGTTTAGCAGAAACGGAGACAAGTGAGCATATATAGTAATAAGTCCATGTTGTTCGCTTTCGTGCTATATCCGACTTTTATTTTGGTGGCTTATATCACATATATGGAATTTGATAGTAAACTGAAAGAGAATAGTAGTAAGTAGTAGTCGAGGTGGTGGTGGTGGTGGTTGTAAAAAGATGGATATAGATACACAACGTACATTTTATACATGGAAATACGCATTCCATCAACAACACAGTCAGTCAGTAGTCTATGTAAACAAAGTGCAATGTAATCATGGTAGAAGTTGCTGTATCACAGCAGCAGCAGCATATTATTCAGAATAACAGTAAGAGAATACAATTTACCGGAAAAGCTGATAAACTTTTTCCCAAAGTTAACTAACTAAATGGGAGTAGTGGCAGTTGTGTTGTTTACCCACTCTCTCTCTCACAATCACAACATTACATCAGCTACACATATTATCATACTCCTCCACTCCACATCATAAGCATACCTACGTATTCGCCCTCTCTTCTTTTTTATATAGAATGAATGAAAGGAAGAAGGTAAATGAGTTCTGTGGGGTAACTTCATTCAGAAGCAAGAGAAAAAAATGCAGAAAAGTGTGAGCAAACAATGACATACTATCATCATAATAAGATATAAATATGCTCGCGTGCATGCTTACTTTCATACATTTTTAGGCAGATATGAAATGAATTCTTTTTTGGCTTGTATATAATATGAGGGAGCACCACTTCTACTCCTTCTACTCTGGTTCATTATGGCATCCAAGATTTTTTTGTGATTTTTTTATATTAAAGAAGGAATGCTATAAAGCTTTTTTTTTGTACATGGCGTATGTCGTTTTGTTGTGCTTGTATCAGTGAAATAAAGCGAAAAGAAAATTTCATTAAATTGCTGAAAAGGAATCCTTTGCTTACCAACTTACTCAAGACATGGAAAGGGTGACAGTCTACAATGGACGTAGGTATATAATATATTATGCTACTGTGTGTCATATAACCAAACAAGCAAGTAAAAAACTCTATACAATTCATGGATGGACCAAGCAGTACTACTGCTACTACTGCTGGTGTAAACTAATAAGGAGTATCAGTGTGCAGGGAGATGCTAATTCCTTCCTTCCTTATTGAATAATATCTTGGTGTTGTAAGTAGCCATATAGCATAAGTGACAATGTGTATGCGCACAATATGTACAACTTTTCCTTTTTTCGTTGTGTAACTTTTCCGGGTGTAATTTCTCGGTTTGTGTTTGCGTGTGTGTGTACGAGATGATGTTGTGTTTTATATGATAGAGAAAACCTCGAAACAATAAGTCACAGCAAGGATATACATTGTTATCTAATTCTGTGTCACTCTGGAGAGAAGAGCAGCGAAGAGAATATGGACAAAAGAGAGAGAGAGAGTCTGCTTATTGGTGGTCTTTTGTTGGTTTATTATGGTTTTATCTTTGGACATTGTAGTAGCGTATATATTGGTTGTTGGTGAAAAAGTAAGAGAATAGGAGATACATAAAAGCTGAGAGGATTTGGGAGGAAAGGGTATCGTACACACAATTTTTGTTTCATACTGTTCCTTCTCTCGAGTGAGCAATGAGTAAAAGGATGTGAGCCTGTGTCTGCGACGTAGTCTGTAGGATTTTGTTTGGGTTTATCACTTGAACATTTACCAGCGACGACGCACGCATGCTCCGTCAGATGAGTCAACAACTTCATCCAGGAAGCTCTGGGTTTGCAGAGACCCGTATACCTACTTTAAAGAGGCGCAGCAGTGAGTACAATATTGACAACAATGAAAGGTGACTATTGGGTTGTACTTAAGTAATTGGGAAATAAAAATCGATAAAATTGCAAATACAATTTACTATATTTATGAGTAATACTTCTGTTGAAATAAATACAACAAAAAATACGATGCTATTTACCAAGCAGGGTACGTAGAATCCAGAGAAAACGCTTCTTATAAAAAAGTATTCTTCCAGAGAGATATTTTTAAAAGTAGCATCAAGGGTAGCTTTTTAAAGTTGTCCTTGCTCTGCTTTTACTATCTAGCGAGTCTTGTATAATATTATGTGATTCAATGAAAGCGTAAAATATTTTGTACTGCCATGCAGCACTCTGCTGCTACAACTCTGCTACTGGAACAAGAAGAAGAAGAAAATTGTAAAGTTTTTAATTAAAGAGAGTTGAGGCTCATAATGGGTGTCTTGGGTAGAACATTACAGGTAATTTATTAAGCTCATTCTCCCTCGTCTTATCCTTCTTTTCAAACTTTTGTTATGAAGCAAAAGCATATTACGAGAGGAAAGGCAGCAGTGAGCTGCATGGATTCTCTTATTACGTTAATACACGTACGCTACAAATGACTATAATAAACATGTATACTTTTTGTATATGTAACATGTATAGGTGCATACAGCTATGATCATTTTTCCCTGCCTTCAAAATACGGAATATATTTCCTTGTACAGTCAAATGAAATTACTCTTTTCGACGACTCATCATCCTCCCACCATCACTATCACTGCTGTATACAATACAACGAGAACGAATGTCTATTAAAATTGTCCGAAATGCTCTTCTACTCCATATATTAACTCCAGAGATGAGGCAGAAGATATATTATTATAATTATATACGTACATATATGCGTATGTGCTCTTTTCCTCTGGATTAAAATAAGGATTATGCAGGATGGACACAAAAGCTGCATGCGACTAATTGTACAAAAGTAGACAACGGTAGCTCCTCCAGTAACAAAATGAGCAATACCCAAGTATTTTGTGAGCATGTACTTTTCCGAAATTAGAGCGTGCTGTCCTTTTTAAATTTAACCTGTCATTTAAATTATTTGATGTTTTATACGGCATGGATGCATATGTCTAGTTGCGTGTTCTAAAAGAGTAAATTAAGAAACGCAGCGTACGAATTACAAATTAATGAAATGTGGGAAACGACAAATAATGCATGATACATATCACAGCCTTTATGCAACAAGGTGTCGAGACGTATCTTTGACAATTTTCAAAAAATGTCTTTATGATTTTAGTCATTAAAATGTCAGTCTGAACAGCAAATCACAGTACATCACAAGTAACAACAACTTTTAATTAATGAATTGAACTTAATACGGACAAATTGAACATAATACGGACAAATTGAACATAATACGAATGAATTGAACATAATACGGATAACTTTTAAACGGATTGATAAACCATATGAATGTTTTAAATCAGATGCTACCGACTAGACTTTTTAAGAAAATTAAAGCCTATTAGTTACAAAATCTCACACTTTACTAATCTTAAAGTATACTTAATCATCCCCATTTTCAAAATACCCCTCATAAACAAGTTTTTGCTCAGCAGTCATCAAAGGGAACATGGACTTGAGGTGGTTGATTTTATCCTGTGTAAGTGGGATGGGGTAATCGTACTTCCTTTCCAAGTTTACATCAATGCTTTCAAGCTCCAAAGGTGCTCGATTGGCCAATCTTGTCCTTCTTTGATTAGGTCCATGGACCACGTACATTCTCGGAACAGTCGTGTTATGATCCGGCCACGCAATAATTTCACTGGGGCACTGTGAGGATATTTCATAAATTGAATTTTCGGTTACTTTAAAGTCCTTAGGACGAGGAAATAGCTTTTCCAGAGACTTGATATTCCAAATGATGTCTTGTGTCATCCTCATTATACGAAATGGGTTACTCGGCTGAGCATCTCGTATTACCCCCATCCAATCTTCAGGAACAATCACTTTGCTGACTTGCTTTCTTTTTTCAACCATACTAAATAGACGATCGCATGGCAAGTATGAATGACCAGTGACCAGGAATTTTTGGGTAATTTTTGTGAAATATTTCTTCTTAATGAGGTACAGAAATAGGCACAGCATTAGATAATTGTTATTCTGCCCCCGGCAGCGATCTCCCCACAAAATAAGTTGTCTTTCTCCATCTTCCAAAGGTTGATAAGTTGCCACAATGTCTGCTAACAATCCTGATGCAATTTCATCGACTCCTCTATTCGCCTCAGTCTCCAGCCAAAAACACATCGTAGCACTATCCGTTGCACCATCGTAAACACAAAAGTTATAGGAGACAAACTTAAGTTTGTAGAAAACCTCCCCGTGTGTCATTTGCGGACACTGCAAAATCTGTTTAGGTTTAAAATTCACATCTTGTTCCAAATTCACATTAAGTCATAAAATTAGTGGTAAGATTTGTCAAGAGTATTAATATTCGTGCCTGTTCCAAATCGCAGCATTTGACAACATATTTTGGATCCATTCTGCTCCGTTGAATGTCAGCACTGAGGGATTTGTAGGCATTATCAGCGTTATAGTGGTGTGCTTCAATTTCTGCAGACAAGTGTCTTCTCAAGTCTAAATTGTCTCCAGCCAGCTTCAATTGATGATGTAACACATCACACGTTTTGCAGGTATCACTTTGTGGCTTACCGATGCGAATTCCGATCTGTTTAAAAACTTGTCGAAAGGTTGAGATGTTTCCGGGGGTTATTTCTTGGTTAACTTGCCGTAAATCTCTGAACATTTTGGCCACGTTGAGGCTAGGATCCAAATACGTTTCTCCGTTTTGCCTCCTGGAGTAGTGAACTGCATGTTGAGGATATGACAGAATATGTTCCTTCATTGTCGTTTTCAACTGATCGCTAATTCGATTTGGACGGTTATTGTGCATTCCTCGCTTATCAATGACTCCTGTAGCTCCTTCAATTAGATATTTTCTCAAGTGTTCAACTTTCTTACGCGTGATTCTATGTACCATTATGAAAGTGTCTCTGCAAACTTCAACTTTTTCCTGGCCGCTAGGTAAAAAATATTTAAATTTCCGTGTCCCATTATCCAGCGAAACAGACATCAGTGCCAGTAGGTACGTGTTCTTAGTTTCGTAGTCACTCATCTTCCAGTACTCTTCGAAAATAATTCGCTTGCGATTATCTGATATGCCACATCCTTGTAAATGACAGCCTTCCCAACATGTTTTGCCCTAATAATATTCAATTTATAATTTTATGAGGTCAGTAGTAATGTGATGCTGAGTTTGGCTTAATTATAGGACCCAAAAATCTAGGCTTGATCACTGCTCATTGAATTGAGTACCGGCTCAGGTGCAATTACTCCAGGTACCGGAATCCCCTTTGCTGATATGTGCATTTCGCCATTGTTCCTTCTTCGTTTTGCGCAGTTTCTTTTCCAATCTGAGGGGTTAAAGTCGCGTTTTCTCTGGCTGTTTATGTTAAGAAGAGTTTTCTCAGATAGTGACACGGACATTTTAATAATATGAACGAATTTATGGTTAATTTAATGTTATTATGATTGCCAAATTATTAAAGCTAAGAAAAATTAATTAGATCCACCGCTTTGCCGATAAGCAACGTGACTATGATGTCAACATACCATAACATCAACAGCTGTTTCGATAAATTCGTTTTCAAAAATGTATTTTTCAAAAAATTAGTGATGGCAACCGAAACCTCGACACCTTGATGCATAGAGCCTGTGATATATTAAACTTACAATGAGTGTACCCAACCTCGTGGAGCGTAAAATCCAAATTAGAGGACTTATTACATGTAAAAAAGAGCGCTAAAAATGGTGCCACTCTCAGAATCTGCTAAATGTTAAGTGGTCAGCCACTACAGCCGTTGGTGTGACATAAAGTTGCTAAATGTACGATGTTACAGTAGTTGAAAATCTGGTAAAGATGAATATGTGCTTACCAGTAGATCAGAATCTGAACAAACGTATCAAAGTTTAGCAGAACCGAACAATTAATATTTTATTGTTCGTGTTTTGTATGTTAAACTCACATGTACCAAGTACGAATACACACGACAAAGAGAGCCAATCGTGCATTTCATTGATGTTCATCATAAATATTTTGATGAGCCAAAATAGCAAAAAACGAAGAAAGTCAACATTTTCTTTTAATTTCGTTTTCGTAAATACAGGATTTAGTTCACTAAAAGGTCACTAAACACTGTCCGGTTATTCCAGCTTTAATATATCTTGTCTAGATAACCACAAGTCCATCTTTACCATATTTGAATTCACTCTAACATGCTATTTTTGGACACATTAAGCCACACCAACGGCGGTAGGGGTTAACCACTTACCATTTAGCAAATTCTGAAAGTGGCATCATTTTCAGCGCACTTTTTCGCAGATAGTAAGCCCTGAAATTTGTAATTATCTCTCCACGAGTGTGGGTACTCTCATTGTTAGGTATCCTCCAGGAATTGTCAAATTTACAAAAAAAATAAGGTTAAACATTTCGTTCAAGTTAATTTACTCAACTACATCGTATAAGCATTAATGCAATCAAGTTTTTTCTTTGGGAATGCAGCGCAAAAAAATAATAATGCTAGTTTGCATAACGATAATGTCTGCATTGTTCGGTTTTTTACGCATTCATTTCACGAACAAAGAAGGTTTTACAAAAATTACTCATAAAGATTTAAGCCAATCTAACGACGAGCGACGCGGAGTCATTAACGACTTTGAATCTCACATTGCATACAATCATTTTTGTATTTTAATTACATCCCAAGACCGGGTCCGTTTGTAGAGAATCAAGTTATTTGCCGAGAGACGCTCTTGTGTGTGCTGTACGGTAGTAGAAACCTGTGGCGACATTTGAAAGGATACACATGGCCATAATCATAATGATCATGCTTAATTTTTCTATTTTCAAGTATTGGCGAGGAGATCCTCTAAAATTCAAGTGTTGGCTATAAAGCTCATTAAACATACCATCCCATTGACGCATGTACTTATACATACCACCAAACATCTTGAAACAACTTGAAAAAGTCATGTACATGCTGAAGACCGGGACTATACAAACAAACAAAGTCAGGCTATTATAAAATGTGGATGTGTCTGTGAGGATGTATTTTAGATACTAAAATACCGGATATTCCAGTTGAAACTTTTTTTTCTTCACTCCCAACCAACTTTGAAGCAGTTGGTTTTTTTGTATCTAGTATTATTGTTATTATTACAACATAGCACCATAATCATAATCGTACCATAAAGCAGAAAAAGTCTACTTATGCCTATCTTGAAAGAATCAGTAAATTTCTTTTCTCATAAAAATCCGATAATTAATGACTGTACAACTCATCTCAGTCAGACTCTATATAAGTTTATTCTCATTTCAATCCATTACATAAACACGCACACAGATACGAGGTCCAACTTGCCTTGCCTTGCCATGCCCCTCTCTCTATTATCCTTTCGCCATTACCTTCATTGTCATCATCATCGCAGTCATTATCAGAAAAGTTAAGTGTACACTTGATCTGCAATTTATATGCATATGTGAGCGTGTACATTCTTTTTGGCCATTGAAAAAGGAAAGAAAGAAATTGCAGAGCAGAGAATATAAGAAGCTATAAAGGCCTATTTTGTATTATTGCCACACATTCTGTATCACATTACTCTCTCTGGTTGGCTGTTATACTGGTAGCCGGACAAAACATAGTTAGTAGAGAAAGGAGTAATTTAACTTTTTAGGCAGTCGTTTCGTGGTGTGGTATAATCGTATTATTTATATAGAATGTCTTGTTGTAAGTAAGATCCACATTTCTTCTAATTTTTTTTCTGTTGGATTGTGAAAAAAGGATCATTTTCTCTTGGGTTGAGTTGCTATACGGCCTTTTCAATTTGGGAAATCAAGATCAGCAAACGCTGACCATATTTTTCCTTCACTACTGAAACAATTATCGTTTATTTTAATGACTTCGCGGCAAACCTCAGTCTATAAAGCACACACATTTAATATAAACCACCACACAGCCTTTATATATAAAATATGCAGTAATAATAATAATGCAAAGGTAATATAGCTCAGGTATGCTTTAATTGTAAATTTTCCTCCCTATTACATTTTTTCAGCCAGGTTTTTTTGGTTGGCTATAGACTTGTTATTATTATGGTGCAATAGGAAAAAACGATGGCAGCTGTAGTTTAAACAAGTTATCCTGAATGGATCTTAATGGGAATTATATATATCGTTAGAATTTTAACTAGCATTTTCCAAGCAGGAAAACGGGCAATTTAGACAATAATATATTATGTGGCCACTATTATACAACGACAATGTAAAATCCTTAAGGCTCATATGATGTTGCTCTGGAGTAAAAAAATTGTAGAGCCATTTTCATCGAATGAAAATTCTGTTGCTCTTGCTGCTGTAATGGTAAATTGCTTTTTTGGCTGTCATGATGCAATGTAAGAAAAAAGTAAGTATTACTTATTTATGCATGTGTGTGCGAGTGGAAAGTAAAATAAAATAATATGTACTCGCAGTAGTTATCAGATATACCATAAGTGATTATATTTAATATCATGATGTCATTTGAAATACTTTCTCGCTGGAAGCCACCAACGAACTAACCGCGAAAACGATATGTGCTCTAGAACTGACAGAAAGCATACCTTAGCGTAAATACATAAGCATATAAACTAGACTGCAAAACCTTTGTTTTGTCAAGTATTTTAGCGACATTCTTAAATCGTTTATGTGTACATGTAACGAAAAACAATCATATATTATGATGTTACTATTGAATTTATTTGACAGAGCGGCTGTATGAATGAGGTTTCTTCAATGGCGATGATGATGCTGAAGAAGCTTACTTAATATAAGAGGAAGTTGTTTGAAAACTTGCATTGATATCATTTCACGGAGATAGTCAGTTCCACAACGATCAACCATGCAAGTCTCCTATTATAATGGTAAGATGAAATGACTGTGATTGTATTGAATTGTCAACAGATTTTGATCAAAATTGCTGCAATTAAATTTAATTCAATCGACTATAGTTTTGCAGCAACGCGGCAACAACAACAACAACTGTGCAACAATCAAAAAATCTATCTTGCATCAGAGATCCAAGCACAGACCATGACTTCCTTTATTGTCTGCAACGATGAATTGAGCACATTATCGATAATTATAAAAAGGATCCATTATTGTTACATTCACAAACGCATTGTTACCATCTATGCCCCGATGGCAATTTCTTGCGTTTTTGTGCCCAGTATACAGGTGCCTGCTGTACTAAATGGTATACTTACTTCTGGTATGCTGTATTTAAGAACCAACCTCTTCTTCACTCCTCTACCCTCTCAAAATCTTTTTTAATTGGATTGTGCCAGCGGAATCGCTTTGCCTATTTCAATTTCAAAGTTACGATACATGCTGCCCAGTAGTTTGTGGATGATGACGATGATGATGATTGTAATAATGATGATAGTTATTAAAATAAATAAAACGTATACTCAATTAAATTTTATTTCGCTATATAATAATCCTCCAAATGTCCAAGTGAAGGTAACAATAAGATCCGTGTACGCTCCTTGTGCCTACCTAATAATTTATTATATGTGAAAAGACACATGTACAATTTTTACTGTATTATTTTTTAAGAAGGAGACTTTTTGTGTGAAACGACTATATAAAAGCGGATTAAAATATATACAACTTTTATAGTCTTTAATCGTCGTCTATTGCTGTTGTGGTTTATAAAAAAAAATTTCATTAAATTTGGCACACGTGTGTGTAGGGATTGTTAAACAATTAAGCGTTTAGTGACACCTCTCTCATGTGTAAGTTATTTTGCTATATGCAGATGTGCTTACTACTACAAAAACGTTAATATATTTAATGGGATTTTATATGCCATGGCATGTTTAATGTGTAAACTGTGTATATGATGGTTTTTGTGTGTGTGTGTACTTTGGCCAATTATTTTATGATTATTTTGACTATCATCATTATTATCATCATTACCGTTCACACCACTGCACTGGCATGAGAGGCTTCTAGGCTAAAGAGCATCATGATCATCATCATCAAAATTGTGTGTGCATTATATTACCTCGTCAGGCGCAGCAACAAAAAATATATTGTAGGAGAGTCAGTCTTCTTGGTAGTAATAATGTGTGTGTTTGTTTAAGGGATCGGCATTTTAGTAATTTGGCGTTTGCTGTTATTATTATTATTGTTAATATAACGCAAGTATTATACCTTATAGCCAGCAGCTTTCATCATTTGCAAGCGCTTTTGATGGCCTCTCTTGTTCACAAAAAAAGGGAATGAATGAATTTTCATTAGTGAGCATAACTAGTCTCAATTGTCAGTAACAAGTCGTTTGCAAAGTTAGTTAAGTGGTAATAATTGTCACTTGTTTTTTTTCGAACCATTGTATTTAAAAGTATTTAAAGTCTCGTAACAAAAAGAATAGAATCTGTATGTGTGTACACGGATACTCTAGAGGACAATAAAGGTTTTCGTTATAATAGATCTCAAAATTCATGACCAATCAAAAATCCGACAACAACAGCATTTCTGACAACATTACTACCCTCTTCTCAAGCATACGTATAGACAGTCATCATCATCATATGACTTGACATAAAAATGTGCACACAACATTATCCATAAGCGATGTAGATTTTTCAGTTCAAGTAAATAAACAGATATGGCTGAAGATTGTATGGTCAAGTTGAGAGTAGTGATGAGAAAAGATGAAAGCTTATTAATGCACCCACGAATTAAAAAAAACTATCTAAACGAGACATTTTATCAAGCCATTATTATATGCGCGATGTGCCCATATATTTTTAGGTGTGGGCTCGGTGATGGGATGTGATAGTTATTAGGGCAATAAACCAAGAGCATCAATGTAAGTGTACACACACACAAACATGCTTGTACTCTACTCTGTATCTCTCTCTCTTGACTTGACTTTTTTCACGGCGGTTCAAGGAAAGTAGCACATATTTGGACTCAAGCAATGAGTGTCTGCAATAATATCATTTACTGTGCAAATAACTTGATCTTGGACATATTTACAGCATGAAATGACGCATTAAAATAAAATAATAACTGGATGAACTTACAGTAACCATATCAACTTGATATTTCCCGTTTCGCTTGAAACTTGGCACACATTTACATCTTAGTGAAACAAATATTCACCCAAAATTTGAAGAGAATCATAAATCTAGTTTTCGAGAAAATCGAAAACCAAATTTCCCGAATGTTATTTTTCATAGTGACGTAATTTTGAAATATTGCAAAGAGGGGGGTCTTACCTACCTTCCGTTTCCCCATGTTAATTTGCACTAGGAATTTCGAAAAATGACATTTGGGAAATTTGGTTTTCGATTTTCTCGAAAACTAGATTTATGATTCTCTTCAAATTTTGGGTGAATATTAGTTTCACTAAGATGTAAATGTGTGCCAAGTCTCAAGCGAAACGGGAAATATCAAGTTGATATGGTTACTGTTAGTAAATAGGATGATGATTTTTTATAAAGTGAAAATAAAGATCTTGAAATTACCTCTCTGCACGACTCTGCTTCTCTCCAGATTTTCGTAATTATTTATTTCACATCCATATAACAGGCGGATACACTGTGCACACGTTAATCACATAAATCACAGAATATATTACGTTATATATAATTATAATCACAAACGCATTGCATATCGCATTAAAAACGAAAAAAAAGTAAACCGAAATACAAATTAGAACATACCTATATACCATTTAAATGGAATGGAAAATTTTATCGTAGGCTACAAAATAAAAACTAAAAAGTGTACTTCAATTATTGTAACTTCAGCAAAATGTAACAATGTATTTTTATCATTCTGAAATCATTCCAATTTTACATAATTTTTTATAAACCAACTCTATTTAGTGTTGTTAGAGAAGGAATAATAATTTGTATGAAAAATAATAAAAAAAATTAAAAGAGCAAAACAGGTGATAATCTGGGCCTTTTAAAAATTAGATTGTGCATTTCAAAAGTAATATATTATGTCCATTATGGCGTTCTTTAGTACTTATATATCACATTGTTATATACATAAATTCAGAAAACTAAAAATGTATGGTTAGGTCCATTATAATAGGCTTTCATCATAATCATAATCGTATACACACGGGTGCCTACTGTACATATAGGCTTGTAGGTATGTACACCACGCAATCTTAAACACATCCACAAACCAACTCATCATCATGAACATGATAGCTAAAAGCACTTAAATGTTTCCTCAGAAAAGTGGTGGTGGTTTGGTGTTGATGATGATGGCATTTGATATTATATAAATAGCCAGTAACAATACAAACTGCTCAAAAATATAAATAAGCGCACGTCTTTACGCATTACATTTGCTATAATATACAATAACCATAATAATTTTGCATATAATTCCACATGTTTAATGCATTTTTAATGTCCTCTGATTAAAAAAGGAACGGAATACAGCGACCGGAGCGAGAGAGAGAGAGATTGAAGAAAAAGTAAAACACGAAAAACTTTTTAGCACTCACTTATGGCCTAGCTCCACAATTATCATAATATTTCTAGATGTTTCGATAAGATAACCTATGTCATTACTATTTATATAAAAGGGAAGTGCACAACTTTTAAAAAACGAAATTATAGGTAGATATACACTCAAAAATATTTTACATCCCATTCTCCCATATTGCACTTCAAAAAACCAACAAGGACTAATACACACAGAGATAAATTAGATTAAAAAATGCAAACGCCATGCTCATCCGATTCAAGATAGTTTGTTGGATTATGTATATAAAAACAAAAACTGGTGATCCACTTTATTATTGTACGCTTCAAAATATGTTCTAAGAATGACAAAAACTTTTTTCGCGTATAAAACTAATATATTCTTGTCTTAAATAAAACAGAGTAGTATTTCCTTTTTTGAACCAAGTAGTAAAAACAATAATATATTCATTGACTTGTAACATTTTGGGAACAAAAATTGTTAACTATGTTTGAATTAAACTAGATACGAGGAAGATTAGTATTGATGTTTGTTTACCTCGGTTGACAAATTCTGACTGAACTATATTTTTTCAAAATCGAACTGGATCGGAGAAAATATGCTCCCGTTGAATGTATTGGAATTCTGGTAATTCTCCTCCCGGTGGTCCATTTTATGTTTGACATCCTGAAAACAAAATATAAAAAATCGAGCAAAAAAATGCATTTTTCCAAGAAATATCATTTTTTATGAATAAGTTGAAGAAGAAGAAGATGAAAAGAAAGGATAAAAAAAATTGAGTGCATTTTTTATTCATGTATTTTAGCCCTTTAGCTCGTTGTTGTAAAATATCATTTCACCACAGATCATAAAATGTTTCAAGAGGAAGGAAAAAGGTGACCGAAAGGAAAAGGACTCTCTGTTTGCACTTGTGTGCATACAGAACAAAGTCGAGAATTCAGAACAAAAAGGAAAAGACTCAAGCGAGATGGTAGATCTAGATTTTTACGTAATAAGTAGTAAGCATGTCTGTCTCTGTTCATGCATTCGTGTGCATATAAAATGGCTTATATGTCTTGTTAAATGATTTGGCATAATATTTTCCACCTTCAAAGGTGACGACGAAGAAAAAGAATGCCTATAACCATATGGATAAATAGTGTGTGTGTGTGAGTATGATAATACGCATGCAACCAAAGTTTTCGGAAAAGGTCGCTCGTGACAATCCTTTTATTTTATTTACAACCAACTTAGCCAAGCGATATGCGTCATATAACCCATCATCACCGTCGTCGTCGTCAGCAAAAGCACATTATGGATTAGTAGAAGATATGAACATAAAAAATATATGGGTCACCTTGTCATAAACCTGGTGACGAAAAAGGTTTTGTCGAGAAAAAAAAGAAGCCTTTGACACTCACTACTACAGAGATCTTCCAAGAAAAATTGAATTAAAACCGGTACAAAAAAATATGAGCCTTGTTACTTGTTTCTCTTGTTGTTGTTGTGTAGTACATAGGTCAAAAAATATTTTATGGGATAGGTTAAGGGTTATTTTATTACCTCTTTTTTGGTTATGTAACGGAAAAGGAATCCTGAGAAGTAATTGTATTTTGAACGCTTCTTCAACTCAACATCCATGTACACAGATTTTTTAAAGAATTGTGTTGTGTGGTAATAATCAATGAACATGGAATCATTCATGAAATGCTAATGGCCTCCCTCCGAATTTCCAAGACGCAGCAACCCCGCTAACAAGGTGGACTTGTTTTTATTCTTCGGTGCTCTGGAATTTAAACAAACAAAATCTTCATAAATATTACATGAATTCGGAGCTAATTACTTGCAAGATTAATCATTCATATTTGCATATCACACAAAAATAACCTATGACGGACTGAGAAAACATTTTACTAGTTCATAGTTGTTACCTCACGAGAACTCCATTAGTTATTCCATTACTGTTTCACTCTGCCTAAGCTTTCCATTTGGCCTTTCCTGTTCCATATTAATTCTGCGCCACGGAAGCACTTCCATAATGTCTACAAACACAAACATTTGACCGAAATGAACTTTAAAGTAATGATAGTAATATAAGCATAATAGTATGTGTGAAAACGTCTGATTCGCAGGCGGTGCAGTATGGTTGTAGATCATACATTCATATATTCATCATGTCATTTCTCTTTTCCTAATCTTTGCTCGTGTCTAAACGGATTTAATAATAAAGCTCAAAAGCCCATTAGAAACGAAAAATGCGGCGCTGGCTATCAGAAGAAAGCATCTCATCTACTATTGTACCAAACATTGTTGTACAGCGAGAAAACGATGAAACTATTTTTAAGCATATATGAATGCATATATTGAATGAAAAAGTTTACTGCGCCCATTTTAGTCGGTATTTCAGTGCCATGTTCCAGTGAGCTTTCCAGATTAAGAAACTCCCTTTTCCTGCACTTGATGAATGGCCCATTTGCGTTTTCAAATTACGGCTTTTTGTTTCAACTGTCGAGAATCACGAAAATATTATGTATTCCTTTGATGGTGAATGATTATTTCCCCTTTTTGGTGTTTTCTTCACGTAAAGTGCACTGGAGCACGCAATCAAAGCAGACTGGAAGTATAGGCTTGGTCGTAAATACAAATCCAAATACTCTGCATGGAGTTTCCTGTAACTCATACGAGTTTTGTGCTTTACTGGTCATGAGCTCAATAAGGATACCATAATCAAAATTTGAAAATAGCCATCAATGCCATAGTTCAAGATACTTGAATTAGTTATGCCACAGTGCAACTACCCAGATTCTACTTTTAAATGAGAAGTAAAAACAATTACATGAAACTAAAAAAGCTTATGAATTCGTGCAATTACGTGCACAAGGAGGAAGTATATTAAACATGACTCCCACTGATCCATGTCATTTTTCTTAACTTGTTTTAAAATGCATTAAAAAATCATGGCAAATAATAATAGTCTCTGTGAGTTGAAGAAATTGACACAGGGTTAAAAACAGGGAAATTATAGAAATTTTTGAAACATGGACAAAGGCAAGAAAAAAATCGTTTAAATAAATTAATGTAAAGTATGCAAGTTGCACCCAAAACGTAAAAGACCGTTAACATTCCGTACTCGGAAACTCGTGTGGTAATTCAATCTGCATAATAATGTAAAGATGAAAATGCTGGGTACGTACGAGTACATAGCTTGTGTCCGTGTCCGTCGTGCAAGAACTCTTGAAGAGGACATTATACATTTGTAAAAAATTTGTAATAGCTTAAAAATTCCAAATAAAGGTACAGTTGAAGTAAAAAGTAAAATAAACAATGAGACATTTTATTTGCCTGCATGCACACATGCGATAGAGCTGGATGAAAATTATGACTGTTTATTATTGCTATAATGGCTACAATGTATGTGTGTAAAGAAGGAAATGGAAATACATAAGGAGTCATCATGTCACAGCTAGTGCTGAGGAGTAAACGATGATCATTGTGAATACTTTATATTCTCACAATGTTACACGCAAGATAAAAGTTTTACTTGGCCTTTCTTCGAGAATGCTTGTATTTAAACATTTATTCAGTAATACCAGAAAGATCTGAATGCACATAAAATAAAGTGGACAGAGAGTTTATATAAAAGAGAGTGAGAGGGAAAAAAAGAGTCAAGAATTTATTGGTAATCCAAACCAACAAAAACTACTCCTCTAATGGTTGTAATTTAATGCAAAGTAGTCGAGTGACTAGTCTTTTGCTTCACGCTCTCTCCACTCTTTCTATACAGACTATACAACAGACACTCTTTTTAGTTGCTTGTGACCATATAATACGCGCGTAATGGGCTCATAAGTTTTCCCCATAAAATCTTGTCTCCTCGTAAGAAGAGAAGGGTCAAATGGGATGTAAATTAAATGAAACAATCTTATTATATTTATGGGCATAATATGTTTGTGAGATGTGAGAGCTGTGAGTAAAGGATATTATCATCCACAATACAATAACAGGGAGTTGTACCTGGAGAGATTATTGTTATTTACTACTGAACCAGGTTTAAAAATGGCGTCCTCTGTTCAAAAGCCAAAAAGGCTCTCGGGGAAATAAAACTAGACGTCTTCGTAAATGGTATATCATCAGCATATACTTTCTCTACTAGTCAAATCCATATACAGAAGAGAAAAATGTGAGGAGGTGGCTTAATGGCATTTATCGCTTGAAATTAAACGAGCGTTTGAAACGTTTATATGGGGAAAGCATTTCATGTGCTTTTGTACCAAGTAGAAATTTGAACATTGTACGGCTACTCATTTACTAAAACTTCAGCTTGAATTGAAAGTAGAGACAAAAAGAATCACACCGTTAATTATCTTAACTGCTTGGATTCAATTCCATTTTATTCAGCAGTACGACTGCTACAAACAAGGCAAGTAATGATTATTACTGACGTTTCTGTATTTGTTAGTATGTGATATAATGGGCTATGCTAGTTCATGAATTTAATTAAGTATTAGACAGAAACCAGGTAAAGCAGACTGTTTCGATTCTGCATCCACTTCGGCCAAGCATAAAGTTGCTTTCGTACACAAATATTTTAGTAAAAATATAGCAGCAAAATACGTCTGCAAATAGTAAACCTGTGTATTTTAAACAAGAAAGCAGAATGTTTTTGCTGACTCCATTAAAATGACATTTTAAAGATGACTTCATAAGGCTTATTTCAATTTTATTTCAGGATACAGCTTCAGCTCATGCAAATAATGACATTTTACACGCAATCAAGCGATAGGGTTCCTATCTTGTTTTTCCTATCGATCGATAAATAATAATATATCCAAATTGGTTTCAGGCAATCTCATACTTTTTTTTTCTTTACAATGTACAAAACAATTTGTGTTGGATAATAAACGCCGAGTACACTGTTCAAGGATTTTTAGTATATACGGTACGTACATAGTCGCTCCCTGCCTACTCACTCATGTTATGCATGATATACCTACAGAACATCTACTCCATCTACTCAGTGAACATTTTAGAGTGAAATGATGATGATGATGATCACATCTATTAATTTATATTATTATGTGTATATAATCTTTTATCGTTGTTTGCAGTGTGGAGGAATCCTCTGTGTGATATGTTCAACAATGTGATACACAGCTACTCTACGTAAATCATCATAAGAGCTCTGTGTGCATCACTCTGTGTGATGATAAGATACGCCAAAGTGAATCTCTAAGCACAGCCCAGAAACTCGACCTAACATTTTTCTTACGAGATTCATTCGTAAATGTGTAGAGCATGGAGAGGAACGCTGGACATGTTTTACTTGATGCAAGTAGTGCATTTCGCAGAGATGATGATGAGGTGGGAAGCAAGCTAGGCCAGAAGGCAAAGCCACTTCCAGTCAGCTGGATGCTCCAGTAGAAACCAGACATGCTCAGAGAGCCAACACCAAAAAAAGAAGAAGAAAATGGAGAATCCGTTCATGAAACAGGAAAGGGGTTCATATATACAGTAAGGTTGGTTGTATACAGTAACTTAATGCACAAGACAAGGTGTGCTAATACACATAGCACCGCACACCATCAACATCAATATCATCATCATGATCAAGTCAAGAGAAGAGAAGCGAAGCACATAACCCAACTGGTATAAACTTTTTTTTGATGCTCCATACAACAGCCATCATGATCATTTTTTTATTCCTCCCTTCGAGTCCATTTGAAAGCATTCAATGCAAAGTTATGTTGTTGCCGCTGGCTAATTCCACTCATGGGGTCCTCGTTTATCTTCAATATAATCAGATCCAGTTGTGCAACTTAATGGATATAATGGACGTTTTAAATAAAGAATCAATTTCACTCTGTGCAAATTGCAAATATATAATAATAATAATAATAATATTGTATGCGTGAATATATTTCGGTTGTTTCTGAATTTGTATATCTTGAATGTATTTATAATGCTACAATGTATGCATGCATGTATTTGTTTATTTTTATATTATCGCAAGCGAGAAATGTAGTATTTTATGAAGTGATGAATCATAAAAAAATCAAACAAAGAAATAAAATCTGAAATGTGCTTTAAAACGTAGCTGAGGTGTTGCAAAATGCTAACAATTTGTGAGTGGTAGGACGGGCGAACGGACGAATTTTTAATACACTCCTAGTGGATACTTTTACTTTCGCTTTCAGTTAGTAAAAAATATAGTGCGGCACATATTTTGCGTATGATCTGTGCATCATTTGCTTATATCGTCATCATCACCCACCACACCATAATTTCGTTCTTCAAGTGCAATTTATGCACACGCTTTTCATTGATTGTGGGAAAACACCTGCACAAAAAAAGCAGGCGTAGATTTGCTAAAATTCTTTTACAAATATTTTTTGCTCAAATGTTTCCGCTTTATAATGCTGTGTGAACACATCTTACAAACACAGCTACCGTTCTGTCTGTTGGTAATCTGCATAAATCACGAATAAAGGACAACACTCGTCCAGCTTCTGGAATCCTTAATTTTCCACTCCATAAACGTTGTTATATTTAGTATCTCCTTTCACTTCAATAATCAGTAAGTTCAGCGTTACATTGTCCAACTCAAAAATGTATGTAGGCAAATGCCTATTGTTGTCGGTTGAATACACTACTGCTATATTACATACGTAATTACACATACACAGGTGTGCATTTGGATGAGCAGACTACGTTGCTTGTAATCCCAGGTAAAAATATCCGCAGTAAGATTGAAGGATGAAATATTCTGCTTCTCTTTAGTATCATTTCATTATCTTCTTGCGTTTAAAGAAACGAAACCGGATTCACTTGCCAACAAGCTTATTCAGACTTACTATACAATAATTATACATACTGCATAATTTTTTTTTGTACCCCCATCCCATATAATATATCGTCATTTATGGAGCCCATTCAGCATTTTTATATTCTTTTCTTCATTCCAGCTAGTCATAAATTAATCATATTCCCTTGAAAGAATAATAGTAATCATAAGTACATACTTTACGGGTTGTAACATTCTGATTTAATGTTGTCTATGGTCTGAAAATGTAAGCACAACAGGTATGATATGTTTTAATGCTTGCATGGTGGAAGGAAAAAAAGGGAATGTTGAAGAAGAAGAAAAAAAAGGCTTGGACGAAAAATGGTTGAATTAAAAAACGCATAGATACATCTCTGTAATATTTTTGATTGTTCTCTTCATGGAGGGTAAAAACCAAGGTGTTTGTAAGAAAGGAGCAGCATCTTATATGCAGTCATCATAGAATGGTATACCAGAGTTGTATGAAAAGTTGAAAATCTTTTTTATCAAAAAATCATCTATAAAATATTATTATTAATAATAATAATAACTACTACTATACATACACATAACTGCGTACTTGATGTGATGTCAGGTAGACAACAATGATTATTATGGCTGTAATAACAATAACAATAAAATGATAACGATATATGAAAAAGAAGTGGTGGTAGTATGTAGGATTATGCATTTAATATGATGCTGTAATGCCATTAAAGTACTACTTTGTAGCAACATATATTTTCATATTATAATAATAATATTCAACGACACACATACATGGGCTTGGCATATGTGGCTGTTAAATATGAACAGCAATCTTATGACGCCTTATTACCTACACATATTTTTCTACAGAGACGAGAAGCCTTTTTTACTTCTGACGCTTGCATCTTTTTTGGATACTTATGAGGACGACGACGACGAAGATGATGATTTTTTTTGGCCTACTGCTGTGTGCTCAGTGCTTATAATGTTCAGTGGTTTTTCTACAAGCGGCTATATATTGTATAATAATATGTACCCTTTGTACTGTACTGCTTATAAGTTACATTATGTAGCGATGTGCATAAAGGTAATAATTTTCAAAGAAAATGCTTTCGCGCTGTGTACAGCTTTAATTCAGCTTTATGAGAGAATACTCGTAATTATAATGTATTCCCCACCATCATTATGATGATGGGCCGTGGAAAAATTATTATGCCGACAAAAGGGTTGACGTGTGTGGAGAATGCAAAGCGAGCTTATTAACTTGCCTTCAAAACGCAACAATGTCCATCAGAAATATAGGCATTTAAGCAGGCTATATTCCAATCCCGACTACAATAGTAAAAAGTCTATAGGTTTCTGCTTAATAGTGCATTTCTATTTATTGGATTTACAATAAAAGTTTCCAGTAATTTTCTTGTTATTTTAAAAAGTTTTATCGTTTGCTGGGCTATGAAGTGCGCAAATAGTCTTGGAATAAGCATAAGAGCTTATAAGAGCCATTAGTATTTATTGCTCGTGATTATTTTTTTTCGAACTGGTTCATTTATTTTAGTCGGATCGCTTGTTTGCATCATTATCAGGCTATTAGCGAAAAATCAAGTTAGCAATTTATTGTTATTAGTACAATTACCAGGATGGACCTGGGATGTAAGTGAAGCTGTCTAGAGATCTAAGCTATACTACTCACCTGACTTTACTTTTCAGTTCCATTGTTGGGCTGCAAGTGCCTGGTGCTAATACCAACTGAAGATAATGCATAGCATTTTCTTACGATTACTCATGCCGTCTGTCTATCTCTACGTTTTCTCAGAAACAGATATTCAGGTAAACAGTTTTTTAAGGTGAAACTCAAACTTCCTTTCATTTATTCTGTGAATTTCAAGTGGTACCTGAGAGAAAGGCCTAATGCTTCTTGTTCTTCAAGATTCTTAGCAAACCAATTAAAAGCGCTTATTTCTTACTCCGCTTTGCTTTCAGATTTTATTTGTTTCACTGGGCATGACTTGAATGTGACTTAATTCAGTACAAAGCATAATAGTATTAAAGTGACACTAATATATTATGTACATGCACTTGGCTACGTATATTACATTACTTACATTTTTTTGTAATTCTAGTTTATATGCAAGCATCTATGACTGTCTAGAGTTCTCCAAATGAGAAAAATATGTATGAGGTCACACACCGTGAAAATTACAAGTTGTTATTAAAATACCTGAAGGCAAGAAGTCGGAAAGAGAGGGATGCTGCTGCTGCTGTTACTGTCTTCTATTTTTTCCGTATGCGTTTTACTTAATACCACATACATGGACAACTATACATAATATGCAGTCATCACAAAGAAAGGAGAAGCCATCATCATGATCATAGCAATTTTATACAAAGAATGTGTACTGCGCTGATACACACAGACAACAACAATGAAGGTAATAATAATCCGCCCATTTTTAATGAAAATTAGCTATCCACTTCATCTCCATCTGAATTGTAGATGCCTTAAAGGTTCATAAAAATTGGTGGTGGCTATGATGATGATTCCCTGCTTAGCTGCTAGTGAGAAAAAACCACTCAAGTTTAAAAGTACATTCATATATACGCTATGAAAAAAGATGTACTTATAGTTTATATAGCATTCCATATTACATATTTTCCCTTCTCATCTCATGATGCATTTTGAAAGAAAACTCTTTTCTTTCTTCTTTTTCTTTTCCACTGGGTGATCATCGTCCATCCATCGACTAAATTATAATTTTTGTTCTCTATTTGGAGAGAGTTAGCTGGAAGAAATAGTCAATAATTCACTCAAGAGCATGACAAGGGAGAGAGATGAGAGATTACATCTACAGATATGCATAATAATACACAAGAAATACAAGAGAGAAAAAAAAATGTTCTCCATTATAAAAAAATGTCTGAGAGTACACCTTTTATATTCATTTTCTGAAAAGTTGTTGCTCTGTTGTAAGTAATGCAGGTATAACAACAAGTAATAATGTGTGTATGAAAAAACATTAGCAAACACTTCTGTGCTTTTTTTTATGTGGACGAATGGACTAACGTAATAAAACATGGCTATGTTCAAACATTAGAATTAGTTCGTATGATGTCGTTAATGCTTTTCTTCCGTAATCTATAAAGCGTATATAATATTTATTTTTTCTTGTTTGCCAGCCATCATGGCCATATTCTAGAGACTTGATCTGTGTGCAGACGAGTAAAACTGCCTATATGTAAGCACGACTATTTTACGTACTCTTCTGTCTCCCACAAAACGACGACCACATCAGCAGCAACTTTTCAAGTTCCATGACATGCATGATTCATGCCAACCAGGACATGTCTCTTCTACCGAACCCTTTCATTTTTGTGGATTGCATATATAAATATAAGTAAAATGTCTTCTATACACATTTTTATTTTTCATGATATACTCACATTCATCGATTCATCCATGAATCATGACAAACATGTATCAAAAAAAGCACATATAAAAATGGTTATTATGATGAAGATCATCGTCGTCATCGTCATCATCAGACATTTTGCCTTACGATTTCTTTTGGTCATTATGCATCACCTTTAGTGGACGACGTAACCAATAAATTCTTATTGAGCTCCATAACACAAGCATTTACCATTACATGCATCATATATGCATTATTATAATGCGCATTTGCTAAAGTTTATAGTCATCACCATCACCACAAGTACATAAGTGGAAGAACCAGCTTGCAACAAGATGGACGACTACGCACGGAGAGGAGAGGAGAAGAAAAAAAATGATTACATTTTATTGTGTATATATTATTATTGCCATCACCATTTTTTTTACTATTGGATGATAGATAGAATTACATATTATCATTACGATTACGTTTACTACACAGCCTGATGCTGCAACAATAATAATAATATACGCCAAGTGGAGAAGAAGAAGAAAGATGAGATGAGAGGGAGAAGCTTAATTTAAGCATTGCAATAATGGCAATGAATACCAATTTAATCTCTAAACAGAATTTGATGATTATTATGCAGATGAGAGTTTAAACATTCCAGCCAACACGAAGTGGTCATCTCTTTCCACCTTTTTATGCTCATATTATATTATCTACTTACGTTTCATAAATACAATTATCTAAACTACTATCGTTCGCTGTAAAAAGCCAATTTAAAATTTTTGGACGTGTACTTCTGAGAGACGCTGTTTAACATGCTTTCTTATTACTTATATGACGGATCTGGGGATGATACTAAAGTAATGAAACTAGAATATCAAGAAAAATGAAAAAATCATTATTCAGCGCAGGGCTTGTCTTCTTTTTTTAATTCCTACCAACAATTTGATTATTGTTAATATATATTTTGCTTCTCTTGCGCCTCTGCTGATGTGCTTGTGGTTGGTTTATCAAATGTAAAAAACTGGGCACTGGGCGACCAGTTTAGGCTTCAACCTGACATGCATACCTACTTGTGTTGTTGTTCGGCTCTGTGGATAGTTTAGTATATATAGCGATTATAATAATGATAATAAGGTATTCAAGATTATGACTTGAAAAGGATTTACTCGAGATTTTAATATCATGTCAAAAATGTTAAAATGAAACATGGCTTTTGAAAGAGAGAAGGCGTATTCAGATAAATTATTGTGTGATGTGCCATCATGATGTAATGTAGGTATTATATGCATTTATACACATTATACACATCTGCTTGTCTCTTGCAAGTAATGTTATGCCACCCTTCTTCTATTGCCTCAAGAATAATAATCATACGAGAGAGATGCGGAAAAATAAAAAATAAATGACGAACCGTTCTTGGATGTGGAAAAGTGAATAAGAAGTAAGTTGAAGAAGAAGAGAGAGAGAGAGAGAGGCGAGTAACGTTAAACAAAAACTAATAATAACAATCAAAATTTTTGTAACGATAATATTTTATACAATGGTCTTATGAGGAACCGTCAGCCTAGCCAGAGCATGAATTAGTAGAAATCTTGCATCTAATGTAGTATCAAAACATATATTGATTTATACTTTTGCACGATAAATATAAATATATTGACAATTGATTGACTTTGTGACTGGGAATTTTGCGTGGGTTGTAGGTAAACTGTCTTTTGGTAGATGCAGCCATTTAGAATGACAATGAAGATCGCGACTTATGTGCCATTAGCATTGTTTTAATTTTACTAAAATGTTTTTTCTCCGCGACTTAAAGGCGAGGACAACATTAGCAACAAGCTTGTACAAGCTAATGGCGACTGGTGTGTAATTTATTGTTTGTATTGTATCCCACAATCGCGTAGGAAGCAGAGAGAATGGATCATTTTGGCATTCAAATCGTGGACGAAATGTACAGAGAGGAGGTATATACACTCTGTGCAGTAAATATCAAACCAGATTAAATGGCAGTTCAGTCAGAGTGTGGAACTGGAAGCTGCAGTTGGATGGTTGGTTTGATGGCGGAGCTAAAACTCGTCTTTTGTTAAGTGGAATTTTGTATGGCAAGCTGAGTGAATCTTTAAAAAAACTGGAATTGGTTGTTGGAGAAATGAATAAGGTGTAATGGGGACCTCGTTCGCTGATGCAATGCATACTTACGAAAAGGTGCATACACTACAATGTATTTGTGCATCTGCATACCTACACAAAATGACGTGCGATTGTGTAACGTAAGTTCAATTACATTGTATGTATTTACGGAGGTAGGTATCTACACTCTTTGTACATCATATACCCTATTCCCTACATAAACGCTCAATGCAATGGGCCATCATATTATTACACAGATAATTGTGCCAGTCGAGTCCTAGCTACTTTTGTGTACCAGCCCCCTATGAATGCTTACTTATTGTGTATTGTGTGCGGTTGAATGGAAAATTGGAGAATTCTTGTACATCGGTATGATACTGCACTTTATATTACTCCCATCCCTATGGAATGCCTAATCCCGCCTGAATAGTTTATGCAATATTATGCGGTCGTAAACGCTGCTCCACCAGCAACATCCTTTTGAATGTACTTACTTACTGGATTTGTGAATGGATGAAGTTGCAACTATCATATAACATCATTCACAACAATCTCGTACTATGGATGACGTACAGATTATATAATTGTCGTAGATATGTAAATATTAGAGCAAATTCGAAATATTTAATGATGATATTGTCAATGACGTGTGAGGAGAAATTTTCCCTAGAATTACCGTTTAGTTCACAATTAAAAAAGTACCGCTGGCAAAATTAAAAGGGGAAATTAAATGGTGGAAAGTAAAATTCGCGAAGATTGAAAGGGGTAAAATAACTTAAAACATTTTTTTTAAATGAGCTTGATCTTTATTCTATCTCTCATTTCATGTCATTGCAGTGAAAATAAACTTTCCATTTATATTTTATAAGAGAAAGCAAGACGCAGGGGTAGTTTTACTGGCAATGTTTAAGTATTTTGACGGCTACTTAAGACGCAATAATGCTTTCACTTGTCAATTTAGAATCAGCACGCAAATCTTTGACTTCCTGATAATTTAGGTGTGTATATAATTGCTGTTTCACATTACGGTAAAAAAATTCCAAAATAAAGTTGACACTTTGGCAATCAAAGCAAATCTTTATAAAATTCAGGGTACAATCAATCAGCATGAAAGTTACATTTACAAAATGAACCAGTCAAAATAGTTATCTATTGCAAAAATTGATATTCATTGTCTTTTAATGCCGCTTTTACTCAATATAATAAATTTGTAGTCGGTCATAAATATTTCATACGCGCTCTTAATACGATCATAAACATATTCCACCAACCAACTAGAAAAAATAATAGATTTTGCTACATGTTGCCTTCAGTGGGTTTAAAAGTCGCTAAAAGAAGTATGCAAATTTAACAAACAAAAAGTTTGCCTTGTTTTTCACTTTGTTACATTGAATTTCTATTTATACGATCAAATATGCTTTAAAGGACAGACAAATTTACTAGGCACTCTTGTCACTAGACCTCAAAATAATAGTGTTAATTATTTATTGATGAGAATTTATTCAATGTTTTAAATTGTACTTAAAAATGTTTACAATATTGTCTAAAAGTTGTTATGTATGACATGACATGATGTGGTACATGACGCAAGATGATATAACCGTAAAAGTAAAAATATACCAATCAATTATCATTGATGATGAGAAGAAAAATGATAAAATATACTACATATACGTGCCATCATAAGCATTTAGTAGGTTTCTAAAAACAAAACAGTATCTAATTGTGACTGTGGCTGCACATTATGGTCAACGTCAGCTAACTATAAAGTTTGAATTATAGACACACATGACAAATTAATCAAATAATTAACTTTGTATTTCCATTCCACCACATACTTTCTGATGCGTTTTTACTGCAAAATACATTGGCTATTTCGTATTCAAACTTTTGTTCTAAAAGCTATAAAAATGTACAAATAGGTGGCAATAGATAAAAAAAATTGGAAGCAGATAAAAAACTAACATTAAATTGTACTTTTTTATGCAGAAAGCCATCATATTTCCTATGGGCAATTTTTTTGTGTCTTCTCATAACTTCCTAATTAGCTAATCATCAACACACACACTCCACCAATTCTTACTTTTACAGCTTCTCGAAATATACCACATATCTCACATAAACATATTTTTCTATTGAAAATTTGACAATTTATGTCTAATGGATGACTGTGCATGCAAAATGGCACTTTTTAGAAAAATCATCTTGAGGCAATTTAATCTCAAAGATGAGTCTTGGTTGGTTTTATGAAAAAATAGTCAGTTAGCAGCACAACTTCAGTTTCTTACACCTTTTAAAGCACATTTACAATATTCATATGGCTTTATGTACGTCTCTGCATAATAATATTTATGTATCACTGTACACTGTAGTGGTTTGTCATAATTCTTCATAATAATATGATTCATTTAGAATGAAGACTGTACACAATGAAAAAAAAAACTCTAACAATTTACAATGCAGAAAATCACCTCGACAAATTGTTTTACACCCTACACTCACTCAACGCAATGATAAAAATCTCCTTTGCTCATAAATGGAAATGCGTTGTAAAACCATAATGATCATGATGATCATGATGGCGATTTGGTGTTCTGTGTAGTTGAAACTTTGTACATGTTGCTTCTATATTATTATTTTTTCTTCTAAAAACTACAAACAATAAGTAGTTTGAAGTGTATTGCTTGCTGCACACACACACACACACAGACGATTGTCTAGAAAGATATTATCAGGAGGATAGCTAAAAGGATTAAAATACTGCCCACGGAAAAAGACGACTACATGAGCAAAACCATATTGAGAAAGCTAATTAGCCAAGTTGATGATGGTCATTACTCATCCACATATTCAGTATTCAAAATCTTCACCAGAGAGAGAGAGATACATTTTCTTTACGTGGCCCACAACTAATCGCAAGACTCATTTTTATAGACAATGAAATCTATGCTTTAGAAGTGTGTAAGTGTATATTTGAGACGGCTATTATATGGCCACATTTTATGAAACTTTAGACGACTAAAATTGACGATACATGTCTTGCAGCAGCTTAAACAGGACTCAAGAAAGACTGGCGTGTTTGTAGTCATGTTACATGTATTGCCAAAGTATGTCCAATAATTATGGATCGTTTACTACTTCATTTTATGATTTCGTTAAAATTTGTATGATATCACGTTCTGCCACGACCAACAAATTTAAAGGTCAAACTAGCAGTTTAGTTTAATGCAAAAGTAGGTGCAATTTCAAAACGGCTACTTAATGATGCGTAATGATTCTAAAATAAAATCAATAAGTCGTCTATAAAAATTCAATTATAAGTACTTACCCAATATGAAAATTATTACTAAATCCAAATTACTGCACAGGCAACTATAGTCGTGCGATGTGGATCATCTTCAAAATTGCACAAATCCCTACACAGTAATTGTATAGAAATATGATAGGGGTGATTATTTTACATTTACATCACTGTAAATCACTGCTTTTTCTTCCACTAACAACACCGTCACAGAATCACTTGATATCCCCAATTGATGACTAGCTAACTATCTGTAGTCGTTTGGCCAATGGGATTACTTGCTTACTTAGCGCTTCAGTAAACACAAGCGCTGTATAACGATCCTCAATTTGATCAAAGAACAATCGCACAAGCCTTCAATTATTTGCAAAAAAATAACCACATTATGATGTACGGAAGATGTACGAGCCGAGAAAACTGACCGTGTGCAGATCACGACGTTTCTGCTGTAATGAACAGAGCAACAATGACGGTAAAATTGTCAACAGATAAAAAAAAAGTTCTCCAGACTTTACAATGCCAAGTTCAACGAAAGTGATATTGAAACTCGAACAGTATAAATAAATACCCGTTAGTTACTGTTTTTTATTACACTGCTGGATCAGAACATTTTTTTTCTGTAAAAAATGAAGGAGTTAAAGAATACGCTTTAATTGTATGTGAACTTTATGGCTTGCACGGAGATAAAGAAAGCAATAACAGAAGGACACGAAGCAAAAAAGCAAAGAAAAAGAACCCCTTTCCCAAGAAGGGAAGTGTCTCTTGTGGTGGTAGTAAAGGTGAGAAAATGCGCCCCAATAAAATTTACCGGTGCATACGGTTCAATGATTCCGAGGAATATACCCACAACAACAAGACAGCATGGGTAACATTGTCACTTCAAAGTCAATGTCAACCTTATTTGATTTTTTTATGCATCTACACAGACGGTACATAATAATAATAGTAAAAAATTCTACCATGTGGAGACTATACACAGCAGCACGTTTTTTTAGCATCCATAAATGAAAGGTGTAAAAATGAGGTATTTATGTGAGCATCTATCAGAAAAAATACCTCGATTGATGATTGAAAGGAAAAGGAAGTGTGTAGCGCGTAGCATGTAAGACATGCTATACGTGACCATACAATATTTATGTATGAAATAGGACATTGTTGTTGTTACGTTGCTATTATTGTAACTGTCTTACCTTTTATATTGGTATAGATATAAGTACCAATATGGAACGCTGATGGTTTTATAACAAAGGCTTGTCACGATTTCTTGTAAGGCAGCTCAGCTCTCTGTCGATACTCATATAATGCGTGAAGTATAAATAGAATTACGACTGACTGTGACCTTCAGACATTTTTTAGGGTTAAGGTATATGGTTATTGCAGGTATTGTTTTGTAATAGTATAAAACGTGTAAAAAAAAGTCTGTCATGATTCAATTATAAATATGGGTGGTGTATTGTTGTTGTCTGTTTTGGTTTCTTTTGGTTTTGAAGGATTTAAAAAAAACGTTGATACTTGTTGCGCACACGTACTTTAAACTGTGATCATATTGATCATTTACGTGCATCGCAAACTATTTTTATAGGGTTGCTTAAAATGCTTTGTAGGTGGCCCTTCTTTTCAATTTTAACAACATTGACAATCAATCAATCAAACTGTTCATGCAATCAAGTTTCCGTCATCTGAAGACCGACGATAACTTTTCGATGTTATAAATAAACAAAGTGTTAAGAATTTCGGAACCGGAGTTATGGGATTTTTAAAAATCTTACAAGAACGCCAAAAGATTTCCTACAAAGTGTGAGAATGAGATGATGGCAACAATGCGTACATAATATTCTGTACATTTAGTCATAAGAAAGTCGTGAAAATTCACTTTCAAAATAGTCTCGTGCTTTCTTTTAGTGTCCATAATATATGATTATTGTCTTTATGCAGTTATTTATCATATATCGTATAAAATGAATGTTTTATAGAATCAGCAGTGGGCTAACCAAAACAGACAAGAAAAATAACGTAATATTCTTTTCTCACTTGAGTGTGTATTCTTCATGAATCCAAGAAGGATAAGAAAAAGAAAGTACGAAAAGGACAGTTTATATATATTATTTTAAGTGGCAAGTAAACGCATCATGTTTATTTCCCATTTGAACATAAACTTGGTAAACTAACAGATCTATTTCATTTTTACGATCCTCCTCAAACTCGTATACGATTTGTGCTTACGTGCTTACTTGTCTGTTTTCACTGTACAATGTGTGTATTTATTACTTACTATCATCCTCTCTCCTTTCTTCTCATTCGACAATCTGTTCGCTATACTCAGATTTTTTTTTCTTCAGAATACCTCTTTTGGACAATCATTTTTTTCTTCTTCCGCATGAGTTTATTGCTCGTGTGATGATCATCCTCATCCATCCTCGTGGTGATGATGATATACTTACATAGCAAGTGTTTGTGCTATTTGTTTAGTGGAGACAGAAAACTTACTGTAAAGTTGTGCACACAGTTCTGCTTTCCTTCTCGCTCTTCTGCTTTATTACCATTTTACCATTATCACTCACTGCTTCTCCGTTTTCTTCTGTCTTTTTTCTGCAAAGCAATGCATTTTCTCCGTTGTCTGTCGTGTCGTGTGAAGAAATGGAAAAAATGTACATCAATAGTTTAATGTTGTCTGGGCATGCGTGTGGAGCGGAGTAAGTACATCCCATATACATTTTCATGCCATTTTTAGTACACCAGTTTTATGAGCCATTAGAAACACTTTTGTGATTGTGTAGATAGTCATTGATATTAAGTATGTATACATAATAGTACAATTGCTACTGGTACTGGTGTGGGGCCTTGCCTTCTCCGAGAGAATTGAAACAATATTTTTTTTTCGTACTACTTTTATTCATTTATTTGAACTATGATTTGTAGATTGTGATCACAACAGCTAAAAATGTGAATATGGTTAACAATAAAGCACTGGAATTGAATGATGAAGTTGGCTGTGAATTTCCATCTTATCTCCTCTAATGAATATTTTGATTACACACACAGGGCTAAATATAGGTACAGAGTTTGACTGAGACCATTTTGGTGAATAATAATAATAATAATAATGCATTGTACATGGTTTATATGGCTGCTGGTTGTGAGCAATTGTTCCTCATTATTGTTTGAATTGAATTTTTTTTGGGGGAATATATTCGTAGTAACATAATAGTAATGAGCACAATTGGCAGTTTATTATTTAACTGTGTGAGGTTTAACATGAGTACTTTTTTTTATTTTTCTGTTAAAACCGTGTGTGGTCATATTTAAAAGTGTTATTGTACAAGTCTACTACAAGTGCTAATAATAAAAAACGGATAGTTATCATCATCGCGGAAAATATATCTCATTCATTTCTCTCGCGTCGCAATTAGTAATTTTGATGATCAACCAGCTAAACGGCTACACAGATTTTTTTATTATTTCTATCTCTCTCTCTCTCTCTCTCTCCGTGTCTGTGTGGTTGATAAACAAATGGTAAAAATGAAGAACTCCCTGAAGGTTTTTCATGATGGGAGAGAAAGGTTTTTATGAGTCTTCATAGTGCTCAAAATAATAATAAAAAAAGGTATTTTGTAGCACATTTTTGGGGTTATTTGTACAATTTTACAAGCTCATTTTTTATTAAAAGCATTTCATTTCTTTTAAAAATTAAACATGAAATATCAATTAGCGTTCTTGTTACAAGTTACAAAACATGATCACGTTCACCACTACCACCATCATCCTCGCATAAAAAAATATAAAATAAAAAGATAATGTACATCATAATAATTTTAAAACTCATCATGTCTCTCTGTTTTGTTATAACTTTACATGGTGGTTGGAAGTTCACTCATTAAATGGGTGGCCAATGATCATCCTTCCTTTCATAAAGATTAGCAAAATGTCCCGATGCAATGGCTTGAATATATATATATTTTTTTAACAATGTTTTTGGCAACAATTTGGATACACATGTCGACTATATTAGCATTGGGATAATAATAACTACACTCTCCATTGTACCATAAAAACGGTAATAAAGTTATTTAGAATAATAATGCATTTAGCAAAAAATCATGCTATTTTCTGATAACATGTTACTCTAGCGTATTTTAATTAGCAATAATCCGAAAGAAAAAGGCACTTGTTGTAGAGATATGTCTGCAAAATGTATGTAAAATAGGATTTTAAAACAAATATTTTACTTGAACCCATTTTATTAAAAGGGTTGAACTATGTGCTCTGCTCTCTGCTCCGCGAGAAATAGGCGGAGTTGCATCCTTATAATCTCAAGTGAAAATGGTAACAAAATATTATTTTTTTTTCCTTGGGTTTTTAAATGCAAGTTTTTTATGGTTTTTTGGAGCCATTGCCTTTCTAATTTTCTGTTACTTTTATGTAGGCGATTCTTTTTTTCGTTTCGGAGCATTTAAAAAAATATACGCTTTGCAGCCATTTTTTCTTCAAATCTTAATTTGCGCACGTTATAAACGATATAAATATGTTATTTAGTGTTACAGCGGTTCAAAAATATTAAGATGGATAAAAATGCGAAGGTAAACTTGAAGCTGAATATACCTCGTTTTATTCCAAGGATATATATATGTAGCACTTGAATTACTCATTTTTAATTAAAGTTGATCTCTTATAATATGTACTTAAAAAGTAAAGTATGTGCGTGCCTATATAAAAATGTGTGGACAACTCAATTGTCATATTTAATATGTATTAATGAAGTTGTAAAAATTAACCAATATACGTTAAAATATAAATCGACATGCACACACGATAAGCCCATTTTATTCAGTATTTATGTTTGCCAATACATTTCAAAATCTATAACATATTGTCTTCCAATGATTTTTTCATCACGACGTTGACAAGTAAAGCAAGCTATGTAAAAAAAAGATCTGTTTATGGCTTCATGGCTTCCCCTCCAACATGTGCGCATTAACTCATATAATAATAATCTTGTCATAAAACCTGAAAATCCTTCAGTTGACCGTAGTAGCTCTCTCACAGTAATATGTGTACTTATAACATATTATATACCAATATTATTACTTACTTAAATACATATTATTATTATTTTTTACTTACACAGGGGATTTCTTTTTTTACTGACCTAAATCGTTTTACGAGCTAATAATAACAGGCATAAAAAGCCAGCTTCAAAGTGACTGTCAATGCTGCTACAAGACCATTAAAAATTTTTTAAAGGCCATAAATCCTATTTCCTTACAATAATAATATATATTACTGTTTAACCATCGTCATCATCATAATAGGCAATATGTACGGAATAGACGAGAGGATAAGTATCTTTTCTTCATTTTAATTTTTTAATCTTTCATGACACACGCCACACATGCCTACTGCATACGCTTTGCCTTTTGTGGAGGTAATAATAAGAACTGTGATTGTGGTGACGATAGGGCAAAGAGGTAAATAAAACAGTAGTAATTGTAATAGTAATATGGTAATAATAATAATTTGTTTCACAAGTACCGACCAAACCTGAGTAGGTACATAGGCTCGACTCAAGAAGCTAACACAATCCATACAGCTAAATTTTTACTACTTCTGTCACTGCTGGTATTTCTTTTTACAATGCTATATCTGTCTGTTCTAGTAATCATGTAGCCCGTGAACTTAATTGTCATTTAAGATTTGAAATGTGTTATTGACCAACCACACGAGCAACATGTTCAATGCCCACACGCACCTTCTTCCAATAGAACTCTATTGCCGCCACCACCGACAAAAAGTAAATATGATAATATACAAAGCATATCTGTTAACCACCAGGAAGGATAAAAATGTATGAGATGATACATTATATTTTTGGTTTATATTATGTTGCCCTTGTACAATTCATTTTTGGTTGGTTAGTGGTTGTTTCCCTTTTTGTGATTAACGCATGGCAGGTAATAAAAAAACGGAGTTGTGAGTCGAGTGTGATGTGTGGCAAGCTCTTGTCTCACTCTCTCTCTCTGACGCATGCATACATATTCATTTTTTTTGCAAAGTGGCAATCATGATCACATTATACCGATCATCTTTCAAGGACAATAAGTAATTTTGCATGTTTAATATTTCGTGTGCTTGTGCAAAAAAAGTACTTCAAAGTTTACTGTATTCCATCTAGTATTATTGTGATTTTGATCAAGATCTATTTCACAGCTCCAATAACAGCGTAATATTTCTGATGTAAAGATAAAGGCACTTAAACCTATAGGATTCTCTTTTGCTAGCTAATATACCTAGTTGATTGTTGAGCATTGTGCAAAATGATGCTTTTTTTAGTTTGGACTTGGATATAAAACATTCACGGGAAAAATATATTTGAATCGATTCAATATGGATATAATTGTTGTTTTATGGCACCTTATTTGTTAAATGCTACTATAATTTCTGAGAACAATATTCAGGAAACGATGTGCAATTTTTGAACACGTACAAATGATTACTGTACTTCAATTGAACTTATTATTTTACTCATCGCGAGTCCGGCCTAAATCACAATTGATTGAACATTTTTGATGGGCATTTGGCATGCGTACAAAAGACAACTTAATGATTCTGATTTGAAGGTAGCAGCAAAAGAAGTTGTAATGTCAATAAATTCACCACTTATAAATTGGCAATAGTACTAGGTATATTAACTCACCATATGTGCCACAACAACTAAATGCTCTAAACATGATGAATCAAGTGGCATATTATGTATTCTTTTAAGAGGATTAAATGTGTGAATGCTGTAGCATTTGGAACATTTCATTCATGAAATATTGTATTGCCTTATACAGAGATTAATAATATTTCAGATATTTCAGAAAAGTATCGAAACTAGCGTCCACATTGTTTAACTTCTGAATTTTGATTTACTCATTTTACTCATGTTGGTGGGCTGAATTGCATGTTTTTATTTATTTCAAAAACATTTCATTGGTTTATTGAGCGTGACAAGTGCTCATTAAATGTTGTAAAATAATCTGACGCAAAACAAAAATTTGGTATACGTCGAGTGACGCGATTAACATGCAAAAAAAATTGTCACGAAAAATTCTGCCAGCTACTAAAATACGCATTTTTAACAAGAAACAAGAATGTTTCTGTTTGAAAAGGTTCCTCAATTTCCCGTGGCGCTTCGAGTGGAAATTCATCTGTAAAAAGATAGAAAACTTACTTTCTAGTTCCTTTTTGCTTTTCTCTAAATCCTCTCCCAAAAAAGTGGTAACTCCGGTTCTCTCAAAAGTTGCGCATTGCCCGTGTAGGTGGTGTCCCAAGTCAAACGGTTGAATCCTGGATTTTTTTAGCTTGCCTTCAATCTCTTTTTACCCTTTTCTAGGTATAGTGGACACTGTGCCTGCCTATTGCACGTACAAATTCAGAAACGAAATGATGACGGTGTGATGCGATACTGTGAATTCGTAGAAAGGAAACTGGACTGGACATTGCTTTTGTTGATGTTTCAAGGGTAGATATTTTGGAGCTACATAAAAGAAACGTGCTTTTTACCCTTCCTCCTCTCCACCAACCTACACTACTGCAAATAAAACTCTTGCTCTCGATAAACAGGTAAATGTAAATACCTTTGTTTTGTTTTTGCTGTTTTACAAGTTGAATTTTTGAATTTATTTAACAATTATGATTCGTGTAATTATGGCGAATGGCTGGTTTGGTTTTACATCTTGTTTTATTAGCCATCTCTCATATTGCTCTTGTCTCCATTTAAGTAGTCCAAATTAGCTTGCAACATTAACAAAACGTTAAATATAATGAATGTATTTTTATCTTGCTACTTGCAAAAAAAAACATTATTTCTTTCTACCCAACCCACTATAATTTTACTTTACTCGACTTCCCCATCACGATTATTATCTTTATTTTCAATACTTTTTTCTACATAACTTTAATTAAGTACACATTTTACTACTGATTAATGAAATGTTTTTGTTGACAATATATATGTTGCAGTTCATGTACAGTTACCTTTTAAAAAAAATAAGTCGTTTTTTATGCCAAACAAGTAATAAAAGTGTTAAAATATAAGTAGTTAAGTTAGTGGTTGACAACAATTCATTCATTAGTGAATTCCGCCGTGACTTATCATTATTATTATTACACTACTACTTCGAGAGTAACATGACGTCTACGTCTAGTCAACTTTTTCAATGTTAGCGTACTTTACTTGTTTACATTTACCTAACTCAATAGTTATCATGGTTAGTCATTATTGTTATTAAAGCAAGCGATGTCAACAGCACAGGTGTCTATTAGAAAAAATATATACCCAACCATTTATTTATTCGTTTCGTGTTGAAAACTTATTGGAATAATTTTGTAACTGATTTGGGATGATGAACACAATAAATAAATGGTAATATTAATGGGATTGTGCATCGTATCTCGTTAAAGGTAGTCATGTTATTTGGTTAAGAAATATTCGTTGTCTGTTTCATTATATTCAAGTGCGACATTATTTTAATAAAAATGCATCATTATTTATTTAAGCTTGATGATGTTAAGTTATGATCATTCATTACGGCGCTCCTGTGTACATGTTATAATTAAATACATGGCTCTCAATCGATAACATTTCATTTAATATTGCCATTATTGCACCTAGTTTCCTTCTGAAGCACAAAGATATCGAGTAAGAAAGTTGTAGTTTATTGCGAGTTCCTCACATTTTTAGCGCATCCTTTTTCCCCTACGTCTTACTATGGCTTTATTTACTTTGTGTCAGGGTAATGATTATGACAATTACAAACTACGACGACAACCATCATGCGATGAAATACTTAACAATACAATATTTTTCACATGATACACCCTCCATAGTTCCTATATGCCATCTCCGTTGTGCATTCCTTTACATTGTCGCTCTCTGACTTCTCACTCTCTTTTTAACCTTTTTTATGCTCAAAATGTTTTTTTAGAAAAATAAGATGAGGTTGATTCATTTTTGTTGAGAAAAGAAGAAAATTACAAGTTAAAGTGGTAATATAACGCATAATATTCTGATCATCAAACACAATACGGCATAACAACTCAGCGGCGGCGGCGGCAGTGACACCATCACCACCACACAAAACACAGAGCCATCATAGCTTTAAAGCATTTTGAAGGCATCAATTCTTCAGTGTAGTAGTCATCTTCTTTTGGTAAAGCTCTCTTTGCATTCCTTTGCATTGGAATATTGTGAACAAAAAGCATCACATCACACATGAAAGAAAGCTTGTGAAGCTTCTAAAAAAGAGAATGAAAGAGCAAGTAAGGACGAAAGACTACACACACACAACAACATCACCACCAGCACTACTAAAGCAAAAGAGACGAGAAGATTGCATGAGCTGTGAAGTATATTTGAGCGCATACGAGAGCGATACATTTACGTTTTATATGTGCGGTGAACACAGGAGAGTTCCCCTTTGAGCCCGGTCAGTCAGTCGGTTGGGATCATTACAACAGCAAAGAGCCCAAAAGCAAGCTCACGTTTGTCCCTTTTCTTTTTCTAAAAAAGGCATTTTTCTCTCTCTCGCACAAAACACAAGGTTAGGGTCTCACAAAAAACCTTCCTTACTATAAATAACATTGTTGTAAAATGTAGCTCGCAAAAATATCTATCATAATATATTGCATAACTCTCTCTCTCCTATCGTTGTTCCCTATTGTTATCGTTTTTTTATATATAGTTTGCGTCTTAGTTGGAATTTGTACTGATTGACAGAAGGCATTTTAGTCGATGGCTGTGTGGTAAAAATATAGCTCATAGTTGCATTACATGCATTTTGCTACTGTATAATAATATTATTGAGAGTGCCCACGTTTTTAAGTTTATATCGTCTGCCTCTGGAAGACGTCCAGTTATTCGTCGTCATCTTTTGCTTTAACAAAGAAAATCATAAAATTTTATGATTTTTTATTGCAATCGAGGATTAGCCGTTTTTGATGTCACAGTGTGTTGATTTTTTTTTGTCGTGGTATTTACAGCTTGTCATTATCATTAGTTTACCACCACCAACGTGTCGCATTGATGTGCCCTTATCACCACCACCGTAATTCTTCCAAGGAATCCTCAGTGGCAATGTCAAGGATAACTGTATTCCAATAAGTACTTCAAGTATTTGAGTATAATTTGGCCTGTTCGTATATTTATCATGTATTGTTAAAATAGTGAGCCCTTTTTTAAGTTCCTTCGGATTCTGGATATAGTGATTCCGTTTTATTTAGTTAAAAGCTTCGTGTTTGTTTATCTGTCACTGACAATGTCAACCGACAGCAGCAGTAAAAAAGTGTTAAAATTTTATTGCGTTTTGTTGGAAAAAAAGTTTTGTTTTTTGTGATCCGTTGTTGTTGTGTTTTGCTCTGAGCAAATCCACCTTTGTTTTCATTTTACATGGATCCGTTTTATTCTCCTGCTTTGTTGCTACTACATCATCCTCTTTGTTTCCGTTTACCCGGACGTGCATTCCAAGAAGCCATGTGCGTGTGTTGTTCTGTTCTTCTTGTTATATGTTTGCTCCAATAAATACTAGCGTGCTACGATCCACATGTTTTAAGTAGAAATCCAGTAAATAATAATAACATTATTGACTGCTGCTTTATATTCATTTACATTTTATTTTGTTACTACTATTACGTCTTTTTGGAACGGATCAATATTTAGAGAAAAATATGCACCTGTAAGCTGGGATGTACTAAAAATGGAACTCTTTTCCGAATGGACCGAATAATCACTTGTTTTTGCATGTAACTTTTTTGTAGTGCTAACTGACAATGAGTAAAGTAATTACTGATTAACTTGTTTTTTTTCGAAAATTTTTATTTCGTGTTAAACCTAATCGTGTAAAAAAACTTTTAGAAATTCTGTTTTTGTACTTTCAATTTTTTTGCATAGATTTTTGTAGTTGCATGAGTAATTCAGTAATTGCAAGTGTTTTTAAGCGTACAGCTTTATATTTAGTTGACTTAACTATAAACTACTTGGTAATTCCTTCTTTTAAATATCTGTGTAAAACTGTAGATTTTTAAGTATCACTGTTTAATATTTCGTCTTTGCGAGTTGGTAAAAGTTTGCAATCTGATGTTGTTTGTGTGTTGGGAAAGATCCTGGAGGAAACGTGAAGATCCTTGTAATCAAATTGAAGTTGGAAATCATTGACAAGAGTCAGGATTTCGGAACGACCACACCATTTCCTAAAGGACTACTAGTAATGATTTTTGCTTGAGAGGTAAGCTATGTTTTTATTGAACATTTATTCAATCTATTTTATATTATGAATCGTATGGCAATCAGTTGGTCACTAAAACTTGAAAGGAAACATTTCTGCTCGCTCATATATTTTGGTGCTGATATACATTTTTAATAGATTACTGTGCATCCATCACGATAATTCATCCCCTATATTACAGGTGCAAGTTATATTTCATGACTTTTTAATGCATACTTTTATCATTTCGCAATCAATGCTGTCATATATATCAAGTTTGTTTAATTGCCATTGTTGATGGTCTTTTTAACTGGCTTCATTAACAGATTTGCTTATTGACCATTACATTAGTTTCTCTCCAACAACATACATGACTACAAGATGAATGACTCCTGTCAAGTCTGTGTCAAGTTTTCACTCGTTTTTTTGGGGAAATGAAGAATTACCTGTTTAGGCATGTTACCGCTGCTGCTATGATATTCAGTTAACTTGTTGAGGTTATCTAAATTTGCTGTTAGACCACCCTTGTTGCAGGTGAACCTAATTATAATTTTCATTATAAATAAAATCACTCCTCACAATCTAAATTACTAATACGTATCGTTCCTAATGGTCGTACATCATTTATCGATCCTTTTCACCCGACTTTAGTATTCACTTGAAAAATGCATATCCAAAGCGCAACAAGGTTGCATAGCTGTAGGTATTTTTTTACTGTCATTACTTAATATAGATTCATAGCCATGAATTATTTTTACATCTGTCGAAAATGTTGATGTCCAAGAAAAGGCGAAATGAACGCATCGGCAGTTAGTTTAGAAATTAGCAAGAGATGTACATATATACCTTCAAAATCTATGTATATACTACATACATACATAATAGTATATTACCATATGAAATGAAACAAGATAAAATTCATACAATCATTTGCATCTTCTTCAGACATTTATTTGCACAACATACAATTATGTAAAATTGATAAATTCTGTATCATCATCAAGAGCGTTATTATAAACAGGTCTTCACAGCATATTCGACTATGCAATAAATAAATATAATATAAAGATGTCTTCGTTACAAACTCTGCGCTACAAAAATAGGTGAACTGGCACCCGAAGCGAAGGGGTAGGAAATGTGCCATCATTATCTTCGGCTATCGGTTAGCAAGTCAAGGATTATATCACCATAATACGCAATGCAATGCATCGATTAAATGAGAATGAGAGTAAAAAATGTCTAATGGTACGTTAACCTATGGAGAAATTATTGACGGTAAATAAAATAATAAAAACATCTACGGTCATCATCACCCTTCCGAGCATTTACAAGATAAAATCAGAAGTGAGAATATTATGCGTGTAATAATAGTAGTAATGCTCATACTTGTGTGCGTAGCATGCGTAAAATCCAGAAATGATATAGCTTGTTCTGTTGTTTTGCTCCTGTTCTGCGCATGGGAGATTGACTAGGAGCATGGCATTTTCATAAATAGACTTCTCCAAGTCGTATAATATTATGTGTGTGGGATCGACTCAAAAGAACCAACCAGAAACAGAAAGTGAGCAAGCTTGCTAGACGAAAGAAAGGAAGCAGTACAATGCAATGGTTTTGTAAATCTGTACTTTTTCTGAATGTGAATTAGTTACTTGTTCAATGTAGTGATGGTGTGCATGCAGGCAGTTGATGTCAAATGACAGTAATCAAGAAAGAGCTCGCAAGAAGTTTTTGTCGGTTTTGCCATTTGAATAGAAGAAGGATTGCTGCTACTGAAATATATTTTCTTCTTCTTTGGCAACTTTTAAAATAGTTCATTTTTTGAGTGCTTTTTTATGTCCTGATTCAAAATAGATTATGAATTGATGTCAGAATACGGCTGAAAAAATTTCTTTTCAGTGTCTGTTTTTTTTCTGTGAGCGCATCAAAAAAGCTCAGAAACGGATGTAAATGGGTAATTCAAGTAATGGCTTTAATGACTTGTTAATGTTATTTCGAACTATGTTTTGCAAAAGCTCGTACCTAGTGTTTTGTGTTGATGAGAAGTATTATGAAATAGTAAATTATTATAAATTGTACGACTTCCTTTTTTTGTAGAAACGGGCTGATTTTCACACACACTACTATATAGTCGCAAAAATATTCGCTACAAAAGTACACATAATTTAATTGCTGAATTTCGGGTTGATTATGATCACGACAAAATTACTATGCACCTTTTTGCTAGGTAAACAGACATTGAATTGTTATCTTGGTTCTCATGAAAAATTGTAACGTTCCCATCTTCATCCTACAAAAATGACCTATAAGCCCAGGGGAGTTGAAATTAATCTTGCCCACGGGTTCTACAATCAACCTGTTTACGCACCGGAAGAAAACTATTAAAGCTTCATTTCTGTTTACTTCTCGATTAGTTTACGGAAACGTATAGTATTTAAGGACAAAAGTAAAATTCGGCAAGGGTTGTATTGCAATTGATTATTATCCTATTTCACTGCTGCGGGCTAACATAAACATTGTTAATATTTAATAGGAATTACACGCATTACCTATGTAGGTAAGTGAATATAGTTTTTTCGTGATGCATCCAACATAAATATTTACTTGTGAGCAACCATGATTTTCATTACTCCATTCATTATTGGCCTAAATTAGTTGGGGCAATCTCTGCGCGATTTTATCAACTGCGTAATTAACTACCAGGTAAATGGATAAACATTAAATATGAATATGAACACGAGGAGGGATCAGCTAACCAGTAAATTACACAAATTGTTACATTATGAACATTAAATAATCGTTGATAGTGATCAAATTACTTATTAATTATTCTTCAGAAAACAACGGATTATCAATTACAGTAACAGTATATGAGGTACTTATGTATATTATCTATTTAATAGCAACCTTACTGGGTCAATCAATACGAAACCGGCTCAGGTGTAACAACAAGTTATATATTAACGATACTTTAATAAATTAACGAATTAAAACCTTGCAAACATAGCTTAAATACATTTTTATTACAATATGTACAATAAATTGTGCATTGATAGAGCATTACAAGAAATATTACGGTAATTAACGCTTGAAAAAGGGGCATTGAAAGACATGCGTTAGGGATGCAGCCTATCAGTCATATAAAAACAAACCATCATAGAACAGATACATTCATTCATTTAAAAAATACATAATTTGCACACTAAATTATAATTAAGATATTCAGAACTGTCTCGGATATCATGGGCGAGGGTGCATCGGTTTCCAGACTTTCATTCTTGTAGCGGCATATTTTCTCGGATCCTCTGTTATCTGAAATATGAAATAAAATATAATTGCTGTTAAACGTTAATGATGATTTAAAATGACATGCTTTTTATGTGTTTTTCCCATTACAGAAATTCAATCAGGGCAAACAACGCGACAACACAAACCATTCAACGAACCCCACACATACACACGAAAACAGAAGCAATAATAATAATATATTTTCAATCAGTAATGAAATCAGAATTTTGAACTTTTTTGATAGGGAAAAAGAATAGATTGATGAATTTAACTTTTGAAATATTATCTGAAGTGATACATGTTTCTTAAAACTCAAAAAATAATCAAGTTTAATAACCCAAACCAAAGATATCAATAATTGCAATCAATTTAAACTTCATTATAATTTTGAACATTATTAAAAAATCATTGACTGTAAACATCGCCAAAATATACGTAAAAACCAGTCGCCTTTCTAGATATATTTCTGACTAGGGAAAAAATTAAAAATTTTCTCCGTTTTCACAGAAAGAAAGTATAAAAAATACCTTTGATTTAGATAACAGCGTTTTCCTAAAAAATATTCAAGCTGAATTCGTTAGGGAATCCAGTTAGTTCTGCTTCTGCAACTACTGCATCCACTCCTCCATCCATCACCGCAGCTCTACCCGGTGCGTTCTCCACATTGAGTGAGATCCAAAAGATGAATTCCAAGTTCATTGACAGCATGCTTCCAAAGTATGGCCAGGGGGATGCAGGAGGCGTGGGAGGGAACTCGGCAGTGAACTACTCCTCCGCAGTGGCAGCAGCGGCCAGGATGTATCCGTACGTGTCCATGGGTCAGCAGTCCCCGTTTGCTGCAGCAGCAGCCGCTGCAGCCGTGGCGGCGGGTGGACTGGGCGGCGTGGGATTCGGCAGCCCTTTAGGGGCAGGAGGTGATGTCAATGACAAGTCAGTTCGTTATAGTACTGCTCCTTCTGTTGCTGACTCTATGGTCAACTATACATTGGCAGCTAACGCAGCCGCGGGTCATAATTCGGCGGCAGCCGCCGCGGGGATAGCAGCCGCGGCCCAGTTCTACCACCAGGCCGCAGTCGCAGCTTCCGGTGGTGACCATCTTGGCAATCAGTGTGCGCAGGGGGCCCAAGGACTACCAGATCTTCCCCGATATCCATGGATGGCAATTCCAGGTAAGAAGAAATTATACACCAAATCTTCTTTTTTTTCTGAAAATAAAATAAGCAGACATTACATTACATATTATAGCATCAGTCTCATATTCCAAAGGGCAGTATCCAACTCGTGTTTAAAATTAGTTTCCGAAAAAAAAAACTTTAATTTTCTCAAACTTTCCACACGGCTTCATATAGAATAAACGATTATGGGAAAAGTCATTACGACGAAAGTGCTGCGTCGAAGAACCCATTACTTTTTTCCATGCATGCTTCTTATATATTAGAAACCATTATAGAATATTAGACGCTGTTGCCAGCGCGATAATGCCTCCACATTGTCTCTTCTCATCGACATAAGACATATACCTAATCTACAAACACGTTCATTTCATTCATTCATCGACAAAACCATTGTAGAGAGGAAAAGATATCAAGCTAAATGTGGGGATAAATTTACCATTCTGAAAGCATGACACACCCTATAATACTCATAATAAGTGAGTTTTCTACTTTCACCCACTACTACTCTGCGATATCTCTCTGTATATAATAACGTTCCTCTATATATATTTTGCTACACGACAAGAGCTTATATATATATTTTTTGGCTTCAAGTTTAGTTTTGCTTATAACTGCTCGCTCACCACCACCGCCACACACACAGAGAGGAAACATGCTGCCTCGGCTGTTGGTGTTGCTGCTACTACTGCTCCTTCCATATTATTATTATTACTATTATTATTACAGTGCTTTTCTCTCTTCTTTTTCTCTCGCGTTATATTCCCTATGACGCCATATACAACTCCGTTATATACTGTTACTGCCGCACTTTCCATTTTCATCTGTGTGCTGAGAAAGCGAGTGGAAGCACCGCCGTCAACGAGCCAAGCCATAGTCGTAACAGTAGCACAATCACCAGCCATTCTATTACTAATACACAATAATGGTACTTATGTACTACTTGTACTACGTATAATAACACTCGTCATTCCAACGCAGAAAGAGAAGAAGAGAGGCAAAAGGGAACAACGCGGAGGAGCTTTTCTCTCTTTTTTTTACCTATGCTTCGCCAGTGTGTAGTAGAAGTAGTAGTACGTTATTATTATTATTATGTTACATAAATGTACCTATCCAGACGAATATAGTGTGCTGGGTAGTGCTAGAGAGAGCACTAAAAATAATAATAGTAATTCTGAAGCTGGAGTAATGCCCGAGAAAGTAAATGGCCCCTTTTCTACGAGAGCAGTGCTAGTTCTGCCATTTCGTTCATAAGTACTCGAGGATGCTTTCAGCATAGGAGCTTTTATATGGCAGTTTTGATGATGCTTTTGCATCACCGTAAAATAGCATGGAAAACGCGCTCTGCATTTGCTACCATTATTACACTTGCACCACCATCATTGTAGCTAGTGAAAACCATCATCATATCATAGTCATCATATAATTCTACACGACTTACCACCACCACCACCACCGCCGCGCCACCGTTTTTCAGCTCTGTATATGCGCTATAAGAACAACTACCGGAGTTTGGTGTTGTTTTTTCGGTTCTCTGTTTCTTCTTCATAGAATTTAGAATCACATGAAAAGCAAAAGGAAATGAATGGTGCCGGGCTGATGGTACTGCTGTAACAACATCACAAAAACGGCAGCTATACAGCAAGCAAGTTACCATTGTATTTCATAGTAATATTCATCGTTCACAGTGGCAATAGCCCTGCAAAAATAGCAATATTTGTCGCCGTTAGTTTCTTCGGTACGTTCGTCGAGAGCGTGTACCCGACAACAACTTTCATTATTCTGTTTAGTAGCGCAATGTAGTGCTGCTATTGCCTGTGCCACACACAGCTAAAAGATCCCGTTTTTTTATAGAACTTTCTGTAGAACGGAGTATATATGTGCATAATAATATGGATGTGTGTTGTGAGAGGGTGTTTTGAGCTTCTATAATATTCATAAATGGGCTGCCATCAGTGGTAAATAACTTGAGTAAATTAGGTTTTTCCTTATAATTTTGAATAGTCTTTATGATTATGACGAGTACTTGAAATAGCACACTCGCTCCTACAAAAACATCATTATGCCGTGCATATAAAAGCTGTATAGTGTGTAATAATAATATCTATATATATATTATTATGGATCTTTGTACATCCTATACGAACGGGGAAGTAGTGTGCGAGATGTGAGCATGTTATTATTACTACAATACAAATATCGCATATAAAAAATAATAGATTCGAGCACGCATTCATGTATACCAACAACATACAGAGAGAGTAGTTCAAGAAGAGAAATCCGATCCTTAGAGTCTCTCTGGAACATGGAGCGCATATCTTTTCCAAACAGTCTACTTTAGTGGAGGTTTTTTTTTCTGGTAATTTTTAGCTACAAAAGCACAAAATGCTTACTTTTTTGACGCAATGTTGTGTAATAAGAGAGGAATGAATGGTGGTGGTGAACGACCATATTATGAGCACATAGGAGCAACTATTATATATTGTGATGGGCTTTGCTGAGCTCGCAGAGTTTCATTCTTTTCAGTTACTATTATCTTATCTTAGGAAATGAAGGCACCAACCCACTCATTTCATTACGCCACACATTTTTTAAAAAAAATTATACATCGCCCTACATTTCGGGCATGAGCGGCGCTATAACTAAAGCACCTTTATTCAAAAAATTTCTTCATGAAAAATGTTGGGGGGTAGTACGCAATATGGATGATAAAAATTGCACGTTCCATGAAAGTAAAATTGAAATTGAATTTATGAGAAATATGGCATATTTGTTGGCTGTCTGTGTCGCATTTGGAGTTTTTTGAAACTTCATTTTTGCACTTATCCAAACAATGAAGTCTAAAAATGATTTCTTGTTTATGCCTTCTTCAAATATATTATCGGTTTCGCTTTGCGCAGTAGTGATTGTCGGCTTTCATAACTTAAATCTTTTCCCGATTCGCTGATGATAAAGTGGAAAAGTAATGTAAACTAGCGCACCAGGGTGCAAAATACACACTAAACGTAAAATTAACTCACACAGTTGGCGCAGAAAAAAATAAAACTCCCATCCACCAGAACACCAAATGAAGACAATATTATTATAGGAATTACAATACAAGTCCTTTGAGCATGAGAATTTGCTACATTTTACTGCAAGTGGTGTAAGTAAATACAAATCCATCACTGAAGAAAACTGCAAAAAAATACGTAAAGAGCCCCAAACACGTATTGAATTTATTTCATCATTTTTATAGCTCCCTCAAAAAGGTGGAACATTGCTAGAAAAAATAAATCAAGTGAAATCATCTCGAAATATACTTTTTTATTCTCCTTTAATCTTCCCAGCTTGTCTGTGAGTCTGTGGCTTTTATACATCGAGAAAGTATGTGTCTATAGACTTCCTGTGCTGCTGACTAACTGGTGTGGTGTGAGAGGGCAGAAGAGGAGAGCTGTCTTGAAGGAAAGAATTATATTTAAACATTCACAAGTTCAAAGGAGCACCCATATAATATTGTTCTGTTTTACTGTTGAGAGATGGATCCCTGCTGTGCTGAATGAAATGCTGTGTACACATTCAACACACACATAAGAGAAGTGAAGATTTTGTTTCCCCCTTTTTTTTCTCTGGTATGGCTTATATGATGGCATGACATGCCACGGAGTTTTCATGTTTTATGCTAAAATCCGACCATTCATTCAGGAGAAAAGTACCACAAAAATTTCGAGTTACTGCGCCCGAAAATTGTTGGCTATAACTGCATAAAAAAATGTTGTTTTGCGGGAATATGTTGGATATCTGTCGTTCCACTCATATCTAATATATTGTCGCGCACTCCTAAACAAAAAAAGGAAACACCTAGCCTGGTTAGTATCAAGAATACTTTATAGGATGCACGTTTCTCTTCAGAGTTTTCAGGATTTTTTTCTTACAAATGTATATTCATTTGATACAGCGACAAATATCTATTTGCCGGATTGAAAAAAAATGTGTTCCAAGGAATCGAGTCTGCAAATGAGACAGAGAAGAAGGGAACATGCGAGAAGGGAAAAGTTATCGGTTATTTACAGAGTATAAGTATGTACCTATCAAATATTGTATCATTGTACGAATGACTAGATGCAAAATAAACTGCGTGGTAATCTATTAACTCTTACGCTACTGCCGCTGCCGTTGTTGTTGTTGTAATAAGAAAAGCCACAAAGAAGTAAAAAGAATGTGGGCCGAAGTCGTTATACAAGCTATGAAGAGAGGTGCTACGAGGCCGTTAAAGCAGGGTAGTTAGTTTTGTACTTGTCCACATTTATTTCTTCCATCAAAATTATTTTCCGACTCTCACTCACTCAAGTCAGAAGAAGAGAGATAGATAGATGCAGAGTTGGTATCAACTTTTACTACTACGACGCGCATTATTCACGATATTTTTTTTGTTTGTTTTTACGATACATCTCTTTAAAATTGCTAGACAGTAGGTTAAAATCGTAGTTGAAATGATGATTGCTCAAAGAATGGCTTTGTGTACACTATATTATCAAAACCGAGGAGGAGGAGAAATGGCAGTCATCATTTCACCGTGAAAAGTATGTGCGCACCGAGTAAATTTCTCCGATATATATATATATATAAAAAGAGTAGAAACGCGAGCTCGTATACTTTCAGCAAGATATATTTTTTTTATTTCTCCTACACGATGATGACGACGACGAGGAAAAGCGTATAAACTGCTATTTTGCCAATTTGATACAATAACAGATGCAGTTGAAGTGATCTATATAGACTGTTGATTTTCCTAAAGCACCAGAAAAGATATTTGGCAGAAGTTAAAATCACAAAAATTTAAAGTAAAATAAGCAGTTTGTCGTATTTTTTTGTATATATGCTTGTTGTAGTATCTATCGTGGAAAGAAACAGTTATTGCCGAATGGCTGAAGAAGAAAAAATACCAAGTGTATATTTTTGAGTATTTTTATGCTACATATTTTCCTTTTAAATTGGTTACGTTTATGTGCGATGTGGATGTGCTAGATTATATGGAAATGTGTTTTGAGATTACTATTTTCAATAAATAGGATTAGCTGTGATAGTGGTTTATATCTGTCACTATTAAAAGGCATGTTACGTTCACAAGTAGTACTTGAACAACAATTTCAAACGATCCTGTTTCCTCATTTTTGCTCAGTAAAAAAAAATTTGGTTTTTAGACGATATCGCGATGTCTACGAGTACGTATACTTTCACAAATGCAGAGAGATACATTGTTGATGGTGATGGTGTTATAGGACACTTAAGTGGGATTAGCACTGTCATTTCATTTCAGAGAAACTTGGCTTCAGTCTCATTCGTCAATTTTAAATCAACCGTGAACTGCTCGTTTTTATTACAGCAACTTCTCCGTCTTCTTTCCTGTTTTCTAGTGAAATTTTTACGGGAAAAAATAAGAAGAGGAAGAGGATCCAGATGAGGTACAAAACAAGACACACCAACTAGGTGATCCTTTTTTTTGCATCTTGGAACCGTATACAAAAAAAACTATATTATTATAGCTACCTTGTACGCTATATTTTTTTTGCGAACATAAAGCACAAATCTCTCACGACGAGAAATGTACCACAAGCACCAGGCCAATTTATACTGATATTTAAGGCGATCCATTCAACATGTAAGTTATATAGCGAAAAAAAAATAAAACGGGAAAATAATTCGATTCATTAAAAGGTTGACTTTTTGACGTTACAATTTGTAGGAGTTCTTTTTTATACTTCTTGCTTCACTAAAAGAAAGCCCTTGTAGATAAATTATGGAACTTTACAATTTATACGTTTCTCCCTTGCATTCTATTAGACTAGGAAAATCTGACAATAAAGTGTATATAAAAAAACAGTTTTGTACAATTTGTTTATATGCACACAAGGCAAAAAGTTTATTTGCATTCATTCACTCGTAAAAATATATAAATCTGTGTGCTGGCTCAAAAAGTTATCGTGTAATATTTGGGCATCGGTATATCCTATACAGACGGATTGCACCAAACAACGCCAACACTATTTTAACGGTGGCGGCGGTTAACCAATAATCGCATATAAGAAAACAGCAGCTTTAGACATAAATAGCTACCATCCCCTTCACTCAAACATGTTCAAATGGCATATATATAGCTTATAGGCTATAGATAAATTTTCGTATGCGCAAGGGATAATTATTTTAATGAGCTACATCCATCTCTTCTTGTATCGCATTCTAAAGCTAAGCCGCAAAAAGGCATCAACAAACAAACAAGCACTAACACGGGACATGCGAAAAGGGATTAATAATTATTGTCTTTTTATTCATTGAACACTGTTATTGCAATTGTCGGGCGATGCGCGGTGGAAAGGAGAGGAATGTCATAATTGCTCACAAATCAAAATAATTTATTGATTCAATTAAATTGGACCATATTTTTTATAAATAGTGGTAGTTGCAATATTGACATTGTCATAATTGCTCATATTTAGTGTCATAGTGTAAGGGATAAAGTGAAATGGATTTAATGAACTGCATTACGACGGGACATATAGGATGGAGTGGAATTTTTTAGCTAGCTTTTTAAAATGAGGAATTTCTTTTCGCAGATTTTGTTATTGTACTTATTTACCTATGTGATTATATGAGTGCGAAGTGTATATCAAGTAGTTTTTTTTTATATCCAATGCCACTGCAAAGTGTGCATTGTTTTTTTTAACAGCACACAAGAATGGAATTGACTTGTCAGTAAGTCACGACCACGACGATCATTGTTTACATATCAAACAGTCATAAGATAACAATTTGAAGCACACTTGGCCACATCTTTGATGGCATATTTGGTTATTCAGTAATAATAATGCATACCTAATAAAAATAATAATGTGTAGCTTGCAAGATGCAATGAAAAAAGACGAAAAGCAATCAAATGCGTGGTTTTGTATTATTTATCCTTTTTAGCGGACGCACACGTACGAATATATAAAACGATATAAAATAAGAGTTCCATGCAGCCAAAAGTCGAAAAGAATATTGTTCAAGGATGTGGTGGCATGAGAGCAATAATAAAAAGCATTGTTATTATTATGATTACTTGCTATTTATAATATTATTGGGCATAAGCAAAGTATGATAGGTAGGCAAAGTTTCTTTTTAACGAATACAATATTGTGATCAAAAAAATGAGAAACTGGCGTGAACTTGAAAAAGAAGTTGAAGCGAAACATTGTTTTATGTTGAACGATATCTTTTTTCTTATATCAAAAATGTTTGTACATACTGTGTATCCGAGAATGCAGTGGAAAATTGTATACATACATGCTGCTTGTTTCAAGTCGGAAAAAATTTATACCTCTAGACTTCTTGAGAATGTTGCATGGTATACAACATACTTGAAACGCATACACAGCCTACCTTTCGCATAAAATATGCTTAATGTCTGAATTAGTTGTTCTGCTGGTGCTGCGGATGTAAGTGGTGTGGTGAAGATGTTGTCTGGTGCATGAGCTGAACTGCTTGTCGCAACTATATCAGGAGCAATAAGAACCCTCATTTTATTCCTTTTTAACAAACCATTTAATTTTTACCTGACGCAAGTTTTTTCTCCATTATGCATGTAATAAAGTGCAAAACATGGTAGCATATTTTTATTATTATTATGACTTTAGTGTACATTTTATTACATAAGAAAGACGGAGCTTCATATGAATATTATGGTAGTAAGGTGAGTAGTGAGAGAAACGCTCTATCCTGTACAGTATCACATTTGAAAATGGTTAATATGCAATGCGCACACACTTGCTATATACCCCCAGCCACCCTACTACAATTTACTTTTACGTCTTTATCATTGACAAAATGTGAGGGCATGCATGTACAGCATTACAACAAAACTTGAAACATTTGGTTTTGCTCGGTAGTTTTTGCTTCGTTTTCCTTCTCTGTGTGGTGGGCTCATATAAGTTGCTATATTGTTGAAGCTACTTTGGCTAGAAGAAAAATACGATTCCAGAAAACGTTTATTATTAGCTCTTGTGAATGCAAACAGGTAAGTTCATTATGACATGGGAATATGAGCTCGTTTCAAATGAAGACGTTAATCCACTGGAATCAATAAACCTTAATACTATGTATTAATTATATTAAAAGAACAAACAAATATAATATTATTAACATTTTTTGCATCCCTGTATTTCCTATTTCACAATTGTTATAGGAAAAGCATTTATTTGACTCCCTACACACATGTATAGGCAAACGTGAATTATCTGGGTATAATAAAAGATTTGCGCGTATTGTCGTTAGTGTCCTAATGGGCAATCCATTCCAATCCCACTTGAATCGAAACCAGATCCTAATGGGCGTGTAAATGGTCGTTCTCACTCCAATTGAATTGAATGTATCCAGCAGCATATTTTTTTGCTAACCCCGCGACGTGTGTGTATGGTTCTGTCCGGGTTTGATGATAAATATAAAACCATACGCTATATTCATAAAAGCAATAAGTGCAGATACAATATATACCTAGTAGACATGTGGCTCGCCAAACTTATCAACCAAGTTTTTAGACTAGAGCGCGATCCACCTCGTTCGTACATATAATGCATTTTGTATCGCTGCTCGTTATGGCTTGTTCAATCGGCTTCTGTTGCCTACTGAAAACCTCAGTAATGCCTTTTATTTGATAAAATTACACAAACGCAACCTGCAAAAATTGCTTCTCTCTGTTCTTGTGTCAGTGTTGATGGGCTATAAAATCCATTTCGCTCTGTCTTTTAGATTTCAGTCTCTACGTGTAGGTGCATTTTTATACTGAACCCACTTACATTTGATCCCACTACTAGAATTATTTATGCGCATATTTGCTTTTCACTTTTTTTTGCTCATTGCCGTAATGCCATTGCGCGCATACGTCAGTTAAAACTGCTGCCGCTGCACAAATAATGTTGGTGATAGAAAAAATGTGAGAAAATCACATATATAATTCTTTCTCTGAACGTCAAGAAATGTACAAATATATTGCTTCGAATTGTCTGATTCACATCCACCACCACCACATGTAGTTGTATTTATATTTAATGATATTGATTTGTAAGAAATAATACAAAAAAGGGGTACATAATTTGTAGGATTACTTTTGGCAATGAATCATTTTTCTACCCAAACTTTGCAATTTTCGAAGAAAAACGCAGCAGGATTTTTTTTACCTCAAAAAAAATAAAAAATAAATCCCATCAATTTGATTGGTAGAGTAAAACATTTTGTCAAGTCGTGACACTTTTCCACCCATTTTGCTCAAGCTGCGTTTATGATAATGGCCAAAAAAAGTATTCATGTGGATAAAATAAATAACTCCATGAAGGAATGCAATGTTACATGGTGTATTAAAAACAATACTAAAATTATATGGCAATATTGATAACTACTAAACATAATAATGTAATGTATAAGTAGCTCACAAAACTGTACAGATATAAAAAATACAATAATGCTGTCATCCACTATTTGCGCATGGCCGATTCAACCTCGTGATAATTCTTGAGGAGAGCATTCCATCAAATGAAAAATCGCCATCATAATCATCTGAAGTCAGCAGCAGCGCAATAATAAATGTTTATAACGTAAAGAAAGGATACATCAACGGTTTTTCAAGGATTTTGATTTGGACACATGACGTGGCACGTATAAATAAAAAAAGGGCCCATCACACACAGACATAGAATATTATTGGATGGAAAGCGTAGTAATAATAATAATGAACAATTCAAACATGTATTGTCACAGCATGATTCTTAACCAAAAGTAAATGGTAAGTAAGAAAACAACCTAGAAAAAAAATATACGATATATAAGTAAAAAAAGGACACGAATTATCGTACAGTAATGAGCATTCATATTGTACGTGTCATGCTGAGCTGCGTAAATTAAAAAGTAGTTCAAATGAGTCGTACGTGCTTTTTTTGTCGATATAAAAAAAATTGGTCATTATTGGAGAGAATCGATTCAATTGTGAATAACGAGTTTTATTGTTTGATAGTGGCCATTTGAGTAAAGGATTGGCCAATATATTGCCGTTACTTTACAACGAATTGCAGAAGAAAAGAAACACATGCAGTTTTTTTTCAGTGAAACTTATCTCCCCACAACAAAGCGACTAAAACTACCGAGTTTTCAATATGATATCATCTTCGTCAATTTTCGACTGTTAATGCTGCAATGTTGGTCTTATCGTGACAAAGCAGGCCACATAGTCCCTGTCGCTGTGTCCGTCCATCATCATCAGAGCAGGAATTGCTTGTCTGTGTCTGATATAAAGAGTATCGGTAACGACAGCAGATTATTAAGGAAAGTAAGGAAATGTCTGGCATACCAAACTAAATAAATAAACATAATCAAGATTGGCAGGTAGAGAATCATATCACGTGACGACGGTGTAAACTTTGCTACCAAATAAAAGTATGTACCAGTACCATACCACCACCACCACCGCGACTACAAAACTGGCAGCATTGTCTTTCCGAGAGCTGAAGAAAAAGAAAAAGTATGAACATGTCAACGTCCATCTACCACATTGCCAATTTAGACCTGTTGTAATAATCATAAGTACAAGAAAACAACACAAAACTCGACAATTTTGTTAAGCGAGACATCGAGTTGGAGAGAGAGAGATATCATGACAAATTCATTTTTATGTCTTATAGCGAATTAGGCAGACATGCAGAAAAAAATATAAAGACAGGTGAGCCGAGAAGAGAGAAACGAGTACATATATATTATATATTTAACCAACTCATTTATTGGATCTATCTACGGCGCAGACCTGATTGGTATTATAACAATTTACAAGTATACTTACCATACGTAGAAAAATGTCTTAATATATTTATGTGTGTCGTTAGTCGTTCTTATGGCTTAGCCATAGATTTACCTGCCCAATAATGTTCATAGAAGGAACATTGTATTCACCATTAGCGTCATTACTATTAGTCATATAACGTGCTCTGTAACTGTAATCATTAAGAACAGTCATCATCATAACCATGATTGGGTGGATTTTAATAGCTCTCTCCATTTTATATAAATACTATATACCAGGGTATATATGGATGTACATATAAGGGCTTTTACATTTCTGCTACATGCATTACATTTAAGTAAAAAGTTACGCTAACGGTTCATATAACATCACATTAATCTTTATCTCTGCTTATAAGTGTGTGTCATTTCAATAATGATGACGATGATGGGAATGGCAAGTTTTGTGACTAGTTTTTTATAATAACAATGTGTAGTAATGGGCTTGGTATGGCGGTGGTGGTGGTGAACGATACAGTGTGTAGTGGTTGGTGACAACAACGACACAGCAAAGTAAAAAAAAATGTCGAGGACGGATTTTGTAAAAGTAGTGCTGGTTTGGTACACTGGTGGACTGCCGATGAATGAGTGGTACTGCAAGTTGTGTTCTACAATGACCGTTTGCATATTTCCTCCTCCCTTTTGCTTTTCTCTTAACTCAGTTGTTGTTGCTGTTGTTGTGACATGCAAAAAAGAACACCATTGTATGATGTATACGATCGTTTATATTAGCATTCTACGAGCTTTATAAGAGATTACTTGGCGCAATTAAAAACATTAAGCCAAGCCCAAATATGTACACTTTCTTTCTTATTAGTTGTTGTTGCCTTCTGCAGTCAGTATGTTTGAATAAATATATATACCTGATCATGCAGACTTCCAAACTGTTGTGTTGTTTCTGACGAGCAGTAGAACGACATGGTCGTATTCTGGCCGAAAGCAATTAAAAATGGAATGGGAGTTTAGTGTGCTACCAAACCATTAGCATGTAATTCTATAAGGGCTCTAGTGATATTATATTTTTGATATACATTATATGTATGAAATATGCATAGACACCTGTGTTAGATAAATAAGAAAAAAACGGAGAAAGATTAGAGAAAAATATAACATTTTCATCAAGAGCGTCGTCAGTCCAAAACCTACTTTCTACTATAACATATAACAATCAAGTTGTATTTTTCTTGAAGTAGAGAAAACTGCCGTAATAACAATTTGAATTATTAGATGTCACGTGAACAATCATCAATGTTGTTGTTGTGCGTATGCATGCATTACAGTCCTATTTTTGGAGATGCTATTATTATTGTCGTTTTCACGGTTCTGTACAACAGTCAATTTCAGATTACAGGGTATGAAAACCAAGAGAAATGAAGGATCGTTTGGTTTCATGTCGATTTGAAAAATAAATAAATTGTACTTGCAACTGAGTGAGTGAGTCGTAATTACCTACTTGGCTGCTGGAAAATACGTGTACCGCTCTCATTATCGAGCTAGCTACCTGGCTACTTAATAGCAGAAATTAAAGTGTGCTTGCATTATGCAGTAATGTTTGGGGACACAACTTGCGACAACATTTAAATGAATAAGTTATCCATTCGTTGCTACTCTTTTTATGATGATGATGTGTGATTTATGATACGCCTAAAATATCGGAAGTCTGAATAATACCGATTTTATTTGGTTTGGTAAAAGTATTATTTTATATCATTGCAACAACTTTGTCCAAATAAATGTATATATTATGATGTGCATTTGAAGTATGAATGGATATTTTACTATTGTTTTAACGTTATTATTACAATAACTCCACACACTTTTGCCTGATTCCTTTTCTGCCTAATAGACTGCAGTAGTGCACCCTCAACAGACACATTTTTCTTTCTCTTTTTTGGTGTATCAGTATATTATATAGTTTTGCATGATTACAAGGTATGCAACATCATCATCATAAAAATTATTGCTCGCATGCATGCATGCATGCAACACATAATGAACATCATATAATATTGCAGATACATTTATGTTATGTGTGTGTGTGCGGCTATAAATCTATAAGAACCAGGCAGGTTTAGCAAAAAGCATGATATTATTAATATTACGATGCGATGATGACGATGATTTTTATCAGCTGTGAATGATGTGATATGGTGGCTGATTATTTCTCTTATGTGCACGTTTCATGTCTGTGCTACATGAAAAAATAAAATTCTTAACAGCACATTCTTCTTCAACCTGTACTACAGCTTAAACTCACTTATCGTTCTCCATGTAAATGTATGCATACATTTGCTATACATTTTCACTGGAGTCATATAGATGGTAACTGCTGCTGCTGGTTAATACTTTTTCTCTTGAAACGGAAACTAATCCAAAAAATATATAGCTAAAACTTACCACACTAAAATGGCACAAACCTTGCGCTACAAATGTGTCTTCATTAAAAGAGCAGCTTAATATGTTTTAATAATGTATTATGTATCTCAACACAGCTTCGAGCGATGCGTGAAATATATTGCTGTTAGATATTGATATTGAAAAGAGTGCATTCCAGTCCTGTAATATGACATGACATGGTTCATGATGCGGATTCAGTTTTCATAGGTTGGCCTTTAGGCAAAGCACGCCCGCATTACTCTGTCATATAGACTGTCATTGCCAAACGTCAAATTTGGTCACGACCTAGGCACCACCATTTCGATTTGATGAAAGAGAGTCGTACGTTGATTTTTGTTGCAATTATTGAATACACCTTATTTTATATATCCCCTATCTAACGAAATGAGCGAGCAAAAATAACTTACAGTATACTTCTCTCAAAACAACAATAATAATAATCATTCACCATAATAATATAAAAAAGAGCTAAATTCGTTCTGATTTTTTTACTCCCCACGGTACATGAATCACTTTTACGATGATAAAGCTGCGGTAGGACTATCAAGAATGCCAATCATGTAACAATGTAGCGAATACAGAGGTACACCAAAAAATGTATCATTATTTGTATTATTATTACAGATTTCAAACAAAAATGAGACAATCAAAGTAAAAATCTGACTATAGTTTATGGTAAAAACGGGCCATTTATCTTGACTAAATTACTTGTGAAACCTGTAAAATTGACAAATGAACATGGAGAGATAGATAAGTTTTGAGGTTTTTGCTATATCCACTTTAATCACGTAATAGCCCATCTTTTGTTTGTTGGATTTGCCATTACAAATAGCAAAATAAATTCATTCACTGCTTGTCATCATCATCATCAGCCCAAAAAATGTGATGTGTGCAATATTATGATGGCTTGATAACTATATATGCTCTTTATATATTTCCTGTCATCAACTTTTTGAGAAAAAATTATTGATGTGATTTTACACGAAACAAGGATAAGGAGAACCACAAAAGTTCAATAGTAATCAGCCATTTTTTTATATCATGAACACAAATAATGATTGTATTATTACGCGCAGACCAACAACAATGAGGATTTAACCAGCATACAACAATCAACATCAACAGATCATGAAAAAAAAGATTGATCAAATTGATACGGATTAACAGTGACAATTGCGTTCATTAGAGAGGCTTTATTCATTCATGTATATATATATTTTCAAGGTTGTGGGCTAGACAAATTGAGATATTGTAGTGCGAACGTGCAGCAGAGAGTAATTTCAGTTTTCATTAATGTTATTATTATGATACAGGAAGTATGTTTATATGTATATTTTTTGCCAGTTTGATAGCTAAATCAATGATTTGATTTATTACGTATTAAAGTCATGCACACAAAATCATGTGTAAGGACAAAAGAACACGGCGCAGGTGATTCATCATCAACAACTCTGCGTGCGCATGATCAAAAGGGAAAAAGGTGACCTAGTACAAATTGTGAATTAGTTGTTCTTTTAATATTTCAAGTTCGCATCTCTGCCTTACAATAAGTCATGCAATTGTCAATTGTAGTAAAATTTATTTATTTATATTATTTATTGAAGAAAAAAATATATTCCGGAGTGCGGGCAGACTCTCGAAGAGAGAAAAACGTTTAACTTTTTTATCGCTTGACTGCTGTCAACTGTTATACTCGCTTGGTCTATCAAAATGATCGTGTTGATCATCATAATAATATTTAATGTTGCATTAATTTAGCCCATTCCAATGATATATATCTCAACGAAGCAATAAACAAGAAGATTATTATTGTTATTATGATTTGCAATTACTGTTTGCTGTTGAGGCTGTTTATTACAAATAGCTCTGTTAAAAAAAGTTGCCTATGATTCTTGTTCCTAAACTTTAATACTGTTTTGCTTGCATTTATGAAGCGTAAAAGGTTGTGGGTGCTGCTGCGGCTGCCAAAAAGTAGAAAGGCAAGATATTATTATGCAGGACTTTATAGAAAACTTGCAATGTAAATGCGAGTTGTCACTTTACTGTACTGTCAAAAATGAGCTGTGCTGCTGACTGACTGTAACAAGTTTGGCGGCGGTGTGGTCTCTTTTGCTCTTGCTAACTAAACCATAAGGGCAATAATAATGATAATAGGAAAATCCACTGAAAATTTACGAACTTGCATGCGCTCATCATGAGAGAGACGAAGATGAGAAAAGGAAAATAATGGTGACATCCTCGTTACAAAAAGTCACAGTGTTGAAAGGTGACGCAGACAGGGTTCATCAAGTATAAATGCATATACAGCAATGATGATGATGATTGTATTGTAAATGTGAGCAGTATACATTTCTCAATTATCAGCATTATCATCGTCTTCATCATAAAGTTATAAGCAGGCACAAAACGATCATAAAGCTTTTAAAGTACCAAAAAAGAGTAAAAACCATAAACTTGTACATATATATCGCTTTACATAGTGGACAGAGCACACAAGCCATCAGACTGAGGGACTCTGACGAATTCAAGGAAATATATGACAAATAAAAGTAGCATTTGAAAATGAATAAGAAACAGGATTTTAGCCACCTCCAAAAAGGCGCAAAACTTTGTTTGTAGAGACGTGGACGTGGATGCATTCCGGCATCATGTTAAGCATTTTATAGTGAATGCACACATTCCTTCATATTATAAGCAATAATACGGTGTATTATGATGATACATGTTGAATTCACGCATTCCTACTCCTGTGTCCTGTCAGCAACTGCAATATGCTATGCTGGTAAGTTGACGGAAATACAAGATGAAGTTAGGTAAATAGTATATTCCCGCAAAGATTATTCGTTCTGTTTTCATAGTGTAGCAGAGAGAGAGAGCAGTATGTCAATTGAATTCGAATTTGGCTATATTCTCAACTTTTTATTTCCTATTTAATAGCATAAACGTTCTATTAAGTATTAGTTGGAGGAAGCACGGAATTGATGCTGATTGCAATTGATGTAGATTTATGACTCCGCTTTAGTGAGCATTATTATCCTCATCATGATTATTATTGCAGCTTTTTTTTCTTCTTTTCTGTCTTCACTCTTGCGTTGTATATCTCTCTTTCTCTCTCCCTTTCCTCGTCGACGTACATCTCTAGTCGCTGCTGCTGTCAGTCTCTGGTTGAAATCATTTTTATGACACTATTTGGTTATACCTTGTTATAAATGCTGCGTGCGCGTTCCTAATCTTCCTTGTAAACCATTATTATAATACCCAAAAACATCACCGACACAACCATATAAACTTGTTACTTGTTTTTTTCCCGTACATGTTGTGTATACGTACGTGCTGTAAACGACGCGGCTAACTTATCATCACTGCAATATATTTTCGGATTAATGACCCGTTGCCTTGAAAAAAAACGCAGTGTTTATGACCAGCGGTCAATTTGTTTGACCATTCCAACCAAGTCATAAAAACCTTTGTAGAGGAAGCACCAAACAACTATTGCAGACACACCACATTACTATTACATTTATATGCACTCGTATATGTACTAATGTAGTATTGTACGGCACAGCATGAATCAAAATACTTTCTTTCAGAATAGGTAGAGAAGTTTTTAGAGGTGCACGTGGAAAGGGCTTGGTTTCTTCATCTATGCTTAAGATATGTATAGGTATATACATATATGGCGAGTAAGTAATAATATAGCATATATCTACTAGCTCCACACTCGCTTTAGCCATAAAATTATCAAAATCTTTTGAAAGCTCATTTGTAGTAATAAGATTATTCCTTAAGTGACTTAATAACTTTACGTTGAGGATTACTGTTTGCCACGTTTGCAGTAATGCAATGTTCCGGAGCGCCTCTTATCGTTTTTCTTTTTCAAAGAAAATGCTTTTGAAAGTACTGATCATCTCCAACTTAATCTACTGCGCAATGGTGGTTTTGATACTTGGCCTACTGTAGACTGATGTTTAAAAATCGATAAACCAACCAGCAGGACGAACAGTAAGAGCTCGTATTAGAAGTTAGTATAATGAGCAATATAGCAACATTTTCTAAAACTCCTTTACGGCGCAAGATCCATTTCGGATGTTTCATTATTCTTCTTCCAACTTTGCATCATCCTTGTAATAATATGATCTACCACCACCTGTGGCTATCTAAAAGGAACCTTAAGTCACTTGAGTTATAAAAGAAAATGAGAATTTGTGCTTTACTAACACTGCATAATGTATAGTTTTCCATTGTTCATATATGCGCATTTTGCTGAACCGTAAATCGAATACTGGGATCAGATTATTTTTTTACATTTATTTAACTTTTAGATAATTCAGTCTTACAAGTTCACTTTTAATTACGTGTAATGTAATCAACCTTACTATTTTTAGGGAAAGAAATTGATAAATTTCTTTTAAGTTGAGATAAAAATACAACGACAGGATACGTCTTCTCATGATTGTAACGCTATTTTTAAAACTTGTTTCTGTTGAGGAATGTGTAATCGGTACGCTACTCTGCATTATCACTGGACAAGGCAGTAGTGGTGGTCAGTGCAGTAGCTGAACCATTTTACCTTAACACTTCTCATTAATCTCATTAGTATTAGATGTACCAACATTATCTTGATAAAATTCTACATGTGTATTGCAGTAGTTTCATTTTCGTGAGTTGTTTCATGTAGAGCAGATGTTGATTTTCGACTATTTTAAAGCATTACTGCAGAATTGTTTTAGTTTCAGTAGCAGTTCAGCATATTATGAAACAAGTCTATGTTGTACCTATTGATCTTGAATTTAACGAGAATGTAATACGAAATATTGCAAAATAATAATTAGTATTTTTTCAATACCACATTTTTGTGCGCAAATTTCCTTGAATAAAAGAACCGTCTCATGTGCTGCTCATGCCAAATTAAAAGGATAGAGTACAACAATTTTTTTACACAGTTTTTTCGTTTCCTCCTGTCTGGCTATCTGCATCATGGACACATTAATTAGAAAAGCCGCTTCAATTGTGTCTGCAGGTTGATAGATACATACTCTGTGTTGTATATAGTATTCCCGTCTGTGGCTGTAACTAAAAGCTCTTTCTAGCCAGTTAGTTAATATATGTTGCCATTATCATGGAAAAAGTTCACTGCAGGACGTAATTAGATACTCCCACCTTTCCTGTCTTAATTTGTAATTTATTATTGTCTTTGTTTGCTGACTTGCTCTACTGCTAAAAAATGAGTTCTGCTCGTGATATAAAAGTACATAAGTACGCTATATGCTTATAGGCTTCGTTGTTATTGCTTTAAGGAAAAACAACATTTTGAAATGATATGTTTTTATGTTATATGTTCTCTAAAAGTGTATTAAAATTGCAGTTGGTAGCATCATTCTCCTAATGATTATTGTTTCATTTGGCTTTTCCTACACCGTAAGTATGTACTATAGTTGACTATCCTATTAGTTTACTCATTACAGTAGCATATACAAAGTACACATATGCGCTATTAAACACATTTGATCAGTACGATGATGGGGCGCGATATAGGGACAGACCACAGCATATATTATGGAGAAGGGAGAAGAAGAGGAAAACGAGTTTTTCTCCTTTTAACTTATTGTTTCTTTTTTTATTCAATGCCTGAGACAAGAAAAATATAATAAAAGTAATAATATTACAAATAAGTTTTGTGTGCACACAACATCAGCTGAATATATATGAAAATTATAATTGCCAAATTATAATAAGAAAAACTAATTACGAGAATTAATCTAGCCATTGCATCGGCATACTAACGGAATGCGTGATGATGTATTATGTCTGTTATAATAGCACTCAGAGTAAACGTCGTGAACGTGTCTAACGTGTTTTTCGTTCTATCTCTCTGAAAGGCTGTGCATTTCTTTTGCGAAGCACTCACAGTGTTGTAATAATAATAATAATGAAAGTGGCAGACAGCCATTTCTAAAAAAAAAAGTTCACAGTCAGTTCAGCCAATCACAAGAGTCATATTAGATTAAGGTAACCCGCAAATCGAGTAAAAAAAAGATTATGATGATGAACATCATTATGTTTACGATGAGTATTGGTTATATTCGTCTGCCTCCTCCTCAGTAGTAGGTAGTTTTTGCTGTGCATAGAGTGTTGTTTATTTGCGAATGTACAAGATATAATTGTTCCCTCATTGCATTACATACATTAAAGTAATTGTTTAGGTTAATTGCACACACAGTACACAAAATGTACATTGTAATAGCTAAACGAATATGTGTGTATGTACGTGAGTGAAGCTAAGACGGAGAAATCATAAGCCCATCCCATTATTTATACTGGCAGCATCAGCAAATTCATCAAAGTTATGGGAAGTCTATAGACCCTATAGGCATTGTGTGTAAATGTTTCTATATAACTAACTATAAGCTACCGTGGCTCGAGGCAATATGTATTCATTGGAGGTATGGGATGGGAAATTTTTAAAGGTAAAAGGAAAAGTAGGCACCATCAAATCATAATCATAAACATGGTTCATCCATTCCGTTATTATATGCACCCCATCTTGTTAATTACATTTAATACCGAGTTAATCATAATTTCTGACTGCGTACATTTGTCATGTGCATATTACCCACGCAATTACAGAAGCATATATGGCTGAGTTTGATCAGCTCATTTTTTACCGAGTCGTGGAAAATACTTTTTTAACCGATGGGAACTGCTCATAGGTAGTTGGTACTTAATCAAAATACGTTTTATGAGTTTTATTTCTAAAAAATATTATTATGAATAAAATTGATGGGAGGTAAAGGTAAAAAGGATCTACCGTGTACATCGACTCATGCTTTTAAGGTATTGACTTTTTCTGTTGATGATGATGATGGTGTCAGAATGCACTGAGCAAAACAAGTAATGGCCCTGTTTCAGGTATTTATTCTGATGAAGAGTATGATTCAAAGCACAGGCATTAAACCCGCGTTTTATTTCACTCCTCGTTTCCTCGAACACAGAAAGTTATTTTCTTTCAAATGAGTCACGTTTAATTTTTTTCACCAAAATTTCATGCTGCTGATTCATTCGCTTTTACAACGCAGAAAATATTATTAAGTACATGGTCGTAGTCATTATTGGGTGCAAGGAGCAGCAATTTATTTGAAAAGGTAGGCGTGTGGCATTTCACATTTTATTTTGTTGCTGATAAGACTGGATTTTGATTGATCCATTTTTTAGCCATTGCAAAAAAGTGCATTATAAAATGTAGGTAAGCCAATTTACGATAGGATTTGGCAGAGGAGGCATTTGTATATATTATATAATTACTGCGCATATTGCCAATGTGTGCATTCTTTTTAAAAAAAACCTATGGAGTCAATTAGTAGTTAGTAGGAGGAAAACAAACAAGGAGCATGTTTGATACTCTGTTTTTATTTTTCATTTTTACGTGCCTTGCAATTTGATCATTTTCGTCTGATATGAAGGAAAATTAAGCTCCAAGTATTTTTTTATTATTAATAATATTGCATATTATGCTTCTCTTCTATTGAGGTATGCCATTCGTAATATCCTCATAATAATAACAATAAATGCTGATATAATGTGTAGCATGTAGCACCAGCACCATATCCAAAACCAGCCGCCGACGAAGACGACCTTCTGGCTCCTTTCATTTTTATTGAAACTTACCCTGTCATTATTATTAGCGATGATTGCACTGTAATTCTCTTTTTTAGTTTTTTTATGCTTTTCGTGGTTTACAAAGATTTTTTCTCAAGCACGCCTGTTTTTTCACTTTCTTACAAAAGCTTATAATATTATATGGTCATCAAATGTACCACGACGGCGAGTACCTATAAAAATCAGACTGTATATTAGTCTACCTACGCGCGTTACGTGTCCAGCCATGCACGTATTGATCATCGAAATGCATAAGTAGCCAAAAGACAAGTGACCTTGGGAGGTTCGGGAAATTGTATGAGCACCAACACTAATACACTTGTATACACACAGAATGTATGTATACACAACAATATTGCAATTATCATTATTATGATGGCATTGGCAATAACGATTCAAATGCAATACATGAAATGTGTGTAAAAAGCGATTTCTATACTCGATGTTGAATAAGATTAGAATATTAATTTATGAGTTATGAAATCCAGAGTCGTAGCGAGATGATGATGACATGATACGTTTCAGCTCAAATGGAAACTCCTCTTATGTGTGTGTGTTTGTGTGGAGTAATATAGGTACTAAAAAACCAATATGAAAAATGTGCTCACTTACAATATTATTGTTGCTGTAATGTGTAATTTTTTGCACATGGATATATTTGTAAGCAAGCGTATCCATATATCAGCCATGATAAGTATAACTTGAAGTAAAAATTAATAGACGACGCACACGTCGTTGTAGTCGTAGCGCTGATTCTTATAGAGATTCAATCGCCATCTCACAGTCGATCAAATCTTTGCCGTGGGCTTTTGGTTTTAGTACATCGTATTTCTTGTCAGCGTCAGCTTTGCCTCCTTTTTCTACAAAAGTACTTTGTTTTCTCTGATATGACTCAGGTGAAGATGATGTACATTCAGAGGATCATAAGCGAGCTATAACGTCATATGCGTCAACCTAAAAAAAATGCCCATTTTATTCCTGTTTTACGTCATTTGTAACAGACAATAACTTTTTTTGCAATGTCAAAAATAGTATTTGCAGAAAAAAACTCATAACCGTGACGTTTAAACTATAGCTTACAAATTATCAATAAATATGATTCCAAATCGAAAAATTGCACTGTTTGGTGTTCCAGCATCCCAGAGTCCATGCTGTCCGATTTTGGCTCTCGAAAATGGGTTTTCATTCACCGTCAAAACCTGCAATAAAAATGAAATTGTTTACGTTTGGGTAAAACATTTAATTCAATTGTTTTTTAAACAACCAATAATTCATATTTGCACGGACCCGTGTTTCAGCTAAAAAGTGTTCACAAATTATAATGTATGTATAATAATGGAAAAGATCTCCATAAAGCATAATCGTGGTAGCGTCTTGTGCTCTGGTTGTCCATGCTTTATTGTTTAATAAAGATAATCCGGCCTCATAAAACGCGTTGTAAATATAAGTGAGCAAAGCGATCCTACCTAAACCTATATTTCTTTTACTACAAGCCTTTCACTATTATGGCAGGGTGTAAAGTAGATCTACTACCACCACCGACCGACAAACACCACACACACAACTTTTACAAGAGGTAAAACAAAATGCAGTTAAAATTCATCGTATTTCATGTGAAGCCATTAAAAGTCAATTTAAAATATGAATGGTTTCACAGCTCCAAAGAAGAAGGGAGATCTTCCTCAGTTATCATATACATTATATAAGCATAACCCTTCTTGTAGTTTTCAAAAAGTTATGTGTTTTCGGTTGTGAAACAGTTTTCCTTTTTCTATAATTTATGACGCGGAGTAAACTTGTAGTTTTCTTATTATTTTTTATTACCCACCGTATTTACATTGGGGTGTGAAGTGTATTGTAAAATTAATTGCTTGTTTATACCTTGGTTTATGTTTACAACCATTTTTGTGGCTTGGACATGTACTTTTAGGATGCTGTTCTGTAGCAGGGTTTATTATACACACATGATCTTAATGGACGCTTAAAGTCATCATTTCACACTTTTATATATGTCATTATGGAGGATATTTACACTTCTCACCAAATCAACACCAGTCTAAACATCCTTACTGGATCTTATACAGATAAAGGAAGTCAAAAAAAATTATATCATCTCTACAATTTGGGATCCCGTTCTTTTACCCATTAACATCGCCGTCCTCGTTGACTGCTCTACATTGAGAGATGCATTAAATACAAATAATTAAATGGACGCACAATTTTTTGAAAGATTCGCAACCTTTGCTTTATGGTCATGCTTCATGGTGAACATTTTGACAATTAATTAAAAATCTAGAACCGTATTCAAGTGATAAATTGGCTTAATTATAAAGACTATAAGAGATGCTATCTTTGCAATCCGGATTTTTATGGCGAGCAGTGATGGTGGGTAGTATAATCTTACCTCATAATGTGCAAGATGATGTGGTCACAGAGAGGTATGTTTTAAGGTGTACACAAAAGTTGCATACATATAATGTGTAATTGATACTTTCTAAATGCACCTGCTTGCTATCGGGAAGCCAGGTCGCAGGAACGATTTATAAAATAGCTGTAGTTTTATAATAAGTGTAATCAAATGCCTTTTAAGTCGTCAGCATCATCACATGGTTATAATTTAACCATCAACGACAATAACAAACAGGCCATTCAAACAGTTTTCATTACAACATCAACCACCAGCACCATCGTCAAGTGAGCTTAAAATCTCAAGTGAGTGCGAAGGAGATAATGTCGAGAAAATTATCTCAGTAGAACTGAAGATCTCATTTCGTAGAGGTGAATGTTGCTGTTCTATGCTTTATTTCTTTGAAGCATGAAGGTATAAGTTAGCAGTTCCATTTTTATCTTTTGACCGGAATACACGAACAGCTTACTTACATATTTCTGCATTTATTACAAACATTCAACATTTGCACACCGTTTGAATTCACAAGTCCATTCATTACATATTATGCTGTTAATGAGTTGTCGGATGAGCTCCAACAGCTTCTGTGATACTGACAAGGATAGCTAGTGTTAGAAGAGCGCAAGATGATGTTATTTTTTGTTTTCAGTAAAAATAGCTATTGATGATATTATTGCTTTCAGCTCACGCGTACCATATGGAAATGTTTGAACTAATGGCCAAATCATCGTTTTGTAATATCTTTTGAAGCAACTTGTTGAGTAGAATGACGCGCAGTTGAAGGAATGAAAGAGCGATTTAGTGTGGCTTCTTTATAAGATATATCCTTTCATTTATGATAATGAGGCGGAATTAATAATGAATAAGGAGTTCTGAAAGGGTAATAGCACTAGGAAGATTCACAACATGTAAGAAAAATGTATGTAAGCTCACGTCAAGAATGAAATATTTTAGTATTTTGCATCCATTCTAAAAAAGAATAATAATATTATATTGTTTAACATTCATTCTTGCAACAAACGGCTAAATAAGCAGGTATGTTAATGGGACAAATAAAAAGAAGATGCGCCGAGACAGACTATAATATTCATCATCGCAATATGTATACATCTATATATTACAGATATAATTTACGATTCATTCCAACTACTATATATTTTCTCAAGATGTACACCAGAACTTTTGCATTCTCTTTTACTACCAATAATTCAAACATGACACCAGTGATGAATCTTGGATCTCACAACAATCAAAAATGGGATTTTAATAAGCTCATATGTAAAGAACTATGTGCAACATTGAGTTGGTGAGTTTTCCTTCACTTCAAAAAGGTATGAAAATATTCCAAGTTTACGTATCAATCATTGAACGATTTCATACACTCCTCCTGTATTGGTGCAACGTGTAAAATTATTCAATTCTTCTCCCCAAAAAAATCTTCATTGAGTTACACCTCCTGGGTTCAGGCTTTGTTTGATTGAACCCATGTCGATGATGAGGAGCCCTTTCAAATGAAATGGATAGTTTTTGTATTTATATTTTCTATAAAACATGTACATCATATAATAATGACAAGCTAACTGGTTATGATTTTTGCGTGGAACAAGTTGGTGAATGTGTTGAATTAAACAGTGTAGGTAAATAATATTATATGCGATTGTGAGTGCTGCTGCTGCTGGTGACTCAAGTAAAATAATGCCATCATCATCATCATCATAATATTCCACACCGTAATTTTATTCGATTGTTGTTAACCACACAAGCATAAAAAATATAAGTACTCGAAGAGGTAGTTCATAAATCCGGCTTTGATGTCATCTGGATCAGCAAGGAGTGCATAATTTTATTTTATTCGAACAATCATCCAACTCACACAACAGCTATATAGCCACAAACAAAAAATTCTCAGTCCGAAAAAATCAACATGTCTTTGAGGAATACTAATAAAAGTGACGGGATAGAATTGCATGTGTGATTGTGATTATTTTCTAGGAATTTTTTATTGTATTTTTTTCAGTTTTAACTCTCACTTCTAACAACGTCGTATCATGTTAAAAAATCGCTCTTCACTTTTTTGTATTTTTTTCTCTACTGGATTGGTATAACATATTTTCCAATTACCAATATATAATAATATAGGTACAGGTTTTTGCATATATGTGATGTTGACTGATAAAATATAAATAAATAGGAAGTAAGACATTTGGTTGATGATAATATACAGATTTACTTTAATATAACTGTCAGTCTTGTTCATCTTTCTTGTCATTTTTATTACAATTTCATACAATTGTATTCACTCAAGTCACAGCTTGAAATTGACTTAACACGAAAAACTCTGTACACATAGTCTATAGTCTTCTGTTGTTCTGCTTCTCTGTATGAATTTGTAATCGGCAACTATAAAATATCGTTATCAATTATGGGCTGATCATATTATTAATGTGACTAAAGCCACTTCGAATCATCCACTACTTTTTTTTATTATCCTTTTGCATGTGTCTGATAAAAACCTGATCAAAATACTTGAATTTTTTATTAGCTATCATACAAAACATATCGCAGATTCATACATAAAACGTTATATGCATGCTTTAAAAAATGATAAATGACGAATTGTGAAAAAGAGCCAAACTTTCTGTGAATGATCGCGTCTAAATTGTAAGTTGAGAATGAAACACAGTTTTTATGTGAAATCACAACGATTTTAATTGTACACAGAATATATATTTAATTGATTGCACATTTATATGTAACAGTTTGTAAAAGGTCATCCATTGCCCTGTCATCAAATTATCAAATGAGTAATCAAATATTGCATAAATTTTTTTCTTTAATGTCTTGTATTCCTATTTCTGGAATTTTAATGAAATGAATATATGATCGTAAATAAAATCCAAACTTGACTAGTTTCACTTTGTCCCATATCAAGAAAAACTGAATTCACATAAAATTGTCGATTAAGAGACCCATTCTCACCATCACTTCGATTTGGTATTAAAGGAAAAAATTGTACAGAGAAATAATTTTTTATGCGGTTTTTGTTCTACGAGAGTGAATTCTCGTGACATTTGACAGAGTGAACTGTAGGTGGATGAAATGGTTGTATTATTATCGTATCATGATCATCTAGTGTATTACAGAGGCAACTCTGAGCACACATAATATATTGGCTTATTATTACTAGCAAAATATATATTATATGTATTTACCTATACAAGTATCATAATAAATGAATTGACTCTTGCGAAGATAGTGCAAATGTTTTTTACGAGTACCCACAGTACCGTATTTACAGTAAATGAGATTAGTGGCACAGCTCGCTCGCACAACATAAAAAACTTTCTTTTTAAGACTCGATTATGTCGTTGGAAATTTTATGTGGGCGTAATGTATAAAATCACGCGGAATGATATATTATGCACTTGCGCATGAATAAAATGCCAACTTTTTGGCTGATTGTTTATTTGTTTTCGTTCAAGTAAAAGGTGAAAATCAGTGCATATAACTACAGTAAATACCGTTGTTAGTTAAATGTATAAGGATTTATGATTGATTTCAATAAGTCTTTTGTTTGATAAGAGTTTGATAGATTATGGACTGACGACGATAGTACAAATAGAAACATAAAACGTTTTTCATATCCCATCGACTCGTTTCATTGGTTGGTGCTGTTGTGTTTGTTTGCACATAAAATAATAGTTTTATAAACGTCTAATAAAACAAGGTAGCCAAATATTCTATTATATAATGTGACTACTGCACAATCTTTTTTTTAACACAACGAAATATGATGTTTGCATGCGTTGCAACCAGCAAACATGCTTCACACTTTGCAACAAATAGAATCTCTCTATAATCATAACTACAGTATCAACAAACTTGTAAAAAATAGAACTGAAGGTGTGAAAATAAACACCTTCATTTTGTACTCTTCACATCAACATTGTGCCAGGCACATACTATACTTATTTATTGTATGCATATTCAAACTATAATATAATGACGCGTGAATTCATTAAGCTTTGTTCTTGTACACGCACAACATGGCGTAAAACATTTGAATAATATGCATTAACACGCTATAGTGTTTTTTTTGCAAAAAATAGACAATGAGAGGAACGTAGAGGAGAGAAGATTGATGGAAAGATAAGACAAGAGCCATTTTCCCAAATAGCCTTAATGGGTTTATATATGGAGACCATAATGGATGAGGAAGCGGTGCAAAATATTTAGAAAAAAATGTGTGCTTTTACTTAAACATCACACGAGCCAGACATCAGCGTATAATATTCAACCTCACGTCATCCCGTCAGAGCATTTGATATGGTTGTTTTGTTGTTTGGAGTACACTCAACTTATATCCATCGAATTTTTCAAAAAAAATAATCCTTGTCATCACTTTTGAAAGAATATATGGTAGAATTCCAGAGTGTTATATAGTTTCTCATTATCTCGAAAGCTTTGTGTTTTAAATGATAGTTATCAGAATCGTTTAGCCCATTATTTCCTACACTGAAAATACTTTTAAATAGACTTATACTTTGAAAGGTTTTTTTCTACTGAATATTTTGACTTCAACTTTTTGTTTGCTTTTAGGTGAGTTAAAATATATGTGAAATGGCAATATTTTAGGTTTTAGAATTTTCTTAATGCCCTGCGATGTAATCGATGATTTTCAGAATGTTATTAATTCACAAGAGGATATAATAGCTAGAAATGCTTATCTGTAGGTGTATATATTCGTATGTTTTTGAACATCTTGGCAGATTCCATTTCATACGTTTTTATGTTAACTGCTCAAGTTTACCAGAAGAAAAAGTTCATTTGTGCCTGTTGTTATTAACCCGCGCGAGAGAAGCGAAGAGTAATATAAATAAATTTTAAAGAAAGAAGAAAAAAATGGATGCACCAGAGTGATAAGACGTGGCAATAGTCATAAGTTAAATCCATGTGAAATCCCATTTCATTCCAGCGTAGATGTGGCAGTTAAAGCAGTTAGAAAATGCACAAAGTCAGCATTTTAGAGAAGAAGCTGTAAAAGAAATGTGGCAAAAGTGCATCACGTCGTCTGGTTGACATTTTTATCCTCTGCTGAATGTGAATATATGTGCGTGTGAGGAAGCATGTGCCAGCAAGTAAATTGCCGAGAAAAAAGCATAATAACATCAGTTACTCATTTTATACTCCCTTTTTACTTTATTTCTTGTTCCCTGTTAACTAACTAACGAGCTTCACTTGCTTTTAAACTTGTGAAATAAGCTTAAGCTCATTCACGTTCAAAAAACTTGAGAGAGGAAAGGAAAAGAGAAAAGGTTGACAACATGGATGGAACCGAAAAAAAAAGAAACTGAAGCAGGAAAAAGTGCTATGCCCAACTTCTTATTAAATACGCAGTTTATATAGCCATAATACAAGAACGTATAGTAGTCCCCAGTTCTGTCAATTTTGTAGAATTTTCTAGCAGAGAAGAAACATGACTCAACTTCTTGCATGACGCGACACACTAGTCACCACCACTAGAATATGGTGTGATTGTACATTGGAATTGGAATGATGATGGTGATGGGACAACTGAAGAAACACAGAAGCAATAATATAAGCAATCTTTCAAGAGGCAGTATGCAAATATGTAAATACAACATAAAATATAAGATTCCCAAACGTCTTTTCGATTAGACTCAAAGTCAATTTGATGGAGGCATTTACCAATCTCCAAAGATGCTTACTGCAGCCATTTTTCTTTCCTTTTCTCATGATGATAGCCCACTTTTTATATTTTTTACAAACCCATTGAAAAGTTCACGAAAATGAAAAAAATATATTTGCTGCTGTTGCAACAACAGTTGTCGTCATCATCATCATCAAATTGACGGTGACAGTGAAAACTTTTTTATGCTTACTATTGGGCACAAAATGAGTGCTTTAAGGCACGTATTCTCAGTATTTTCTTATTTATTGAACCTTTTCTTGGCTTCATTTCGCACTGCACTGCACAAAAATGAGTTGGATGATGATTATGATGATGCTGACGATGAGAAAAGATGAGAATAAGCAGGTATTCAATATATAATGTGGTGTGTGAGAGAGTGTTCAGGAAGTACATACATATATGCATATCCGACTTGGAATTTTGAGATAGATGATATGTTGGTAAAAAAATTTGAGGTTTTGCTTCTGTCTCTGTGGTTTATTTATGGATGAGTGATTCAAGTCATAGTCAATGATAAAAAGACACGTCGTTTGAGAATCGTTTCAAAAATAAAGCGAGCAATTCAGGGCATCGAAAAATGTGTAAAGAGGCAATATTATTTTTTCTGATTTTTAGTGTTATTTTAAATGAGGGAGCAGTACTGGTGAACGTTCATTGATTCCACAGATAATATTTTAAGAATAATATTCATGGTTATATTTTCTACTTTTAAGCAAGTCTAAAACAAACAGACAAAGAGAAGTTGTAGTTGAATACAATGAACGCATGTATTTTTATTGAAGGCGCAATCTGACTCTAGCAAAGAAAGGAAACTGTACATCAACTAAAAATGTCATTCGTGTTATTATTATAATTCCTAAAGTTTAAAATAGATATATTGAATACTATTGCAATTGCGTAGTTGCTAGTAAATTACTTCATAACATGACTGTCAACTTTTACGCATGACTGGATTTCAAAGATGACGACAAAACATGTATTAGAATCTCATCTTTCTTACTACTGGCTTGAATTACTCAGTTTTCGTATAATGATGTGGAAACATTGTTAAAAATATGGTTTGGTTCGAATTTCGAAGGCTTTGACTCGCAACGCATCATTGGTTATAATAATTGCTTGTATATCTCCACTAGGTTTTTAGATAGCTTCCTGCCTGCACATGTGAGAACAGAATATTATTACCTTTCTAAAAACATTATAGTTACTTTATCGATAACAATCCAATGTAGTCAAGCTTCATACGAGAGATCCAATGACGTGCTTGATGTCTATAGCTACTTGACCGCCTACCGTTCTATTTTACTTTTGGGTAAATAATAAGTAACTACTTGAATTTCTTATTTCGCAGTAACTGCTAGGCCGTTAGTCTGAAGTAGGCATTTTAATGATATCTTTAGCCATTTTTTCTATTCATGCTAAATATTCATATTATATGATGATGATGAATTCTTAAATTTCTGCGATAAAGCGTCACATATGTACTATTAAAGCCATCTTTCCATTGTTTTTGTATTCAGAATCCCTGTTAATTAACTTGATTATGGCCAATTTGCAGAGGAAATTTTTCATTTCAATGATAATGACAGTAAGTTTTTTTGATTGCCACCATGATAGTAACCCGTAAAATTGGATATGATCATATGCGCATTTTACAAACATGCTCTTGTTACTTGTTCATTTTTTTGGAAGATTACAAATTGAGATATTCTTTGAGAATATTACGGATTTTTATTTGGTATTTTACATAAAAATTGAGAATTTAGCTTAGAAAATTGCATGTCAATCAAACTTATTAACTTTTAAGGATAGTATTTTTTTCTGACTGATGTGCCGGTTGTTTTTTAATCTAACTGACTGACTGCGTTTATTTGTACTGTTAGGCACACGGAGTAGTGTGTTCTTTTGTTAGATTTACATTTTATTGAGATATCTTTAAGGATGAAGGCAGACAAACGAAAAGGCGACCACCCACAGGCTCGATGAATATTAGCGAATCATTAAAACAAGAAATTCCTCATTCAAGTAGGAATATCCTGCAGTTGATGGCAGAAAAATGAACATTAGTAGTCGCAGTCGTCAGAAACATGTGAAGCGCAAGGATGCACACAGCGAAAAATAAAATGTGATGTATATTATTATTATTGTGAACATTATTACTTTACTTCACCATACCTGCTAGTTGTAATATTTGCTGATACCGGATTTAGCTGCTATTTGTCTCTTTAAACCATTACAAAGACATCATGTTTGTCTACATTTTTTGCTATTTTATGATGATATGCTTCTCTGTAAAATGAATCAAGAAGGCAATCAAAAATATGTAGTTGTAAAAACAGTTTGACTTCTCCGTTCCATTTTTATACTCTATCCAAAATTGTAATAATATTTTGGTAGTGTACCGTACACCGAGTAGCATATCGCGTGTCCGAAATATGTACACTTGAACCTCCAAGATAAGTCACGACTTTGTTTAAACAAATCACAGTTTTATACGTAGTCATATGCGCCTGATGATAACGTGTTTTTCTTTCGATTGTACCTGTATGGGTGTTCTTTTAAACTGTCGTTTTAAACGATAATGGGAGTCATGTTTAGGTATGCAAAATGCTCGTTAAAATGGTTGTGCGATGACATGTGATAGTTGATGTGCAAAAATATAATGACATGTCATAACGCATATTATGTTTCATAAAGTACATTACACATTTTGCAATTTAAATGGAAATATGCTCATCGTTATGATGTGTTAAATGTATCCCCCCACACAATCATGATGAATTGTTCATGTTTGTATTTGGAAGCATGAAGCTTCTTACAACTCGTCTTAACGTGTGGAAGAAATTTAAGAGGATTTTTACGCAATTTCGGTGGGTTCCTCTATTGTAGTCCAAATGTGCTTTATCTGCCCCGTAAAGCTGGAATGTAAATTGCCGTCGATGATGTTAGCAAATGTGTAGCAGTAAACTTTATTTAGGGTCAGAGAACGTTAAGTTGGGTGATCTTCTTACCCAAATGCAATGCATCTCCGCACACACGGACGCAGAGTTATACACTAACCATATAAATGCATTGTATTGTCTGCTTGCTGTGATGATGTTGATGTGTTCACTACACTGTTACTTTTACTTCTTCAAACTATCCTCCATAATACATTCGACAACACATATAATATGTTGAGTGAGTGAGTAAGCCCAGAGAGAAGAGGAGGAAGTTACTTTTTTGGTTGACTACTACTGTTGTAAATGATAGAGAGGTTCATATTATAGCTGAAACAGTAACTCTCGCACTCTCTCAGCAGCACCGAATAACACTCAAATAACAACCCCTTTCATTGCTCATTCGTAGATTCAAAGAAGTAGAAAAAGATGTAAGAGAGATGTAAAGCAGAAGCTGCTTCCATATATATAAAATGAATGGAGGAATACACACGGTTTTGTTTGTATGTGTTGGGATCCCTGTATGCTGTAAACCAAAAAATAAGAGTTTTAGCTGTCTATTGACATTTGTCTTGGTTCATTTTATGTCCCTTCATCATTGTTTTATTACCTTGGAGGGTCAAGTTGAGTCAAGTTTTTTTTTCAGTCACAGGAAAATCCTTTGGTTTTTTTGTGTTTGAACTATACCTATTTGTATATATATGTATAATCCTTTCGAATCTTGTCTGATATGGAATGCATGCACAGTTTATGCCTATCCTACACAAATTCTGCTGTGAAAAGAATAACTTTTTTCTCTCTCGTTTTGATACCCACCAAAGAGATTTTTTTATTCTTTTCCAGTTGAAAAGGAAGATTTTTTTTGCTTTGCACAATGTTTTGGAGCTCTGGGAATTGGGATATTTTCTTTGAATTCGGGTAATCCAACCAAGTGAGAAATGTATATATATTTGACAGTCTTTTGTGGTGAATGACTATCTGCCACTTTACGGCGCGCAGTGCAGTGCAGCGTTGTTTTTGTGAGATTTTGATGTTTGCCTTAAGTTGCCACAAACACGATGAAATGTTGAGAATAATGTACTGCTATACAGTACTTTTGCTTACTTGGCAAAAGCAATAGGAGAGAGAAATTAAGTAGATTCACCAACCCCATCAAAAGTGCATACGTACCTATTCTTTTTTTTTGTCTCAATTTCTCAGATGTATTTATGTGCACATATATTTTACAAGATGAGAGCTATTTATGTAGCACTCGTAATAATCCTTTTCTTTATATTTTAAACGCGTCATGCTGCTATGAACATTTGCATTGAACTTTGAAAGTAAAAGGTTATATCGTGCCTCGGCACGCAGTAACATTTTTTCGAAAGATGCAATGCAAGTTAAACGACTGGAAAATAAAGGAGGAGGAAGAAGGGGAAAGGAAAAAAAGAAGCAATAAGAAGGGACGAACGGAAATGACAAACTCTGGTAATTTTAGATAGAGTTTGCTACTGTCTTAAGAAATCCCATTTCTCTCTCTCCGGGCATCCTATATAAGCTCATGAAATGCTTTTGGTAATGGCCACAGATACACACACCGTCATCACTCCTACATCCCTGTAATACTGCCCGTTTTGCTACTTTCCAAAGTTTTTCCATGTAGGATATATATCTATGTTTTCGCCATATAATTTAACTTGAAGTCGTCCACTGCTCTAAGGGATGGTTAAGAAATTGAGTAAGATAGTATATAAAACTATTTCATAGGGCATAAGACATAGACATAACGAATAGGCCAAATCGCTTTTTCTTATATCTAACGACTATTCTCAGCCTCACTGGAACTGCCTATATTACTTTTCATCATCATCAACAACATATCATGCATTTCATGTATGCACAGAGAAGAAAATGGAGAGAGAGAGAAAGTGAAGCTCATTTCCTTGAAAAGTTTTCGTTCAACGCAAAATGTTCCCAGGGAAAATAGGAATGGAGGCTGTGCGAATGGTACACGGAATGACTGTTGGCATGAAGAAGGAGAGGAGAAAATGCTAATATTCATTGGTTCCATTGCCGTTTCGAGGCACATTATGTCCATAAGAGTAGAGAGGAGAAGACAAAAGATGAACAAGAAAAAAGAAGTAGAGGAAAAGCTTTCAAGCATGCATCCTGTATACGTTCTTTTTACCCCCCATCCAAAATGCTACTTTAGTCATTGTTTGAATGGAATTTTACTCGTTTTTCGCCTTTCATAAATCCATATATATATATACGTCCTTTCCTGGTCTTCGTATAACTATCTCAATTCTTTAGTCTTTTTCTTTTGTTAAACGAGGACCTTAAGACGAGACCGATGATAATGGCCGTAGTAGAAAAATGCATTCATATAAAGAAGTAGCAGTTTTTTGTGTAATTCAATGGTTCACTATAATATACGCAAGTATATATACCGCTGCGCTGTATTTTCTTTCTGCTTCAACAGCTAACTGCTCTTCAAACTACTTATAGAATGCTCTAATCTGTGTGGAGAAAAGCCGTATTTGGAATAATGAAATGGATTGTGTGGGACTGAAAAGTAAAAGCAGCAGAAAGTTTCTTATTTTCTCTCTCTCTCCTTATCCCCCTGTGTTTGATGGCCGGTTTTCTCCATTTTCATCCTTTATTCTCATTGTGTCCTTTTCTTCATTACTTTCTATGCACTGCGGGAATTAAAAACGAGAGAAGAGTGAACTTTTATTATAACATACGGAAAACATGTATATATCTTTTTGCTATTGAGATACTGTCTTTTTTTGGACTAACGTGAAGGATGGATGAATAAAAATCCATTTCATTTTGTTTGGCTCCAAATTTTCTTGCTTAGTAAGGCCTTCATTATAAAATACTGTGTTTATACAGAGTGCTCTATTAATGTCATCTTATATGGATGGGATAATATAAGCTTGGTTTTTACACAATTTCCCTTTTTACCGTTAAAAATGTTATCATTGCTTCATTTTCCAAGGAACTGATATGCAAGGTTTATTTAAGACATTCATCACATGACAATTTTATTCCCCAAAACTGCTCTAGTATTCCATTACAGCGGTCGTTTGTCTTGATATAAAAACCAGAAATGTTGTACACTTTAAAAAAAATATGTATGGTAAGTTTAGTTGAAAGAGGCGGACAGAGAAACGAGGGGTTATTTTTTTAGCAGAAAAAGTAATTTTGAATTGAAACGACTCTGCTGCTGTACTGTTTAGTGTAGTAAATACTGAAATAAACGTCATTTTCTGTACGAAAAGTACGTAAGTAAGCACAAATGACTAAAAAGAAAGAGAAAGAAACAGTGTATAAGCGTTCGTTATAAACTCAATTCGTGGTGTATATAAGGAGACCAGTGTACAGCGTGTGGTTCGTGTTTTATAGCTTTTCATTTCACTGCACATCAGGTCGTTAGTGCCATCAAGGAAAATGCATTCATTCATTTACTTGAAGATATTATTATTATTCTTTACATTTATGCCCATGAAGAAGCAAACCAAAGCCCCTCTGCCTTGCTGCTGTTGCTACACTACTCCACCACATATACACATTTTTATCACAATCGCAAGCAAGCGTACTAAAGTCTCTAAAGTTTTCACATCATTTTCCTCCCGGAAAGTAGACTAATTTTTCATTCTTAATGGCTTGATATCAGTTTCATTCCCGATATGAACACTGCTGGAATTGCAGCCGTGTATTTTGTAAGAAGGAGGAAAAAGGGAAATGAAACTGTATATAAGCACGTCATGCGTTGTGTGCTATTCCGATAATAATATTTCTGCTATGTAAACGTCTTCGTCTTCATGCCACTTACACCACCCTCCTTCTTTTGCTACGTCTCTGTGGAGACGAGACCATACAGTATTTTTTTCCTTCTTCAGTTACGACCAACTAAATGGCAGAAACAGGCATTCGTAATCGTAATTTATTCGACACTAACGGTCAATTAAGGCACACGGCTGGTGCTCATATCGGGAAAAAGTAAATGTGAACAGGCACTAATGTGTATTCTCCGTACTGCCACCATACACTAAGCTCCGTTTGTTCGCACATAAACTTATATAAATGCGGAGGAGAAGAGAGATACTGACAAGACGCACCAAAAACGAGGAGGGTAAGGAAGAACGCATGCAGGAATTGTATAAACAAACATACACTACAGTCCTTCTATTCCATATCATCATCGGTATCATCATCATCATCATGATTCGTTGTAGAAGCCATTTTCTCCCCGAAAATCGGTCTCCTACAGCCCACTATACTCTTTTTTATACCATTTTTCCCTCTTACTTTCATATGCAATTTTCCAGCAGCACCAAACCTTGTTTACTTTCATTTTACACTCCCTCTCAAAAAACGTAATACAATGTTTGCTCAGTTGACGCTTTCCACTTGATCTCTTCTCCAAGAGTATATGTATTTCTTACTGGCTGCTATAGCACCGCTTGTAATAACCATTTTCGGGCTAACAAGATGGAATAATAATGAGTCGAATGGTGTGGCTTCTCCTCTGGCGTACCAGAGAGTTGCTTTTTACTACAGAAATTCAGAATTAACCAGATGAGCGCAGGAATGAAAACATGAACCGTTATAACGACGACGGGAGTACCCCTTCCTTCATCATTCTCGCGTGATGGTATTGATTACAGTACAAAAAGTTTCGGGATAACGTTTCCCGTAATGTCATTTTAAAGTTAAATTTGATTAGTTTAGAATTAGAGTTTATGCATTTTAAAATATCATTCTATGGGCTTGGGTCTCAAGTGAATTTAAAAAAGTAGTTTGAAAAGAAGGGATGTGCGCCGCGGCGGCAGCTGATGAATGAAATAATATTGTACAATAATTACTTCATGTACGTAGTTTTCTCTCGGATATATGGCTAACGTACTTTTTAAGCGAATTCTTTATGAACTCAACCTTACACTGTGTATAAAAAATGGCACAAGTTTAATGAGTTGGAAAGCATTCGGTATTTTTGTAGTGAAGCTCTTACACTACTTGTGAGTTTCTCTCTGCCCTTCTCTAAAGCTCTTTAGGGATGCAAGATGAGAAAACTCATTTCAAAGAACCATCCAATCCTCAATCTCCCACTTGATTCATGGGATATATGACTATCATCAGTGTGCAAGTTAGCAACACACACACAAGTTTGGGCCAACAGTTCTTTTTACCTTATTATATCACAACATACATCAAGAGCAGGTCGACGGGCGAAATGTTGCCTCTTTTCTCTCTCATAAAGCTATAACATATAAATCTACCTAAAGTACATATTTGATACTTATGAAGTAGGTATCATGAGTGCCTTTATTACATATAACCAAAAAAAACTGATGGTGAGTGTGAGTGCTCTTCATCCTCGAAAAAACTTTTTTTCTCTTTAAATTTTTTTTGCCTACTCGTTTTTCACTTTTTCCGTAATATCTCGTTTTAGACGGGAGGGAAAAAGTATGAGAGGGAGAAAAAAAATCCTGAATGTCGGCAATTTCGCTCTTGTACCCTTACAAGAATCTTCATAATAGCCTCTTTCTCATACTTGTACTTCGCATACTTTCCCATCATATCATGCATAGAACATCACAAGTCAAAAAGTTTAAGCGAAAGAGTATATGGTGGTTGGTCGTGGGTAGGTTGTAGGTTTGCCTTTGCCTCCTACTTTTGATTCCAGTTTTTTTTGCGGAACAGTAGTGGCGGTGGTAGTGATACGACACGGCAGCAGATGCTCCCAAACAGACATTCATAACATCATGTGGAATGAGGGAAATCGTCAGGCCAAGTGAGTGTATGAGCCAGCTAGCAGCACCAGATTATATCATACAAGCACTTTTTACATGTATAAAAAAGTACTCACTTCACTCAAGTCAGTACTACTACTAGTCGACGTCAATCGACGTGGTCGTCAGTAAAAGAGAGAGAGAAAAAAGTTGGTTCAGAAAAGATATATGAAGGCTGAAAAGAAGAGGCTATATGGATGAAAATGGATGGTGGAAAGAATAGATGAATGAGCTTTGAGATGGGTTGTTTCTCAAAGAGTGGCATTAGACCCTTAGGAGAAATATTGGACTCGAGAGAGCCATCCAAACACATGAGATTAGCCGGTGAAATTTTCCAAACTCTCTTCTTTTCTCCTTTCTCTTTTTCATTTTTTGAGTGGCAGGCAAGCACACAGACAACAGCAGCAGCCACTCACACACGATAACATGTATGAAGAGGAATTTACTAAAAAAATACTCAAACCCACATCCTTATTTTTTTGGCATGATGCTTTATCAAGTGCTTATAGCTTATATTATATACATAATATGTGCATTGTCCATCCATCAAAATGTTTCTTTATACTGTATTCAAGTACATTATACCATAGTTTTCAATTCATGTATTCATCATCTGCGTATCTAGGTGTGTGGTGTAGTATGGAACATTATTTTATCGGTTGTTTCTACAAACTGCGACTTTTCACTAGGAAAGGTACTTACTCTAGATGCATCCAATATTTCATCGTATAATATTTTAATATGAAGCATTGCGAGATTTTTAGTTGTGTTTATGTTAAGAAATGTGCCAGCAATTTTTACGCGTTTAAAAGTACCTAGTTTTCTGAACAGATTTGTTTCATAAATAGCTTATTGCAAAACTCACTAAAGTTGAAGATGAATCTTTTCGGAAACAATGAGCATGTTATTCTAGAAATGAAGCAGTTTTGCTCTCAACAAACAGGACTACAAACAAAAATTCTGTAATTTCAAGTGTTTATACATACTTAACGAAACAATAGAAATATTTTATCAAACTTTCTTTCCTTTTATGTATATAAATAGCTCATTCATATAGCATGACTACTATGTTGTCACCGAAAAAAGATACGGATATGGTCAAAAGGTGTTGTTATATCCTGCGTACATGAAGCTCATTATCTATTTATCTCTCCGCGCAAAGCTTAATTCCAGAGAGAATACAATTATTATCATAATGATGATAAAGTTGTAGTCATCTACTATTTATTCCTACTTTCATTGTCATATCACATTTTGAGTTGATAAAAATAGAGCATAGTTACATACACCACACCATCATCATAACGTACGGCCGTTCCGTAGAGAACAGGAAGTTGCAATAAGTTTTGACAATCTTCTTCTCGCAAGCACCAGCGAGAGAGATATGTGTGGGCGTGTGTAGTTTACAGTATATTTATACCTCAAACATTGGAATAACTACAGCGAATAACTTGAGAGCGAAAGAATCGTAATGAAGCTTTTGTACAAGCTATATTCATATACACGATATCATCTTGTACACGAGCTCTTTTTCGGAAAAGGGCTCTTGCTCGTTTCCGTATTATAAAATGCTGTGGCTGCTGAGCTTGAGTTGCTGTCAGCTTCAGAGAGAAGAGGACCACGCACTCTTCCAGCACGATAATCACTTTCCCCTTCCACTAGCTTTTTCAGTGGCACTCTAAATTCTTTGCATGGATTATTATGTCTCTCACAACGGCATACACACATCCATTTTATTCATCCGCAAAATACATGCTTCACATATCCTATGAAAATACCTTTGATATAGTCTAAACTAGAGGCTGATGACGACGACGATGATGATCAAGATGAGTCGCTATACTGCATAAAGGTAGCACAGTTACTACACTAATATAATAGGGTTGAGAGTTGTATTTGATCCACCACCAAGGTTGTCTATTGGTACAGTATTTCCTTTGCTGCTACCGACGTATAATATTATTATGCTCAGCAGTTCATGTTCTCTAGATCGGTTGTTTTGTGCGAACGTTAGGTAGTTTTTTAGTGGAAAATGTGGTTGTTCCACGAGCACAAGAATGAACGTATATGACCTGTCATTACTTCTCTCTCTCCTTCATTCTATATCCCGTGTAAGTAGGCATACTTTTCTTCTCCATAAACATATATTACCATCCAAAATGGAATTAGCCTATTTGAAAAGATGGGTTTTCCGTCTAATGGAAAATTCTACTTTGTTTTTCCCATTCTATTTATGTATACTACATTAGCCATGAACAATGAAGAGGAGCAGAGAATATAAGAAGAGGAAAGAGTGAACCTTCTTCCCAGTGAAAGAGAGAATGCGGAGGATAAACTTATGCAACATTATGTTAAGTTTAACTATATATATATATATATTCGAGAGCGAACACACACACTATCTATCTATCTCTGGCCTCATCATCTTCATTGTCGTTTCGTTTTGCATTAATATTATGGAAACCGATGTAAATGGGAGAGGAAGTTGTAGTTGTAGTCGTTTCGGATGACAAAAAAAGTTATATGCATAACAGCAGGGGCATGCATGTGAACGTCCCTATCATAATTGTAATAACGAGATGCTTGCGGCAAGGCACAAAATGTCGTTTCATTATCTCTCAAGATGCTTTCACGAGGAAAATGGCTGATTCTGTAAGTACTACTACCACTACTCCAAGAAAACTTGTAGTATTCTTTGTAATACTTAAACTTTGCACAAGGATGTCTCCTCTCTCTCTCTCTCTCTCCAGCTTTCTTCTCCATCCCTTGTCATCTAATACGATCAAAATGGTAGTCGTCATCATCATCATCCTTGTCGTTATATTATCCTGAACCTGCATAAAGAATAACTTTTGAATCGATATATCCCAGCTTTTCGAAGACGAAAAAAAATGCCTTTTCTCTTCAAACTACTTTAGTATTCATCCTCCTTCCATTTCATCATCCACTTGAGTATGTATTTTGTGAAGAGAAAGCTGCTCGTCTTCTTTCTCGTCGTCGTCAGCAAAAGCATCTTGTCGAAAAGGTTGCTTTTTCTACTCTCTCTCTCTCTCCGTGACTCTCCAAACTTTCAGAAATTGGCCTTTTCTATTATGAATAAATATTAGAATATAATATGGGCCATGTAATACTTTTCATCCAAGAATATCTCCATCATCATCCTCGTCGTATGACACTATTCATGATGATGCTCTTTCTGTCGTCCCTGTCTCCACAACATAGACTTGCTTTTCTTTGGAACGTACAAAAGGACATGAGAGGCTTTTGTCATGAAAATGATGCATCATTTCTAATGCATGGAACTTGTAGTGGTTTTCATATATGAGTAGTTATTGTAATGCATGAGAACGACGGGATGTTACCAACATCATATCTCCATATATATAAAAGAGAAATAGAGAGATGAATTTTGAAAATAATAATTTTTGGTTTCCACCATGTGTACATAAAGTTGAGTTAACATATACTCATGTAAAAACGCTCCAGTGAAATTGAGAATGCCGCAGCGCATGCAACATGAGGAATATGTGATGTTGCCTACCACTATTTATATTTTTATATCGAACCAAAAACTTTCACATGAGTAGATAGAATCAGCAAAATAATAATACGCTCTGGAAGCATGTATATGGCAGAATGAATAGTGTGTCACGCCAACAGCCAGCAAAAGAGAAACAGTTGAGTGAGAAAGAGAAGTAATCTTTACATCAATACTCACTGTGTACCATAGTCATTCATTCATCTCCTTCATGAATCAGTGATGGCCATATTCCAAAACTCCAAAAGCTTGTCAATGTCCCTTTAGAATGCTGTTATAGTACAGATATCGCTGACGTTATTTATTTGCAGTGTATTACCTACTGCTGCTGCTGTTATAGACATTGAGCTCCTCACGAAATGATGTAGTTGGAATTTTTATACAGTTTGGTGGTGAAAGAAGTAATTTTTTTTCCTTCAATACACCACACACACAATCTTACGTGCCTATTTTATCAGCAACTACCACATATATATTCCCAGAATCGATATGGCAAGTAGCTGTAGTAATGTGATTTTTATATGTAGTTCAGTTTGTCTACTAAATACATATTGGGAATATTGTGAAAGCTATTATTATGATGGAGCAAGTATGTCGGTCGGACGAGAAGGAGAGGACTTTTTTATTGGTGTGGTTTTGTGTACGTTACAGGAATCAGGAAAGGTATTAGATCATCATTTTTGGTAATAATCATGGTTTTTGGACGGTACATATTGCAGCACTATAAAATAATGGTTGATGAGCTGAGCGGACAGAGAACCAGAAAAAGCTCATAGATTTTTACCTTGACTTTCCCTTCCTTTCTCTCTCTCTCTCTCTCGTAACAGCAGAGAGATCTAGACAAACACGAACGTTTTTCTTTTTTGAAACGAGGCGAAGAACGAGAAAATCATATATCGGAAACGGAGAGCGAACTTTTAATAAAACTCATAAAGTGCCAACCACGTTAGCCATAAATTGTAATCCAAAAAGGTCATAGCCATAACTCACTCACTCAAGCTCAGTGAAGCGTTAAGTAGAATGTAAGTTGAGGAGTATAAAGTGACTACACAAGACTTTATATAGTTGCCAACAGTCATACATATTTGTTATGTGAAGATGTAAGAAAGGAGAGAGGAGAAGGAGAAAAAAATATATATAGAAAAGTAGTTTGTCGAATGGAAATAGAGAAAGGCAGCGTTAGTATCTTGCTGGGAGAGAGGCATGAAAGCAATAGTAATGGTGGCATAGTCGTTATAGAACAAATAGTAAGAAAAGAAGTAGTAGTCGTCTTAATATGCTGATAAATCGAAAATCGAACAGGAAGAAAGGCAATCCCTAGACCCATTCTGAATGGGAGTCTCCAACCATTTTCCATTTGCTATACGAGCTACTTTTCCCTCGTTTTCTTTTCACACACACACACAACATCTCTCAGTCAGCAAGGGAGACAGAGAGAAAGAAGAAGAAAAAGGAGAATAAGAAGTTGGTCTGACTGATCCAAAAAGCCAATGTAATGGCTCAAGAAAAAGAGCTTTAGTGAAAATGGTTGAATAAGAAAGTTAAAGGGAAAAAGGAGAAAAGAAATCTAACTGTTTATATGTGCAACTTGACGTACTTTTCCTCTTTCTCTATAGCCTTCTATATTGCCCATAATAATACTAGTGACTACTATTCCATGAGGCTACTACTACTACCGTGTAGATATTCATTCCACGACGACTACTTTTATCCATCGCCATTTCCATTCTAACAAATACATACATCAGTGTAGTAAGAAGAAAATGGTAGTACTTGTGCAGTTTCTTCAGCTTCAAGAAGCAGCGTGGAAATGACGCGATTCGCCATCATCCATGTGCACGTAAGATATCTCTCATGTTACAACATTCTCTCTCTCTTTTTTTCCCTTCACCAAGTTACAGAGACAGCCACTAAGACTATGACGAGTGTGGTGGTAAGGAATAGGAGAAGGGCTGGTGCAAGGTGGGTATAATAATATATAAACCATTCAAAGTTACTCTAACTTGGCCCATTCCCACTTAGAAGGAAAACTAAATTTCATTTTCCCTTTTTTTCCCAACAACTGCTCCGGCGGCACAGCTTTTTGCTGGTATATAGGACGTAGTTTAAGGCTGTTTATATACGCTTTTATGTATGTACACAATACACGCGGAAAACGACTTTTTTTGTGAGAGATTGGAAAGTAGTAGTTGAAGTAGTAAGAGGAAAATGTTCAAGGCAGTAATCGTTACAAGTGTAGTCTGCAAGTGGCATTTTGAAAAGAAAAGTAGAGAAGCAGAGAAAACGCTATTTTCTTCCAATGACTTCCTATACCACTGCTACTACTACATACACATAGCTTACGGCTGTGTGTTCCAAAAAAGGTAGAGATTATACTTTGAGACGAGAGAAAATTTATCCGGACAAGAATTGCAAACTCATGCCTAATACATTATTTTCTATGAATGGGCAGTAGAAGGAGTGTGTATCAGTATGTGCAAGAGTATATATTTATATTATGGTCGTAGAGGCTGTAGTCGTAATGGGAAAAGCAACTATTTTCCATTGCATTGCCAAAAATACTAGATATACAGCACATTTCACATTATCCTTTTTTGGTTCGTTTTTCAGAATGAAACTATAGTCACTGTGTGTACGATGCAGATAGTTACCACCGCGTACTATAGTTTCTACGAACGAGGTACGCAATGATGATGATGGTATATGTATACAAGTACAAGTTGGAAGAGTGCAGTAAGCAGGAGAAATGGGCCTCTTCATCACATTCAATGATCATGACCATTATGATCTTCAATTGACTTTGGCCAAACTGGCTGGAAACATTGGGAAATTGGGAAAAACTAGCGCACCATTTCCTCTCTTCTCTCTTTTTTTACTGGAGTGTAACATATCTAAATACGAAACTGCTCTCTCTCTCTCGCTGTTCTTTAACTTCTCTCATTATGTCCGTTACATCAATTTCCTATAAGAAATAGCGTCTAAAAACTATGCCTATCTCTAAGCGTGCATGCGTTCATATCAGAAATGAGCGAAAGGAAATCAAGGGAGGCTGGGAATGGAGAAGAGAGAAAAAAAAGTGAGAGTAGAAGAAAAGTAATGGAAGTAGTAATAGTAATGGGAGCTGTAATAAAGGAGCTTTGCCAAAAAGGAATTGCTGGAATAACTGTGCTTATATAGCAAGGTAGAAGCATAAAAAGAAATATTCTATTAGAGCTCCTATAAATATGTATGAAATGTTGTATATTTTCTCTGGACGATGATGATTTTCTCTGGATCTGCCATGATTAAACTTTGAATATTAGGCAATTTCTCTGTTCTTTTCAAGCGCCATTACCATTCCTTCATGATGATTATTATGAGTGTGAGCTGGGGACTTATTATGATGAGAATAAACGAGGGCACAACATACCCATACACACATCAGGATACAGCCTCATATATTGCGCTCTTTTCTTACAATTCCACTACTTGGTTCATTCTCTCTCGCTAATAGACACAAAAAAGAGCCCTAACATGTATTCGAAATCGAGGTCATTGACGTCCTTACAAAAGCCATTTGCATCCTGGAGTGCCGGCCATAAGGAAAAGTTAACCGACTATACAACATGCGCTATATATACACCGCTCCGACCATGTAAAGATAATGACGGCCATAATTAACGTTGTTGAATTAAGAAACACATTGTTAATTACTAGACACATGGCTAGCTTCTATATAGCATATCATAATGATCCTTTCATAAAAAGCTCGTATTCCAAACTCATTCGTTTTTCATTTAAATTTTGAACGGGAGCACATGGAAGTCCACAGTTTCCACTTTCCATAACCAAGGCGGGGTTACAAAATTGTTAGGGTTGCTTCCAAGTTGTCTCGTCATATGGATGACTACTGTATGTGAATAATTTGGTCCATATGTTGACATTCATATTGCCATTACTGCAAAAGTGTGGGTGCACTCCCATTCATCCATAATACTCCATCCGACTCTCTCTCGGAGAGAGCCCATATTGTAACAGCCCGCATTTGTCATCATGTTGTAAGTATTGGATTGAAATCCATGTTCACTCTTCATCTCTGAATGTCATGTATATAAGCGTTTGTTTTAAATTGGAAAGAAAAGGTGGAGTGTAAAAAGCAATGGAGGCACAAAATAGACATATATATATATGCATACTATTAGAAATCCGACTGACTGATATGTGAGTAATATTGCTCGTAGAAATAATTTTAGAACAGTCACAATATCTACTAAAATGACGACAGCACGATATTTTGACGACAATTTTTTTGGATGAAAAACTATACTGTAGCGAGTTTTGTCTGTTGGGGTTGACTTGTAGTGGAAGAAGTAAAAGATTCCGATGGGCATATTATATGGGAAACATGTTATATAAGATATTGTAATGTTTTTTCAGGGAATTTCATGTTTTATATAAATGTATACATGTCTACACAGCGAGAGCGAAGGATTTTTGGCGTGTATACATTCTCCGCGGTGGTGGTAGAAAGAATGGTTCTTTGCTATTGCTTGGAAATATCATTAGTGATGGTAACATATGGCTCTATTATTACAGGGGATGCTAGGAATATGGATAATGCTACTAGACGGTCTATTGAGATGGAGCAATTTTATTCCCCTTATTTATTGGAAAAACAACATCGAGCAGGTGCGAAGCGTGAGTTTTATATCTATCTCTCTCCACTGCCTCCTCTCTCCTATCTGTCTTCTACTACTACTACTGCTACTACTACTACACAAAAATATCTAAAAAAAACTGTAACTCTTGTAACATATCTTCTAACTATTTTTTCCTATTCTTCTTCTGCTGCTCCAAAAATATATATCTGCTTCCCTAACTTTCAACCTTCAAAAATAACAATATTACTAAAAAGTAAAAATAAAAGAAAAACTAATAATAGAAATGTGGGGATCATCATTGGTCCCGTCCACTTCATATTTCTGACAGCCTTCAATTTTTTCAGAGTACCTGTGAATCATTTCAAGTAGCCAGGAAAAAAACAGATTACGATTTTAATTAGGTACACTGGAGAAAGGTTAAGCTAAGGAATACATTTTTTTGTCATATTTAACACACTTCAGAGCTAATCATAATGTTCAAAGGTCAAAGTACATATTGCATGGGTTCAAAGAATAATTCCACGCTTTTCCAATTTCCAAGCCCAAAAAATATTTTACTGTCTTAAAGTATTTCCAGATTATTTTCATTTCCTCGAACAAGTCTGTGTGAAAATGTGCAAGTATGGCTTATCTAGTCGAAGATAATGTCAAGATTTAGACATCATAATTCCCCGTTGTGAAGGGGGCTTTACTAGTTCATACTATCATTATCTGTAATATTATGTACTAGTGAATAAAGTATAACAGCTATGTTTCCAAACTCGAAAATATATCTCGTATGCACCTTTTTCCCTATAGAAAAAAGGAAAGAAAATGTGAACATAACTGAACGACATGAATTAGCCTTACATGCTAATTTATTGCCAGTATGGGAAATGAAGGCATATAAAACGTATATAAGAAATGGAAGAGAGTGCTCTCTCACAAGACCGTATACAAATAGGTAAGGAAGGTATATATAGCTAGTATTAAATAGGTAATATTATTCTCGTGCTTTATGTTTATTGTCTCGCCGCGGCAGGGCAGTTTTTCGTGCCGACAGTCAAGGGGATAAGCCCAATAGTTATGTGGATTCGTATAACCTAACGTAACGTAGCTTTTCTCCAAAACGTCATATTTTTGGTGAAACTGCCGAAAGTGACAGGACTCTGCCTGCTCGTTCTGGAATATTTGTTCTTCTTCTCGTTATGTTTTTTTGTACGTATATACGAACACGACGAGAATGTGAGGATATGGGCTTGTTTTCTGTTGCATAATACGCTGTCATGGAATGGAAATTGGAGAGGGCGCAGCAGCTTACAAGAAGCTATGCTTCGAACAATAGACATTTTAGGTGAGGACTTGCATGTAATAAGCTGCTATTATTACTCTCTCTTTTTTTGTATTTGCGTGTGTGCCCTTTAAAACTATGTGTGTAATGCGTATATGCACATAAAAATAATATCACATTCAGAAAGTAAATGCCGTGAGAGAGGGTACAAAAAAGCGTATATATTTCAGCGTAGACAACATGCTGCTATATTATAGCTATTAACCTTCCAGTATATTATTATTACTACTACTTTGGTGGATATATTATTATGAGCAGCAGCCCAGGAGGATGGATGGAAATAAGAGAAAACCATAATAATGATGATGAGATTAGAATTTCGTGTGTACACCACACAAATAAGAGTTATGTCTTAATTTTAGCCAGCGATATGAAGTTTTAAACAAAAAATAAATAAAATGTTGAACGTGTACCTAACAATGAATAGTCATAAGAAATGCATTGTAAATTGTAATATGGTTGGAAAAAGAACACCGAATAAGCCATCATATTATAGAGATTGATGTGATGGTTTCAACTCGGCGCTTTAATCACAATGAAATGAGCTCTCAGTTTGCACAAACACGAAATGTGTTATTGTTTTCATAGCATGGAATATTCATACAAAAAAACGACAGAGAATTCTGAAGTTGGTATATATACACACTTATGTGGCAGTGCGGCTGTTACAGAAGATGGAAAATCGATTTGAACTTTATATCAATAAAAATGTCGAACCAGCGTTTGTTGTTGTTGTAAGCCCTCGCATTGTGCTACTTTATAATTTTGGATTTGTAGCTTTATCGGCACCAGAGTGTGTTTGCAGTTGTATTTCTATTACTTATACCGTCCTCCTCTAGAAATATAAAGCTGTTTCTTAATAATAGTCATATAGTATGTATTATTATACACATTATTTTGATCATATTGATGAGAGTCCCTGCTGTTTATCTTAATGTACTAACTTTCCGACCAACAGCAGTCTTTAGTCAGCCAAAAAAAAAGATAACAACATTAACAAACGTGAGCAACGTGCGTATTTATTTACTCTTGCCACTTATTCTACTCTCCAACGATATGACTTTTCATAGCCGTGTTTGTTGTGTTCTAACCGCATCTGCTTTAGATAACAACTTGACAAGATGCTTGAAAAAAATATAAATGCAGTTTCATTATTACCAAAAGATAGTCTCTTAAACAGGAATTACCTATTATCCACATTTTTTTTCGTTGACTGATTCAACGTTCCGTTATGAACAATTACTTTTTGTACAGACGCAGATAAAACGATATATTAGCGAGATAAACAATGGATGTGGTAAAACACTTTATAAGAATGGTTCGTTTTGACGTTCCCAATTATCACACCTACAATTTGATGTCTCAATTTTCGACAAAAGGAAACATCCTGTCAATTCAACCTTTTTTTTACATTTTCGATTGTACCCAAAGATTTTTCCCTAAAACACAATTAAGCTGTCTTAAGTTTGAGTTGATTGATAAAAGTGGAGAAAAAACGGCACAGGAAGAGGACACATGGCTGCTGGTTTATTAAATTCAGAACAATGTGATTTTAAAGAGTGTTCTTCTTTGTTGTTTTGCTGCCGAATATGTGTGTAGTCACGATTGCCACAAAATGTCCACAAGATTAAATCAAAGGAAATGATAATTATTATCATTTATATTAACTCATTGACTTTGTTGGCGCCCGGCCCGAGTGTAGTATGGTACCTTTGTTGAATCCTTCAATTTTAATATTTTACAGTTTAGTTTTTAAACAGCAGAAACCTCATTGTTTAGGAGCTGTTTGTGTCAATTGTACCGTACGATTTATACTCACATAATGGTTCAATATATGAGCTCCTACGTATTACCAGTTTTCATCTTATGCGGATTTTTATATTGCCTCTCTGACATAAATTTTATCCTCATGGTTGTCATTTGGCACAAAGCCGAACAAGAAGAAAGAAAGAGAGAGAGATATGGAGAAAGAAAATGGTGATGGTTGAAGAAAGTATTTTTTTTACTCTGGAATTCAGAAATCCTCTCTCCCTACATACATTTTATTATATCCACGAATGACTCCCAATGTTGCTCCTTTATATATTTGTTGAGGAAGGGCACATGCACATGATATATTTACTGCCTCTTTTGGTATACTAAAAAAATACTCGCAATGCGCATGCATGAGTGGGAAAGGAGACACATGATAAGATATACTAGAGAAATTACCATATTATATGCCGTATAACTGTGGATTGTGGATAGGATCTCAAGTTTTTTTTTCTTTCTTTAAATTTTATACTGCCTTCGCATGCCTTGTTGCATGGAATTCACGAGCATTTATATATAATATGGCAGCTAGCAAAACGTTTAAAGGTCTTGGTTGATAGCAAAAAAATGTGCGATTCGGGTGACGAGCTCATATTACATTGCATAATATGAGATCCGAGAGAAGACAACAACGTGCAATTCAGGTTCATCTTTAGAAATCGTTGTGTGTACCAAACAGCACTGTGAAAAAAATGTGGTTATGATTTTACTTTTCATTTTTACGGCACATGTATGTGTATATTTACACGGTTTTCATTTCTTTTTTATTTTTGTGTTTGTTTTGACGAGGTTTCCTGTATCATCTTTTCCCTTTTTTTACACGACAGTAAAGAGATAATATGCCTGCCCTCTTCTATCATATTACTTATGCTGATGTACAAACATACGTGTTTTATGTAATATGCTTAATAGGAAGCCTGCAGAAAAGGTGAAATAAAGGGATTGCATAAAAATATTGTTTTCAGTGTCGGTTTAATGGGTAAGGGCGAAAAGCGTAGAAGAGGTGCTAGAAAACAAAAAAATAATTCATTCGCCAAATCAATGCCATAGTTTGAATTTGTACAGCACTTGGGTACATGTTTATTTGAAAGTCGCGTTGTCGGTGGCTACAAAAACCAACAAAATTTATTTTCTTCAAACTGTCGCATTCTACATATTTTAAATATTCGCAGTCGTAGGTACAATCGTCAGCGTTTGTTATTGCAAGAGAAGAGAGAGAGGAAAGACTGGAAAATGAAAACAATGAAAAAGATAAGAGACGAAAAATGAGCTCATTTCTATGCGTTTTTGATGTGAGATTTTCATTTTGAAATAATTTGGGCAGACAGATAGAGAGAGAAAGAGAAAGGAAGGAGAAAAGTGTGTGGTACATACATATATTATCCAGTTTGTTATTAAGGCAGCCACAGGATGAACTATATACACTAGTCTTAATACCATTTTGGTAATATACGGTGCATTTAATAATATTATAAAATGTACATCGCATCCTTATAATATGTAGATATACCTATATGGAAAAAGTACCGATGTCGATAAAGTGGATATAAGTATGTTTATAAAAGTCCTATTAGAGATAGAGTGAGCGCGCAATTCCACATAGCAAGTGAACTGATCCTCCCATTAAATTATACTATTGTCGTGTGCTTTTCATTTCACTCTGCATTCATTCCCGCACTCATTTTCCTTCTCATCAGAGTGCCTATTGTCGCTCTTTATATTGTCTCACGGAAACTCGCTATATTTCTGAACAGTTCCTACATTCTCGTCGTGGAAAAGGACGAGATGAATAAAAAACGTTACACGGAATAAAATGGTACTATATATCCAGACATTACAGTTACACCACACCACCCACCCAGTCCTTGTGCTCTGCTTTTGTGAATGCTAAAAAACTGTGAAATTCTGTTGTTGTTTCTCGGAAGTACGGTATTCTTTCGTATATGCAGTAGTAGTAGTAGTTAGTTCAGTGGGAGCTTGCTAAGGAGCGACATCAATGCGAGATAAAAAAAGACATGGAATGGGCCTGTGCGTGAGCATGTCTCAAGCCACCCATGTCCCATCTTCAACCATCCCATCCCATCATCTCTTACAACGCACGCCAATGTAAATTCTAATGGCTATGGATATTACAGTTTGTGCTCTCTAAGAGAGGCATTATCTTATTATTACAGTGCGTCGTTTTCCTCTCGGGCAGCTAGACATGATCCTTTTCTCTCTGTAAATAAATATTGATCATTACATTTTCAAAAAAGGACACTATCAACTTTTGAAAAAGTTTTTCTTAATAAAACATCTCGCATTAATATCCTTTACGGAATGCGATTCCGTGCGCGCATCATCCTTGGCTTGGAAAATTTTGAATGATACACTTTATGTGCAATATGGCGATATATACGTCTATTGTAGAGGAAATGCATGGGAAAGCTATAAAAATTTAGAGTGGTGATGGTATGCATAATACAACACGTACATTGGTAACGTGATGTACGTGAACATAATATACTCACTCGCAATCAGGAAAAGCATTACTTTTACTGCAACTACAACTGACTCTCTCTCTCTCCTCACCACTTGGTTTACATTTGCAATGTGAGTATATCGAGCATAGAGGAAGATGTCTGTTGTTACAGCAGCAGAAGAGAACTCACAGTTTTTTATGTACGATGTTGGGAAGATAGAAACGAGCTGGTTTGAGGTAATATACACCTATACACACATACAACATATTATACGGTGTGTGCGCGGGGTGGTATGTATATAAGAATGAGGTAATACGGTAACAGCGATTTGGGAAATGGTTAAGTGGATCGGGAATCGGGAGTTCGTGCTTGTCTCTCAATCTCAAATGACACCAAGTGGAAATGCCAGAGCGCACTTGTATGGATACATGCTTATAGAAATAACGGTGGTAGTGGCCACGCATTCACCCATTCTAATGCATTGTTATGATAGATATATCCCCTCTACACGGCGCAGTTGAATGGTAATATCCACTAGTAGTGGTGAGTAGTGTGTTGTGCTGCCATTGTCATTTTAGAAATTGAAGAAATGACTTGGAGAAAGTACACACACTCAGAGAGAGAGAGTCAAAATGGCGAAAAAAGAAAAGAAAGGGAAATAATGGAATGCAGAAAATGTTCCGTAGGAATGTTTCATTTCGGCAAAGAACACATAACGGTACATACAAAAATATATTTGCTTTTTTGCTAAGACGTGGTGAATAACTGAAGTTGGCACAGAAAATGGCTGTATGCTCTCGCGATTCATGTGCTCTCCATCCAGATGAAAATGACTTGGAGTGGAACGACAATGTCGTAGTTAGAAATGGTTACTCTAGAAGAGAAAGACGTCGAGGGTTAAGAAAAGATCCTCTTATTTCAAAAATGGGAAACACACAAGTGGAAAGGATCGACAAGAATGGATGGATTTTTATTAAGGAAAAGGGAGTAGAGCATTTTGGGCTTATGATAAACGCCTTATTTCAATGCATGTAATGTAGCCCATTTCCTCATTCTTATATTTACAATAAAGTCTGATCCTTTATTGCACAATGGAGAGTATGTAGTTGTTAGTTGGAGCTGTTGCCGTTTCTACATTTATTTATATTTTTTTACATTCTTTCCGATCTGTTTTGTTTCCGAAATGAACAAGTTGGCTTTGTTGCAAATGCTGAGAAAGTGTGCTCATGTACTGCTTCATTATAACCATTGTACATAACGATAACCATAACGGCTCGTATCAACCATTTCTACAGTACACTGGAATATAAAGTATCTTTACCTAAATTGTGGATGCATTTTTTAACTGTAATTTTTCTTATCGCAGGAATAATTCATGAGTTGTTAGTATAGCACAAAAAAAGCACAGCTTCCAGCTAGTTAGTTATCTTAAATGTATCATGTCGTCAAAATGAAGTTTGTAATAACCATTTTTAAGATAACGACAAAAATGAAAGAAATGTCGAGGAGCTTCTTTATTTAAATTCGACAAGTGTTTCTTCCATCTTCATAACTAATCGTTCTTTTTCCAGGTCACAGTACACCATATATACGACTGCAATTTTCTTACTGCGCGCCCATGTAACCTGTTTTTATGTGTTATTGGCAGTACTTCATATGGCGATAGTCATTTCAACAGCTCCAGGGAAAGGTTTTCACTGGAATGGCAGATTTTCTTGGTACGCCGGGTTAGGGTGTGCATATTATCTTGCGACAATATTCTAGAGAGCAGCGAGAGGATGATGTCGCTTTATTAAGTGGCGGAGCCACTTTATAAGATCGAGATGTCCGTCCGTCCGTCTGTCTGTCTGTCCGTCTGTCTGTCTGTCTGTGCGCGCTCTAACTCAAAAACGGTTTAACTTTTTTGAAATCTGTTTTCGGCAATCGATAAGTGGTCACCTCAGAAGGGTCCAGCGTGATTTTGAAATACGTAGGTCAACTGTAACCGTTAGAAACCGTTACGAGGTCAATTTTTTAAAGGCTAACATATGGCAAGTAGCATATCATTCGACTCGTCTATGACCATAACACATAGATATGAGGTCATGTCGGGGTTGACGGTTACTGCTTAACGGTTACAGCGATTTAAAATAATTTTACATTTTATGCTCTCCTGCTTAAGTGGTTTGGAATTTTGGACTTCTGTTTTCGGCAAACCACTTGTCATCACATGGGCTTTGCCTGACATGCTTATCAGCTCAAAAGGTCAACGGCAACGGTTAGAATCCGTTACGAGGTCAACTTGTTTAAATGACAACATATGGCAAGTGACATATCATTCGACTCGTCTAACAATATAATACACAGATCTACGGTCATTTTGAAGGTGACGGTTACGGTTTAACGGTTACGACGATTTCAAATGGTCCTGTTTAAATGGTCTTGAATTTTGGACTTCAGTTTTCGATAAACGGCTTGTCACCACAAGCGTTTTATGTGAGAAGCTTGGCAGCCATAACGGCCAACGGTAACCGTTAGAAACCGTTACGATTTCGAAATTTTTAAAAGTCACTTAGGGCAAGTGGCATATCATTCGACTCCCTTGAGTGTTCGTTATGCAAATCCGAATACATTTTAATCGTAACGGTTACCGTTTAACGGCAATACCTGATTATTGGTTTTTATGTTCTAACTTGATAATGGAATGAAGTATATGCATTCTGTTTTTAACAAACGGTGGTCTATTTTGAAAGATGCATGTTAAGGGTGTCCCTGCTCCGCCACTTTGCTACATGTTAGCTTGCTGAGTTTATTATTATTATTTCTTTTAGCGTGTAGGTAGGACCTCTTGTCATTTACCTTGGTATGAATGTGCACATGAGTTCTTCTTACCATCGTATCATATCCTCACAACGATATATATGGAAGAAAGGAGCAAGACACTTATACATTAGGAGCATCTGCTTATTTTGGATTAGTGTTCAAAATGTACATTATGCTGCTGGAAATATGTGGTGTGTGAGGGTTTTCTCACATTCGTTATTATTCGTGTGTGTGTGGTGGTAGAAGAGTTTTGAAGAGCGGGAGTAGTGAGCTTTAAATGCCAGGATTCGAGTATATATGGTAATACGACAGCGATACCCACGCACAGAGCAAGTCGGTAAAAGAAAGAAAAATCGTTACCGGGAGTTTCTCCCAAGTGGCTCGTATCACTTGATCGAGTGCAAAGAATTTAAAACTGCCAATTCCAGATTTCTTTTATCGACCGTATATGTGCAGTAATTTTTTCGAGTGTCGCTTGTCGTTGTGTGCACACTCACTATATCGTAGTTTTATATTCCGCTCCCCGCTTCGGTCGTCGTGATGACTTGTATAGTTCGCTTAAAGTACGCATTTTGAGTAGTTTTATTATCCTGCTTCATTTTTTGAATACTACAACAAAACCGAACCAAGATATTTTGGATCGGGATCTGTTGCAATGAGCAGCAGCTTTAATCACGAAATGTTTGTGTAGGAACACACAAAAGGGGAAAATTCACTCTCTGGAAAAGCCTGAAGGGAACAAGAATTTTCATAAAACGTGATAAATGTGTATGAATATTTTCGCATTCGTTCCTGAGACTCTTCTTTTTTTTCTTGTCACGCCATATATTACAGTTAAAAATACCACAAGGTCGGGGGATTGGCCTGGCTGACAATGTGGAGATAAGACCCTATGCCCTATAGTGTAATTTTTCATTGTATTATTATTAGTCATATCTTTTTTTTTCTTGTGTCGTTTCTCCTTTTTTCTTCTTAAAAAGGCTGTTTATAACCATGCGTCGTATGGGTATTGAGGTATATATAACATGGAACATGAATGAGGTATTTCGATAGCACAATAGTTTCCCTACAGCTTGAACACAAGAAAAATGGTTTATTTAATGTCCTTTACGGATTCTCATGCAGAGCCATTACTGTTTTGAGACTACGCGAAGATGCATTCGTACTGCTTACGAAGAAGACTGAAACGCATAGTGATCATCATCATCATCGCTATCACCGGGTGGGTACGTTACGTAGACTCCTCTGCGTACACATGTATGCATTATGCTCTTTTCAGAAGATTCTTTTCAGTGTAGTAATTTATGTGAATGTGACACTTTAGATGTGGTACTTGGTACTTCGATCCCAGGGGTCCTGGAGATCTACGACTTTGTATACATCTCACAAGACCAACAAACAGAAATATACTCTGTTACTCATAGCTCAGATGTTTCACCGGTGCTTAGAATACAATGCAACAATCATGGGAGTGATGATGATGATGATCATGCAAGGAGGTGACTTTTTTCTTCTGATGCACCACTGCAGTCGGGAGAATCCTCCCTCGGAGAATTACATTATTCACAAGCAGATATGATGGAGATGGGAATGAGTGTATTCGTTTGTAATCGATAATGGCGATCTGGATAGGCTAAAACATTGACCGTGTAACAGTACACACATATGCTTATTAAGTTGATAAGGATTTCTCTTACTGACAAATACTTTTATTATATTTTTAAGTGTTTAATTTGATCATCAATGCCAGCAGGGTAAAATTGAAATGTGATTTGATTACCCCGTTTACTTCGTAAAAAGATGAATCTTCTCATATTTAAAGTGCTTTAAAATATATTTGCCGTTTTATTACATTATGCTTCCATTTTTTATCATTTCATTATTGCCCTTGAGATAACAGCATTTTGTTCTAGTTTTGAGACAAGCTCCCTTAATTAAATTATCTAATTTTATCTCAAGGAAGTACCAGTTTAAACTGATGTGGAAGCTTACATAAGTAATATTTTTACAATTCCAGGAGAGCGGTTCCTGCTCCTGTTTGTGTTGTAGACGTACATTTATTTTATGCTGTGCTGGCTATCTGTGAAGGGTTTTTCATTATTGTATTGTTATTCAAAAAGGAAGAGAGATGCAAATGAATACGTCGAGTTGACGTGGTTTTGATGAGATGCTTGTTGTATGTATCGTATAAACTGGATATGAAAGCAGAGTGGATGTTGTGTTGTGTGCGTGTGCATGTGTGTATGTAATTTACTATAAGGTTTTAAAATTGCCTTTCCTCTCTTCTCCTTTCTCCCCTCATTTTCCACCACTTATACCCATTTATCTGTGTGCAAGCATACGTCGGTGTATGGTAATAAAATAGCAAAATAAACTTCAATTTATTGCTCATAACAGCATTCTCATCTAGAAGGAAAACAGTACTTTAGAGACCAAAATCTAAGCTCACAACTCACTCATTTCATTCATTTTATTTTGTACATTGAAAAGTTTTTAACTTTTTTTTACCGACACAGTAGTAGTAGTGCAAGTGCAACTTATACTACTACACTATTCCACCATCACTTCTCTCACAAATAAGTGGGTCGTGTAAAAAGTTTTTTTTATATTCGTAGTAGTAATGAAATTACTTACTTTTGGGCTACATTTATGCATCCAAATAGGATATATTTTTTATACGGTACGTGTTACATATTGTGATGTAGATTTGTATAGATAACAAGAATGATAGCATATATATATATGTTGTTCATGTATTAATAAGTGAGATGGTGGGATTTATTTTTTCAGATAGTGAAAGTTCATTTCCATTCCGCAATGGGACTTTCATTAATAACCCGTTCGAGTCATTTGATTTCGTAAACCCAGAGCTCATTTAAGTACAGTTACAACTAATTTACTATACTAAACTGGAAATCAAGTACATTTTAACTTTTAGGGACCTCTATTTTTCATACTATTGTCATTGCACATCATTTTTTCTGCGTTTGGAACTACGTTCTTTGTAAAAATGAACTTGCTCAACATGACATGCATTCAAATATATTATAAACTATTTCCTTTATTTCTCTACTAAATTTGAAATACTAGTGACTATTGAGAATAAACTGTTTATTACGGTTGGCCGTAAATGAACAAGGTATATGCATATAGTACATGCTACATATATGCATTTCCAATTTAGTCCTGCTGAGTATGATGAAAGCACAATGCAGTATGCAGCAGCATAAAATGGTACTAATGAACAATTAGTCAGCATCATAAAATGTGTATAAAAAGTCAAATTTATGAATCATATAACATGTAAAGAACACCTTATTTCCTTTCCCTCCGACCATTTCGAAACAAAGCAGAGCGAAGCCAGTATAATATGTTTACTTTGTATACACAACAACGCCATTGGCGGCGGTAGCTAGTGAAATTATATTACTATTTGCTTTTGACTGGCAGACCTCGACCAGAAAACCCTTTTGTTTTGCTACGAACATCGAACAAGTCAAAAAATTCTTTTGATATTTTCGTGATGTATTGCAACATATCTAGTTGGTTTAGTACTAGAAAGTTCATGAAATCAAACCCAATCTTTTATCATTTACGATTAGACATTTCTCGCAGTCGTTTAGTATGCGTTTACAGCACATTGAGTTCATTAATACTATTTGCACAACAACAATATATCCATTCCAGCAGAATTTCGGCAACTACAATTACGAAAATAGCTCCTGTGAAATTAAAGCATCATTCGAGAACAATACGTACAGTATTTTATCCATGCGTGTGTGGATTGGATAAGACGTAAAAGATATTGAGGCAAACTTATTTTGTGGGGTAATGTAACAAGCAATTTATGCTCACGTACAGACCATAAATCATTTTACGGGACGGCTCCTCCTCTCAATGCTCTTTTCCTTTGAGATATATGTACCTATACACGAATAAACTCAAATGTAACAAAGTTTCTGTTGAAGAAAAAATGCAACAAATCCTTACCTCTGTTTAAATACACTGACGTATGGAAAGAGTTGAGTAAGCAACTGGAGATGAGAACGTAGAACCCACTACTCATCGTGCTGCTCGGTCACTGTAGCGTGCAGTTTCCGGGAATATTTGTTTCGTCTTCTGCTTTTATCCTCCCATTACAAATCTGCATCTCTCTCCTGTAAACTGCATACAAACATTTTTCATTACCATCCAAAAGCAATAATAATAGCTGTAGTGAAGGGGGTGATATTTTAATATTTTATATGCAACACACATATTACGTTCCTTCACCACAACAAGCTATATATGAATCTAATGCTTCTAACTGCGTTTAACTACAAATAATTTTACTGTGTATATTATTGGTGTACATCCCATATCGCCATACAACAGATCCTATTTTGATGTGAGCACATCATTATACATGCATATCTACATGCGTCCAGAGATACGTCAGTAAAATTCACGCGACTCACGCGCGTGCATATACATTCGTGCTATCGGTGTTGGCATTTTAACATTTCCAACAAGATTGTTATGCCTTTAATTTGGTACTATAAGTTTCATGGTTATAAATACATAGCTATTCCGATGAAATGTGTTATGGGAGCTTGCGTGCCAGCAGACCAGATACAGCGATTGAAAGGAAAAATAAAATATGATGATGACGAATGGACTATTATACAGCAAGGTGCATCACGCAAGAAGGAGAAAACCTGACGTACAATTTACAATTCACGTAGCAATATGTAATGACGAAGCAATACATATCTAGGAATCTTGCACAGAAAAAAGTGCAAGTGCACAACTGTGCGCATACAGTCTATACTTTCCCCTTCCCTTTAACTTGAAACGATTTTCCCCCTGCACTTGAATGGATTGACGAGGAGATGACATTTGAACCACTGAATTTCCATTAGAATGACATCCTTCTCTGATGGAATTAGGGTATCTCGGTGATTTTCTTTTGAAAATAAGCAAATTTTATGGACCATGACTGGCTGGATGAACGTGAAAACGGATAAGGATTATTTTCCTTGTCAGCAAACGAGTACTATGCACGCAGCAGCCTGAGTAGTTGTATTGACTTAAGTAGAGCTTCGAAAAGGCTGCACACGTTTTTTTTGTATATTCTACACTGTATACCATTTCATTGCATCATCATCGTTATTATAATCATCAAAATGTTTGCCGAGTACATCGTTTCACACAGATGTGGCAAGTTTTTGATCATGATGGAAACTGCTCGCTCTCGGTAAAGAAAATGAAAAAAGGATAATAATAATATATACTCCAAGTTAAAATGGGAAGTGCATTTTAGTTACGCATGTCTCTTGAGTATCCGCCTTTGCTGCATGGCTTTGCATCGGTTTCTCGGTATCTTTTGCGCTGCTACGAGTAAAGTGGAAAAAAATAAATAGAGGTGGTGGATAAGAGGATAACGAATCATTCTTGCGTCTTTCTGACTCGTCTACTGTGTGGCTCCTAGACCTCTAATCTCTAAAAGAGGACAGGTTTTCATCCTACAATATATTTTTCTTCTTCTTCCTTTTTGTACAACTTTTAAATTTTCATTTCGTACGAGTCCGATTGTGATTTTAATCCTGACATATTTCAGGTATTCAATTCAAAAGTATTAAATTCATAAAAATGCAATCTAAACTGTCAGTATTAATCTTGTACGTAGTTTTAATCTGTTTTTTTATATAAATGAAGTCAAAAGAGAAGATGTAAAACGTGGGAAATAGAATGCGTTTCCAAAAAAACGTTATGTGAGCACCAAGTAATAATAGTCTTGGTCAAGAAAGCCAAAGAAAGGACAGAATTTTACCGAGACTTAAAAAGAAACAAGCTAAATTACAAGTTTAACGGTCCCGTTGACACGCAATGATGCATTACTTTCATGGTCTCTACTACTGTATCGGCTTTTTTGTCAAATACCAAGAAAGATTCATGCCTTCTTGGACTCGTAGGTCCTGCCTCTTCTGTTATACCTGTGTATTTACAAAGGGAGTAAAAACTAGATCCAGATTTGTAATAGCATATATATTTATATGAAATATGATGCATATGCGTTTGTAGAAAAGGATTTCAAAAAAATGTAATGCTTTAACAAAATGCACCTTTGCTATACTGTGCATGCGCCGGAGTCAAACAAATGGATAAGTTTTCATTTTCAATTTCAAAAGGAAAAGGGCCGAACAGAAGAAAACATTGTAAAAAGCAATAAGCTTCTGTCGTATAATGTATCTATCTATTCACTGGTTGTGCTGGTGAGAAGGTAAATACTTATCGTAAAATGAAATGATTCAAAAATGGTGCTGTGCAATGCACAATTTCTCATTTTACTCATTATTCTCTACAGAAAAAATGGGTTTAGCTGGTAAAGTACAGATGCAGTCGTAAATATAATGTAGCTATAATTACATACATAGGTAGTTAATTGTTCTTTAGCTTCTAGTACAGATGTGCATTGTAATATACTGGCTCATGTTTCTCTTTCCACATTATGGATAATATGACTCCATTATCTTAAGTTAGGTATATAATAACTATGTTCAAACACTGGTTGAACATTTTTTATGTCTCTATATAATATTCACACGTAGCAGTGCATTATAAGATGCTACAAGAATCCAGGATTAGAAACAAAGAAACGAAAAGTGTGTGGAAGGATTTGGCTCGTTGAATCAAAATGTGAGAGGCTGGAGGGTTGTGTGTGCGTCACTTTGGTTACAAAAAATAATATACATTGTATGTAAAATGAAAACTACTCCTCACACAGTCGTAATCATTGTTGTCATGGACCACAGTAAGGAAAGGAATCACGAATATGTAAAGGTGGGAGAAGACAAGAAAGGAGAGGCGAGTGAGAATATCTGTCAATCTCTTCGTGCCTGGTCATGAAACTTGATAAGAAAACAATAGAGTTGTTGCAGTTGAAGCAACCACACAACGGACAAAAAAGACGATCATGAATGAAGAAGGAGAATAAGAAGAGGGGTGTTTGTCATGAGCACCACTAAAGCAGCCGTCGTCATCATCATGAGAAAAAAAAGTGTCGAAGAAAAGCATATAAAAATGTGTTTGATATCCCATATGTATGTCCATGCGCAAGTGTACACAAGTATTGCATTAGCATTTCAAGCAAAACAACAACAGTAGTAGATATATAGTCGCATTCTGCATTGCATTAATGATGGCTTCACTATCAAAAAACAACATGTTTGATTGTCATTGTCGTCGTCGTTGTCGATAAAGAGTGGAACAAGAGGAAAGGAAGAAAAAAAAAACTGAAAATAAGTAATTTCTTGTCTGATGTAAAGACGAGTTCGTCATTTGCGCTCAATCGCTCAATTTTGTATAGGTAATATAAAAATTCTTTTAAATGTATATCAAGTAAAGTTATTATAAATTGAGTTTTAGTACATATTTTTATAGAAGTATGCAATGAGCTGAAATGGTCAAGGACGAAAAATATTTAAAGGACAGTAATAGTTTGGAAGAGTAAAAGAGATCGAAGTTTATGCGTGAATACCAAAAAAAGTTTTTTTTCATGGCATTAATTTCTTGATGGATGGCTATAATAACTTTATACCTGAATGAAACCGCCTTTAATGTCCAGAGAGATAAAAATGGGCTTTTGTGACTGTTTCGTGAAGGAGACTATAACATTGTCCACGAGATATATTATTATAAAAGATTAAGAAGAAGATCTGAAGAATGCACAAAGTGACTATATAGCATTATATATGTCACTTCGTACTGAATAGCATCTCACATTGTGTCAGTCTCTCAGTTCATTTCATTCAGAGATATGCAGTCCAGTGAGTCCGTTTTTACGAGAACCACCAAAGAAAAAAAAGCATCTTATTACCTCATAGGCTTAGCTTGATGGCTGTTGTAATAGCAATGAAAGGTAATAATAACGATAATGGGTAATTGGGAGATATATATTATGGCTAGTTGAATACTTTTCTCCGAGAGATTCTTTGGTGCCCATTAAATGGCTCTTCACTACCCATTTAATGTTTTTATCGTAGTCTTGATGGTCAGCTTATCATTGCATCGTTATAACTGAGAGTCCAGGCTGAATGGTCATAATAATAACAATATAATTCACCATTCTCGCTTATTAATGGACACTCTTCCTAGCTGGACATTTTATAGTGTCCTCCTCTTAAATTGCATCGTTTATTACAGTGGAATGGATGCTTTGAATACATATACCTTTGCCGAGATGAGAATAGTGTATGATTATAGAGAACTTTCTTGGCTCAGTATTAAAAAAAAGTTACATTGTCGTTGTGTCGTACGTGCTTGTCTCCTCATTGTCAACGTATCATCAAGGAAGGATTCATATTCAGGTGGATGGGATCTGGAATGGGGTGATGGTGACGGAATGACACAATTTGTGTGCTGCATTTTTTTCCAACATTGCTAACATCATTGTTAAATGTCGAATACATTGTTATTATGGTTGTTTGCATTTCCATTTCTCCTCCCTTTTGATATACATATGTACATATAGGAATAATATAACTAGGATTAGTGTCTAGCGTGAAAAGTTTTTTTTTCTAGACAGTTCATTTCTAAATAAGAATCTCCCCACTTGATAGTATGTATTCACATTCATTGTAAAAAAAGAACACATTTTTAATACTTACTTTTAAAAAATATGAAAAGGATGGAATCTTGTTTTTTTTCTTCACAAAATAACTCGACCATATGATGAATATTACGATTTGCTGGAAACAGCGTATAAAAGTATGTATTTATAATATGCACGTCTCCCATCATGTTTATTATGCTCTAAAGTGGTCATTTTGGATGATAATGGAGTTGGAATTGGATGTAATAACCATCCGCCATATCCACGTATAACAAGCATAGCGAGTTTGTTCTTACAAAAAGCACAGTCGCTCGGCTCATAAAACTATTTTCAAAAAGGATGGCGATACTCTACTGCAGACTATCCTGATGATAATGGTGATCATAGTCGTCGTCGTCGTCATCATATCTTGTCAGTCAGTCAAGTAAGTTTAAAATTTATGACTAGATTTATAACAGCTCGTTACCAAGCTGTTCAAAATGACCAAAGATCATGTTGGCCGTCAACATCATCATCATCGTCGTGGATCTAAATACGATATGAGAAACTTTTGCACTGGGAAACCTCTATAATATTTCATTGTATTGCATCGTATAGTAATGCGGTCGAGGTTTACTTGAAATTCTTGATTTACATTCTAATGAACTTATATGTTGTACCTTCATAAAAAAGTCAAATTAATCATGGCGTTGTTACATGAATCATCATTTCATTTTGGGCTTGCCTGTTCCAAATGTCTAAATTGGGACGCATACCCACACTAGTAAATACATATACTTGCCTTGTTCAAACTAAAATTGTGTTTTCCTCTGGAATGGCCAATTGAATTAGTTACTTCATCACTACATATTATACATTAACATTTGCCAAAAGATCTCGAAGGATCATATCATATTTTGCTTCAAAAGTAGAAATTCAAGTTTGAACATTTAATTATGAATAATTAGTGTAAAAAACGAAGAATTTTTGTTATGGTCTCACTCAGGTACGTTTTCCTGGTTATAAAACATTTGAACAAACACGGATAATGGTAATCTATACGAAATGTGTATCCTCGTAATTAACGCATAATCTAATGAAAAATGTTGGAGGTCTTTAGCATTTTGTCGGACATTAGCAATAAGAGTCAGCTTCAGAGGAACATAATGGGAAAGTTATGTCGGATTCTGGGTGGCATTTTATCAAAAAATGTTCTGCAAGTCAATAGCAGTCAGAAACTGATTATGATATCAACATATCTGCCTTCATTGCAATTACACTGGCAATTCAAACTGGGAAATACAGTTTTAATATTGCGCTATGTCTTGTTATTAATGGGTTTCGTGTTTTTTTATTCCTTCTGTGTAATTTCACTCATATAAAGTAGCCGTCTCATAGCTCTCTGTCTGATAAATGAGACATTCCATCGTGATTAATATCTCAGTTTTTTTTTGCGGAATGATTACCCACCTTTGTGGTTACTTTTTCGTTTGAATCGTGCAATTAACGTCTTGTGAATTGTGATCATCATCATCGAATCGAGTCTCATTTCCAAGTCGAAATACTACATCCAATTCAGAATGGAGGATAGTACCTTGTTATTTACGTTTTCGACCATTTTGTAGAGCTTGATACATCTTGTGTCAACTTGTATACGCATGATGAAAACTTTCTCCATTTCATTTCCAACTTTCGTCATCCTCATGTGTGTATGTGGTGAATTTATCACCTGAAATGGTGTAAATTAATGTGATTCTTTCCCATTGTCTCTTTAACTATCACGTTAAGTACCATACGGACTCTAGTTGTTTGTAAGATCGTATCTTATGTCATCCCGTTAACTTTGTAAGTATACACACCCTTCATGTTCCTCTTTCCAACAAACCAATCTAACTTGAGAGAGAAAAGGTATTAACACATAAAAAGTAGCAGTGAAGAAGCATAATAATATTATCCCCCTCCATAACTAACCAGTAACCTTTTACATTATAAATGCACACACATCCCCCAAGAAACTTGATAAAAAGAATGAACATTTTATTAGATTAAAAAAGTTGGCTTATTGGGAGCATTTTACTACAACAGAGCATTACAGGGCTCGTAATAATCATCAAGGTAAAAGTTTTCATATGACGGCTTAAATTGCTCTTCTTTGTGTTTTTGTGGTAGTTTATTTATTTTAGTTTAGGTTTTTTAGGTAACTTGACATGAACCGCTACACACTACACAACATATAAAATTCTCCCCCGAAAAAAAAACTCTATTTTTAAAGCTGTCCACCAACTTGTTTATCAATACTTGTTATCGTAATATATTTATTTGGTTGACATGTTTTGAAAAAGAAACCAGGAACAGCAGTGAAGCATATAAGTAGTGTAAAAAAACCAAAAAATAATATTACCTTAACGTGCTGCTCTAAATACATTTTAACTTGTCCTATTATAACATGAAATTGCTGGTATTATTGTATCTAAAGACCTATAAAGAGAATTATCTTGTGTAAAAAATTACCGCATTAAAGCATATAAAAAGTATTACAAAGTTAGATGAACCATGTTTTTTATGCACCACTGCTGCTGCGACACATAAAATCAGGCTACCTGTGTGCTTTCTTTAACTCGTCCAAAAGAAACAAGCAACCTCTTTCTTTCTTTTTTCTTTTAAGCTATTAAACTAACTCCCTTAAGCCGTTTTTATGCTTGCACTAATGACAGCCGATTAATGAAAACCCCATTAAGACTAAATTAATGGTTCTACTTATTACTCAAGACGTCTCCCTGAAATTCGTCCTCTGCTTCTTCCCTGTAGCCTATATGATGTAGAAAATGAGTTGGCTCGATGCTATTTTACTGCTGTCCTTTAAGACAGCTTAACTGCCTTTTGGAATGATAACAATAAAATAAAGTCACTGTGCAATGCAATATGAACAGTGATGATGTTTTGAAGGAGGAGGAGGAATAAATAAGCAATGCAATTGGCTATTATGATATCTTGATGAGTACTTGTTTATTTGTAGGGCGAGCCATAAATTTTAATGACAATGCTTCTTTTAATGTATTTTATTACAGATTTGGATTGCTGGACAACAGGCCCTAATGGCTGTCCCCGTCGACGAGGTCGACAAACCTACACACGTTTCCAGACATTAGAGCTGGAGAAGGAATTTCACTTTAATCATTACCTCACTCGACGACGCCGCATTGAAATAGCTCATGCGCTCTGTCTCACTGAGCGTCAAATCAAAATCTGGTTCCAGAACAGACGCATGAAACTGAAGAAGGAACTGAGGGCAGTGAAGGAGATTAACGAGCAGGCACGACGGGAGCGGGAAGAGCATGATAACAAGGGGCGCCCCTCAAAATCGGACCGTGACCGAGACGATAAAAGTTCAAAGGACTCTGGCAAGAGCAGTGGGGGGAGCAGTAGTAGTAATGGCGGAAGCAGTAGCAGCGGCTCGGGATCCTCTCACAAGGATCATCACAGTCTTGGGCATCCCGGTCTTGGAGTGGGCTCCCTCTCGGCCAATGAGAATGGCAAGTTGCCGATGGGACTTGGAGGACTGACAGGGATGGGATTGCCCCTTGGACTTGGGAACGGGGACGCTCTCAGTGGCATGGCAGGTCTTGGTGGTCTCGGGGTGGGAGCTGGCATGGCAGGGCTGGCGGGTCTTGGAAGGCTGAATCATCATGGGTCATCTCCATCAGGATCCGCAGACTCTCTCATGAAAGATGATAGGATCTCTCCGATAGATTCACCTCCACCAAAGTAAAAATTGTAAATCGATTGCTGTCGTTTTTATTTTCTTCCTCCTTTTAAATAGCAATACTACTGTATCTACATTATTATGATAAAAATAACAACAACAACAAAAAAGAGCCACACGGGAAGCAATAATAATCATCACCATCTGTCGTCAGTCACAAAATATCTGAGAAGCAAGCAAAAAGAAGAGAAGCAGGAAGGTTGAAGTTGTGAGAAAAGAAACGAGAGTTGTTTTTAAGAAAAAAGATAATCTATATAATTATTATTCTACCAAAAATCCAAAGACAGAGGAGGGTCGATTATTTTGAAAGAAAGAGTGAAATAAAGCGAATTTTTTTTTCTCTACATAAAAAAGAAATAATGAAAATACACACACACATACATACAAAGCTATACAAAACAAAAGCAATCCATTTACCAAATGTTTGAACCGTATTATACGTATAAAAGGCCTTGCCCAGATCAAATACACAGTCTCACTTTTTGTATTGATGGGCTTGGTGTGGTATATATATTATTATTATAGTATATATATAATGTTAATCAGCATCGTTAATAATTGAGTAAAAGTAATTAGGTACATAATTATTTAGAATAGCTAGATATCCAATTTTTTGGACTAGAGAAAAGTAGTGTATGTAGCTTTAGCAGTAAAGTATCTAAAAACGGTCTCAAATGTACAGGATTTTATTATTGCAATATAGAATTAAGGAATTTACCTATAATTTTTACAAGATAAGTATCATGCAGACAGACGTGTGAGGTTTTTGTCATCATTTTTTTGACTAATTTAAATTATTATTTTTTGTGCAGTAAAAAAGGTTGTTGTGGATGTTGTCAGGAAACTTTTCGAAACTTTCATTTGTGCCATTACTTGTTAAGTTTCTTTCAGCCAAGATACTCGCTGTTAAATTAATAATTGTTATTATTACATTAATTAAATATGTACCATATTTATAATTAAGTTAAAGCTATTAATTTATAGAATATACCTCAAATCTCAATTATTACTCTTTGTTTACAACTATACGCCAATATAAGTACTAACAATCACAACAACGACGACAAGGACGAACTATCAATAATTTATTATCCTTGTTGCGAATTTTATAGAAAAAAAAATGCCAAAATCAAAGGTTATTTTTTGGTCCCTTTTTAGTGTGCTAATGAAAAAACTAAAACTTTGGCAGAGATGATGAGTGTCGTAAACAAGGTTGATCTAATATTTTTTATGATCCTGATTTTAACTGAAGTATAATTAGTAATTAAACATACCAAATGACATTACATGGACGGATTGTGTAATTTAATAACAATAACTTAACTATCAGTTTTTTGACTTTGTGTACGTGTATACATGAAATATATATTTTTAAGGATGCGTATTAAATAAACCTGCATGACTTGTGTTGTGTTATTCTCTGCATTTTATTATTACTACTAAATTGTGTGCGTAATAAATTTTAGGTATGCTAATAATGTACATAAACAAGTAATGTTGTAAGTTATATCAAGTGATTTTTCAGTATGTCTTCAATAAGTACTATTTGTAACATGAAAACAATATACGTAATTTTCTAGCTCATTTTTTTTGTTCCATTGTGACAATGTTAGAGGCAATATGTCATCTGCCAAAAAAAATCATGAATTAGGGAGAGTGTTTTAAACTTTCTCTTTTTTTGAAATATTTATAAAACCTTAAACTGCAACCAATATACGTAAACATGATATTGTGCAACGTTTAAAAACTTTATGTAAGTAATTACCTAGTTAAGTCACATATTATTAGATAGATAAATTTCAGATTTAAAATTTATGAAACTACCAAAAAGATATTGCAAAAAATCATTGAAATCATTTTGATGACTTGGTTGATGGTGTAAGGCTTCATCCTCGTAGCATCAAAAAAATTCAGTGATAACTTTAATATACGCAAAAATAAATATATTATGTACAAGAAGAAACGCAACCAATATACGTATGTCATTGATGACCTCAAATATTACAGGTTTATAACTTTAGGATAAATTATTGTTAGAGTTTAGAATAAGGAATGTAAAAAAATTGGTGATGAGTAAAAAAAGCATGGATATTGTATGCTAAAGTAAGTAATAATTTTTGTATCACAAAAAAAACCATAAAAGGCAATTAGAGAATATAGATTTAAGGTATAGGTTAGTTTTTTTCTCGCATAAGTCACAAAATTATTGAATAGTTTTGAGCGAAACATATGACTTTTCTTTCCCTGGGGAAAAAATAATTCTTCTTACAAATTCTTTTGCATTACTAAAATTACCATAATTTGTTGATTTTTTACGGTTTTATCGAGAAGAAAAATTACTCATTCAATTCAATGAACTTTAATAGGTGCAATTTGGTATATTGCGGTGACCGATCAGTTCATTCAAATTTGCCATCAATCGTAATAAAAAAATTCATTGATATTTATATCCATCCATTCATTCATCCATGATGGAAGCAAAATGAATGAAAAAAATTGGTTGAACGTAGCAATAATATTTAAACCTTTTTTGTGCTGCTTTTCTCAAAGCCACAAATAATCCAATCAAAAGACTTTATTGTTCACTTATTATCTATTTGATTGTTTTGAAAGTATTTTTTATGGATGAGATTTTTCTATTCTTCATCTCAAAACTTTATACTGGTGCATTAGTTGTCGTCAATCAAATAGTTTCACTTAGCCCCAATCCCCCCCAAAAAAGAATGTGACTGCATGATATACGATTTTGAACGAATTGCAATTGTAGGTTCTAAAAATTTTGGCTAAAAATGATTAGATGTTTAGAGAGAGAACATAACTCACGTATCACGATTATTGTGAATAATGTGGTAGATCAAAACAGAACCTTTTAGTCTTGAGACGCTAACAATTTTTTATAATAGAGAGGCATATATTTACACTTGCTGAACATTTTTTGAAAGAAATGAAATGTAAAGGAAGTATCAGATGATACATAAATCTGTATAGTTTGTCAGTGTGTGAGTTAGAAAACTAAAAATATATAAATCCGGTCTCATTAAATATTTACCACAGCACACTATAATAAATAAATATAGCAACAATGGTAAATAAACACACCAGAAAAACGATTTTAATGCATGCACAAGTAAATAGTCTAACTTATCGAGTAAATTTTTAGAAAGATGGTATAATTTTGTGTGGAAATATGTGGTTTTTTAAATTGTTAGATTTAGAGCTAAAGAAGAGTCGAGGTTTTTCTATTTCACCCTATTTGCTAAAGTACTCATTCTGTCTTTAAAAAAACAGTATATTTCTTTTTTCTAAATTGTTGTTGAAAAGTTCAATGTATTCGTTTGATACGCTAGTTGGGTATTTGTCTTCATCAAAATCATGGTAATCACCTATAATTTATATGTATATATACGCCACACAGGTGCAAGAGAGGAGAATTTTACGTTATACTAATTTCCAACATTTTTTTTCACAAATTCTTTACTACTAATTTCCTCCTGTAACTATAATTGCCATTTTCCTGTTTCGGATTGGAAAACCCAGTCATTTTTAGCTTATAAGTATTGTTGGGTTCAGACAGGGAATTATTAAATCGCGGTTTTTTTTGCGGATGCTGATGAAATGATTTATTGTTGCATAACTTATTTGTGTGGGCACAAGGGCGCCTTAAATAGTTTCTTAAAATGCTTTTTTGGGTGGTGTTCCGGACTTGTTCAGATTTAGTTGATTTCTGTAATAACTTGGTTGAGCTCCTATTTATATTTCCCTTAATTGTCAATTTTGTTGAAATCTGTTCTAAAACGTGCTGGCGTATATATATATATGTTCATATAACAAGGCATACATTTATTTTAGGTAGGCGCATAATTTACTCTGTACATATGAATATTTAAAAGGAAGAGATATATTTCCTTATTGATTAGGTGCATATACAAAGCCAACCTCTCATGATCGAATTACTATGATTATTGTGTATGTATTGTATTGTTAATAGTTGAATATATATTCAATATTGTATGGCAAATGTTTAAAAAAAATGTTTATTTTTTTCTCTTTTTAGTCCAGTTTGTATTATTCATGTCTTAACTCGACTAACCCGGTATTTATTTGGCTTTCCAAAAGTATTTTTTTGCATTGGTTTGCAATAATGTGCAGAAAATAGAAATATATAGAGACCGTCTTTCCCGAAATATTTAACCTATTTTCAGAATTTTTACCAACTCCAAGTTTTAATTAAAAGTATACTCACATAATGTGCATCAGAGAAACATTATGTCTTTTGATAGTAAAAAATAATACTTTTTACAAAAAAGAGAGGCATTTTTTTATCAATCAATCACCTAAAAACCAGATAAAATGAAAAAGTTTATACGAAATTAAAATTTATACAATAATCTGAAAAATTCGTAGATTTTTTTTTCGTTCTGGTTATGAATTTAACATTGTAAATTAACAAATAATAGTAAAATAATTACATTGACAGATATGAGAGACTGTTTTTTGGAGGAAAGTGATCATCAAAACAATTTTTTTTGTGAAAAGTCGGTAATAGATGCAAACCAGAAAAAAACAAAATACATCCATGAGAATATACGTATTAGTGTAGATGAATGAAACGGCTATAAGGCTATATATCTGTATAGTAGAATAATATGAACTATTTATACCACTACTTTGTCAAAAGGTTATTTAAATATGCAGCACACATTATTAGTACTGATTGTTTGTCAACAACTTATTATTAGACATGTAAAATGAAGGACTACACACACGTACGCAAGACTTTTAATTACCTAAAAACACGACATGGCTTCTTTTTATGCAGGTATATTTGCAAACTCTTATAAAATTCAGTTATTATTATTGTTATCATTTTTTAGGACTATAGTTTTATTTGTTGCTGAATGTATAGGTCCGAGGTTTTATTAATTTTTATTTCAAGTAATTACGAATTTAGCAATTTCTCAAAATAGATTCTTTTTTTTGTAAATAATTTTTAGCCGTTTAATCGTGCGCGTGCTGTATATATACAAGTTAATGAAGTAAATATATATACACATTATACGAAGAGTAGACAGAACACGTGTATATGTGATTGTAAATGTTGACATTATTACTACTACTGTTATTAAAAATAATAATGTTAGAGCGTAGGTTTCTATATTATTAGATAATTGTAAAACATTTAGAATTATTTTAAATATTATTATATGTTATTTAGTCTATTATGGTACGGTTTATTATTGATGTCATTGTAAAAAAGTGAGCATTGAATTTTAAGATATATAAATACATAGCTGCGTACTACTTTAATGTTCGTATTACTACTTGTGTAAAGGAAACTTGAAAAAAAGTTGATAATGAAACTTGTAATAATAAATATAAAAAACGTGTTGAAACATAAAAATTACTATTCCATCTCGGTTATTATTATTTAGACCTTTAATCGTCCAAGTTTCATTCATGCAATAGCACTAATACATAGGTTTACATTTACGATGCAATCTACACACTTTCGCATGGAAGGAGTTGGTGATGATGTCGTGCTTACAGCAAGTTATATAATATGCGTAATGTGGAGAAAGGTGGCGCAAAGGATGAGATTTAAGGAAAGCTTTTGGTTTTATGCCAGAGAATGCAAGGGAAGGGATGTTGCCGAGAGAGAGAGGCGCATGAGACATTACGTCGTCTCTGGAGCCATTATTGACCCAAAGCCGAGCCAATGAGAAGTCAGTCATGGCTGTCAAAACCACACACATACAGGCCATTTAATCGAGTTTTACCGAAGAGAGCGGCACTCAGACCACTGCATTAACAGCTATTCTATGGCAATGGATAGAGGAATAAAAAACACGTTATGAGGAGAAACGGTGTATATACCTTCATATAAAAGCAGTAGAAGGTACGTGGCGTTGCTAGGTTGCAGTGTTCGTGAATTCTGTGTTGTTAGAGCAGCAGAGATGGGACAACGCCGTTATTTTTTTGCGTTATCGTTTGCGTTACCGTTATCGTTATCAACGATAACGCAAACGATAACGCAAAGTGGGTGTTCAAAATAACGAATAACGATAACGACAACGCAAGGTCCAGCGGTAAATAACGAATAACGATAACGACAACGCAGATTGTAGCGAAAATAACGAATAACGATAACGCATAACGCGATCAAATTGACAATGAATAAATGAGGTGTATTTTGCAGTATATACTGCTTTAATTTTATAATTATTTAATATATTTTGCGTTATTGACATCCGAAGAACAGGATTATGAATAAATTCGTGTCATAATATTGCGTTATTTGCCGATAATTGCTGCGTAATCGTCAAATTCTTGAATACAAAATAACGCATAACGATAACGCTAACGCAATCTGAAATATTGAGTAACGAATAACGATAACGATAACGCAGTATAAAATTTGGGATAACGAAAAGCGATAACGATAACGCAATGTGAAATTTTGGATAACGAATAACGATAACGCATAACGCAATTCTCAGCGGGAAATAACGAATAACGATAACGCGTATCGCATTCGAGTGCGTTACCCAACTCTGTAGAGCAGTTACATTGTTGTGTGCGTGCATGTAAGCATTCTTGGCTGTTCAACCCCTCTACCCTACCAATCTTCTCAGTTTTTAAAGGGTGACACAGACTACGTATCCTTATAAATGGTGGTTAATGGAGAAAACGGAACGAACTGTACTTTTACATTGTTGTTATTCGATACTATGTATCAGAAGCATACGGATGCGGTAAGCCAATTTTACATGTTGCTTGATATCGTAGAGAAAATGGTTCTGAGGAATACCGGGTGACTAGTTGTATGTGTATTTCCCTGGGATATATATGTATACAATCCTTTGCCTTTGCGGAGCAGCAGAACAAATCAAGTATATTGGACTTACATAATATGATGGTTTGTGTGGCTGTTAGCATGCTACTTGTCATACACTTCATCCGATTTTTATCTTTGCAGGGTACCTTGAATGAAATGAAGCACTTTCTTCACTTATGGCCGACTCGAGGAGGATTTCAACACGAAGGGATCACCTTAGTATCATTATTTACCATTAAAATATTATGATCACTATAATGGCCACATTTGCCAATGCGTATGGTATGTATATTAAATATAACGATGACGACAATTAGTAATTAACTATTCAACTAGTAATTAGCAAATCGCAATCCTACATTTTGTTTACCCATAACAGTATATGTCACATAGATGTCAGAAATTCAATACATTACCTCAGTAAAACATAAGGTTTTATATACTATAGCGCGCTATATAATTGCATATTACAAGTAATCCCATGTAAGCCTATGTACTTACGTCATCAGAGCAGTTCAGTTGCTGCATTTTATAAAAATCTTGTAACTTCATTCACAAGCAAAATATACTGATTCAAACAAGGAAAGAAAGAGAGCCACCCTACAACGTTTGATGCAACTGCTTGTTGAATGTGTAAGCAGGGTGGATGATGCAGTAGTTTGGCTACATGCCGGAACTGATGACAGATGGAACTTTTACAACCGTTCCTTTTATACGGGCGGTGGGGAAACGTTGAAGGACTGCGTACCGATGATACATCTGCTTGTACATTTATTTCATATCCAAAAGTTGTCTCTTCTAGTTAACCATACATACATAGTCATTAAACTATTTGCTTGGCGTTGTCTGGTGAAAGTTATATATCATGTATTTAAAGTCTTTTCTTTCTTCATCTTTTATCTGCTTCGATTCTTATAAATTACTACTTGATTTCATTTGTACTAAAATCAAGACTCAAGACCCTTAGAGCTGAAATATTGCATATTGTTTATGTAAAAGTGCCACCAAGTGCACAGAGTACTCACTTAGAGAGCAGTTGCTTAGCAGCACAGCTCCTAGTTTCTCCTTAACGTTGTAGTATTGGCGTCTGCCGTTGAATGGAACTACTTGTCGAGCCAACATGAAACCGCTATGCATGTATTTTTTACAAATAATGTCACAAAGACTGCATATAAAACAAAAAAATGTTTGACAAAATCACTACTGTTTTTCAGGTACAGGTACTCCTTTTTTGTATTAATTAAAGATTTCTGTTGATAAAAAACAGCGATGCTCTGTCTCCTTCAGCTTATTTTGATGCATATATTAGCATAGTAAAAACCAACCTAATAATTGGACAATTCGTATGAATTCATTATTCATGCATGCTTAGACTTACTCGTTTATTTAAAGGCATGCATGCCTGTATATAAAAATTGAAATTAATGTAAACTCAACTGACCAATGAAATATTAACGTCCGGCCCACACACTCTGTACTCATGTTATCGAGGTCAGTATTATTGTCTATTTGGTTGGTGTATCCACCTCACCTTTTGAAAAATGTTCCTTAATTTTAATTTTTACTTCATTTTCGATGCAAAGTACAAGCGCGCGCATGCTGTGCACATCAACCCTTTTTAAATCCCTCACCAAACACCAAATCTGACATTTGAGCACTCCCACTGATCCCAAGAAAAAGCAGCATGAAACTATATACCTTCTTATTATTGTGGGTAGTATGGGTATCCGTTCACAAGTACCTATTTTTTTCCTTTTGACTTTAAACGCTATTGATGATGATAGCACCACAGAGAGAGAAATTGCCTTGCACAGACTATTATGATAATTTATGCCTTGTTATTCCTCTCAAAATTCAAAATCCAATCCAATATCCAATCACCGATAAATAACAACTCCTTTGTAGGTAAACCCTTGATGAATTCCCACCTTGTACACACAAAATTTATTGTACTACTACAAACATTAATAATAACAAACCAACAACAGAGTACAATGCTTACATTCATCGGAATTTGTTGTCTTTGCTCACGCCGAGATATTTTTTTAAGGGGAAGGGTTTCATTCGTTTCAATTTCATTATTCAAACTTTTTTTGTAGTCTTATGAGTCAAAAATACACCTGCAAATAATCCAAAAGAGTATTTAAGGTGGTTGTGGTGGTGGTGGTAATCCATTTCATTTACAAGTCAAGTCAAGCCTACAATATATTTTTATAATGAGTGTTTTTTGTGTGTAAGCCCACAAGAAATAATTTAATTCTGACCAAGCAAAAGGAGACACCCATTGAGCTTTTTAGCCGTATGAAAGCGCATTATCGAAAAAAAAATCTACAGAAAATATAATAATTATTCATATTTTTATCTTTCAAGTTGAGTATTTTTTCTTCTCCCTCTCTCGCGCTACATGTGTGATAGTGAACCTATATGCACTACCACGTAAAATACGAGAGAGACTTTGTATTTGCATTACACTTTTTTTTGTTCATCATCATACCTTTTTGTAGACGGCACGACTTTTAGCTTTAAAGGAGCTGAAGGCATCGAAACATATTTCAGAATTTAGATAGTCTATAAAATTATAAGTTATGATATTACTTTTCCTCTATCCTAAAGCATCAGCAGAGGAAAAAGCTAGGAAGGAAAAATAAAGAAACAGGTTTGCTTTGCTTTGCAGTAGTATACCAACCAACAACAAACTTGGTTAACTTTTTGTTGTTGTGCAGTGCAGCCCGTTGACTTAAATAATATCAACCAAGAAGAAAACAAACGTTATATGATATTACGATGATGATGACGATGAGACCATGCATATTATGCACACTGACATGCGTCTACGTAACTTTTTGGAAGTCTTCCTCTCTTTTTTTTTCTTCAGTAAATGCCTCTCCTAATTCATTATTTTCATTCCATGTCGTGTTATTTATTACAGAATTTTTCGTAGACAAGCTTAAACCTAGCAAATGAATCTTCTAAAGTGTATATAAGCCTGTAAATATATTATATACACCTAAGCCAAAAACTATAGCTCCTTTCCCTTCCATACGAAAAATTATAACGCATATACCTAGTCGACGAGAGAGAGTATTTTTTTTCTTGGACAAACCAAACCTCGTTTTCCCTATGGGTATATGTGACATTCATAAATTGGAAGATCTTCTAATTTATTTTTATTATCCTTTTGCCTAGCAAGAAACCAACGCACCATCGCGGGAATCGAGAAGGACGGCAATCACAAGCAAGCCTGGCTTTTTTTTCGTTGTTAGAAAAATGTGAAGGTAAGTTTATCCTTTCCTCCTCTAAATAAATAATTTTTTCTCTCTCTCCCTCTCTCTGTGCATGCTTTCAGATTCCTATAATATGATTATGATAAAAAATACTTTTTCGATTTCCTATTTTCACTTGAGAAAAACTTTTCCTATAACATCATATTACGAACCCTTTAAATTAGCCTGCTATTGGAGTCATTACTTTTGCTATGTAGCTTATCAAAGTAACGTTTACTGTATTCATATTTAAAATGTATGTATTCATATTTTAGTACAACTGTCATTAGCAAGTCATTATCTTACCTGAAATTTAAGATCCATTTCAGTTTTCTAGTTTTTTTCCCTTTTGTACATATGTAGTGTAATACCATACATCACGCGTAAAGATCACATTCATTTTTTTTACAAAGGCCGAGCATAATGATTTGTCGGCGGCTGCCTAAATTTTGGAGCTCTCTTACTCGTCATATTGCCAACATCATGAGTGATGATATGACTTACAGCTGAACATACCGAATATGGTCACTTGATTTTTTTCACATACCTATTTCATCATTGCACTGCAACACTCCACTATTTTGATGTTAGAAAACTTGTACGTATTTCATGATTTTCTTGCAACTGATGATGATGAATTCTGTCTAGATGATTAGCGTGAGTATACTGGATATACTGAATATTTACATGTATCATAAGACATATCATACGCCAATACCAAGGAACAAAAAACACTTGTAGCTCATTAGGTTATTTCGTATTTTTTATAGAAAAAAATAACAGCACGAATAAAGCCACGTACGAAAAAATTACCTCAAAACATTTTTTTTTTCTTCATTATGGAACAGCACGCAAATGTACTTTTTTTGCTAATTGCAACGATACTGCTTTTGTTATTGCTTGCGATGTTGATCCATGAGCACATTGACACGACACACGAATACAATCAAGTTAAATGGATGACATGACGGTATAACAGCAAATTAAAGGCTTCAAAATGAAAATTCAATTTCAAGCACACAGCGCGATAATGATCAACTTGACCAAAATTCCTTCTGTCATGTTCACGTCTCGTTGATCATTTCACAACTAAAAAATGTGTAACGTGACAATATCGAAAACCCATTCTGTACATGCAATCATGTCATTTATTTATGTAAGTGCTGCTAAAAAAATGAGGTTAAAAATAGTAAAATAAAAAGGTCTTGAAGAAGAAGGTGTATTGCTCAAGCTGGTTCCAGTGGAAATAAAAGACACTTTCTATTATTATTACTACTTTTTTACCTTTTCTTACCCTTTTATATTGCTTTGATTACCCTTTTTATTGCCTCACGTTATTGCACAATTTTTGTGTCTCCAAAAAAACTGTGACTCTTTTAGAGTTGACCTGGACTCGAGGTTTAAAAAAAGCATGCAATGAGATGACCACCACCAAAGAGTTTTCCTTGTTGTTGAGAAAGCTAGAGACCTACATATTATCTATTGTTGTCAATATAAAGGGGTTCAATAAAAGTGAGAGTTGCGTTTTTTAATGCTTACAAAGTGAATGGTGGTGCTGGGTGAGTTCACACTTTTATTTTTAGGAAGTTTATTGTATGCAGAAGGGACTGTTGCCGGAAGGGTCAGAAAATAAAACCAATACAAAAGTAAACAGACATCCTTCTTTTGACCCATTCATCATTCATTTTCATCAACCGGTGACGTGACAAAAAAAAGGATGCACTTTTGGAAAGTTGCGACAGCTTCTCTCCAAAAAAAACTTGAAGCTATTTTAAGCTCTCAGTATTTGTGCCTGCGTGCACCCTACACTACTGAAAAATAAAAATAAATCTAAGAATATTCTTTATGAAAAAATATGTGCGGTAAAAAAGTAAAATGTGCCCAAAGGCATAACTTGGCTGTAAAGTTATAAAATTTTATTGCTGTTTGAAGAAAAAAAAGCAAAGAATTTTTTTTCCAACGATTTGCTGGATTCTCCAATGAATAGTCATGTTCAGTATTCACTTTAGCAGACTTCATTAATAAAGATGATAATAATTTGTACCGTTAAACTCCTTTGTTTTTTGCTGTTTTTGGCTTTGACCTTCACAATCAATATATATTTTTTTAAAGAAACTGTAAACAAGCAACGGTATCTTTACCTCCTGGAATGCATGCATGCAATCAAAATGTATGGATTTTTTGGATTGGAAGTGTGTGACTTTTTGTGTTTTTTCTTGGTGTGTCATAAAATCGTAATTAGCTTCCAGAACACTTTTGTGTGTTTTTTTCGCCTTTTGGACAATGGGCATTCTCCATTATTTTATAGATACTAAAGGGATGTCGTGCTTGACTGTGTAGATGTGTGCCATCGTGAGAAGACTCTGTGTCGACTAACAAGTGAGAAGGATACTAATAAAATAAAATAAAGTCTCAAGAATGCTCTTCTCCTCCACACACACAATCACATATGAAGATGCTGGATTCGAAAGAGTGAGTAAGCAGTAAAGAGTAATAAAAAGGTATACACTTTTTTTATACAGTCCATACTATTTCCTATATATATCGTTTATAAGGCTATATAGCCATAATCCTGTTAGTTAGAAGGTATGTATGTTGAAAGTGATCATTTCTAACAATCCCTTTTTACGGCACATGTGAGAATTAAAGAAAAAGCATTGCGAGCCATCACAGATCTCACAAAAGAGACAAAGTTAATGACCTTGCTGTTTTAAAGCTGCCCTTTATGACAATTTCAAGGATACTTTTTAACCCCTCCAAATGATGATGATAGAGTATAATAGAGAGTGTATATAAATATATATATAGCTTGTTCACTATATCCTTGTCTTGAGAATGTGTAATATGTTTAGAAGGAGAGCAGGTTGGGAAGCTCTGTTGGCTGGTATATGGATTACGATATTTTCATTCATGGAAACTGTCCTGTAGGGATGCATGTGTATGCATTTGCAAAAGAGGAAGAAAAAAAACGGTAGTTAAAAACCGTTGTCTTTGTGATGAATGGATAACGGGATCAAAACCTGTAAAGATACATATATTTCCGGAACCCTTTTTCTTGCTTTTTTTATTATCTTTTAGCTCTATTTTGAGTACGTTTACTACGCATGCATATATATATGTGTTTATACCATTTATAACATTTCATAATATCATGAATAGCGGACCATTTAAGTATTATTGTGAAAGTGGGAACGGGAGAATTCTGAGGAACAAAGGAGTAATATAGAGGATCCCAAATGTTGCAATAATAAAACTCCTACGTTGCATAAAAAAAGACAGAAGATATTACTTGGCTTATAAATTGTATGTGTGTAATATGAAGAGAGAGAGAGAGTGGAGAGAAGGTTCCTTCCTTGTGGATAAAAAAACGTACAAAGAAAAAAAAATTCGATTGGCTGTCCCAATGCAATCTTAAGGAAAGGCCATCCAGCTAATCGAGTTAAATTCACAGGGGAAGTTTCAAAACCAAAAGAGTAAGTGGAGAGAGAGAGAGAGAGCGAAAAAAATCCATTTTCTTTCCAGGAACAATATTGCTCTCGTGAACCCATATAATGTCTACTTGTAGATTCCCTTTCCATATAGTACATATATGTAAAGTAGACAACTTTTCTTCCCATTTTCATCCTTTGAGGAACTACACAGAAAGGGATAATATAAAGAACTTACGATAAAATGCTCTTTCTCTCTGCCTTGCCCTCAGTCCATTCACTCATCAGAGGATCTCTCTCTCACTCGGGCTTGCACTTTAAGTTGCACGGAAGGGCCAAACTGGCCATTCCAAGAAAATAGGATTTCTGGCAAGGGATCAGTTAGCATTATTTGATAAAATGTGGGTTTTTACACACACGCAAGTATAAAATCGGAGGGAAAACATGACGAGAGAGAAAACCCGGAATGAGAATGTGAGTGGGTGGGTAGCAGCGTACTGACTGTTTCGTTGCTTTAATTCAACTTGGAGAGCGTTCGTATTTTGTTTAATTTTAAATTCTAACGCATTCCATACAGCCATTATTTTATGATATTTTTAATGTTCATAACGCGCTCGAAAATAAGCATTAGTCTTAGTTTATGAAATTCCATCGTCTAGTAAACAGGAAAGCGTTTATTACATTTCTTTGTTCGTTTGTTGGAGAAGGGGTTGGTGGATCGTTACTGTATTTGTTTGATGCGTTAACACGAGCAAGATCATGACGATGATGATAATATATAAGAAAGTACGTGATTCTCCTCGTTATGCGTGAATTCCAGCAGATCCGAAAGCAGAATCGAGGAATCTTGGGGCAATAGGAAAGAGAAAATACAAACTTGGTATAAAATGCAGCGACTTGTGTAGCGGAGGTGGTATCAGCAGAATATTCATGCAAGCTGTAGTAATATCCAACCTGTGCTCGAAATGCATGTAAAATGAGACTCCGGCTTTTGTTGAATTAGAGAGAACTTGGTTGTTTGTTTCACTGATACGATGATGTGACGTGTGTATTCAAATCATGGGGCTTTGCTAAATCAGAGGAAAAAGCTCATGGCAAACTGCGTCTCTTTTTTAAACTGTAACAACAAACTCTGGCTTGAAACTGTACAGTAAAGTGGTGAATGCATATATATTTACCAAAATGCAACATCATATACATACATAATATAATGCTATTTTCAATGCATAATGCTTCACAAAAGCTGTAATACACTTCTCTGAAACTCGTTTGAAATGCCTCTGTGGTTTGATTTCCCGAGAACGGAGGATATGAAGAGAGAAGAAATGAAAGCGGGTGTATAGATATATCGAGCAGCATCATCGTCATGATCAAGTCGTTTTTTGGTCATATCAAAAGAATGTTTAGAGAGCATCCATACGACGACGTTGAAGATGACTGTGTGTGCTCTTCTGTGAGTTCAAGCGAGGCTGAAGGAGCTTTTCTAGTCAAGAGAGAGCTCTTTCTAGTCCCAAAAAGTAATTTGCATTTATCACACAGTGCTCTTCTCCTCCATTTGCTCCCTCCCGAACTCTTTTTTTGTTTCCTCAAGGCTTTCAGACACAAAGCATATCTATACACAAGTACATACATAACCTATACGTGAACTAGAAGTAATCCCCGTCTGCCAAAAAAGATAGAAAATTTCAGTAGTAGGAACAAGGCACGTATAATATGTGTACATGCAGCATCCAGGGGGCCCTATATTATGGTTGCTTGATAGATTTATTTTACAGCAAAAGATCGTTTAAAATCCCGGGTGATTTTCGCTTTTCCTCCTACTCCTCTTCCTTCTTGTCTAGGACTCTGGCTCTGCTCTCTGGTCTCTGTTGGTCCAGGATATAGAAGTTGAGCTGCATATGCATTAGAATTCCAATAATGAGATTTTGGTGCCATGGGTCTTGTGCAGATTCACATTAATATGCTGGACGGAATCGGAAAATGCTGTATAATATGCTGATAGCCAGAGAGAGATCTGAAGAATTAAATTCGGAAAAGAGAAAATCTCATTTCCCTTAAAATTGGTGATATTTATGATTGGAGCATGTGATATGATTTTAAAATGTCTGCATATATGTGGAGCACAAATAAGGTACATCTAATTTCCAGAGTTTGTGTTGTGAAATAACTCACTGTATTTATTCCGTTTTTATTCAATCCTACTCCTCTAACTTCCTTTAGTCAAATTATAATCCTAATTCCTAAAAAAATCTAAACCTGCCGTTTCAATTCAGAACTGCCGCATGTACTTCTCTACTCATGTCACAGTTTGCAGCTGATACCGTAACACCAGTTTTCTTGAAGATTCAGCGCAAATTCATAGTTGGGAAGAATTTATAAGATTTTCACATTTGCAACTCCAGCATGAATTGACTAGAAACTATTTTGAACATTTGGAATTTTGTGAAACGAGGTTGCAGTTATATTTTTTCATAAATGTACCAGAAAATGAAAATCGACACGCCGCTCTGCTCCTGTTGATGCTCTCTGTGTGCAAGCAAGTGTGAGAAAAGTCTGTGTAGAGTATATACGCTTATGTGTGTATCTATTCTGGAGATTTTGTTGGTAAAAGGCACGTAGCTTCCATAAGAATGTAACATTTCCTTTTGATGCGAGTTTTAATTCCCTGCTCACGTTCCTCCTTTAGTTCCATGTATTTATGTGCCTTGGGAATAGGAGTTGGCAGCTATTAGATAGCACACAGCAATGTGTGTGCACCACCACACAACCAGCAAACTGTGAACCAGGAGGAAAGAAAAGCTTCAAAATGCTCCGGATTCGGATTAAACGGGATAAAGGCAGACTAACAAAAAAGCTTTCTCTAGTAATATTTTCCTTTCTCCCTTTTTCCTAACACAACTTTTGCATCTCTATTCCATGTCTCAAGTCTGTTAGATAAAACTGCTGCTGCTGGTGGTGCTGGTGAGAAGTTTTTTTTGTTGTAGAGTAATCGCATTTTATGTCGCAGACATGTACAGTTTTTTTTCAGTTGAGTAAAGTTTTCTGGTCACACAGTGTCCTTATGACTCTTTGCAACGGATGCTCAGAGTGAGATTAGCTATATATATGTCCTTATACACCCACCTCAGCTTATGGTGCCTTCTTTTGCCCACTACTCCTTTGTTGCAAAATGTACAATAGTCCTCAACGAGAATTCAAAGTAAACAAACATGAGCAATATTATCAAAGACACCAACACAATTCATAACTACACAAATGGTGTTCCAACGCGCGCGCACATATTCCAACGCTACATCATCTGTTCCTAATGTTTGTTTTGTCGAAGGAGTTTCAATTACAAAATGACGTCTTACAAGAAGGAGACCAGAATTCTTATATAAGCAATCCTAGATTTACACGTTTCGCTCCTGGAATACTCATGTGAACATTTTGGTGTAGTATCATCATCATGACAGTTGGTTCGAAAAAAGAAAAAAAAATCACATTATAAATAAGAATATATATCCGCATAATGTTTCATTAAAATGAACAAATTTCTAGACTTTATTTTTCCTCATATTTCACCTAGAACATAATCACATATTAATTCTTGCTCGCTCCTCGCGCCGTTGGTATTGGTCAGCAAGCCTATAATTGCATCATGACTCAAAATATCCCACGGCGTTTTCTTTCCTTTAATTTAAACCTGCGAGATTTGAAGATACAACCCCTTTCCTAAAAATAAAGAATGGACAAAGAGAAACTGTTCTTTAGGTAGCTCAAGTTTTTTTTCTGGATTCTCTTCTTCTCAATAACATATTATTACCGCTCTCGCTTTAACGAGAGAGAGAGAGAGAGAGAGTCTTGGTAATAAATGATCACCTTCGTCCACTCAGCAGACGGACACGATGAGGCAGAGGCAGGGTAGCAGTAACAGAGAGGTAGCAACAAAGACTTTTCTTGCTGCTTGTTAAACTCGTTTTTATCTACATCTTCCATGTACGGTGTCCATGATTTTTTGGGCGATGCTTTTTATATAAGAGTTGATAGGTCCACCATATCCTCTGCTGATAGGTATAGGAAGGTGGGTAGGTATATATTTCTTATTGCTCCAACAAAAGGATGAGCTGCCCTCTCCATTTTTCTTCCAGTCGGACGGAATTTTATCCATTATTTATTCTGTCTCTCCTTCCTACTATGACTCCTGACTGGTTTTCTTGTGTGCAGCATCTCTCGTACGAAAAACCTGGAGGAAGAAACAAGAAGAATGTGCGTGTATATGAACATATTATGGTATACCTGATATAATAATATGGTACACGGAAAATAACAAGTAGGTAGCATGAAAAAAAACTGATAAACAAAATAAATCTATGTATATATATGCTGGCTATATAGGTATATATATGGTTTATATATTAGAAAAGAAGGAGAATTCATGTTTTTCTTGAAACCATATTTCCTGTTAAAGTAACTTCAATGATCCAGAACGAGGTTTGAGTTTCTTTCTTGGTACCTTATTCGATTCGCTCTCTTTTTTCGTTTTTTCATACAATTTATTTCTTTTCAAAAAGTAAAGTCTATATAGCATGGCTGCTGCTGGAGTTTCCCGTTAAAAACAAATTGACTATCGAATGGTTAGCTTCTCACAGTTTTAACGGACCAAAAATTACTTTTTTTTTGGTTGGCTCAACTTCTACTCTAGGCTCTGATGGCTCTCAAATAAGAAAATGCAACATGAAAGGAGAGAAAGAGAGATAGGAAAAAAGGAAGGCGAAGCACGAACTCGCAAGAGAATAGTCCGTGGTTAATGCTTTCCTAATGTTTGCTCGTGGCATTTACCCATTTCTCTTCATTTGATGTAATGCCAGTTTTCGGTTCATTTAGTTTACCTTCCTTTCGGTTTTCCAGCTTTTTGCTTTTCTTTCCTTTGCTTACTGCAAAAGTAGGATGGGCTGAGAAGATGGAATTTTGTACAACAGAAAAGTGTAGCCAAGCTAAATACGTAATACGTTCTACGTGAAAAAAGGATGAGGAGAAACGAATAAGCTAATATATCGCTAGCTCCCAAACTTGAACCAACTTGATACGAGAGACTACTCCCTTTCCATTTTGTTCGCTCTTTTTCGAGCAGAAACTAAATTGAAACTCGTATTTTCTCATTTTCTCTGAGTTGTGAGCTTTTTCGAGGGTGGAGGAAACTCATAGACATGTCAAAAAAGAGATGTTCAAAATTGGAAATTCAGAGTTCGTTTTCCGAAGCAGTGGAACGGAAACAAGGTACATATCACTTATATAGTGACATATTATTACGATACATATATCGTTTTTGGATGGAAATGGAACCCACACTGGGGTTCGTTGAGACACGGAGACGGAATTACCCTCCGTTTTTACACTTGGATTGTTCATTTTACAATGCATTGTATTTCGGTAAACATTATGTATATTATTAATGAACATTTCTGAAAACATGATGAGTAAATTATATCAAATTATCAGACGGATACTAGAACGCCCGCGTTTTGAGCTATGCCACCATGCATTTTGAGTTGAGTTGCTGCCTCAGCAAACTAAGGAGAAATTAAGACAGGTGACTGCAATTTTTGCAGCAGAGACTTGCTCTTTGTCTTGTCAACTTTCCAAGTGATATTCATAAGTCATTGGATGAATCTTCTATACACTCCTGCTATTGCTATTATCATGGCAAGGAAAAAATATAAGCTTTTGGTTACTTAAGATCTCACCAAGAAAAAAAAGCCTCCACCACCCTGAAACCAAGATATTATTCATGCGATGTGAGTGAACATGAGATCGCAAGAAAAACCATTATACCACACATTTTAGAGAGAGAGAGAGTCAAGAAGAAAAACGAAAAAAGAAAGCATCTCATATCTCTCTGCAGTGGCGAAGTGGTGAACGTGAAGGAGAATAGTAAAAGCAGAAGAGCACTAAAGCAATTTCACGAAAGGACTATAAATTATGAGTAGATAAAAAGAGGAAGAAAAAAAAAGTGAAAGAAAAAAGTAAAGTGCGAAATGACACTTTCCACATGAGCGCACAAAAGAGAGTCTTATGGTTTCTCCTCCTTTCATCTTCACATGGTCCCTGTGTAAAAAAGTACAAAGTATTATAGGAGCAGTCGACGACGACGTCGGATAGAATGTCGTTTCACGTACAGATGAAAAATGATCATGGGAATTTTTTTCACGCCTTGAATTTTTTCCCTAGAAATAATGGCCAGCTGAGTAAGATTCTCTAAGCGACTTTCCCCAATTTCTGTCACATCTCTACTAAATTTATTTCTAGATCCAACAGAATATATTTTTGTGAAAGCTTATGAACTGCTATATGCCTGTCGCTTTGTGTGAAGTGGTGGAATCCAAGGAAACCAAGTGCTGCTGCTTGCACATGGCTCCATACCAGTTACCAGCGTTACAAACACATACTTAAAAAGCGTGTAACATAGTGAACAATGTGTGGGGGAAGCAGTAGTAGTCTTCTGTATATACATATGAATGAACATTATGATGAGGTAAAATAAAGTGCTGAAATGTTAACGATAAATTTTCACTTTTTCAGCAATGAAAATGCTCACTATATCTGTGATATCATTGTCCATTTGCATGTAATGACGTCAAAGGTAAGTGTATAAAAAAGTTCTGCCAGCATTGCATTACTTGTAGCAAACAAGTATATTTGAGAGAGATGAAGAAACGAGAATGAAAAGCACCATTTTTACCACTTTGCATATACCTATTCATCTCGACTGCAGCATGTATTGCAATGAAGGAAGTGAGATGAGATCCTTCAATTTCCTATTTTACATTTGAATACATTTACCAACCAAACGCAGTGCTTTTGTAAATGCAGTACTGTGCAGACAAAATCAACTGTAAAATAAAATATATTTTTGCTTGGGGGCAAAAGTGATGTTCCTTTTTTTTCTTGATATCTTATGATGTTGCATATTATACGTACTTTCAAAAACTTGAGGGAGTCGCGCACTAGTTAACAGCAATATCCATAAAACTGATAAGATTCATTGGTAATGAAAAGAACCTGAAATACGATCAAGTGATGATCGAATGGGGCAAAAAAATACTATCTCGCTCACACAACGACTTTCGTCGTTTCCAAAAAGCGCTTCATTTTTTTATATATATTAGCCATTTAGTTTGGTGTATGTTAAGCAGCTAGCTACTGTCGATGTTGATATCCCAACCGTTTCTGTGTGAATTTTGTCGTTAAAAAAGTGGAGGTCTGAACCAATCTAATAATATAAGAATTATGCTGGTTGGTAAGTGCCATCAAGAATATATGTACTATAGAAAAAGTTGCCTCAAAATACGAAAGTGAATTACATGTAGACTATATCTAGATAATATGAATGCAAACAGTAAGGACTAGAGATGTAGTACTTTTTATATTCCCAAATATGGAACTTTGCCCAAGGGCTGGTTGCTGCTGCAGACTGCGTCTTGCAGGCATCTCGAGTTGGAGATAGGATTCTTCAAGAGTATTAAAGTTATAAATCCTTCTTATCTTTTTTTTCTTTCGAGAAGACAAACGTGAATTGCGTATGACATTTTGCTATTGAATAGGAGGTGTTTGCATGGACATTCAAGTTGCCATACACTGCTTCCCCTTTAAAATAGGAAATAGAGAGAAATCCCATAGACTTGATTCGTTCTTTGAATAGACATTCTGGTCACTTGATTAGACTAAAAGGTGGCTATTTTTGCACAATCGTTGGTTAGAGTTTTTTGAAACTTAAAAGTATTTTCGTGTTATTAATTGATAGTGTGATTATTAGCAAAAATTGTATTCCCGAATACATAGCTTTTCAATTTATGCTTCACAACAGAGTGTTGTATTTACATAAAGTTTTGCTGCTACCACCAAGCTTTTCTATTCTAATCGTCTGGTTAGAAGATTAGAACACAATTTTTATAAAAAAAAATTATAAACTTAAAATAACGTAAAGATAACTATGCAATACATTATTACTCGACTTACTGTGCCTAGCAGCGTGCTTGATGAGGAGGAAGGAAGAATCAGCACGATTCTCATAATTCACCCTTTCGCTCCCCACTCGCCCCTCGTCATTTCATCTCAGGAATTCTTTTATTTTTTTAAATTTAGCTTCTAGCTATACCTCTTCACGAAACGGTAAAATAGTAAAACAAGTGAACGGTTTCTCTTTCTCTCTTCTTTCTCAAGTTTTTCTCGAAAAAAAATATATTAGAATGCAGCAGGAAAGGATCGTATATTAAGAACCGTCTGGAGGCGATATACCTTTTTTGATAAAAATCGTATGAGAAAAAAAAAAAACTTTGTTCAATTTGAAACTTGCTACTTTTATAATAGCATGAGCATGTTTTCCTACTACTATGCCATTCGAACATTTTTTTAATATGACTAGTGCAAAGCCAGAGAAGTTGGCTAGGAAACTGGTAATGTGAACATCACACATGTATGATAAACGAAGAGCAGCAGAGATTCCTACACATATAAGCTGGTTGTGTGCTTTTTCTCTCCTCTCTTCTTCTTCAACTTCTCTCTTTGCTTCATTCTCACCATCTCATAAATTACAACTGGAAACCCATTCAACCCGCCATGGAGTCTAAGGCCATATATTTTACCCGTTTTCCCGCACTCACTTCTTCTCTTGTGCTGCGTAGTAGTACTCGGATCTCTCTCTCTCTCTCTCACATTTTCCATCCAGCTTTTTACTACATTCTATTATTATTATATAGAATTCTAGAATGTAAGTTAATGCTAAAGTTTTCTCGCGAGAGGAGAGAGAAGAAGGAGAAGAAGAAGAAGACGAAAAGGCCAGAGAGCCGCCAGCAGAGTCTCAGTTTCAGACAGTGCCACTAAATATATGACCCATTGTGTTTGTAATAGCTGGCAAGTTAGTTGCAATAAGTCTACTAGTTTACTACACACAGCATTACTACAACTTATAAACTAGCCATATATAACAGCCTCGAGAGTTCAACTCTCTCTCTCTCTCTTTCAGGAACAAGCCTGCATGCATCAGCATCACATGCTTTTATATACTTGACTAACTACAAGTTATATTTATATAGGCTTACTATTATTAAATTCACAACAACTAAGAGACTTTTTTACCATTACGCTCAACTTCTTTACTACTGCCACCACTGTTCGTTTTGGTCTCAGAGTCTGAGTCTTGAAGAGGATTTTCTTTTCCTGTTGGGGAATTTAGTAAAAACAAGTCAGTTACAAATAATACATAAGTAGAGTACATATACGTACACCCGCACAGTCTTTTAATACTATTAAAACTATTATGGATAATATATAATAGTCTTAACCTCTGAATTATTTGATGGGAGCAAAGACGGCCAAGTGCCATCATCTTCACACATGATTTGGGAGAGTTCCCTTGCAGCTGCAGAGTTGGTTACCCAAAAAAAGGACTATGATTTCTTTCTGTTAATACAAAAAAAGAGGAAAGCATAATGTGATATGGCGAAAAATGAGAAAAACAAATGGTTGCACTCCTACAAAAGCTTCTAGAAAACTTTTTTTCGTAAAGAAGTACAATAAATATCTACACAACGCTCATTTTCAGAGTGGCAGCTTCCTCTTTCCGGGAAAAGTACTGCTTGTGCTATTATGAATCGGACTATAAGAATTGACATCCGCTTTTGCTCAAACTTTGTTTTGCATGCTTATACCTATACACTACACACATACATGGTTTTCATACCAAAGCGGAATTGATTTCTTCCTTTCTGAAAACGTGGCAGGTCCTTCGTACTAGACGAATGACGACGATTGAAAGGGAAAAAGTTTGTAATGTTTGTCATCATTTAAATCATTTGTAGTCTCGGCCTCTAGTCCTTCCGACGACGTTGTCCTTCATAATGTGTCACTTCCTCTCCGGCGCGCCGCGAGTCATTACAATAAAAAAGGGGAACGTACAATTTCAAGTTGTACATTTTGTGTCATTTTTTCTATCCTGCCTGACTGATCATAATTACTGTTTTGATGTATGCGGCGGCAGTTAAAGTGTACCGACATGTAGAAGGGAAAAGGGAGAGGCTCACGTTTATAAATGCATTACATATTATTATAATAAATGTTAATAATAAAATACCAATAGGCTTGTAACCACTATAACATGGACCCTTTTGTCAAGTTACTCACTCAACCATAGAATTTTCCGAAAGTCTGATGATGATGCCTTTACAATTTACACTTCATGTGCAAGTCGTGTGCTGATGCCGATGCCGACGATGATGTCATAGTCGTCGTGTGTAGGTACATTTTTACATACAATATGACGACAGCTACACAACTTAAGTGGCAGTGTATATAGAGAGATGTATAACCCTGTAAAGTGAGTAACTGAAGTGGGTTTATGATTTTACTATTATTAGTATTATCTCTAGTGGAGTGATTATTACAATCATTATTATTATGACTATTGTTATAACTTTTTGGAAGCCGTTCTCATATTCATTCATAAGACTGAAACAGTGTAGAGCGTGTACCGAAAACCCAAGCATGAAGGCAGGCATCTTTTTTCTGTGGCTTATATCGTGTGAACTATTATTATCAATATACTGGCAAGTTGATATGACAATTTTTATACTACAACCGGTTGACATTGGTGACATCAGTAGCTTTGTTCTTATGATGCGTTCGGTTGTGACATGATTTTTTTCTGTTCTGTTTGTGAAAAGAATATAATTTTTGTATGATTTTATTATGCATATATTCTCATTCATTTGTTACGGTTTTCATGTGAAATTCGGCTTGGTCGTGGGCAGTAAAGTAAAAGTGGATGAGAAAAGCTCCTTAAAATGTAAGTGTTTTAGTAATGCGTAATAATATGGGGCATTATTGTCACAGCTATGTTGTTAAAAAGAATGGCTAAAAGAAAGGCTTATTAGTGCCGCTATAATGGTGGTCCAAGAATTGGTGACACTGCCTGTTTGTGTGTGTGGTTGGTGAATTGAATCGAATGTTGTTTTTAGTGACTGTTTGTTCTTGTGTGCGGCAATCATCAACATAATAATAATAGTTTGTTTCGTTCAAGTATATTATGTCATTTTGACAGTTTCTGATAGAGACATAAAATAAGTTAGTCACGCGGCTTTAATACTATTTTTGTGTGGTAGCGACAATGGTGATGGTTATATTTGGCACTACATGCAGTACAAAGACAAAAAAATCCATAAATATTTGCATGCATTGGATATGAAATTTGTACTTGACTAGATAGAGTGGATCGGCAAGATTATCCACTCCAATTGAACAAAACCACAGTATATAATTTTGTTGGTTTCTCTGGGAAATGTATGAATGTATTTCTCATTACAAAACTAAGGCCCTCTTTCATTGCACTACTGATGATGATGATGTGGTGATCGATCCGGATCCCCTTTTGTCAGAGATATGATATGGTACTTGAAATGAATAAAAAACTAATTTATGACACTAGTCTGCCCTTTGTATGCCGTGCCCATAACAAATCTTTTGTTTCTGTGATGAGCCACGGCCACACTAAACGCTGCTCTGGCAGGAGCCAGGAGGGTTATGGTTAATTGCTACATTTCGTCATGTTTTTAGCTCTATATCCTGTACCGATTTTCTCCATAAAGTAACACGGGAGTTTACAGAGAGATGCTTATCGTGAGAACGTTCATTCTTGTAATATTGATATCGATTTTTAAATTTATGAACCTTGAAGGGCTTAGGAAAAGTCGGACCTACTTGTTATCTATTTGGAAGCAGCCACTTTCTCATAAAAACAATATGTTTAATTTTTATTCTCGTATCTCCTTTAATCTATATGCAGTAGGAATATAGTTGTTCATTGTACATGCATACGCCTTATGTACAATATGCTGGTAAATCGACACCGGCAGCTTGTACACACTACTCTGCACATTATCATTATCGTCACCATCAAAACTACCAAAAAAGTGTATGTAATATACGTACTACTTGTGTGTACATTTTTATAGGTGAGTTTAATACGTTTTTTACGCACCCCCCAAAAAAATATATATAAAAAAAACAGTCAGCATTACATAAAATGAATGCAGTGCTTGACATGAAAATCCGTCTCTTATTCTCTCTCTAGTCATTATGATACTTATTCTTGAGAAAGTGTTATCTAAATGGACACATTTAAGTGCCTTTTTAACAACACAGTAATGATTTTAACAACTGGATGCGTACAACCATACAGTAACCAATTGTCGTTTTCTTGGTTAGTGTGAGGAGAGGGTGCAAATGCAGGTTCAACAAAAGTGTTTGTTTTTCTGTGTGTGTCTTCAAGAAGTCAACTCACTTTGTTAAAAAGCTATAAACTCACGGGTAAAAGTGGTAGTAAAGTATTTTATGCTGCTTTTACAACTATATGACGTGTACATGGTTGTGTGCACTGCTCAGCAAGCAGTAGTGCAAGCTCGGCAATACAGATAGCGTAATTTTCTCCATTGCCTCGTGTCCGGGTTTATATAGCTTCCTCTGCCACTTACTTGAGTCTATCTTCCGCTCAAGATCGAGTATGAAGCATAAAGCATGAAAATAAATTCAGAGATTTATCCAGCAAAAGTAGAAATAAAAAAAATCAGACTTGAAAATATCCAGATTTTAAGTAATGTTGATTACTTATCTTCTATTGTTTTTTTATTTCTACCATCACCCAACCCATCGTACAAAAGCTAATTACCCATTATGCATAGATATTTACTTTTCGCTCATCTTTTGTCGGCAAATTTTGACAATAGAAAATGTACCACAAAACTGACTATCACAATGAAGGAATGCCGAAAAGTACTATTAAGTCAATGATAAAATATCCATTTATCGTTTAGTAAAAAAGGTCATTCCAAGCTTGTTATTAGCATATTTTATTCTTTGGACAACAGTTTGGAAGTGCTGCAAAAATGTCGTCAGAGCAGTAAATTAGCCACTTTAGGAAATTATTTATCCATTAACCAACCACGTTACAATTCTTGTAGCAAAAAAAAACTTTGAGTATTTTATTTGCATGAAGACAAGCACAATTGTATAATAATCGTTGATGGACATTTTTAATGTGTGCACAAGTTGGAAAAATAGTTAAATGATTTTTTGCCAAATGGTTAGAAGAATTTTTATCTATTGGACTTTTTATAGTTGAAGAATCACATTAATATTAATGGCAAGACAAAAAAACTGGAATGAATAAAAACAAGTCATGAGATCGTGACAAAATATAAGATTTTGAGAAGAGAAAAAAAACTTGGCTAAAATTGAAAAACTATGTATCGGCAATGATGGATAATTCGTCTCACGTTTCAAATGTCTTAACGATAAATTACCCTATAAAGTATTAGAACAAGTTGTAAAATAATAAATACCTCTTTAGTTTCTGTTTTTTCCACTACTTCTCTGAAAACTTCACTTTCTCACTACAAATTTAAAATGTAATTGAAAAACGTATTCACTGATTAAGGAAACAATGGCCAAATATAAGAACTTATTAATTTAGCGCTAATAATGACTGGAAAAATTTGCGTTTACTTTTTTCCGTCAAATTTCCGTCTGTACCCTTCAAATTTTCCTAACCAACTGACTTAAAGTCGGCTCCGTTACGTTTACGGATTTTACCTGAACAATTTGACATTATTCCAAGGTGTAAGGATTGAAAAATATCGTGGGATTCCTCCTCTTTCATTTGTACATCTGGTAGCAGCTCATGGGACATTTTTTTTGCTTTTGTGATGTGACAGTTAAAAGTACATTGACGAGCCAGGGAAATAAAAAGGGTCCACCATCACCACACACGCAGCCATTTCCACTCACCTTTCAGAAATACCTAAAAGTAGGATTACGTCTTTATGAGCTAAAAATACATAAAACATCTCTATATTGTCCACCTGTCTATTTTTACCTTGCCTTTTTTTATGGTACCAGATTCTGATGCATTTTTAGAGTGAACTATTTTTTCTCAAAGTGTAAAAGATCGTATTTTTCTCACTGACAGTTTATGTGTCAATGGAAGGCACTTCTTATTTTTATATGCATTTCTTTACTTTATTTGTGAATCTCGGTTTAAAAAAGACAATAGCTAAAATAGGTACCGCTACTCCGCTGTTTGTGACGGAATAAGATGTTGAGTGAAATGACAAACTAACAAAAAGATATTTAGTTTGGGCTGAGCTCATATTTTGCCCATGAGATCTCTATTTTTGTCCTTTCTTGTTCTACAAGATTGTAATACTGCTGACAATTTACAATAGCTCACATTTACATACCCTCTATCTATAAAGGTAAGGTACATTTTATGAACACACAATTTGGGTAAAGGTACGAGCTACATGCATATGTCAGAGGTGTCATATAGCAGATTGGATCATTTTGTCATCGTAAATCACCAACCTGTCCGGCTGCCAGTAAAAAAGTTGTTAAATGGTACATCTTGAAATATAATGCAAGCGCAAAGAAAAATACAGTTTTGTGTGAGAATCATCATTGTTGTCTGTGAACAGAGCAAATATGCATACCTACATACCTTTATGATTCTCTTTGGATATAACGGTTTTGGTTGTATGATAAATGAAAAGGTTACTTTTGTCATTTGCAAGTCAATAATTATTAGGTATGTATGTATTTAAAGTAGGGTTGATGTTCATCAACATTAGTCATACGTACATATATTCTCATAATCATCATCACGATAATCTGAATTCATTCAACTGTCGAATTTCCATTTCTTGTTCAGTTTTCATCTTCTGGAAGACGGCACTTTTCTGTTGAAGATTTTCTATCAAAATTGGTAAATTTGATGAAGGGTCAGAGCATGAGCTGAATTTTTTTCTCTTTTTTTGTTCAGCAATCGTTTCTTGGATCGGGAATGAGTTTGCTACAATCCAATCAGGACAAGATGAAAGTGGTTTCGAGAGAGACTAAAAAAAGTCCTATACCAACTTTCTCTCAATATCGTTCATGCAACTCATGTTTACTTTTCTCTCTATATCTCTCTATTGAATGTTCCTCTTCAGCATTTTTTTTCTGGATTACAAGCCAAAAAAAAGAGAATTTCAAAAACCGTGTGGATGTGGAGAAAAAAAATCTCTCTAGAGACTTGACTTGTCCTCTAAACCAAAAGTGTCTATATCTGCGCACAGCATACATGCATGTATATATGACGATATGAAAAAGCAAAACCTGCAGACGCAGAGAATGTATGTCGATTTCTATTTTCTCGCGTTTTTTTCACGGCAAATGCAGCTGCAAAAGTTTTTCTCACTCTTTCTATTTCAACTCGAGTGATCTATCCCATTTCATTTATTCCCTACGCCTTCTCGCGGTATCCCACCACACAACTTTCTTTTTTCTTGAAAAAAAATATATATAATGTTGAAACGACACGAAGAAAGAATAATAACGTAATCTAGCAAGTTGGTTGAGCAGAAAATTACCTACACTACTACCAAGTTTTTAGGGGGAATGGGAAAAAAGTGTTCCTTTCTTGAGACATAATACAACAATTGTAACTTCTCGTAACTCGTCAAATCCACTGAGAATCGAACTTGTTCTTTTTTCCCTTATTTTTACTTGAAAATGCTGTTTATTTCTCTCTCTCTCTCTCTCTCACTCCCATACTTATTTTTTTTGCTCACATTTTTTCCTTCTTCCAATTTTCCCACTTTCTTCCTACATGTTTTCCATTCTATTACTTCAGCATTCATGGTTACATGGATCACTTGTTTCGGTATGTGCATAGTAGCGTATTGTAGACATGGGAGAGTGGTAGGAGAAGCAGTCTGGTGGCAATAGCATTGTCCCTTTCCAATCAGAAATGATAGCTCTCGTGAGAATTCTTTTTTTGAACGCTTTCAACTGTTTTTTTTCTTCTTCATATATATATTTCTTTATTTTCTTCATTTTTTTTTCTCGGACACTGGTCTTCGGTGCACAAACCAACCCTGTTCAAGAAAATACATATTACTTTGATAGAATGGCAAAAGTGATTGTGCTCTTGAGATGAAAAACGAAAAAAAAGTATTCTTTCTAGCTGTGTGGTAATGCAATGCAATTGTGACTCTGGTAGACCCCGTTTCTGAAAATAGGGTCCATGTCCATGTGTGAAATGATCAAAACGAAGACACAGCAGGTAAAATAGCAAGAGGAAAGGGTACAGAAGAGGGAGATGGATGACATGACATGCTGTGTGCTCATATAAATTTGCTACTCTTTTTTTTCTCCAAAAAGTTTAAATTCAATCATAATAAAATTCCAGTGGTCACCTCTCTCTAGGAAACTATTTTCCAGAAAACCTTTTTTTTCAATTCATTAACATGTTAAAGCCATATATTTTTTGTCATTTCTGCTTTACAAAAGTTTAATCAAGATGTTATCAATTCAAATGTAGCTAGTGTCTAAACGAATACATAGGTATGAGTATATATATTATTGCATGAATTCCATAAAGTAAATCTGGAAACACACAGAGGCGTACAAAGTAACAATCACAAAGGAAAACTTAAGCAGAGTGGAGTAATTTCAAGGCAATAAATTCACCTGTCATCTTCTTAAACTCTGTGAGGATTACGCCGAAGTAGAAAAAGAGTATAAAATATATACCCAGATGAGAGATGCTGCTTGCACAGGAAAAACAGGTCTGCCACTATTAAAACCACACGAAGTCGACACACAAAATGTGATACATCTTATAGTTCCCTAGAAGAACTCCATTGTTTACCTTCATTTTTTTGATCTTGTGGTCGTGGTGAATCATGCATGATCAGTGGAGATGCTTCACGCTGCTTTTTTACCATTGGGCAAAAAAAAAGATGTGCTCATGACCAAGAGGTGCACACGGTGCACGCTTTACTTCACCCATCCTCCTCTCGTCTTGTAATTTTTTTAAACAAAAAGTCATTATGAAAGATATAATATCCCATCATAATATAAATACTGTTACAAACAACCATTGTATATATTGTTAACCAATCAGCCGCATTGGTCGTTTTTATGTGCCCGACTTTATATACATCGCGTTGTTCCTTGCGCTGTTTGTTGGTGTGTGGAGGAGAGTATAGAAAACAGGCTGAGCGGAGGATTTTTTATCATCATCATCACGGTCATCATCACCATTTCTTTGTGTACCAGTGCTGCTGGGTTGCATATTATTATCAGAAATCATCACGACTCTCGACTCGACTGCTGCTGCCGTCTCACATCATCATGCAGCCAAGCAAAAGTCATGATGCCTGTTTATCTTCCCGTCGTCGAATTTCTTGTCATGGCCAGTCAGGCTTTGTTGCATTCAGCCAGTAGAATTTTGTCGGTATCTTGAAAATAAATTAAGGAAGCGAGGGACGCAATATAGAAACTTTTTTTTCAAAATGATCCACACAGTTGATTTCTTGTTGTTTGCAGCATAACTCTAGTATGAAATGATACATGTTTCTTGATTTACTTTGAATACCTATGCATTTTTTTCCTATTCCATCCCCTTCCATAACCAATTATCTTGGTAATAGTCCTCATCATTCATTCCAATTTGATTCTACTATATACATCATGTACCTCTGAATCCTACCATATTACATCACTCGTGCATGCATGTGCTTATTTATGAATATGGTTTCATGGCTCTTTCAATTCTTGAATTCCAATTATTTCCCTCGTCCAAGTTTCGAAATTTCAACTTACAATCATATAGGAACAACAAGAGCGGTCTGGAAACACCCAATAATATATTATTAGAACAGAGACGACGTTCTCCTCGGGAATTGGAAAAATGGGCATGTAAAAGTTTTGTTGCGTTTTTTCTGTGCACCACCACCAACCACTGTGTAGTGATGATGCCTGGAGGGTGAAAAGACCATTACGGATATTACAAGAGCACAATAACAGGTAATAATGTAACATACACTAACTACCTCAGCTAAATTATACATATGATAATGTACAACAGGCTATATATGCACTCAACATTGTACCATTCAGCTATTTTCAAAGTGAATTAAATTTTTTTATTCGATTCCAACTTCCACATGATTCTTCATGACGATGATGACGATGACTGCGAGTAGCAATCCATTGTGTATGCGCACATAAGTCAACCATTTTTTTGCTATTGGATGAAATAGCTAACTAGTACTTTATTAAATTATAGGGTTTGGCCTTGCTCCTCTCTTTACATGTTACAATGTGATTGTTACTTTTTCCGACTAAAAAAGAGAACAACAACATGCATGCGTGATAGATGTTGTGTCTATTACACTGCAATTACTTGATGGATATAGCAAAGTCTCTGGTGCATTTTTGTATCCATTCTTGCTATTGATGTCATTATCGTTTTATGCACGTTTACTAAACAAGCAGATGGCTTTTGTATCATGTAGCAAACCTTGTTCGTTTACAGGAAATGAAATGGACATTATTCAGGGTTTGGATTCTAAAATTTCTAAAGTACTTGATCTGCTCCGTCTACCTTTGATTTTCAGTTGTTCTTTTCGAGGTAAAAATTATCCATGCTGGAAATGGAATGAAGCATTCTCCATCGATGCATCATATAAACGGTCATCATCACTGTTCGGCTTCTTCGAAAGACGTAAATTGTTGCACAAAAGATACCTTTATATATTATGTATGTAATTACGAACCATGCTCATTATCAACCATTAAAAAGGAGAAACATCAACAATGGAAAAAATACAATTTTACCTAATTTAACAAAGAACAACAACTGATACACAACAACTCAACCAACAACAGTACAAGGAAGTTTGAAAACCTTTCTTTGTTGAAAGAAATTACAGGCAAGATGTAATACAGATTCGGTTGAACTGAAAAACTTACATCTTTTAAGAAGCAGGGGCATATGAAGACGCAGACTGAAAATGAACTGGTGTGTTGTTACCACCTTCATTTTGCCATCCGACAAAAAAGGATTGAATTCTTTCGCTTTTTTGTAGAATGCATTTTGACATACACTCTAACAATTGTAAATGGTGTGCACACAGAATTTAGGAGAGATGATGGAGCCAATCCAAGATAAAGGCGAGGGAGGTGCAAATTCATGACTGCGTTCTATGAAGTTTTTGGGGATGTTGATTAATGATAATATATGATGGGACGGCGGCACGGTGGGATTTTGTTTATAATATTTCGTCTTACAATGCAGAATTGTGTAGGCAATCAGTAAACCGTAGCCATGCTGTTCTTTTTAGCGTCTATAGTGGTTGATTATATTGCGCACAGAAAGAAGTCGGAAAATTTGTAATTAATGAAATCTTGAAGCAGAAATGAACTGCATAGTCCATCCGTGGTGTCAAATTTTTGAATACTGATTGTAATTTATTTATTTTTTTACATTATTTGACAACATTGAAATATTCTGTTGTGGGCTAGAGAAATACTAGCATAACTTGTGTGTATGAATATTGAATTTACACTTTTTTAATATGAAGCGTTAGCACAAAAGTTGAAACAATGTGCAGTTCATTATTTACAACAGTTTCATCATTAACCTACATTCTATCATGTATTTTAAACTCAATCCAAATTACAAACTTGACATAATATTCTTTGCCCCTCAAACTTTTAACCAGTTTACAATCAATGCAGAGGCGTGTGGTTTATTTAAAAATATTTAGCACACAAAATCATTTATTTTTTTACTTAAACAAATAGTACATATGTTTACAAATAGTTTTTAAATTACGCTAGGATCATTTGTAATGATATTGTCTACATTTCATTCTGAATGCCAATATTACATTAAGTGGCGATATTTATAGCTCGTAAAATTAACAGATTAAACGCGCACTCACACGACTATCAACTAAACATTAAATTATTGTAACAATGTACGTTTTAGATGAAAGAAAATGGTATCACAGAGGCTCACATAACGTCAACTTGTACAAGCATATAATAATATCTGTAAGGGTAAGAATAAATGACACGATGATGGTAGTACGATGTGGCTCTAATATCATCATTATCGTACGCATTGTACGGGCAAGAGTGAGATGCGAGATGAGAAACAAGACAAAGTCATAAAGCTAAAAGATATTTGAATTGGATTATATGGATGTTAGATCGATAGATACCGTGTGTGTGCCTGTGTGTGACGATATACATTCTTTAACTCTTCTAGTTTAACTCGCTAAAAAGATGTAGATTGCACCAAAGTATTGAGCATAACATTACATTGCATGGATATTACTTATACATCCTTTTTATTCCAAAAGACTAACATTACATTATATAGAGTATCATGAATGTGGTGGAACAAATCTTATATAGCCCAATATTTAAAGGTGATAGGTATATAATAATAATGCTAAAAACATGTACATTTGATATTATGCATAGATATGCACAAGCTTATTTAATAAACATTGAGCAGAAGAGGTTGTGAAAAGCCAAGGATGATGATGAGGAGAAGGACGACGATGGCAACAATCAAATCAAAGACGATGGTATATACCACTATCTTAATCCCTATCTGAATCTTATGACTTGTTATTATAGCTTGTTAAACTCAATCAGCCGATCAAATCTAATCAAGAAAGTCACAACCAACGGCCAATTTTCATTCATGATTATCATTATCGTCATTATTATTATTATGATTATTGTAATGTCCGCAGGGGCAAAAAGGCTTCTCTACATCCGCGGCTCCTTCTGTGTGTAGCCGTCGTGTTGTGGCTGTGGCGGTGCGCTAGTAGTTGCTATTGGTTTCTTCCTTGTCTTCTCTCTCTGCTGGGCTCTGGGATCGCGAGTTGAGTTTTTTGAGATTGAGCGTTGTGAGGAATATTGTAGTTGTGCGTGTAATATTCATGAAGAAGGGTGTTCAAGTAAAAAAGACGATGGCTTTTGATGAGATGTGAAGAGTAAACACGTCTTCTCTGCTTCTTGATGATATGATATTGACATTTATACTTGTTGTTTTTTGTGGTTGGTTGAAGCAAGGTTGGTCTCGGAGCGCATGGTGCTGATGATGATGTCAGTGCCAAACGTTGGAATTGACGATGACGAGATTAGGAAAGATGTCGTCCTCCATTGCTAATTTCACTTGCCTCTTTCCTTTAAATCATAAGGGAATGAAAGTGTGTTATTCATTTTGCCAACAAATTAAATAAATGATTATCAATGATATACAAATAAAAAAATTACGTACATACTGACAACTAACTGACGTTGGTCACTTAAATGAATAAACGACTTTCCACATTCCAGTCCTGCATATCAGACTTCTTGGAACTATGTAATGATAAAAATGATTGTATTTATTATTTTTTTTAAATACGCATGTCAGCAAAAATTTTATGAATATTAGCTATTAGCTTGCACATACATATAATCTATGACCTTACTTGATTTTCCACCTAGTAGTTATGTGCTCAACAGTTTTCTCGAAGAAGTTGTGTAGAATATCATCTTGAGTTGAGCCCTACATTCCTTCACGTCCTGTACCAGGAATTCATTTCTTCCTCTGCATCTTTCTTCGTTAGGTTGTTCAATAGTCTATTGAAATGCATGTTGCTGGAAGGGACGGGTAGATTCCATTTCATCTGACGAAAACAAGAAAAATATTGTTTTTAATTTTTCTGGAAAATAATTTCATCAACTCATATTGTGTTTGTATTTACTTGTTTGGAATATAATAATTTGTGTAATGTGGCGTCTGATTAAAATATATCATTAAAACATAAAAGTATCAGAACCAATAATACATTCATATTTGGCTATCTAACCAATGCAATGCTAGCAGGAATTCAACTCGCTGGCGCTACTCTAATAAACTGATGCAATCGTAGTAGAACTCTAGGTTTTTGATGGCGTTGTTATCATTATGAAAGGGCACATGCACACACACACACACACACACACGCTTATTATCCTCGTCACACAAAGTAACCAATTTTCTTTTTGTGTAACACTACTATATACAGTGAGTGTGTGCATGCATTCAGGTCTGAACGAGGACAACGGAAAACATAACTCTTTCTTATCAGAAAATATAGAATCCATCCGTGCCGAGTCATAGTGAGAAAATAACTTTTCTCATAATGTGCCATATCAGTATTCTTTGCTCGACTCTTTTTAACGTTCTTTTCTCTCCGTTTCCTTCCCTTCCCGACTTTTGGCCAAATGCAATGCCTACACATTTTACTTGACCCGTGACACTATCGCTATCTCTCTATACACAGCTATACTACTGCTGCTAAGGGTGTGCATTTAACCATGTACTATATAGACGACATCGCTATCAGCTTTCTACTTGAATGGAAATGAGAACCATGTTTCCGCTTTTCTATACCCATTGGAAAATTTCATACCAGCCAACAACGTAGGACAATGGAGAGAAACACTTTCTCTTTTCTCATTCACTCTTTCTTTTGTATGGATACTCATATTTCTTCAACACTCTGCTGACTCTGCTTCCAACCAACTCCTTTCCAAAATGTCTGGGACTGAAAGGAAGGAAAAAAAGTTTTTTTTGAGAGAAGATGATATGGCAAGTTCACTTAAGCGCAAAGAATTTATTACAAACGTGCGAAAGGCAAATAGTCTATTTTAGCTCAGTATAGTTGGTGGCGCGGATAGGGACACACCAAAATGACGATAACATATAGCAAGTCCAACCATGAAAAAAACTGAACATAAATGTATAGCTCATGCATTCAATGGAGAAAAGACGGTTGGTTCACAGTCTGTCATCCTTTTTACCACACGTAGGCATTCTCTACAAAAGCTTTCCATTTTTTGTTTCGTTGTGGTTTCCAACAGCCCAAACGCCAAAATTCAATCTTTGGGTGTTTTAATGAAAAACGCTAAAAATATAATTGATTAAGTAATTTTAATACTTGTAAAATTTTCTGATTTCACATTTTTAGATACTCTGTAAAAATGAAGCATTAATAGTCAAGAAGATAACCGGTGTGCAGTAACGACCCTCTTTTCTTACTTCTCATCTTGGCTCAACTTTTCGTTCACGTTTTTCTTTTTCTACATCCAAAACTGCCACCAGTAAAATTATCGAACGTGTATGAATTTTCACCTCCCTCCTCCAAAAAAATATCTTATTTGAACAGCAACGTTGCGTAATCCCGGAAGCAGGAGATATACAGAAAAATTCCTTCTCTCCTCTCTCCCCCACAGTAATCCTACTTGCGAGAAGATAATATCACTAGGGAATAGAGATAAATATACGACATGACTACTAATGCCATTTTGAGTGTTGGAGAAGAGAGAGAGAGGTGATGTTCCATGGATTCCGCTTCCATTTTCATGCCTTCTTGTCTTCGTCTTTTCATATAATTACTAATAGAAAATCCAAACACAATATATCCCCTTATTTTGGCTGCTCGCACTCATTCTTGTACCATCACCAAACTACCCTCCTCTCATGCTGACTCATTCATTAACTAAATGCGCCGTATTTTCTTGATGTAAAAATCAAAATCTCCGAAAATGTTCGTCCACATCATCCTTGTCGTCGTAAAGCATTTTGGTAAAACAAAGCAAATATAAAGGTGACTATATATCGTCCATGCATTCTGAAGTGTGAAGATTAACAAGTTTAGTGAACAAGGCAATGTAACATGAAGGATTTTTAGCAGCGTGATCTTTAGCATCATTAAGACCTAATCACGATCAAACAAAACTCTCGAAAGCTATCTCTATCTTCTAGCGAAAAAAAAAGTAATTTCTTTTTCGACAGCTCAAAGGGCAATCATTGCACGTACAAAAGCAATTTATGGCCATTTCTGTTGCTTTGATGTTGTTATATTACACAACAGACCATGAGAGATGTACATACGACGGGGCAAGATTTATTATCTCTATTTTATCCTCAAACATACAATCAGATTGCGCTTGCCTACTTCACAACTCATTTATCGGTTATCTGTCCTTCATTACGATAATGAAGTCATGCGTTGGTGACGACAATATGTATCAACGAAAAACTTTTTTTGCTTCTTTGCTGAATATTTTAACGGTTTCTTAAAAAGAATATTTTTTGATGTCGCGCTCCTGTTTTTTAATACAGTAACTACATGAGACATTAGCCACCCATAATGCATTTCGGATGTATTCAACTTCAAAATATAAAAAAGCCCTTGTTATGTTTGCGCTCCAGCTATTATAGCAGTTTGGAAGCACTTGATGCAGTTGTTGTTGTTGCTAGCCCTTCTTCCTCGACTACGCTAGACACAGAATGCACTTAAAGAGAAATTAATGGAGAAAAGCAATATCTACTTTTTCTATTGTTCATTAATGGCTTTCTAGTGAATAGAGTTTCAGAACACGAACCAAGTAATTTTTTTTCCAGTGCTAGTCACTTTCTCTCTCTCGCAATAGAACTTATTTGCTTTGGGAGTGTACACATACACCAGCTCTGGTATTATCCCCCTTTTTTTCTATCATGCCATGCCATAACGGCATATCGAGAAAAAACATTTTCTGAAAGAAAGAAAAAAAAAATACAGGAAAGGGATTCATTCGCCATGTCCTGTCTGCTTGATGGCAGTGGTGGTCGTGGTAGATGAGTGTAGACGAGAGAAGAGAAGAAAAGGAAAAAAAGAAGAAATAAGTAGAGTAAGTAACTTGGTTGAAGTATGGAATTGGTTTTCTTTCTCTCTAATGGACTTTCTCCTTTAAGTGAATGGCTCTTTTCATTCTTTTTTTTCTTTTTTTTTCAAGCTGTTCCAGCCGTTAAGCAAGCAAAGCGTGCATGCAACGCAAGCACAAGTTGGTTGGAACGTCGCTGCTTGGACTAGAAGTTTTTTTTTCTTTGAAAAAAAAGAAAAGGAGCTTATAAGAGTATGATCCCTCTACCATGATGTTGTAATGTGTATATAGTACACTTATATGACCAAGTTAAACTACGTGTGCATGAGAAATAGAAATATAGCATTTATCCCAGTTTTTTTCTAAGTCTTCAAAGACGAGATAATGGTTGGATGGACGGATCTAGTAAAGCTCCCGAAGAAGAAAGAAACACTTTTCTTGTCAGTTTTTTTTTCTTTCCTGCACTTTTTTTTCCAGATATTTAAAGCTGTATGCCTTAAGCCCCTTCCCCATTTCCCGTGTTATAATACGTACATATTTACTAAAAAAAACGAGAGCTGCAGGATTTTCCGAGTTTTTTTGGAAAGGAAGGAGAAGATATCAGTATGTTTTTCTCCATTTTTTTTTTCTTCTAGAGACCTAAGCTGAAAATGGCCATAATAAATTTTCCACTGCTGCCGCGTCGTTGTTCCATTTGCTTCTTTCTACTTCTCTGCCTCCCTTTTTTTCTTTTGTTACTTTACTAGCGTCGTATTTACTTAATACTTGTGTGTGTGTATAGTGCATGTGCACCTAAATCTTTTAGGATTACGACACAGCTACTTTCAACCCTGTCCAAAATGTACAAGTTTTTCTTTTCAAACACAAAGTTTGGAAATTGCTTTTTGTAGCTTCCGTCGTCCTCAACTTTTTTTTTCCTCCAACATTATTTTACAAAAAAAGAAGACATTTGGAGGAAGAAAAAGAAAACTTACAACCTACTAGTTTTTTTTCCTTCTTCATCATGCTCTCATCTTAAAGTAAATATGTAAATTAAAGAGAAAGTGAAGTTGGCCAATGTTATCCATGTACCACATACACACAGAGAATACATATCCGGTTGGTATATAAAAATACATAAATGTACGGATGTATATAACGATATGCAGTTTACATTTTCCTCTTTACTTCATTTTTTTGGCATTGAACTATACTTATCATCAGAGAATTTTCATCTCGTCGTGGCGTCCTCAGATTTTTACTGACTACTTTCGGTCCGTCTCTCTCAGCGCAGCGGTGTGGCAGTGCACTACAGCCAAACTGCATCCCGCTCACATATTCTCAGCAACGACGACGACAACGGAAAAACGGAAAAGGACGCTCTTATAACCGCTTCTACAGCGCGTCGTCATCGTCGTCGATCGTCATGCACATAGAATTATTATTATCTTTTTTTTTCTTAGATATACAGGAATACGGAACCAGGCGCAAAAAAAAATATCGAAAGAAACAACAAAACAGAAAGCCGTAGTATAGTAGTGTGGAGAGAACGGAGAAGAAAAAGTTGACTTGGAGAAAACCGGGAGAGGAGATGAGCCCCCTGCTAGGATTCGAAATGAGAAAATGCCCGGTACATTGTCAGAATAAATAATAGATTTTTCCTTTTTGTTGGCTTCCTGTGTTTTTTTTTCTCTCCTTTCTTTTCCACCAAAATGCCATAGTACTTTTAGTACCAAAAATCCACCAGCGCTTGTGTGCCGCCTTTCTGTGTTCTCTGCAAAACCAAAAACTATTCAAGCCCACACACGTACCATCATACACGCTCTCTCTCTCTCATACATTTAGATACATGTCACACAAAGTTCCATTATTTTCTTCGACGGTTCACTATATTCCCATCACGGTACATTAAGTTACTCCATTCATACTATTTCTAGATGGGTAACTTCTATGCTAATATGTGCATATCATGTACTTTCTAACTGCCGTAGTCGTGCTAGGAAGGGTATTCCGTGTGCTATACTGGATTAGATTTATATTATATGTATCTACAATTGTGTAATAGAGAGGAAGAAGAGAAAAGGAGAGAGAGAGATGCCTCTGTGAAAAAGGGAAAGTTATTCTTTTTAACAGCGCAGAGAAAATAATATATTTTATGTAGAGAGAGGAGAGAAGAATGCTTGGTTTGTGTAAGAATGTAGGGAAATGCATAATGGGACGCCAAGAGAGAAAGAGAGAAAAGTGCTCTTTCGCTTGAGCAAACTAAAAAGTTTAGAGAGAAAATATACTGGCGTAGTAACATTGCCAGTAAGTTTTGAAGAAAAGTGTATAGTAGTGGAATTCTGGCGAGGAGCAGCAGAGCAGTTTAAATGGGAGCATTAGTTTTCCCCGAAAAACCTTTTTGAGATATGATGATGACGGGATGGAAAATGTTTGCAATGTTTCACAGCGTGGAGACCACAAAATAGTACTCCATTCCAATTGTATTCCGTTTTAAAAGGAAAATAACCTGGAAAAGACAGAGAGAGAGAGAAAGGAGAAACGAAGTGGTAACACGGGTTTTTGTATTTAATAGAAAGGGAGCAACTGCTGCCGCCATACCAAAAACCACCACCCCCAAAAAATATAAATTTAAACAAGTGAAATGGGAGTAGTGAGTACGTTGTTTGGTGCTTTTAAGATTACACAAAAACATTCTCTGGATTACAAAAACTGCATACAAAAGTATTCAAATAGAACCGAGTGTAGGATAGCTTGCATGTGGCATAATAAGCAAATAGAAACAATGTTGTGCACACACACAGAAAAGTGAAAGGATGGTGGTGATGGCGATGATGATGATAACAACAAAAAGTAAAGAAATATTTTCCCTCTCTCTCTCTCTCTCATGATGGTTTTGTTGTAGATTTCCACTCACTCCATTTACATTGCATATACATATATTGCGCATAAAATTCACTCTCTGAAATTCCAAATTATTTATATCGCTCTCATACACACACACATGCAATGGGAAACTGGGAGAGCTTTCATTTATATTCCCTTTTTGATCTTGAAGCAAAATAGACTACGAAACGAAGGACGTATGAATGCGTGCATATATGAATGTCTATATATATTCTATAAACATGACTAATATAATGTTTTTAAAGAAAATCCTCGTGTGTTTGTTTCTCTGTGCAGTTTGGTACCGGGAATATTTTTTTTACAATTTTGTTGGCAACGGCTGCTGCTGCTGCTCTTGCTGACTGCTCTCCTGCTATTACTGCTAAAATGTGATGTGGTTCGCTCCATTAGACACGACGAATATAAAATATATACATTTTAATGGGGGAACGAAAACGTACAAATTTATTACAATCATTTTTCATAAAGGATATAAAAAAAGATTCTTGGTAGCGTGGGCTTTGCCACGGAATGTTTGGAAACTTTCATTCTTGCATAAAGAGAAGTGAACTAAACTAAGTTGTCTTTTCTGGCGTCATGTATGTAATTTAATTGCCAATGCTGCTTCTACATGCATTTAAATAGCTAAGATAACTTATTTACAAACTGATGTAAGTACGAACATTTTATGTGAATCAAACGAAAGATTTCAATTTTGTCACATAGCTGCTCAGTATCGTTGAAAATATGTAGCGAAATTGAAAACGGTGAAGCGATACCGTTTATATGCGAATCTGTACGGAAAAGAAGGAAATAATGGATTATTCTCACCTTTTAAACAAAAACGAGTATTGCCATACTACTACTGCTTATACTTAAGGTAAAGGACAACACAACAGTAGCTCTAGTAAGTTTAGTAAGTGCAAAAGCATAACAAAAGCTAAAAAAGATATAGCGTAACTTTTTTTGTATGCTTGTTTTTATCATCATGATCATGATCATCGTCATCATCCTTAACATCATGGCCATGCTTATGGTTTTAGCTTTTTCCTTCTTCACTCGTTTTTTGGTATAAGGGGATAAGGATTGGTTTATGAGCTGCCATTGACATCAACACAAGTGCATCTAAACCTTTATGAGATGAGCTGTTTTATTTTCAAATGATTGTGCTGGGAGTACTAAGAAGATTCTTATATTGTTCACAGAGTAAACGATTAGGTGGTGTGGTGATTGCGGTGGTGTTGGTACGGTACACGGTATCGTTATGCTGGAGAATATATAGGTTACGTAACAATAGCAACATATATCGCCACAACCTTTTTTTATAAAGACGGCCGTAGACCCGTCGTGTGTAACTTGACAAAGTCATTTTACTGACCAATCTCTGGCCAAGTTTCTATAGCTACATCTTATTTTACCTGAATCAATTTTACTAATTCATTATCATAACAAGCAGAGGATTCTTTATTTTACAAGAAGCTCTCATTCAATTTCCGGGATTTCAAATCAGTTTTCGGTTAGAAATGAAGATGGTTCATCAAATCTTCTTGACAATGTCAACAACTTTGCAATGAATTGCTCGTAAAAAAAGCATGCCACAAAAAAGTTGAAACCGCAAAGTATCTTGATATAAAGCAAAGTATGTGTGGGTTTTAATAGGTATTATGACATGCCTACCGTCATCATCATCACCACCACCACCACGTATACTTGCCCAGGAGCATAAAACTTTTATGGATTTTTTATTGAAGCACTAATTCCTTACGTAACTTGATATGATGGCTTTCAAGTGTTGTGTATATTCAGACAGCTACCGTTTGCTATATAGAAGCAACAACTAAAACTTTGAGACAATAGACTTTTGAGTTTTTGGGTTCGTTAGTAACTTGCATGCCATAAAAGCGAAATGCAAAAAAATGTAAGGACAAGGAGCTATAGTGTACTTGTTAGCACGAGCCTGTAAGATTCCATTTTTATTTTTGTACGTGGTTTCGTTTGACCGTTTTTGATCTCACAGATCACCCAAGTGGTTATATGCGCTTTCAGCACATTTCACTTAAAGTCAATAACTCATCGTCGCAACATGCATTGTCGTCTTTCTTCTTACCGTCAAACAAGTTGTGTAAAAATGTATCAATCAACCTTTTTACAACAATCATAAAATTATTATTATTATTACCATCACCATTTATTGCTCATATATGAACCGAAAGGTTTTTTTTCAACACGACGCAAGTTTTATGTTTGTTCATTTTTATAACTGGCATAAAAACTGACAAACACGCTTCTGTAGTAGTATTTGTTGTTGAGTTCATTCGGAGTAGTACAAACAGCATGATTTCATATAATAAATGTTTATAAGCCATAAATATATTTGACTGATAGAGTTGATCTCTTATTTATTCAATGACAGATAGCTTTGGTGTGTTCCAGGTTTTAATGACTAGTTTTATCAGTTGTATTATTATTGCCTTTTATATATTTTTTGGCTCGTGGCGCATGTGTCAAAATAATATCGAGAATAAAGAATATATTTCAGATTTGGATGAAATATTGAATGGATGTATGAATAGCCAATCGAACCACTTATCCAACAAAAATATTAGTACAATTTCTAGTAAAAAAATATTCTCTGCCTTTTTTTACTCTGATTTATACTCTCATTCGTTTCCCGTTGTTTATTTCCGGAATGACAGGAAGTTAAATACACTTTGTAAACTGTCGATATCTCTATAAATACTTTTTATATTCATTACGTGGCACTCATAAAGTTTGGAATACCCAATGGACCCCCGATACAAGATTTATGTATCCTAAATAGGATCAAAGGCACCTTGTTCATTTTTCTAGCAAAGGGACGCACGCTTTTTAGACTACAAAAAAACTAGAAATGGCACTATGCTTGGTATCCCGCTGAGTGTCGCTTACAGCTCAAGTTAATCATAATCACATTCAACATTTTTTTGTCAATTTCAGTAAAAACTCTGGAATCATAAAATTCTGAATTATGACTGCGATTCGTTGATGCATTTTACGTTACATTCTATTGGCCACAGTGGGTGGTTGAAGTTTTGACTTGTCAAATTAATTCAATCAGTGAAATAGGAAAGTGGATTAAACTAACTTCATATGGGATTCATTTATTCAAAGTCAATACAAAAAGGTTTTCCTGTCAAAATTGTATTGGTAAAATGTCAGCTCCACACGATTTCATATTCTAGTCATTTAAACTATTACACATTATCAAAATATTTGGAAATGGAAATGGTTTGTTGTATGGAATTCAAATAAAATGGTTAAATACAAAATGTATTACATACATAAAAAGTATGTACATTTTTATGGCATCCACATTTCATTCCCCGCTGATACCCAACTTTGATTTCCAATTGTACTCTTTTCGTTTTTACCATTCCGCTTATAGCTCAAAATCAAATACCAAACTAAACCGATATTATTGTGAGACACGTATAATTACTTACTGTCTTAGCTTGTTAGCGATCCCAGCGAGAGATACACAAGTATCCAACTAATTATCTTACAGAAACAGAATCCTATAAACAGTTTAGGAACAGATCACATTTTTTTTACTCCATTTCAAACGTAACAACTCATTTTGAGCTGTCAGTAGATTGGGGGTTGTTAAAAATATGAGTCTCTGGCATAGAATGAACTGCATCGCGATAAATTACTATGTCGGACCTACATATATTCACGTCTGGCAATGAATAATGAATCATCCTTTCCCGGTTAGGTAATAGTCAATGATCTAAGAAGAAGGAATCCTATAATAAAAATTAACTTTCGTGTATATACATTAAACAGCACTTTGATAAGTTGCATCGAAAATATAGATATATGTAATAATATATTTATGTACCCGTGTGTGTGTGTCTGATTTACTGCTCCCTCCGCCTTTTGCTTCCTACATATATCCTAGTGAGTGAAAATGATCATGTTTGCATCCCACATAAGTTTCTCTCGCTCCCTCTTGCATTCATATAAAGCCATAGCCAACCAACCAGCGTTTTTGACATTTTCCCTGAAAGAAAAAATAATGGTTCAAAAAAAAAAGAAAAAAGGTTAAAATTGGTGATGCATTAAGTACAATACTGCGTGTTATGCGTTGTTCCTGTTATTCATTATTATTATTAGAAGGTACAACAACTTCAGCGAACGATGAACATCAAGCAGCCTGTCGGTTTTTTTTCTCTTTACCAAATTAAAATGTAACTTGCGCTTACTTTATTATGTCATGTCATTGCCAGAAGAGAGAGAGAAAACGTATCCAACCAGCAGCTCAGCCAGACATCATCATTAAAACTATTTAAAACTATACGAGAAAAATTGTGTTCCTTGTGCATTTCAGGTTTTTTTTCCTCGTTGGAAACAGTGAGCAGCCTTTGGTCTCCGCTCCTCCTTGGTTCTCTGCACAGCACACCACCCTAGAAAAATAAGCGTACAAAATGAAAAAATAGTAAGCATATTTTAAAGGTTTCACCAGCAACATCCTCATCATCATCATCATAATATTATTACTATCATGACTCTTAATATAAGACATTAAAAGCCATAACATCTTATTTCCCCGTTGCTTTTTTTAATACTCTGGAGATAATAGGAAAAGGTCTCTGAAGACAGAAAAAAAATAACGGAGAGTAAAAAAAGGCTCAGTTGCAACTTCCCTTCTTACCATTATCATTATTATTACACAACACAGGCATTACTGTACCAAATCATCCTACATACATAGGTAAATAGGTAGCAACTTTTGTCTACTAGAAAATGTGATAGGCTGATGATGATGAGACACGATGATAAAAATTTTAAAAAAGGTAACATATTATGCGCACCGAAAGAAAATAAATGAGTCTGCCACGGATCAATGTAAGAACCTATTCTTGAGGCAAAAGGGCTGTGCTATTCGTAACGGATAATCCATTAACAATCCTTGCATTGTATACCGTAAAAATATTAGTAATGTCTTTTGATGTAACCTGAATCTCTTTTTGATTTCATCATTTCTTAATTACAAGTGGGACTTTTGTTGGCATGAACCGATCAAAAAATGATGTGTTCATTTTAAATGGACCCCTCATAAACCTGACGAAAGGCTTGTTGAAAAGGTAATATGCGCTAGCGCATTAGAAATAGCGCTACCAGTTTTTTTCGTGTGACATTTTGCAAAACGTGGATATATTTCTATATAAATCAAGTAAGCTACAAAGATTTGGAACAGAACTTTGCTGTTCTTGACTGGTGCTCAAAGCAGTTTATCACAGAGAAAAGCTATTATATTCGATGTGGGAATATTTATGAGTGAAAAGAAACCTATGAGGTCAGTGGACTGTATACAGTTTCAAATGTCAAAAGAAACATTATTTTTTTCCCAACACCATCACCGTCATCGTATCTGCCCTTTTCCAGTAGTACATACATGAATACCGCATACCGCCACCACCGTCATCATCATCTTCGTTGTTGTCGCTCCCTCAAAAAAAGATGTGCATGAAGTTGGAACCAAATAGGCAGGACAAAAAATAAATACGACGGCGATCCGACAGAGAAGAGAGTTTGTTTTTTTGCGTTGTAAATGAATGAAGCTTGCGTAACGGTCTCGCATCTTTTCATTTCATACATTTTCTTTTTAAAAACACGGTATTCGTAGTTTACAACAATGCACTATAAGGTATTATTGAAAGGGATGAAGAAAAAAGAAGAAAAAAGAACTGAGCAGCATTTTCGCCCATCCCCACTTTACCCCATCATTATGCAATACATTTCGACTCCCTTGCATTGTAATGAGATGACAACACAGAAAAGGGTGAAAAATATGTGGAAAAGGAACAAAAATTGAAGAAAAATTGTAAAAGTGCTTTCCAGCTTCTCCCGCTACGCTCCGCATGGCTTGATTTTGGCTTGTGGTGTGGTCTTTTCTTTACGCAAGTAAAAATTCTTTTGAAAGTTTTGCTCTGCCTCTTTTTTTAAACATTTTGAGTGATGATGAGAAGCACCACTGAACGACGACGCATTACAATGATATGAGAATCCATCTCTAGCTATTGTATAATTCCGGGAAATATGATATGAAATTGTGAAAGGGTCCTAACTGGATTTTGGAACATGGTCTATTTTTTAAAACAATACGGTCTAAATTGCTACATCCATTCCGGAATCTTCATGGACTATTTTTAAACCACAATCCCTCCCAAAAAATGAGCTAAATCGAAATTTTTTAATCTTTAAAATTACTTTTTTTAAATCTAAATATATGAATCTATTATTTAACAACCCCACTTCTCTTCATGACGTGACGTTCTTCTTATATTTTGATCTCTTTTCGCTTTTAATAGGAGCTGATGATGGTCCCTCTTCCCTTGTATGATTCTGAGAGTCACTAAATGATTCAAAAGTTTAGTTGCATTTTCTAAAGCATTTTCAAACCAAAGAACACAAATCTAAAATTAGCATATTATACTGTTTCAAGTAGTATCCCTATATTTTCCCTGCTCCATTTTATATCCATCCTCTTCTCCATTCTTTTATTTTAAGAATACTATACATATAGTGAGTCCATGAAAATGAGTTTTCGTATTTATACATGTGTTATCTTTAATGATTAAAAAATCTTGTCTGTTTCTCTCTCCCCTTTCCACTTTATCTCTCTGGAAGTGTACGCTAAGCCCTGGATTTAGTAGTTTCTCCAAAGATAATACATCAATTCAGAAATACTCATATGTGTGGGTATATAGCAAAAGGGTAAAAAGAAGATTGTAGCGGGACTACTGGGGACGATGATGATGACGATGATAGTGGCATTTACATCCACACGCGTGATGGCTATATTGGAGCAGAAACCGAAAATGTCATTAAAAGTAGCTATCGTGTATATGCATGCAATATGTGCCCTTTTCACTACTACTGCCAACAAAAAGGCTTAGTGTGTGCATTGGTCTCCCATTCTCTCCCTTTTATTCAGTTCATACCAAGTGCCATTATTATTGTATCACTTTCTGTGGCAGAGTTCACCGTGTGGGATTAAATGAGGAGGAAAAGAAATGACTTTACTGCTCAGCTTTTCCCTTGCATTCTCTTTTGCTAGCTATCTACATAGTAGTCATTATTGTTGGCGTAAGATTATAATATGCATGGTTCGTTGTGGTGGGTGGAAAATAAGAAAACACACGAAAATATCGAGTCGGCATATGGCTAATGTGTTTTGCATACTGATATATATTATGTAAGGTAGAAAGGGTGGCTATGCCTGCACGTCGTCCATGTGACTGTAATAATATTGGAATTTCAGGTTAGTTTAAATAAAGATGAAAATCCCGACGTTTGGAAGCTTTAGAGAACGTTCTTCAGAGAGAGAAGAAGAAGACGAGGAATAGATTTTCAGCTTCCAAATCCCACCAGGTTCCACAAGGGAACGTGGAAAAGTTTGCATTTAAGGAAGTCTCCAAAAAAGCCATTGTCAATGATTTATGTTTGTCTCCAAAAGAAACTCAAGAATAATAATAAGAGGAAAATGAAGGAGAAGAAGAAGATTTTACATTTTGGATACAAAATTTCAAGAGGAACGGAAGGGAGAAGCACCGTCAGCAGTGGAAGTGGTAATGTAAATGAGGATGAGGGTAAGGAAGAAAGGAGTCTAGGATTAGTAAAGAAGCAAAGGCAATAATAAACGCTCAAAGTTCGTACAAGTTTTTTAAAAAGTTCAAACCTAACTATTATATAAAGTTTTGTTGTGTTGTTGTTTCTGCTGCTGCTCCCGCACCATCCGGTCTCATTTTAATCTTTTTTTGGAAAAGAGAAAAGTCTACAGAGAGAGGAAAAGGGCAGAGGAACGCATACACTTTTTAGTTAACATGGAATATATGAGAAAAGTATAGCATTTTCCTTTCTGTATTATTAAGCACATCACATGGACCACGAAAGAAAATGTTTGATTCTGTATGCAAAAGTGTGTGTGTGTGTGTGAGTGGAAAATGGTGTATCGCGAAGGGAGATCTTGATTACATTTTGGAATTTAAATGCGTAAATTGCCTGCTTTGAACGAATAAAATTACCATTTCCTTCTCTCTCTCTCTCTCTCTCAATGCCTTTTCCTCTTGCTCGTTTCCTTTTTCTCTGCCTTTTCGTTTTGACTTGTTGTCTTGATGTGTAGCTATTTCTCTCTAATGCATTATTTTGCATATCAAAATATGAACACATTCTTCAAGTGAAATAACATCCTTGTTGTTCGATTGCACTTATTTTTCCAAAATGTAAATGGTAAATAAGAATTTTCAAAGAATTTCATTCCAAAATGTAAACCTATTATTGGAATGTAATAAAAATAAAATGCTTCTTCTTTCTCCATTCTCCTAAAAAGTTTCCCTTTTCGCTATATAGATTCATGTGGAGAAATCAAAGTCATTTGGAAGCCGAAATGAATATAGTATTTTTTGGTGGAAGAATTAAAGCTTTGGTGCAATACACATAGTGTCATCATGATGACATGGAATGCAAGCAGTTGCATTTAAATGATGCTTTTTATTGAACAGTAAAGAATATAGAAGAGGACATTAGAGTAGTTTAAATGGAATATTTGATGAAATTTGATTTTTAATCTGGTAAAAGTACCCCATTTTAAAGGCTACAACAGCATTTCAATTCAAATGATGTTTCGACACTTTCACTTTGCCTTATGCATGGGGCATATGAATATGGCAAAAGATGATGTTGCGAGAAGGATTGATTCATCGTTCCACAATAATTTAAAATCCTACTTGTTCTCGGCAGGAATGAAAAATGAATGTTTGTGTGGTGACAGATGATGCACAGAAAAAATCGATTTCCCTTTTGTCGCAGCTGTGCCATTTTGGATGTATGCATTTGGTAATGAGCTGTTTTCTCATTTCGTTTGAATGTGTGGCTGTACCAAAAAGAAAACAGTGAACATTGTTACTACTACAGTCAGTAATTTTTATGTTAATCCAAAGCAGTAGAAATGCATACAGGCAGGCGGCGGTTGATGACTGAGTGAGAGCTTCGAGTTGGAGAAGAAATATTGGATTGCTATTCGCTCTTTTCTTATTTTTTACCAATGCCGCCTATAGTTCTTCCATGCATGTCGTAGTACAAGAATGAACAACAGATACATAAAACCTTTTAGGAGATTAGGTTTTAATCAAATTGGCCAACTTTGATTGAATTCTTCTCCTTATTTCAGACATGGGAATATCAAGAGTACTCAAAGCCGGTGGCAGTTCCATCTCCTTTCCATGTTCTGTTGCTGGAAAATTGTAAATAGGATTTAAGGCCATCTGGAACTGCTGGATGCACTGCTGCTGTTGTAGGGATAGCAAGTTTTATAAGCTGTGTGTGTGTAATCAAGAAAAAATCTCATCGAGTTCGAATGGAACAAAGGTGTTATGTGAATATGTATATTACTGAATTGATTGCAGACACAGAACATCAGAAAGTATGTGTACCTATATACAAATGCACATTAAGCTGAATCGGATCAAATTAAATTCGCCCACTTCGAAGAAGTAATAGTAATCTGATTGTGCCAAGAGATTGGTTGTTTTACTGTTCGACTAATGGCCAATACTGTCATCCGATTACTGTCTCATTTCATATATTCTTTTATTCTGTAACAAGCATAAAGCAAAGACTGTGTAAACAAATGTGTCCACTTCACTTTTGTTTTAGTGCCACAATCCCCAAACAAGTCCAATTGCTACTTCTGGACTGGTTTTTAACACAAAATTCTATCCCTATACCTAATTAATTACAAAAAGGACTGCCACGACAATTGACGTTTCTAAAAAAATCAAATATTTTTTTTCATGCAATACTTATGGCCATATAATTGATACATAAGTTTACACTGGGATGGTTTGAAATCTTCTTTTGTCATTTAACATGTTATAGGTTTGCAGAAAGTACAATCGAGTTTTCTTTCTTGTCGCACCGAAACAATTCCGAAATATGTACGTTTAATCTCTCTTTAAATGACCGATGAAAGGCGTTAATAGCCTGTGAACAAGATGAGGAGGAACACACCATCATCATCAGCCACCATTATTGCCGTTTATCTGTATTGTCATTGTCATGTGCCGTCAATGCAGTGTACTGGGAAAGCAAGAAATATGTACCATTCTACCCGTTTTAGCAAAAAAAGAACCATATTTACCACTGCATTCCTCCCTTCCAGCAACAAAAATACCCTCCTTTCCCCGGGATCAAATTCACAAATATTATTATTGAAGAAATAAGTGCATTCTCTATGACCTTTAAAAACAGCTCATTGTCCATTAGAGAAGCCATTGAGTGGCTTGTAATGACCATATTAACGCTGTTAATTCTTATCGCTAATGGTCATCTCCCCGTGGTGGTTTTCTACATGCCCATTATGTATTTTATGACTGGAGATGAGATGACCCATTCCAAAACTGTCCGTCCAGAAATATAAAGTGATGTACAAAAGCTATCTATATTTTCGTGTTTAGAGATGTATCTAGAACCGATATTATTGGCAACGATCAATCAACACAGATATTTTGCTCAGCTTCTTTTTGATTGTCACGATTGATATGTTTTTAAAGTGAGCAAAACAATGTAGCAATCAACATTTTAATAATAGTTACAAGTACTACGCTTATACGTATTATAGAATTGGCATTCAAACCTAATAACAGGTAAAATCGATCCATTTCTGGAGCTTCTCTTGAAACCTGAGCTGAACGTAATGCAAGAGTTAAACCATAGTAGGCAGCACTATCAAGAAACAATGATTACGATGGTCGGAGCAGGTCTCCTTCATCTTTATACTGAATAGCACGTCGTCGTCTTGAACCAAGAGTGAGCAAAAAATAATCTATCCTTGACTACAAAAAGTTTATAGCGACCACACACAGAGTGCATTTTCATGAACGAATATTGTCGGTTCTTCGTTACTACTCCTTCTTTACAGTGCAGTGCTGAGAATACACGACCATTCAATGTTAATACCTTGCACCTTGATAATTTCTTTTCAAATAGTCCAATTTGTTTTACTTCCTTATTCAATGGATAATTGTTACTATTGATAACTATTCATGATTAGCAAAGCATTGTTCTGTAAATGCAGTACAAGCGTTTCTTTTCCTAAAAAAATCATGCTGAATTATAATATTTAAAAAAATACTACTTTACGCACTGGATAAATAGTGTGTATTTTCAAATGACATTCACAAGTTTCATTGAAATAACAGCAATTTCCTTTGGCATTCGTAATATTATTTTGCAAAGAATGTGTTATATTCATATCTATAACCACTCATGTAATGTATGTATGTAATTCCCGTATTTATTTGGATGAGTATGGATGTGTGTAGAGTATAGTCCGAGCATTTTTTGTTCTTTTGCCACAATATTCACAATATTCCAACATAAAAACCAACAAAATCGACTGAATAAAGCCGGCCTTTCTTCTTCTAGGCAGCAGCGACGGCCTTTATCGAAACAGCAAAAAGGGTAGAAGGGTTGGTTGTTGGTAACAAAAGACGTGTATACATGTATATTTGTATAACCCACACACAGTTTCTCTCCTATCCATGTTCCATTTCCATCTGTGATGATGTGTCTCGTGTATGCATTCACATAAATGGATGCGTTCATGTGTATTGGACCGTTGGACTGAAAGTGTAAAGTAGAATGTAATGTTACATCATCATGCTCCAAGGAGCTTGATAACAAGTGTATGTACATAATAATAATGAATCTGTCTGGATACAATGGTTTCACATTTTTATATAGTGGATGGAGAGACGCTTTCCTTGTGTATAGATAGATATACGCATGGGAATGCTCTTATAAACATATAAGCTTATAAACCAGAGAGTATTCAGTGATTATAGTACATGTTTGCTTTGCGATGATGATGATGTTGGGATAAAAGTGGGAAGGGAAGAAACAAGTCGAATATACTGTGTGCTCCGCGAGCACATTTATATATATACTTTATATGGATATATGAACATGTTTGTGTATTCCTCACTATATGAATGTAGAGCTGAACACATGCAGAAAGAAGGAAGAAACGAGGAGCATGGGCATAAGGGAAAACGAGCAAAAGAGAGGAGTGAATAAGACAAGAACTGGTCTGGTTGTTGCTCTGTGTGCCAAGTATCCTGCCAGTGGTGGTGATATAAGGAGCTGGAAACGCTTGCGTGGCGGCCATTAAAACAACCCAACCCAAAGCTGCTCTGTGAAAGGAACAAGAGAAAGAGTACAAAAAAGAGGAGAGGTGGTGGTGGTGGTGGTGGTTGGTATAGAATAGAAGGAAACTTGAAATGAAACAAGTTTGGGAGTGTGTGGTTGAGGATTACTATATATCGACGACGCGACGGACGGAGAGAGAGAGAGGTGATAAATACGATAACCTTTATAGAAAACGCGTGTAATAAAATTGTAAAAGTACACATATAAAAATATACGTTAGTTGGTATATATGCACACGTTTCTAAATAGTTTGCGCTTGGGCTGAATTTTGGTTGATGTAAAAAAAAGTGCAGATTACCTTTAGGATATTAAATTAAACAGGTATGATTTAGTTACTTCCACTATTAGACACAGTCACGGTATAATCCGTTTCAAGATACCTAGTTTAAAGCAAGTGTCAGACAATTTTGTACAGATTTCAACTTTAACGCACGGTGAAAACCAAGCATATTTGCAGTAATGTAAAAATTAATTAAACTCTTGCTACAATCTTTCCTGGCAACTGCCTTAAAGTAATTATACCTCAATGATTGTTTGTTTTCATTAATTGCACTTATAACGTTCGATTATCTTCAACTTATTAGTGTAAATATGGATATTGCTGAATCAGCGTTGTTAAATGAAACATTCTTAAAACTAAGGAAATAACCGCAACTTGTATCTTTTTCTCAAGAGAATGTGGATAAGCGAATAATGACCGTACTTAATTACTAAAGAGGGACATTCTGCTTACTTGCATTAACAGTAGTATGCTTCCGTCAATAACTGATGTTACTCAATTAAATGCCAGTCTCACTGGTTTGTACGCATATTTGAAACCTTGTACACTATCTGATTAATTTGTGTCGTTTTACTACATGCCATTCTCCGTATCAATAATAATAATTCATCAGGTGATCAAAGCTGTTTTGAGTAGTATATTATATAATTGAGCTTTTATGCATGCATTCTTAATTAACTGCACTTGGTTCATTCAGAATTAAACTTTACAAATGACAATTTCAACTTTTATTTACTCAACCGGGGTACTCGATGCTTTAAAACTTTTATTTTGCATTTACACGGATGGCAGTGATGTATACATTAAATCAGATCCGATTATATCGCTACGAAAGACGTGAAAATGAAAGGCAAATTTGCAGAACAATTAGTGTATAATCCCAGGAAAAAAAATTGAAGAAAAAGGAATGAATGAATTAATGAGCAAGTAAAAATGCCATTCACATTATTATAGTTGAACAAGAAAGTGACTCCAAAAACATTATACCATCAACCTCAGCATGATGATCATCCTCATTTTTGTTCTTGGAGAAAAGCTGGTCTATAAACTTTAAGCACGTCTATATAATATGCACTAAAAACATTTACATACAAACCCACATCCCATCATCACAACACACACAACCTCTCTCTAAAAAACGAAAGGGAGGAGGAGGAGAGAGAAAAAACCATCATATGAAAAAGCATGGTAAAAAAAATATATATAACATGCGTAAAATTTAATGTTTTGTTTGTGCACATTAACTTTAAGTTGTACTCATTTAATTTAATTTAATGAATTCATTTACCTCACAATATGCATTTTGTGGTAGGTTTGGGTCAGGCTATTTACAAGGGCCATAACTATCAGAAAAATTGCACAACCGGTCCGTTTTGCCAATAATATTATAAAAAAAAAGTAAGCCAGTAGTATAGTGTATAGTGAGATATAAGTGGGAGCAACAATAACAGAGTAAAAGCACACGGTAGTAATTGCAAACGATACTGCTGCTGTTTTTTTGAATGCTCGCCTTATAACATGTATATTGTATGGTTTTAGCAAAAAGCTCAGCAGCAGAGCAGCTTCAAGTTAACTTGGTAGATATTATACTAAAACAGCAATTCGCACTTCTTATAGTTTTCCGTCGTGCTATCGTATAGACAGCAGTGTCAAACTTAATGTTTTTTGTGTACCAAGTTGCATATATTCTTTTTTCAGTACTACCTAGACATTAGCAGTAATATTATGAACGCTTTAACCCTAGCAGTTGTTGAGTGTAATTTCTCTGCTCTTTCTTGCTTACGCTTTTACTAACATATTATTCGATGGAGTTTTAACGCCTTCTTATCACTTATGAACTTTGCATAATAATATATTAATAATATACTATCCAACTGAAGCGGTGGTGGTGTTTGTGTATAAAAAAAGAGAAAAGGTTAACTCTCATGGCATGCATGGATGCTACTATACTTACTACAAAATTTCTTCTTCAACTTTTCTTTCGACATTATTTCTGTCCTTGTCATGTTTTACCATAATATTCACTTTTATTTTTATATTCCTTTACGTCCCGTCCCACACACACACACACGTAAATCCAGCAATCAATTCAATCTAACAGAGCACACAAGTTTCACTTCAACTCACTACAGCACTATATGAGCAAAGTCGTTGCTACTTTTTTTTGGTCACCTCACACAATCATCTGCACGTTTGCATAAAAACTATTTTTTTTCTCTCTGCTTTGGCTTGGTTGACTGGACTATTATTATTTCTCTACTTATAACACAAAATACCACTCTCTCCGGTCTCCAACATAATATTTATACAAAAAAATGTTTTTTACTCATTTAATAGAACACATCAAAATGCGTAGTTGTGGTTCTTTTGCATTAACGATAAAAAACTCTACCTTGTAATTTTCTGCTGAGAGGGTTTTTATTTTCTGTTGCCCTTTCTGCCATATTCCACTTTTTCTTCTTGCATTATATATTATTATTTTATCGGTGATCAATCTTTTTATCCACATCACACAACCACCAAACCAAGTCACCTCAATAATAAAAGGTATACATACCTATACACTTGTGCATATATTTATATACATACTTTGCACAAAACACGACTATCCCCACTACTTGTGCAACTCTTCTCTCGTCGCAAGCAACAGAGTAAAAAGTAAAGGATTTTTTCATGTAAAATTGGCAAACGCGTTCAAATCTCGTTTTTTTTCTTGACGTTGCTGCTTTATTGCTTGCTAGTCGAGACTCGAGACGAAGCTTATCTCTTCGTAATCAGCTTTTTGAAGCAAAAAAAAATCCTACGTAAGAAGAAAAATTCTATATCGTAGATTTTTCGTTGTTTGTTTTCGTTTCCCATGTCCATGATGAATGTGCACACGACACAAGCAAAAATTATGTACCTTCCGAAAATCAGCACGATAACACCTTCTTCAGTTTTTGTAACAATTGCATTTGCATAATTTATTTTTCAGCAAGCTTGTTTGGCTTTTACACGATTCTGATGGAAGAATAATTAATTTTTCACTCAACACTTTCAACTTTAGGACACTTTGTTTGTAGTTGTATTTTACGCCAGTTCTGTTGATTGGTTCAGTTTCCCATTTCCCCGTTCGAAATTATGAAGAAAGCTTTCGTCGCTGTGTCAAGTTTGGAAATCGGCGTGACAGAATTTTTTAGCCTGTCACAACGCTTTGGAACATGTTTCTCTGTCCGTTACACTTTCAGGAATGAAGGTCCTTCCACACAAATCAGCAGAAGGAACAACAGTCATCACAAAAACAGCCAGTTTTCACTTTATACTCCATTCAGGACTTTAAGGAGAATTTTATTGCGTAATAAAATCTTCATTCTGCGAATTATAAAAAATGGCAAAAACTGTTAAACTGCAAGGTATAATATATATAGTAGTAGCATGTCTAGTTAGAATTTTTACCCTCTGTGTTTGAGTTGCATATAAATATATATACATAGTTACAGATGGAGCGGTATTTCTTGGGTGGTGCATTTGAACCGTTTTATTGAATCGTAAACTATTTTATGAGCCATAAATAAAAAAGTAAAAAATGCCCTTCATCTCCGCGCGCGGTTTCATTTCATTCACTCATTTCTCTCGCAGTGTCGAGTTTATAGATGGATTCATTCATACCTTTTTAAAAAACGCTCAACTTGAGAGAACATCAACGTCTTGTCAGAGAGAGCGGGTTGCTGATTTTTTTTAGAAACAAACAAAGATAATAGAATTTACTACGCTTAAACTGTTGTCGCTTCACTCACTTGCATAATGTTGACATGTGCTTGTATTGAATTTTATATCGTCATTTTTACTCCGGTGTGTGAGGATACAGATTAAAAGGTTGTAAAATGATATTGATATGGCAAAATGGAGAGTCAGTATCATTTTTTACTCCATCAACCGCATTATTACTCCAACTTGATGAACTGTCTGGAAGATGTCCAAAGTAGTAAAAAAAGAAGTTTCATGAAATTGTTAGCGCTGTCGTAACGGTTTGTTTAACGTTTTCATAATCGTAAACAGAGTGAAAATAAGTTGTAAATTAGACACTCTTCTATTTCAAATTAATTTGATTATTTTTTGGATTTCTTGGAGATCCGAATGAACTCAAAGCACGTACGTAAATATTTTTTATGCAAAACTCTTTACTCAATTGTTTGTGCCATATCATGTATGTCAAAAATTGTTTTCCATACATTGAGAAAAATCGTGTGGGTGTCAATTTATTATCTAGAAGTGTCATCTGACAATTTTTCAGGGATGGGAAGATTACATGGCTTTTTATATATGATTACAGATTGCAGATTATTTTATTTAAATTCATTATTTATGATTACAGATTATATGATTACAATAATAGGGAGCAGGACATACAGATTACAGATTAACAGATTACAGTAATCAGAACCACCTCATACAGATTACAGATTATCTGATTACATTAATCAGAACCACCACATACAGATTACAGATTAAAAGATTACAATACAAAGAATTTACTATTGAGTACATATTGAGTTATCAAATTACTATCAGATTATACTTAGCCGTGTTTTGTTTTTTAACCTTCTTTTTCTCTTTCAAGCAAGCAATTTTTAAGAATACAAGCATATCAAACATATTATCACTAAGACGGCTTCGCTGGGGCCTGAGAATCATGTTAGCATAACTAAATACACGCTCACAAGCAGCCGAAGAAGGTAACAAGGTGTTATACAGACGTGACATTTTCTTCAGCAACGGGTACTTTTGGAAACATTCAAATGATTTATCAGAATCTTGCAAATATGAGATGCACTCCAATTCTGTAGACCCGTCTCCAGAACTCGTCTTACTGGGCTCGTCGTCGCCAAAGTACTTATCCCACTTGCTTGTTTCGGACGTAGTAGGTCTCACTGGGTTTGAGGTAGCAGTGCCATACTTCTCAACAAATGTCTCAAATTCTTGAACAAATAATTCCTTCACAAATTTGCGCTTCTCCTCAGGGATCCAACGCAGCTTAAACCACGGCAGCAATACAGCAGACAAGAACTCCTTCTTTCCGTTTTCAACATCAAGGTCAATTATAGTCTGAAAACGTTCACGCAAGCCCACTCGCAGCCGTTCTGCAATTGCTACGGCACAACTGGCGGAAGTACCTTTCCGAATAACGCCTTCCAGTGCCGTATAAGCTTTCCAAATAACAGGGGCCAGATGGCCATACAACGAGTCTTCATCTTCCGACTGAAGAGTATCTAATGCCCACGCTATTGGCTCCATTGCAAGACAGTATTCCTCCAAAAATTGAATTTCAGCGTTTTTCAAAGCTTCCAATCCACATTCCACAAACACGGCTGGTAATTTATTCTTAACATCAAGCAGAGATCTAATTGAATCAAATGTTGAATTCCAACGGGTGGCGTTTGGGCGGTGAATTGCTTTTCCCGTTAACGACTGGAACGTCTCCCTCATCTTAACCGAATGACCGCACTTGTTCCACAAAGCCGTGCACTTAGCAAATGTAGATCGCAAAATCCGTTTATATGACTTGATTTCTTTCCCGTCTAAGCAAGACACACGAGTTTCCTGTAGAACAGAAGAACAAATATATACAAAATCATAACTTGATATAATTAATAGTTGTCCTCATCGCATGGAGAATTTAATACCTTATCGACATCCTTTGTTGCCACCAAGCTTAAAGTGTGAGAGGCGCAACGAACATGAGCAGGTAACTTGTATGACTCGTCATTAATAATCTCCACTTCATCAACTAGGTCAACATCCTCTACACCATCCATGTCTTCATCGTCCAATTTATCAACGTCTTCACTTTCAAAGCAAATTTCTTCCTCGTCAGGATCAAGAAACTTATCATCAAGTCCGTATATTTTGAAAGCTTTAATGAAGTTAGACCCATTGTCCGTAACCACGGCGACAGCTTTGTTCTCGATTTTGAAGCATTTTAAAATGTTATCCAGAATTTCTGCCACTCTGTCATTCGAATGTGCTCCAGTGAATCGCTTAATTGTCAGCAGTACAGATTCTCGGTGGAAAGAATCATTTAGCCAGTGCGCCGTAACTCCCATGAAGCTCCTAGAATTAGAGGACCAAATATCTGCTGTACAGCAGACCCAAGGAATTTGTTTCATTAAATCCTCCAGACTAGTCTTTCTTTGATCATATCGTACTGCGATTTTCTTTCTCAACGTTTTGACACATGGAACGATGGCATCGGAATTTAACCCTTTGAATAAAATACATATTTTTTATAATTTGCATGTCTATAATATACATAAGCAAATTTTAACAAAAAACATAGCAAAAACATAATCGCTTTATTTTATGCTAATATTGGGACAAATAACGGTCACTTACGTTTAACGTAAGTTCTGAAAAATTCATTTTCAACAACGGAAAGAGGCGACATGGTGTCAACGATGTAATCTATCAAGTAACCTTCGGTTTTAGACTCTGCTGCAGCATTTGATTTGATGATAGGAAACGGAATCAGTTGTTGCTTGGATCGTTTGGCTTTGGCTTGAGGTGAGTTTTTGTACAGCTCGTATTCAGTCAGAACCGTTGGATGAGCCCTCTGTAAATAAATATCGTGATAAGAATTAATAGAGAACATAAACATATCTAATTTCTGAAATTGTGAGAAGAATAGTTTGAAATTGAATGCTGAAATTATGACTGTTCGTTACCTTTAAATGAGTGCTGAAATTGGAAGTTGGTTGTAGCCGACCCTTCACTAAGGAATTATGACCCGTTTTTTTCTCTGCAACGCATGATAAGCATTTAGCCGTAACGCCACCATGATCATCTTTTGAAACTATATCGAAATATTTTCCGTCTAGGATTGTCGGTAAATTTTTAACTTCGGAAGAATCGGTCGCTGACATATTAATGCTATCATTCTGCGCCATTTTGTGACAGTTTAACTACAGCCAGGGCTTGCAAGACTATACCGCTAACGATTAATTAAACTTCTCCACAAATACTGTAAAAAATATTCCGAACAAGTATTGAGAGAAACGCACTGGAACTTCTTGTGCTTGTTTTATTTCCTCTTTTGTCAAAGCGTGACGAGAAACGTACCATGAAAGCATGAAGTGACGCTGGAGTGATAAAAATACTTTGATGATCTGTCACATATTTTATGGATGGATGATGTTGAGAGATGTGCGCGTACTTTCTGATTGCAGTTTCGCAAGACGACGTGGTGATTACATGATTACAGATTACTGCAATCGCACCGGTAGTTTGTGATTACAGATTACATGATTACCAAAGCTCCCATATAATCTTTGTGATTACCGATTACATGATTACCCAAGCTCCCATATTATGTTTGTGATTACAGATTACTGATTACATGCAGAGTAATCTGATTACTAATCTGATTATATTAATCAGTAATCATTCCCAACCCTGCAATTTTTTCATTTTAGGTATTTTTAGACCCCGCTTTACCACTGTATATATATGTTCTGATGTCGAAGAACATGTGCTGGAGACATGATATAGCAGCCTTGTAAAGAGTACTAATTCTGAAAAGCATAAAGAGTCCATTGTGTAAATTCCCTAATCCGCTGCCACTGAGCGTAATATTTGGGCTTAAACTGTATCTCCATTTTTTCATCATCTTCATCATTCATGTTCCAGTCTATATGGTCATCATCGCCATCCTCATTAATTACAAATAACATACATAATACCACAGTTCCTTGTAAGTCACGAAGCGCTTGATAAACACTATTGCCTCTGTTTTTAAACACTGCATTGATAACATGAGAGGAAATTATAGCAAAAATATTTGAAAACATGTAGGTATTTCGTTTAGGTAGCCGTGTGTAATAAAATAACAATCTTTTCAACAAAACTAGCATAAATTGTAACATGATCTGAATGGACAAGTTATGGCATTTCCATCACATAATAACATTTAATGGAATAATATGCAACAACTTAATCTAGATAAGATTACATTCAGAACAAAAATAAAGTGGTCACACAAATTCTAGAAAAATTTGTCGATTTCACGGTCCACTCCACAACATATATTTTGTGCATATAGCATTTACGAACAATATAAAATAACAGCAAGAGAATCTCGGATCATCCCATGCAATTTTCTAGCTAATAAAGCAGCTATATTGCATGATACAATTTACTTTAAATTAAATGAGTTTGAGCTACCTTGATGTAATTTTTTAAACATTCAAAAATAATCCAATGAAATATTCATATAAAAAATAAGGAAAATTCCGCCCTGATAGCTATCGAACACCCTATCATCATCATTTCCCCCTTACATTATACACAGCAATCTTTTTCTTTGCTTCAAGATGTTTGGTTTTTGTATCTCTGCTTGCTATTATTGTTGTTATTGAATTGTCTTTCGCATATACCAACACGCATTTGGGATGTTCTGTCGGAAAATTCTTTACAAACGTCAACATGTAATGAATGAGTGCAGTGAGTTCTTTTTTTCAAAGCTCACTGAAGCTTGATGCATAATTGAAATCATCATCTCGTCATCATCAACAAAACTCCAAGGCATGTAGTAAGAGGCACATCATCTACTAAACACTTGTACCTTATAAGCATTTTCTATAATATCTCATCCTTCGTTTATATAACTCACTAGACATGACGATTTCATGAAATGAGATGAAAATCCTCGACCTATATGAATAAAACATTAACCAAATTACGTATTTCAGTCATTATCATCCTTCCTCTCTGAATTCATTTTTTTTTCTCTGCTTTCTGCGTTTTGAGCTCTGAGTAAATTCATGCATCTTCAAATTATCTCTCTCCCTATCTTACTACATACCTAAAATTACATAGCCATGGATTATCACATCACACACACACATTCCTCCCATGATAATATTTGCTTGTATATTCTTCTCCCTTTTCCCCATATCGCGGCACGAAAAGAAGGAGACTCTGACTACCTGATAATGTATTTCAAACTGACAATGACCAAACTTATTATTTGGTAGTAGTACAGTTTAAAAAATTACCTTGAAGCCTCTGGCTTTTTGTTCAACTTGTCTAAGCCGAAAATTAGTTCAAATCACACCATCCACCTACAACAACAACACACAAAATCCTCAAAATGCTTACCATCTGCCCAGGTATTCATTTTTGCTTGTTGCTTGTGTGTGTGTGTGGTGGTGAGTGACAACTGAAGCGCGGATAAAAGAAAAATGAATGAATAATATCCTCTTTATTAGTGTTCAGCCAACAGAGAGAACTACTACTCGGAAACTACCTAATTGACAATTCTAATGACTAATCATTATTGTTATGAGGGTCATTATTATGTGAAATGAGTCCAAAAATAACGTTGCGTATTATTACATTCAGCTCACAAAAAAACTGCTCTTTCATCAGGTAGCCAGCCAGCTAGATAGGTTGTAGTTTATAAAGAACTCAAAAGCTCACAAAACGACAATCATTCTTGAGTGACTGTTGTATTAGTAATATCGCTCGCAGACTTCCCTCAAAAAGCCTACCTAGCGAATATAGTCGTAAAAGCTGTGTGCATGAGGGCAGGGTAGATTATAACAAGAAGCTTTTCAATACTCTATGAATTGTATCTCTCTCCTGCTTTCATGTTGATGAGCAATGATCATCATAAGCTCGCCCTTTTATTAGTTAGGTCTCTTTTTGCAGTTCTCCAAACAAAGCATTAGATGATTTTACTTTTAGCAGAATTAGTATTACCTCAAATTTGTGAATTGGAAACTAGGTAGATTTTGACTTTTCCTGTTTTATAGAGAGAGTATTTTTTATATACAGATTCAAATTTACCAAAAAGAATCATAAGATGACTGTATAAGGAAATGATTAAAAGTCGTTTGTGCACTTGCGTTGTGAACAAAAACGTTTCTCGGAACTGCATACCGTAAGGTAGGTATGTAAAGTACTTTAAACTTGCAACATGCGCATTCGCTAAGCTCTTTAGTCACAATTCCATGTATGCCCACTTACTTGGCCCGAGTATTTTCTTATTTACATAAAGGAAATAAAATATTCCATGAGAAAATAATTACTGTAGTGAAGAGAGAGCCAATTCATCCATCTCTGGAGACGATAGGTGCAGGAATACATTACGACGAAGAATCCTTTGAATACCATACCATGATGATATACTGCACAATTCACTTTCTTTTGTAAGTTTCTTCATCAATCTTTCTCTATTTTTTTGTGCCATCACCAAGGATTTAAAAAATGCATTTACGGCGAAGCTGCTGCTATAGGGACGTATACTAGCACAAAACTTTCTGTCACAGAGAGTGAAAGGAAGTTTTGGGATTGGGATATGAATTAAAGCTTTGTTGATCTGAATGCCTTTTGTTGCAAGGAAAATTTATTATGCATACTAACTACCTGCCATATAATAGCTAAAGAACATGCGCTACTCTCCGTTCAAGTGGTTGCATTGAATTGTTTAAAAGCCGTGTCAGCATCAGCGACAAACGCAGCAAGTTTTTTTTGTGAGTGCGTCCATGTCCGTGTTCCTTTTAATGATTCTTCTGCATTCTCGAGCATATGGTAAGAGACTTTGTGGACTTGGATGCTGGAATATTTTGCTCTTACTTTTTTAGCAGAAAGCTTACATACTACTCCTCCAAATGCAGCCAAAATATTTTTTTACTCTCCTGCAAGCTTTTTCGTTTCTGTGACAAGAATGATTTGAATGCAAGGTAGGGTTAAGAATGAGTAAGCTAGCAAGAGCAGCATTTACATTTTCAAAACAGCTTCACTTCTTCTTTGCAGACAAAACACGTTTTCAAGAGAGAGAAGAATGGAATAGAATGCAGCAGCAGCAGTTGGATGATAGCAGGATATAAAAGATTTGTGCATGGGAAGTAAGGGAGATGAGATCAGAGGGAAGAAAAAAATGATCAAGGAATAGTCGTCTCGTCGTCGTACATCGTTTGTCTAGATTCCAATACAAAATGCAAACCAATCCTAGAAGAAAATAGCTGTAGTTATAATACAGATATAAGTATTCCATGTTTTTACGTATTATGAAAAGTTTCAAGTAAAAAAACAAGCTGTACTAATAATACATATGACGTGGTTGGTTCAAAACTTACTTGCGTACAGTTTGGCATAATATATATATATTCATTTCTTATAAGAAAGCAGTTCCAATATATAATATGCAAGAGGTTTGCATATATAGCTAGTATTAGTGTACATATTTCATAATATTTACTTTCTTTATACTTATAAGAGAGAGAGAGGAAGTTGTTCATGTTGTCGTGGATCAACTTGGCTAAAGGAAAAATACAGCAGCTAGCAGCAAATCCCATCTAAAATTCTGAAAGCTTTACATACCAAACAAACTTTGTTATCTTAAAATACAGCCAAGCTGTGTGTGTGATAGAAGCAGATGAGGGCTTGTGCTCTGCCTCGTGGAAAAAAGTAAAGCAAAAAAAACTGTTTTTTTTTCTTCCTCGTTTTACATTCAGCTCACTTCTTTTCTTACCTCTCTTGCTGTTGGCTTTAGTTATTTTTTCTTCTAGAATCCGCATTCAGAATTCGTAAAAGCGTAGAGCCAGCAGCCGTAGGAACAAACAAAAAGCACAGCAGTTTCAGCTCTCCTGAAAAAAAAGACCTTTTACATCTTCCTCGGAGCTATACAGTTGATTGCATGATTGCTTTGCGTGAACGGGTAGAGAAACTACTCTTGTGTCTGTGTGTATGCTTTATATGCTTCCCCTCGCTACATAAATACAATCCTTTTCGTATGAAACGAAAAGCTTATAAACTGTATCAATGGTACATTCAAGAGCTACTTTTTCATATACAATATAGCACTTTTGGTGTTTCCAGCAAAAATTTCGTCGACATGCAAAGCTTGTTGTAAGATTAAAGACAAAGACGTGACCATGTTCATCAGCAGCAAAGTTGATATATTTTGTGCTTAAAAGAGCGAGGAGAATAAAAAAAGCTTCAAAAAATGTACCACACGTTAACTCTTTTAGATGCTCTCCTAGCTCTTTTCATCTAATTGTTGTCCAACATATAAAAAAAATTAAAAAGTACGACACAAAAAAAATCAAGTCAAGTCAAAAGTCTTCTCTCTCGCTATTCGTGATGAATAAAAAATATATATTCTCTCTCTAGTGCTTGTGCATGTTACACGACGGTAGGTAACGCATAATAAATTGAAGTAATAGTTTCAGGAGAGTCGCCTTTAGAAAAAATATATGATAGCATGGCAAAGAACCTGGGACATGATTTATTTGTATAATTATGCCATTTTAAGTTCACCTTCAAGACTAAAAAACTAAAATATGAACATGATTACATATATACGACGTATGACGATGTTATGTGGATCTACCCTTAGAGCAAAAAAAAATGTTTTGATTTTTTGACTTGCTTAGCTTCGTTCAAGTTTTGTTGTTTGAACTACACCAATGTATATATGCGCAATCCTTTTAAAGTTGCATTACATCACCAGTCTCAGAATCTTTTTTCTGTTGTGTACAAAATGGTAAAGCTATTTAAGATGCAAGGTTAATATTCTTTTGTACTTACATGCCATAACTCACAGTATGCATCACATAGCCTACTCTGATTAACTCTCAGGTAAAGAGCAGAGAAGAAATAACGACAAGAAGAACTATGCAAATAAAATATATTTTATACATTTTCTCAGACTCGGATCAGGTACTCGTTTAAAAAATGTTAATTTGATGTTTGTTTGCTTTATGCAATTCACTTTTTTGTTAAGATCGACATAAATTCAAAGATATTATTCATTCCAAGTAAACATTGGTTTTACTTCTGTTATTTTACAAAAAAAAATGTTGGCAGTTGATAGTATCGGAATTTGGATGCTAGTAAAATCAATACAGAAAAAAAACTATTTAATCTTAAAGAATTTAAGAATGTTGAAACATTTGGTTTTATAAAAATTGAGAATCGAATTGCTTTTTACGACCACCGTTTGATTATACATGTTTTCAATAATACTTTTTAAGACTGTCCACACTTGTACATAAATGATCATAATATTCACAGATTTCTTGACTTTTGGCTTATAAAAATAAACTGAAAGAAAGTGAGAGTGGATCTCAGGCAAAGGAAGAATTCAATGTCATCCTTTATTACCTATTATAATCTTCTTATTTTAGGGTCCTTACATTTAACCTTGCCTCCTTCTTTACAGCGCAATTCAACTTTTTAATGCACAACATAACAATGAGTGTTACCAGCCCAAGAATAGGTACTTCTCATCCTTTTCTAAGGACAAACAAAATATGTTAAAGGTAAGGGTGAACACAGAATCCAGACTCTTACGGAACGGGACTCTGTTCCAGCGGCTCTGCTTACCCTCTCCACACGCACGCACTTTTAACGAAAAGAATGAATGAATGACCATCTTTGTGTGTTAGCATTGATGATGATAATGACGATGCGATGTGGTATACCGTATAAAGCATTATATGTACAGGAGGAACATTAAAAACGGCAATTGAGGGCTTCTCCTCCGTCCCTTCTCTGTGATACTCAAAAAATGATCCAATAACTGTTCAGCATCTCGTAGCCATTTTGATTTCCATTTACTTACCATTTTAGACACACATAAGAAGCCATAAATAGCTTAATGCTATATATGTGTATTAAAAATGTATACATGCATTGCATCTGTTTTTTCCATTTACATTATAAGCATAATAATGTATGTAGGTATTATTGAACTGACTACATTGTTTACAGTAGTCCACATAAATAAATTGTTTTGTGATAATAATAAATCTAGTAACTCTGCTTTTTATCAAGCAAAATTGTGATCAAAATCAATATACACATGTTGAAGATTTTACAAAATAGTTTTATCGTGAATTTGTGTTTAAAATTGGTACTAAAAATTGGGATAAAATATGGTGCATATTTCTCAGAAAAGTGATTGTGTCACCTGGACACTTCGATGCAACCGATGGTGCTACTATTCTGGTAAGTAACAATTTAAAATTACTAATACCTATTATTAGTGTGCAAATTTACACGATAAAAGGAAAGCCCTTCAATCCAAGTTTTTAAATTTAATGCATTTACACAATGAAGCAGTATTTGTGAATAACTTTCTTTGCAACAAGAAGATACACACGAGTGATTATAAATAAAGGGCACTATTATTGGCCTCATTTTTTATACGTGATTCATGAATAAATCATTACACAAGTCCCATCATGAATTCTTGGACCATTGTAGAATGCGTAATGAAAATTGCTGTTTAATAATTATGATGGTGATGGAGAAGCACCTTTGTGCTTAAAGTGTTGTTCAGTAAAAAAAATATCTGTGAGAATTAGTGCAAATGGATTAATATTGTTACCATTTTCACCCCGTAATGTGATGTGCCAAGTACGTACTAACTCTTTTGCACAATAAGTTTGGAAACATTTTTCTTACGATAATTGTCATGAAATTAACAGTTATTACCAAGTGCCTTTACAACACATTTGGCCAAAATGAAATTTTTATCAAATCCTTGGTTTAGCATGATAAATTCAATTTAGTGCAATTTTTCCCCCTCCTACCTCCACCACCACCACGAAAGCATGGTGGATTGTTTATGTAGATCCGTTTTCGTTGGGATTTCTCAATTTGCTCTTATTACCTCTACATTCTCACACATAATAATAATCGGGTATGATGAGAGCGTCATTATCATAATAATTTTTCGACATTCCTTCACTCCCCCACTTGATAGAAATTCATTTTACATCAAGTTTCCCATATTCCTTCCCAATAAAAAATGCCCACCATTCAGGAAAGGTGAATCATTCAGGCAAAAGAGAACGAAGAAAATATGAGGTATTTTGTATAGAAATTCATAAGCAAATAAACATCTCTCTCTCTCTCTCTCCTTCACTGCTCACTCACTCTTGCAACCAGTTCTCACCATACTAATAATAATAATATTCAAGTGTGTAGGCATTTGTTTCAGCTTTCCTTCTTCTGTTGTCTACTCCATTGCACTTATTGCGTGTGTGTGTGGAAACGCCGACCGTCTCTCAAAATCCATAAATATCATTCGGAAGCAATTGCATTGGTATTTCATGGTTATGTTCATTGCATAATTTAATGGACATTAAGATGACGACGACGATTATGATGATGGTGATGATAATGACTCTGAGAAGATAACGAAAGCAGCAGAAATGAGGGAAAAGGTGGATAGATTATGTTTATGTGGAGTGTGTGGAGGATGGAGGAGAGGTGTTCCTTGTACTGCTTCTTTTTTCGCTACCAGCAGCATCAGTACATTCTTCATTTTCATAAAAACAAAAAAAGACACGTACGATTGCAATGTTAATATGAAGCGAGAAGAAGAGGTGCACACATGTACATACAAATCGGGCATATATATGCCTACATGCACAGAGAGCTCATAAACTTTGACGTTTGATGTTGATGATGCTGCTTGCTTCTGTGTGTGTGAAGTTGGATATATAGTTATAAAGAAGACGAGTGCGCACATTAATGGCAATAACATAGCAATAATAATAATGATAATGATTGTAATGGTCATATAATGTCCATGAATGGTTGTTAACTGGTATACATGTCTATTTATATGTATAAAGTACTACGGGGCGCTTTCGCATTCAGAGATGGGCAAATATAGGCGGAATCATAATAGCGATTCACAGTACATTTGTAAATGTTGATCACATCATCATCATCGTCGTCGTCGTCAGCATTATCATCGGCATATCATCTAAAACTGAAGACATAAAAAGAGAGCGCTTACCAAAAAAGATGAATATACTTTTGCTTGCTACATGAATACTAAAAATCGAGAAGATTAATATTGGTTGTGACCATGATGCTGCAGCATAATGCATGCAGATTGGATTGACACACGGAATCTTTCTGTATCAGAAAAATTCTTCCTGTGAAACCAGGACGAAAAAGTCAACAATTCATTGACGATGATCATGATGCTGCTGCCAACCGTCAAAACCAAAAGCAACAGTGCACACGAATATACATAACGACTAAACTGACTTCTGTGAAAGACTCCAGTTTTTTTTATGGATAATATTATAGGTAAATACGTATGTATATATGTGCCTTGTGTACAGTTTTGTTGCGCTATCAGTTCTTATACTGCACTAGGTAAAAGTAGAAAAGAGAAGGAGTAATAGTAATGGCATTATTATTATTATTATGATGACTATTGCGCCTATATGAGATTACGAGATGTGCAAAAGGGTATTAGGGCCACCGTTGTTAAAGTTGCTCATCAACTTGTAATGGCTGTAATGAGTGTCAGCGTCTTCATAAATAATCGGCATGTTACAACAAACAAGTCATTCTCTCATTCTCTCTCTCTCACTGCCTGGATATTTTCATTTCCCTCTCTTTCCCTCTCTTTGGATGAATGAATGGGACGAAAATAATGTACATTTTGGCAATGTATGCAAAAGAAAAAAATGTCATTTGCAATTTCTCTCGACACTTTATGTTTGTTCCGTGTGGTTTTTCTCTTGCGTTACGTTTTTTTACTAGTTTGCATGAAAACGTAGTGGTTTTGGTACCTTTGGAAAGGACAAAGTTTTAATTCAAAAGGGTTGAGATATCGATCATTGATTCAGTTCATGTTTTTGGATACAAACCTATTGAAAGATAACTCGTATTGAGAAAAGAGTGAGCGCAAAACACCCTCCGCTTTGAATTCGCCCCCTACCCTGTTTACATATTTTTTTCCGAGACACCGCATAAACTTGCGTTCAAAGTGAAGTTGCTTTACATTAAACACGTAATAAATTGACTGACAGAAAAAAGCAAGAGTTATGAAGCTTTCCAACTGTCTTGAAAACTGCTCTAATAGTCATGTAACATGATTGAATGCATTATACCATGTGGAGAAAAGCGTCGAAAAATAGCTAACTCGTAGGTTAGCTGTATAAGTGTGTAGACTAGAGCGCACAATATATTTCAAAGCAATATTTATGCATTCTCTCTAGAAACAAGTCGATGGGCTCCCTGAAAATTTTTTCGTCTAAAGAAATTAATCGTACGGGAAGCGTGCAAGTGATGATTTGAAAATGGGCTCGTAAATATAAACAAAATTTTTATTTTGACTTTGCTCCGTAAATCCCTACACTACACCAACTACTAAAATGTGTGTACGATCCGTATTTCTCTTTTTCTACTGCTTGTATCATCCCATTATTTACTTAGTACATAAACTCATGTAAAAATTCCACAAGGAGAAAAAAAAACTGTTCCGTGGCGATAAAAAAAATTGTGAACCTCTCTCTCTCTCTGGCTATATATAGCCTAAGCACATGAGTGCCTGCCAATACTTTATTTTGAAAAAAGAAAGCATCTTTCATTACGTACCATTTTTTTGGCACTTTATAAGCAAAAGGGGAGTTGGTTATTTATGAATGAAAAAAAAATTGTCTGTAGGTTGTACACTTTTTTGAGGTTATAAATACATTGTGCTGAAAGTCTATAAGGATTTATATATTTTTTTTCAATTTTAACATTTTACATACATTTAAAAAAAAAGATTTTGCTCTCGTGCCATTGATACTGATACGAAAGATTAGTTAGCTCTGGAATGGGTTTGATAACAGTTTTACGATACATTTCTAAATGCGCATTCAACACCACCGAATAAATGCATTGATTTACTCATTTTTGCTCCTTCATCACAGAAAAAGGTTGGGAAATATTACGTCCGCTAAAATACTAAATGCAGTCATACGAACCAAAAGGTAGGATGAGTTCAAAATACAAAAAAGTTCATCTTGCCCCCTCTTAACATTCTGTTTACATTTTACACCCTGTCTTATTGCATGCTATATAGTTCAAGTCGTATTTACTTTAAACGGAACAAGAGAGTTTTTAACAACTCCTGTTTTAAAAATACAACGCTTTAAGGGTTATAAAAACCTTTTTTGTTCCACGCAACTGTTTGTTAAAATTACAACAATGAACCATTGCATTATTGTCATTGCATCATCCACATCCTGGATTCCTAAAAAAATATCTCAGCAAACTACCGTTTTGTTGTAAAACCAACCCAAAAAAAAGGATGAGAGGAGGAAAAAGTCCTTGACACATTCTTTTTGTCTAATCGTCATGCTTGCTATTTATAACCAAACAAAATGCAGTTGACGGACACTGTCCAGCAGTGCTGAAAATAGTAAAAAACGAAGAATGGCTTGCAGATGGGTTTTTATAATCTTTTTACTCAACTCACCCGTCAGAAAGGTAGTTTTATAACCCAACTATATATAAGAGCATCATAAAAAACTTTTTATGTTTTTCTAAAGACCAAAAGCTACCTATATATTTGTTGTTGCAAGATTCGACCCGCGAAAACAAAACAATTCAATGTATTTCTTCTACTCTGAGTTTCCACATGTACATTTTTAGCTCACTTTGTTGCGTGTATTCAGAAAAAGACAATCTACATAAATACCTCTTGTATATACAGACTATCTATGTATGCATATCTTCCCTCTCCAAATAATAAAAGCAATGGACATGCGAAGGCTTTCAGTAAAATTCACTTTTCTACAATTTCTTAAGCCATAATAACAGCAAAAGTATTACTTTTTTCTTGATTATATATTATTTTTATCAGTGTTGTTGTGAGACGGGTCTTGGTAGTAGTGTGGTTCTTTTGTGAGTGCATGAATAGTTCTTTTGCCTCAGATTTTTATTTATTCCATAAACTTTTACGACACTTTGACATGACAGTTTTATATTTAGCTTTTTACCTAAAGTCCTCACACTCTGTCTGCACCACTCTTTCTCTCTTTTGCTGGTTGCATGCATGTTTAGGCGATAAGACATGAACTAGCAGGCTTATTTGTAAATGAACAAACAAGTGCAAATGCGTGTGTGAGTGCTTGTACGATTTTTTTTCTGTGTGATGACCAGAAATTTGAAAGAAATGTGCTATCTGTGTGTGATGTGAAATTATAGCATATCAACAACAACGTAACATGCCATGTATATTTTTTCCTTAAAAGGGTGGAAATTTCAAAAGGACAGCCTCCATTATTGTATGAGTTCAGCAAAGAAGTGGCGCGCGGCAATACAACGAGCGAGCAGAGAGAGAAAAGAAAGTATACCTAAAAATTTTATATCGATTGCTACCTTTTGGTGAACCTACCAATAATAGGCAGGGTGCATTGTGCAAAAGCTTTTGAAGAAAAGGAAGAAGGGTTGTGTCGCGTTGCTTGAGGCGGTTCCTTCTTTTGTATTTGATGTGCCTTTGCGGATGATGATGATGATCACACTGTATTTTTCACCGGACCGCAAAAGATTATTGATTCAGTGGGATTCCAGTTGTTCCTTTCTCGGAATTCTCCAGCAAAGATGCAGCGCAGCGCCAGCTCTGTGTCTGCAACAACAAGATTTTACATTTGTAACTAAATTGATATTTTATGTAGTAACGCGGCTGTTTATTTGGTATGGTGGTTTACTGGAGGTACCGAATAGCAAATGATGTCGGCTGCGAGGTGGTGATGGTCATCATTAGAATGGCAACACTTTTATTGTTCATATCAACTTTATTTATCGAAAAAAGTTTCACGCAGGTTGGTTTAAAGAAAAATAAATACTACTTTTCCTTCTTTCTTGTGGCCCTGTGCTGTGCTGCTGCTCCTGTCGATGATGACGGTCATGATGATGAGTAATAAAAGAGCAATTGAAGACAGCATTAACTTTCCATCAAAAAAACGTGTGTATTTTTTTCCCTCTACTGACTTTACTTGTGTGTGTGTGCCTGGATGGTGGTAGTGTTTTCATGTAAAACACTACCAACAACACCACCAAAAAACTCAAATTTAATTAACACGTATTTCCTTTGAACTTTACGGTGTCATAAAAAAGTCGTAAAAAGTCAAAGCTGGCTTAAAACATCCCGACTTTGACGGGTTTGAGCTCAGTACAGTGCAGCAATTTAAGTTGCGAGATACCTACACAACATGCATACCTTTCCGCTACACACAGCTAACTTTCTGAGTTGAGTAGTGGAGGTGGTGGTATGGTGTCATGATGGGTAAACACACCGTGTACCTCTCAGCATTTATGACAAGCTATATACACGACATGCAATGTCAAAAAAGTGGCAATATAAAAGAGCGAAAAAAAGAAGAAAATGAGTAGTAAAAACTAAAAAAGTAAAATAAAATAATGTGTGTGTGTGTAACTTCTTTTTTTACTTTGACTGCATGGCGTAGTTTTCACTGACTCCATTTTTCTGGCTCGTGACCAACCACACGGAGAAAAAATTGTAGCTCTACGAAAAAAGACGCAAGGCAGAACCATACACACCACCTCTAGCTATTACGCTTGAGTACATCCATTCATACATATACATAACTTGAGTAAGAGTACTTAACGGAATGAGGATAAGTTATACGAAAAAAAAAGCTGAGAGGAAAAGAGAGCTGCTAATTAATAATTAACTAATCATTTGAGGGATAATAAAAAACGTTGGATGTGTGTGTATGGTAAATGGCAACATTTTCACCATTCAATGGTGATGATGATGGGCAACTTTGATGGGCTATATGGCATGCCATCATAGAAAATTCCCCTTTTGGTTGGGTTGGAGTACCGTCATTTTCATTTTCTGAGAGATTGAAGCGTTTGAACGAACCGATATAGCACGGTGTTCCTGGGATGATGATATGGGTCTACTAATTCTAGTTGTCGTCTTATTTATTGTTGAAACTTTATCAAGGCAAATATATATGAAGTATAAAAGGGTGAAATATTATAAGCATATATATATATACGCGTGTATTTTTATATATGCTCGCATGCATCTATTTTCCATGTGATAGCTTAGAGGCCAATAAGGGTAAGCATAACGAAAAGACATCTTTTACAAGCGCGCGCGAGAAAGACACTTTAAGTCCTCGTAAAAAGTTTTATGTGCCCTTTATGGTTTGTTTTAGTGGTTAGTAAAAGGTGGTAAGTGGAACGTTAAACACTCATTCATTCTTCACTTGTGTTTGACGCTCGCTCGCTTGCTCCTCCTGCTCCTGTTCTCTTTTTTGACGAGCATGTCATCATAAAAATAAACTGAATAATATGTAGTAAAAGAGCAAGGTTTGGTGTTTGTTTTATGGATGCCTCTACTATTTTTATTACAATAACATATATTATCATATTTATTGCCAAATATTTTAGGGTGATGATTGTATTACGAGAGATAATGATTTATAATAAAAAAACAAAGTACAATATACAATGTAATCACAACATTTTTTTTATCGTACCAAAATAGTCATGTTTATAACATTTGTATGTATTTCTTTTAAGCAGAGAGAAAGATAAATTCAAACAGCTCTAGGATTTCCGTCGTCACCTTATATTCATCCAGTTCTAGTCAAACTTCTTTTCGACTACTGGAAAACAAGTGAAACTGCTTTTTTATTAGTGTAACTACAAGGATGAAATATCACGGTTAAAACGCCAAATGTTTATCGTTTCACCTCTCGAGTAAAAATGATAGCAATAATGAATGCAATCTGAAAAAAAAGTTCTGCCATTCCAAATGCATATCTCCGACGAGTTTAATGCAAAAATGCTAGTCAAGTCTTATTCCTGTTAATGTCGTCCGTCGTCGTCGTTGTGCTTCTGTGATCCTCCCAGCCCAGCCAGACTACAAGTTTTTTTTTCTGTCTTTTTCTCTCTTCTTCTTACGCATTGTTTTATTGCTTGTTGCCACTTAACAGATATGACTATTGTTACGATTATGTTGATGATCATTGGCTATGAAAATAGGGCATAAAAAGTAGGAGGGCCTCTCATCATCATAAGCATTTTTATTTACGCTGCTGCTTGTGGTGCTACCACCACCATCACCAAAACTCAACCAGGCAAAATGGTAAAAGTCAGTGAGTCACTCATTATCAAACATCAGCTTATATAAAAAATCGTCAAAGGCAAATCAAGTTTTTCTTTGAGTCCACCTTCAACAGGCACCTGCCTGTACAAAACTAGACTAGTTGCTTATTTAAGTAATACGCCAATTTAGAATAACTGCTTTCGCCACCTTATTCAAATTCTTGAGCCCAATAATAATATAAGTTCAACTTTTTTTAGTATACCTTGACTAACCCTCTGACTTAATCAGCAATCGAATCAAAGTACTGGCTTATATTTTCCATTGGAATGCTTATGTTGTTGTTTCATTACCTGCATCACCATCAGCATCGACATTTAAATAAAATTTTCAGGCTTCCCACAAAATTGCCAATCAGAGGTGTACACAAACGCATATACGCGTAATAATAAAAAACAAAATACGAACCCATTTTACAAGTCGATGATTTTCTTAAATTTAATTAATATAAACATAAGACATTCCTTATGTCTATAAGCGGATGATGATGATGATGACGGTGGTGATGTGATGCATCTACATGGCACCAGCCACGCTGCTATCATTATCATCTTGCAACGCAAATGTGTTGCTGAATGCTGCTGCTGAGAGTTAAGCTATAAGTGAATGGTTAAACACGAATCCCATTAAAAAAAGTTGGACACTTATCATCATCATATCATTACTCCTATTATGATGATGATGATGATTAAACCAGGCAAGTGAGTTTCTTACAGTTTCAGCAGCGTAAAGCTTGGCTAAAAAAATTTGTATTGAAAATCGACAGAACGTCAATTTGGCTAGTTGGTCCATTTATGTTGGTCATCATCACACACCACCAAACCAATGCGTCGGACATGAAGAAGTAACTTTTTTGAATGTTGGCAAATGGCCGACTCTATAGCTGGCCCGTTCCCATCCCATCATCAAAACTTGCTAGAATCACAGAATTTCCAAACCCAAATTCAAGCGGAATAAAAAAGCCATGGTCAATATTTTTTGTAAAAAAAACAAACAGCAGCTAGTCTAAATAATAATAGCAAATACTGCACAACAATAAAGGGCACAGAGGCGATGAGTAGTTTGAGATGTGTGAAGAAAGGAAAATAATATGTGAAAATGATTATGACGGGTCATCACCATTTTCATTTTTCTGTCTCTTTAACCCTTTCTCTCTCTCTCTCTCTCCTTGAGAGAGAAGATGTAAAGCATGTAATGTTTATAGGTAAGCACACACTAAAGTATCTTGATTCGACTTGAACAAGTCTTTAACACATGTTAACTTTTATATAATATGATGATTATTATTATGGTTATGATTATTGGGTGAAATGCTGTGGCGCTTAACTGTCTATCCTTGTACCACACTATAATGTGCGTTCATTTAGTATGCATGCAAGTCTATAATCATATACATACGTACGGAGTATGAATATACAAGTAATGCGTTCCCTCTCTGCTCTGTTGTTAATCTCTGAAGTAAAATGATATGGATGTGGGCAATGAGACGTCTGTCAGGTCGTAGAAATTGCAGTAGTGAATTATAGAAGATGTGTGTGCTTGCATATTTACCTTGCCATAATAATCCTTTTCGCAAGGAACATTTTATCCCACAACAGTCACCGTCACCACCACCGTGTATATCGGTATCAGTAAACATTTTCATTCAACTACTGTGTTCCATGCTTCTCTTTTTAGTTGATAGTAACCACAACAGACGGACGCACAGACGATGAATGTGTCTCTGGTTCAAGTGCAAGTGATATGAGCATTGCATTGAGCGTACGAACGAATCATTGATATTAATGCTGCTGCGTTAAATAATCACGCATTTTATTATGAGTATTAATGCAGCTCATATGCTGACCCAGCACCTTTTTTTATTTACTGATGTAATTGAAAAGGCCAACGATCATAATAATAAATGACACACGGACGGAGATTCGCTAATTAATACAATGTTTATAAAACCTCAAGCGAAGAGAACTTAATTAAAGCTGCATTGGTATTATCGAATACATTATTAACTGGAATTCCTTGCTCCACTAATGACCATATTTTGTGTCATCAGTGTTTCATTTATAAGGTTGTCATTAACAAAGTTTAAAGCAAGCAAGCAATCAGTATTCCTGTACATATCTTAGATATACCTATACATGTCTGCATGTAATAATTAAATTGAAGCAGGAAAACTTATCAATTATTTTTTATCGGGCTCAGTATTTTTAGTTGCTGAATCTTTTCTGAAATCGGAAATGAAAATTTCTAATAATTTTAAGCAAGACGCAAGCCTCTTTCCCAAGTTTGAAGACTCTAGCGTAAAATAATATTATGACGATACATATATCATTCTAATTAATCTTCTCTGCAGCAGAGTTCTCTGGCATTTCAGTATCTGATTTCATTTTTGGAAGTACAAACATTGTAACAGCTCCAAACATGGTTGAGAGCAAGATTGTGATCAAGATTTATCAGTTAGCCAGAGTTGGTGTAAAACAATCCAAGAAACAAAAAACGCACAGGTTATAACTTATAATAATCATTTGCCTTTTTTACTCGTCATAATATATACACAGTACATGTTAGGTAGCTAAAAAAATACTGAACGCAAAAAGAACCCAAGAATGCCCGGTCTTGTATTGTAAAAAGTTGTTAGTGTTATTTTAAACCTTTATAAATTCACTCCACTTTTTTTTTTTTTAAATGCAGAATTAACCCCTTCGCTGTTCCTTTTCGTAACCTGAATGAGTTAAGGTGCATGACAGTAGACATGTACCTTTTACATCTTTCAACTGCTTGTCTGATGATTGCGTATATGCATTTAAAATGATTTCAATACACCCATTTTTACGCGAGCTACTGTTCATTAGATATACATAACAATAAGTGTGTATGTGCAGGAACATCAACCTAAAGATTTTTTTTGGTTATAGGTGTATAATGTTGCTTTAAGATTTATTGGCTCGACAAGCTCCTATCATCTTTCAAATTATGTTCCAGATCAGGATCATTAACATGGACCAGCATCATCATCATGAGAAATTTATAGCTAAAGAAGAAGCATGAGCAACAACGACGAATGGATTTCCTTTTCCAAAAAAAAAACGTCCTCATTATTTTGACACTGCATTTTGAACATTGAAAAAAGCATGAATTCAGCCAGGTAGATAAAAGTGTGAATGTAGTTGTTATACGGAAAGAATATAAAAAAAACCTTTTCTTTTACAGCACTAGCTATACTATCTCCTCTTTTGTTTTTTGATACTCTTATGCTCTTGAAAACATCTTTTTTGTCTGCTTTATTGTGTAACATACACAAAGTGAAGAGGGCGAGAGAGAAAACTTGATCTGCTTCTGTTTCACATTACGACAATCAAAAGGTCAGACCAAAAAGCCAGTCTCAACAATTTTGCCTGGTGCTGTTGTGTGTTGCTAAAGGAAAAACTGGAACCAGCCTCTGAATCCGAACACATCCCCAAAAATATAATATAATTAGTATCTTGTTTTACTCACAATCTAAGGTGAGCATACACTATTCACTCTAGTCGCGTTGTTGGGGTCTACACGACAAAAATCTTTCTCAGTCTCAGCGTTTTAGTTACAAGAGTTTGTGTAGCCCCACCAAAAATCCCATGTTTTTATGAAAACGACGTCATACCATATAAGTGGACTGTTGGAGGGTGAGATTTGAGATTCCATCTTTATTCAGGTCAGAACAAGACGATATATTTTCGTGTAGCATTGTATTTGGTCATTGTTGAATTGAAGCAGCAGAAGCCAAAAAATTTCATGTCTACTTTTTTTTATATAAAGAATATATAAGTTTGTAATAACATCATCCACCGTTTCTTTTTCTCTCTCTCACTTTTCCAAACTGGAAAACGAGGAAAAAACTAAAAAAGCAAGCTTCTTTTAAAAACTTTTTTTTGACTTCAACTTCTGGTTGACTCTCTCTCTCTCGTGCTGCTACAAAACTTGTCTTTTGTACTTGCTGCTGCTCTGTCCATAGACCTAATAAAAAAAGATCTGATGAGATATGCGCTGCTGTCGGAAGTTAATGACTTGGTCCTTTTATGCAATGGCAGAAGAGAACCAGAGCGCAAGCTAGAGCAGAAAAAGTGTAGCATTTCATCATTGACACACACGTAACCTGCTTCAAGGTATATAACATGCGTGTGGACATGGAGTGAACGCCTGACGACGACGCCAACATGCTTAGTTATCTTTTGCACCTACTAGAGACATAGCCGCTCTGTAATAATATGACAGTATTCCTTTTTTGTTGTACAGAGCTTTATTCATGATCCAAAAAACTCAAGAAGCGTCATCATCGTCACCAGAATATATTTTCTTAGAGCTGCTTTACATTAGTAGCAGCTGTCCTGTTCCTGTTTTTTTCTTAGTTCTGTGGCTTGTCTGGTTCTAATACTTGTATAATATTTTTGGTGTGAAGGAATCAACTTGCAATAATACAAAACAAGAGTAAGGATGATACATACATAATTGCTATTTCAAAAGAAAAGTACTTCTGTTTTTAATTCACACGTTGTAAATACAATACATCGAGCTAACTTTTGCATATCTATTATGAGATCAAATCTTTTTCCTTTAAAAAAAGTTGCTCTCTCACTTCTTCTTTGCTACTTGCGTTCAAAAAGCCATGCCCCTGTAATTGTAACTTTACATACCTACGTAATAATACAGTATAAGTTACTGGAAACACATCAAATGAAACTCATACATATTATATATGTTGTTGTTGTGTAGTACATCACAGGTAACTAAACTCTATGAAAACCTAAAAAGCTTCGCTCTCAATCGTTCAACTACCTTTCAGATAATTGTGGTTTGACTGATAATGTTAGACAAATATCTAGAGTTTTTCTTTTTGTTTTTGTACACACACACACAAGCTGAAATGGAAGCATATGTGTAGCTCTATATTTTCCGCATAGCCACTATATTTATTGTGAAGTATGCGTTCTCTTAAACGAAAAAGTATCAATCAATTGTTTTTTAGGTGATTTAAAATGCTACCTAATTTCATAACCGAAGCAATCATAATAATAATAGTACATATGGGCTCCTGCCTGTTTACATGCAACTAAAATATTCTTTTTAAAAACTCAAGAAAATCTCTCGAGGCAACGATTGTACAAAAACTACCGCTCTGGTAAAAAAAATTATAATTATTAGGTGTGAGGAATAAAATGTAGAATGATCATTGGACTGCTTCTGCTTGCTGCACCAATGCTATTAAATATTTATGTGAATGTTCATATTATAATTTGTAAATACTATATAGCCTACTCGGAAAGTTATAAAGGCAGTTTTTTACGTTGCATGTTTTTGTGTACTAAACCAAAAGGGTAAGAAAAAAATGATGATTGTGAAGACGGAGAGATTTGAAAAAGTAGAGATGTAAATTGCTGGAGGCTTGAGAGGACGAGGAAACATGACTTGATGCAAATGGATAGTAATATGAATGTAAATGAAGTTAATAGAGTAAAAGCGTAGATCAAGGAAAAATCCGTCATCATTAAAATCAGCAATGTTCCAAGTTCCAAAAAAACCAGTCAAAATCCTGTGCACCTATCAGACAAAAATTTATGAAAGAGCTGAGAAATTTATATGTACGTGAAAATTCAACTAAAAATTTCAATTTATTATAAAAGCGCTGTTTTTTTATACTGAAAATTATATAAAGAATTAATAAACGACTCGATTTGAAATAATCAGCATGTTTGTCATGTGCGAATTACTAAATTATTGCTCCGAGATTTTTACTTTTTCTGTAAAAAGTCCTCACATGAAGAATTACAGTAAAGCGAAGCGGCGACTAAAGGAATACAAAAGAAGCAAAAAAATGATTAAAAGCAGCAAATCACCGTCAAACGTTTTTGCTGCAACTCCACCAGAATGCCAGTACCACTTTAGCAATTAATCATGTGTAGCAGCGCAAGATAAAAAATTATTTAAAAAGTTGTTGGGATTAGAAAAAACTGTGTGTGCATTTGTAACACAATGGAATAATACTTTGCAGTTTTTGTATACTTGTTCACCTGACATGGTGGAGCGAATATAGGAACACATTGCTTGACTTATGTTCTCGGTTGCGTGTTAAAACATTTTATTTTTCCATGCTGACTCGCTCATAGCTCATTGTAGCAGAAAATTAAGAGTATAGTACCAAAATCGAGCGAGAGAGCAAGTATGAACATAGTCGGGTTTTATTTTCTTGACTTGACTGTATATATGCACATTGTAGAGAGTGAGATGGAAAGACAGCAAAAGATTACAATTCAGAAGAAATAAATAACCATTAAAAATTTACCAACTCGACTAGTGGCTGACAGGCTAAAAGGAATAAATTTTGCGTGTGCAATTCCCCAGCCGATAAAATTCGGCCTTTGACGATTTACTGCCATTCCCTTGGCAAGGTTCTTCGACACTTGTATATATTATCTCACACAAACTCTCAGCCCAACATATCTACCACATCTACACATATATTATGTATCTACCAAACCATGTTTGTGTATACTTCCCTCTATATATCTCCATTTCTTGGCTCTAATCCTATATCATGCTTTCCAATAGCACCAAAAATTTCGTGGGGTTTTGTGTCGAAAAGATATAGCTTCTACGAAAATTAGAAATTGGAATTTCACTTTACTCCTTTCCTTCTTCTTCTTCTTCTTACATATTACATTTGTGGGCCTTTTCTTTTCACAAGAATTTAGGTTTATAAGCCATACTTTCTCGCCATGTGATCACCGAGACTACATGTATACCTACACGATTTTTTTGTAAGATATATATTTGAAAACGGAAAAGTTAGTTTGATTGTTCTATAATATTATATGCGGATATATTCATATATATGATATAGAACATTAAACGTCTTCTTCCTATATGATATTGCATTCAGCATAAGATATTACACCGGATCAGCGGCACAGACAAGTACAACTTACGACCGACGTTACGACATTCTCTCTTCTCTCAAGCAAGAGAGAAGAAAAAAGCAGTTTCTTCTAGTCTCTTCTTCTTCTTCTTCTTCTCAACTCAAGTAATATTACAGCATGTTGTACTACACATACCCAGACAAACTTGCATAATATTCACCACCATCAATGTACGCGCCTGCTGTTATTGGCCAACTGGTTGACTTGGACTAAAGTAGAGAACAGCCATAATAATATTCTCTACAGAGAAATACACTGTATCACCACATCTTTTGCTGTTCCTACATCTTCTCCTTTTGTAATTGGTTGGTAGTCGCATGGTTTGCTGCTCTGATCATACATCACTCTGATTTGTGGCGTTGCATTTGGAGTGTTTTTTTTGCTACTATTTGGTAAAAATTATATGGCTAGATTTTTATATATTTTCATGTTGATGTTTATAAGAATGGATGAATTAGACCATGCGAGATGAGGATGATGATGATGATGGTCGTTTAGGGAATTGCATCTCTCTGCGTATTTTATGGTAACTGGTGAAGTGACTGCTGCTGCTGCGGTGCAATGAATTATAGGAATAAAAAATATACTCGCTTGGCTTGTGTGACGGTGGTGGTGGTGGTGGTGGTGGTAAGGGAATATAAAGCATTCCAATTTACTACCTTCATTATTATTATCGTAATATGTCAGCTTCATATATATAATAACTCGCACATGTGCATAATTTTGCACACAACTGATAATTATGCATTTTACTAGCTTGCTGACAAGTTGCCACACACTGCCACCCTATAACAAGCTTCTGAGGTGCTGGTACTAAATAGTGATATGGCGTGCAATTTAATTTCCCTCGCTGCAAGTGACAAAAATTATAAAAAACGAGCATGTTATTCATCTTCATAAAATATGTTGATCCAAGCTACCATACTGCTGGTTAATTTTCAATACCAAAAAAAGAAATAAAGCTCATTACTTTTATTATCTCATGTAAATGGTTTAATAAAATACCCCTATGCAAATACTAAAAACAGATTCGATGAAAAATTCAACCTCCTTCAAATTATTTATTATTATAATCCTCCATGAGAGTAAAAGTCGGGTACTGAAGATAAGGTAATTATAAGCTTTGCTGCGTGAAGGATGACTGAGAAAAAATAATGAATTATTATATTACGTCATATGTTAGCTTCTGTCAGATCAAAAACGTATGGTAGAAAAATACTTTATGTATACTCTACCAAAGTCGCTTCAAGTAAAAAAATACACACTGACTGCATTTAATAACTTATATACCTGCCTGGCTGTTCCACCGACGCGCGCGGTCATGATTATCATCATCAACATCATTGCGACAATATGGAGTGGAGTGGAGACTACAGTCAACGTGGAAGGAATAAACTATTTTACATGCTCAAAGCACGGAAAATAATTTTTACTTTATAACAGTTGGCTAGAAAAAAAAAATTGTTTTTATATTTTTCGTTTGTGCTGGTGTTGGAAAAATGTTTTATGCATTATTCATTACTATATATCCCGCTCGCACACACACAAAATTTCCATTCCAGCTCTTCGTACCTGCCAACAAAACCTCGTCTAAAAAGCGATAGCGCAAACACGAGGATTTCCTGAGGACAAAAACGCCAGCAGAATGAAAAAATGTTTTTGTTGCAAGTCAGCTCAGTTTTTAGACGAAAAGAGTCAGATAGCCTTTTGCGTGCAAAGCTGAAATGTTTTGAGGGAAAGAGTTGTTGAAAAAAAGACTCACTCTCTTGCATTATTAGCATATATTGTATAAGCGTTTTTGTTAATCGTGACAAATGTATACCTACCTTGCCTACATGCACAAAAATGTACATGGACATGGCGTGATATTGCGTACAACCTTATACTTATCTAAAGCACACATAATATACAAGATGAACTACAACAAGTCATGCGGAGGAAAAAAGAAGGAAGGAAAGTTCAATGAAAAAAAAAGAGCCGAGTATATATGGTGGCTAAAGCCAGCTATTAAATTAATTACAGAGAGACTGATAACCCAAGTCAGACGTAGCATTGTCTTGTTATATATATATTTTTTTTGTTCAGCCCTTCCCAAGACAGGACCTGCTTTTCAATCTCTCCAAAACAAAACTGGACAAAAAAGTGATTGCAATGTAACAAACTATGTGTATGTATTTTATATTCCGGACCAAACAAACCTTATTAACTTCCTACGCTTTTTTTGCGCCAGCGAACATGTTTTTATTTTCAAAAGCAAATTTGTTCCTTTCTGCCAGAGAGAACTGCTACTAAACAATAGACAGTCTTTTTTTTCACTTACTTGTACAGTGAATGGAAAAAAATAGAAAAATAACTTCTATTAAATTGAAGCCATTAATTTTGAGCATGATGTGTGTTTGATTAGCTTTCATAACTCTTTTTGTTTTCAACTTTACGAATCCGGTTAGTCAGGCAAACGTGGCTAAACAAACCATTGTGAACGGGTACCACCAACACACCATCTCATCGCACAAAAAAAAACTTCTTTCTAATACGTGAACATACATACACTATTATTTTTTTATACAATTATATTGCTTGTCCAGCTTTTCAAAGCACTTTATCTAACGAGAATATAATTGAATTTCCATTTGATAACCGATCGTACCGGTTGGCTGGATAAGAAATGCGTTTCAACATACATTTTTTTTCTGCAAGAGAAATTTAAGGTTTTTTTGCTTGCTTGCTTGTGTCAGACTTGAGACAAGAGAGGAAAATCCGAGAAGTTGCGAATACAAAGTATATATTAAGTGGCCAATTCATTTGTGTGTAGCTGTGTGTGTGTGTGTGTGGACTCCTGTCTGATCTTTCACGGAGATACCAAGTTGATGTATTGGATAAAATACGCTTGGTCATCAAGAGTCCAAGCAGTGCCAAAGCCAATGCAGCGACAGAATGAATAAATAACTTTTTTTACGTGCCATAATGCAGCATGCATGGACAAGAGAAGAAAAAAAATTAATGTCGTAAATAATCTAGTATACTTTCTGTCATTAGACACCTGAACTGACCACTACTATAATACAAGCTATATGACTAGCGGTTTCCTATAGATGGGCTTTTGGCGTTTTACAAAAGTGAAAGAAGATTACGGATTGATAAGACCGTAAAAAGGCATTCTAGTAATTCATGCAACGTTTAATTCATGACTTATATCTATAAATGTATTATAATCTTGAAAAAAATATTAAGAAACATTGAATTCACCCCGACTAATATTATTAGGTATGCTGCATACTATAATTACCTGTGAGAAACGGTTTCCTTCCGTTTGCCGCTGTTGTTAGAATTGTGCCTACATAAATATTAGTAGTGCATATAAGCCTAATCGCATTTATGTCTTATCAAAAGTTGTGATAAAAAATATGCCTTCATCTGCATATTTATTAAAGAGATGTTTTCTGTGGAGCGATTGCAACTGCTATTACTACTACTGTGTAGTAGACCTCGCTTTCGGCAATTCGATAACATTTTTTTTTGGCTACCGACCACCGGCAACCGACTTTTTGATTTTTTTTATTCTTCGGCTGCTACTGTGATTATTATTTAAGTACTATTATTGTTGTGATAATCGTGTGTACTATCATTAAACTTTTGCTGCTGCTTGGAGTAAATCCATAAGATTCATTACTCTTCTCTCTCTCTCTCTCTGCAACATCCTCATCATCATCCAAAGCTGTTAAGTGGTAATTGAGCCACTTCTAAAATAATGCATTGAATAAAAGGAGCCCTCTGCTAACAAAGAATGCTTCCTCTCTTCAAAACTCCACAAATAATGTAACTGGTTGTTTTTGTGAGTTCAAACATGCTGTGCTTTGGGACTGAGAATAAATTTTAATAAAGCATAATATTTCATATTTTCGATGATGAATATGAGTAACGAAGAGAATAGTCCACACTCTGGATGGATGAATGGTTCACAAAAGGCACAAGTTGTAACTGATTGTGAGTTTTGTATTGTTTGTGCATTTAGTAAATGTAAGGAGAGCGACGACGACAAAAATTGTCCAAGTACACGATTTCCTCATGTTTCATAGTCTCTATATTACTTTATCTTGTGCTATGATGGATAGGAGACAATTGCTCTGATGTAGATATGATGATGATAAATGGTGACTGAAAGATGCTATGCAAGAGCTTTTATGTATTCATTAAGACTAATGCATATACGACAGACAGAGAGAGAGAGAGAGTGAGATAAAAACAGTTTGTTATTATTATACACACAAAGAGAGAGAAAAGCGGATGGGGAGAGACAAACTTTAGAGAATATTTAATAGTTAATCGCTGTAATAATGTCTGACTGAACATGACAACATTGGCATTGAGTTATATGGGCATGCTTTGGACTATAGATATAAAAACCACGCAACGAATTTGTATGATGCAGGGATATAGTATTTACTTAGTAAAAACTTTTTTTAAAACTTTTATGTATTCATCTCAATTTTATCCACTATGTAATCATTTTCTTTTTTGGTGAAATAATGCGAGAGAGGAGCGATATAGCTGAAGATGTAAGAAAATCTAGTGAGATGTGAGCAGCGGATGAACCGAGCAGGGAAAATGGAATAGAAACGAAATGGAAAAGAAAGAAGGGGAGTAGGAATTAAGTTTTAGAATTTTGAAAGCTTGCACACATTCAACCCGCCCACTGAGCCGCCTCCGAATAATAATTCCCTTTAATTTATAATTGGATTTGGATTGCTTTTTATTATTACTTTTTTCCCTTCTTACTTTAATAACATTAAAGCATGAATGCGCGCTTTCATCTGTTTTTTGTAACAGGTGCGGACCGACACACCGATGTTGAAAATATATAAGAATAATATGTAAAATGGTGCTACATATGCATAATAATATAAATATGGAGCCTGCGTTTCTCGTTTTTAGACTCATGTAACATTTCCAGAGGATTACATCGCCGCGGTTCCCGAGTAATATTATTCCAAACAAAATGTGGAATCCAGCAGTGCATGACAGGGAACGAGATGAGCGGAAAGAATGCACTTAATATAACTTTTGACATGAAGAACGGAAGCGCTCCGATGAAAATGGAGGACGGGTACGTATACGTATAGTTGTAGTGGTGAAAATTAAATCGTTGCAGAGGATGCGGGAACATTGTTTCAGGAGAAGAAGTATTAGTACGAATAGGCCGCAAAATTGTGTACCCGAAAAATAAACGCCCAGGAATAATGATAATAATAATAATATAAGCTTTTCAGAAAGCGAAATATTGTTCCTGGGTTTAAGAACAGCTCACCGTGCGTGCTCACACCTTTTATTTTGCTGATTTTTATTAAAGTTGCAAAATAATTAAGTCACCCTACCGCAGCTATCTCATGTACCTCCTCACATTAAACACATAGCTTATTTGGATAGGACACAGATATTTTTTTTCTCCGAAAGAATCAAAAAAAATTAACCAGACTTGTGGTAATCGAAACATCTTTTGGTGTTCTTTCTTTGCAGAGATCATTTACAACAAAGCAATGCTTTTGCTACCTGCTAAGCTCAAGCACATAAATATATACAATGTTGACTGAAATGCTTGCGAGTTTTTCCTTTTAATACACATGACGAGCGAGGTGAACATGATAAGCCTAAAAATGTACATTATATTCCATTCTGCATCCTTTCGTTTCATGTATGAAAATGGTAAAAAGATATTGCGATGCGTTGATTTTCTATATGCTTGTTTTGACTGGCGGTTCATGTTTGGTTTTCTTATTGAACTTTTGTGTATAGAACATGTGCCTACGCAGCCATGTAAAGATATACGAGATTAGGATTGTATAGCTGATTATTAAAAAAGAAGAAGATTCATATAATATGAGGATGAGGTTCAACTTACTGCTTATAGTACTACAGTCCAAAAGTGTACAATCTTGATCATGGTAAAAACTATGTAACAACTTGTTTCTCTGCTCTTGTGCTGCATTCGCTCTTCTTTTCTTTCATGAACAATAATATAGCGAGGCAAACAAGCCGTAAGGACGACACAACTCGTTAAAAAAGAATGTTGTGTGCGCTGACAAAAAAAAATCTTTGGACATTCGAATTGGTTTGTTTGTTAGGTTTGGAGCTGCATGCTTCTTTTTGAACGCACAAAATCCTCATGGTATTTTTTATAAAAGTATAATTTTTTTATCCATCTGGTATTTTTGGTCACTTGGTTAGCGTACATAATCTTTGTGTCATTTTTCTCCTGTGTCGTTTACTTTATAAGGAAAATTGGATGATCAACCGTGATAAAAAACTTGTGTGAGTGTGCAATGCATCATCGTCATAAATAATAGACTCGTGCGGCTTATATAGGGATGATACACAATTTTTAGTAAAATATTGTAGAATGCCAACTGAAGAGGTTTCTCTTCATTCGGGCTCAGAAATACGTGCGGTGTGTTGGATTAAATGATTCACATTTAAAGCTATACATTTTTGCTATCATTGTAACAATTCAAACTATTGTTTTAAGGTTTTTAAATGGAAAAGTCAGCATACATTTCAAGATACCGTTTGCTCTCTCATAAATGCATGTAGAGGAAGGGAAGCTGCTTCAAAATCTTATCCCTCCTACTAAATTGGAGTAAAACGTAGTGATGTGGGAAGTATATCGCAAATACAAACGAATATAATGCATGTTGCCAGAGCTTCCAGAGTGAAAGCGGTTATGCGCAGGTGGGATTCCTTTTTATCGATTTTTCTGTTTCCAACAACGCCAAACCAACAGCAGCAGAACATGGGCAAAGGCAGACAAGCATAGGAATTTGGCTGGATACAATGCTTGTGTTCAGACATACAGTGTACCAAACAAAACTTTTTCAAGATGTTCTTACAAAACATTTTGTAAGAACATAAATGCTTAGATATATATTTTGTAGCTTTAATAATTTTGTAAATCAATATCCATTCGTAATAATTTATCATGATTCGTTATCATGTGTTTTATCAAATTAAAGTTTGCTACAATTTTGAAACAGAAAAATCAAGAGTCCTATAATTGTTTAGTATGTATGCAGGCAGAGGCAACAATGTTATTGTAGATGAAAATGCATTTTAGAGGAAAGAATCCGCTTGCTCAAGACAGTTTTTTTGAGCCAGCAAAAGGCAGCCGAGCCACCACCACTACTGAGCTGCTCCTTTTACTCTGGACATGCACCACTTGAGGCCAATGCGGATAAATGTTACTGCCTCACTACATATATGGACTCCATTATGTGTCTCAAAAGCAGTTTCCCTCTTCCCAGCTACTCCAAACTCGTTTTTGAAGCGAAACTTAAAAAACGCATTTTCAGGGAACGGTCGTCGTCGTGTTGATGATGATTATCATCATCATGATCGTTGTGTAAACTTTTGCATTGTATCCACACATTATTGGCACTCGTATTACAAGTATGCATGCTCTGATGAGATGAATAACTGGATTGTTATTTGAATGTTGATGTGTATATAATAATTATTTAAATACTTTAGCGACAATTAACCACCAAATATTCAATTAAAACTTATAGCATGACAATGGATTTCTTTGTTTCTTAAACATACATAAATAAAGAGATAAAAAAACAAAATTTGCACTTGGAATGATGAACTGTTTCGGAAACGGACACTTCATATTTTTTTTCAAACAAACGTAAATACGACGACGACACGTCATGAGCTCTCCAATTGCCGTAGTCATTACAGTTTAAATAATCATAACTTTTCAGATTCATTCATTCATTCTCACCATTCTCGTGTTTCTCACTAGCACATACACAAGTAACTACAATGTACGGTATATATATACGGCTATACGATGATGTGGATAATAACAGTTGTCTAAAAGTATCCACAATAATAGTAAAAAGCAAAAACCACAGCATAAAAGTCATTTTCCCACTTTAGTTGATGGCGTTTACGACTTGAGAAAAGAATGCATACACACAAGGCATCAATAGTAGTTCCAGTTTCGCATAAAATAAACCCAGATTTTCTAAGAGATCTCTCTCCGAAAATGGGCTATGACATTATTTTATGGAGTGCTAAATAGTGAATGAAATCGTTTACCACTACCACCACTGCATACCATACCACAACAACAACTACCACTATTGCCGATATACAAGTTGTTAAAATATACACATAATATAGGTACCTGTACTAGCATCATCTAATGAAATGACCACCGTTGCAACAAACTCATTGTAAAACTGTGGGTAATCAAAAAAAAAACGAAAAAAAAATACTCAGGGAGTAACAACGAATTGGAAAGTTTCTTGGAACGTATATTATTTTGATCCTTTCTTTCGGATTAAATTAAATGTATGGTCCGTCCATTCATTCATTTACAAACACAAAAAGAACATGATGAAATGGACATTTTTGCTCAAGGTTAGCCCGATCAATAAAATTTAGGCGATTCCATTCATTTTTTCACACAAGAAGTCACTTACCGTAATCATCATCGCATCGTCGTATTGGTAGTCTGTATAGTAGGCATTGTGATGTGATCAATGACGAAAACGTCTGCCTTTTCCTAAGACATGTTATCATGGAAAGGATAATGCAAGTTGTGGAATAAGACATTTTATAGCCGCCAAACAAAAGCCTTTGAAAAAAGGTTTTACCTGTGTTATCACACTATTTTCACGAGGACTAAATAGCCAAATAGTGAAAGAAAAAACCAAACCCCAATGACAATGCAAGAGTAATGTTTAGGCGATATGGTGATGATGATGATGCGATACGAACTTAAGAGACGTACGTGTATATTATGTATTTGTACATAACCAAACAACAACAACAGAGAAGTGTGATGTGGTGATGGTGATGATGATGGTGATTTTGTGATCATGATGACGATGCTTTGGCAATGTTATTCAATGAAGGCAATTGGGCTTTAGTTTTATAGTATTACAAGAGCAAGTAAAAGGGAAAAGAATGGAAAAAGTGTCAAATAACTGACAGCGCGCAATGTATACACACGCAGAGAGACAGTAAACTCTATTGTGAAGAAGAAGAAGTGTGGTGGTGAGGAGAGGAGATGATGATGATGTTGTTGACTGGTTGGTTTGCTTTATGTGTGCGATCTTGATGTGTTTGCTGGATTTGTGGAAGAAAAAAAATATGTATAGCATTTCATTGTGGTTATTGTCCTTGTGTGGAGCTCAATATAATAACAATAGTAAACAGTGTAAAAATGTGTATGTGTGCACTGGATGCACCACATAAAAACTTTTATTTCATTTGACTTTTCGGATTTTTTTTTGTCTCGCTATATGGTTTAACAGCATGGTTGAGCTTCTTACGAGAAGTGGACTAAAAAGGTGTTAAGGTAAAATGTTTTGTTATGTGTGCGCAATAAAAAAAAAGTCAAGTGGTGAAGTTAAAGCTCCTTGATTTTCATGACTATGACATCATTTAGTCAGAAAATTATGACATTTGCTCTTCCAAATCGTGTAATTTCAACACTTCTTTTTATCGTTTTTATTATTATGTTTAAGGACTTTCCCTTTATCTCTGTGTGTGTGTGTTGCTTGCATCTGGACCTCTCTCCTCTGCATTCACGCTTGTCTATCAGAGAATCATGTAGGGTATTGAATTTTAGATACACTTCACTATATATTGCCGCATGAAAGGCTCGAAATCCAGCATAATAGTTACCGTGTGATTCAAAAAAGCAGTGTCAATGTTTTGCACGGTTTGGAAAAGGAATGACATTACTACTGAAAAGAAAAAAATACCTGAATATTGAATATTGTAAACGAAATTCCTTTTCATTGCATTCAGAATCCGAAACGAATCTACATTTTCATGAACTCTCTCTCAGTGAACATGATTTATTATTTAATGAAGACCTTAATTTTTTAAATATAGAGATTTGTTGCTGAGTCACTGTCGTTGTTGAGATCGATGCCTTTTTTTCTAAATGAAATAAAAGTAGAATCGAATATCAGTTGTTGTGGTAGCAAATTACAGTTCCAGAGAAACTTTGTGTACCTATGCAAGAAATGCAATATTATTTTTTACCTAGGTACATAGTTTAAAAAAAACTTTTTGTATCTTGTTGAGAAATGTTGACTAGACAACAGATAAGAGTACAATTCTTTCACTATGTATGAAAAAAAACAGGAAAACATGTGAAATAACTTTGATTTTTCTTTGCATATGTTTTCTTTTCATACTATCCATAATTTATCTAGGTAGAAAATTCACAACTTGAACACTTTGTGTTTTAACAAGTGTGCACATTGTATTACCATGCTCCGTTTTTACTATGAGTGTATTGCATCCCATAAGCATATTGTACATCCATACATCACTTAAAGGCGAGGGCTCTTTTTACTCTCGTACAGTCGGTAACGATCATGATTATGATTATCGTGAAAGCAAAATGCGAGAGTTGATGCTATAATGATGACGGCTAAAAGAAGTAGAATAGAGTGTGGGATTCCTTTTTTTAAGCTAAAGAAATCAGTTACAATTCAGACTCCTCTTTCTTAGCTCATCATTTTTGCTAAACTTGCGCATTTTACTCAATTTGCCAAGAAAAGCAAAGGAATGAGAATGCTGTACTCGTACACACACACATTCTTTAACAATATCTACGGATCAAATTTACGTACAATTCCGCACTGTTAGTGCCCATCGTGTAGATATTCTTTGTCTATTCTTTAATAGAAAAAATTCTTTCGTCATTACGGGAAAAGCTCTTGTGAGATGCACGAGAGCTTTAAATACTAATATAAATATATATATAAAGTTTTGTATATCTAATACTTCATGTTGAATGTCCGTACATATGTAATGGTTATACGGAACGGAAGAAAATATTAAGCATTGTTGGCCGTCTGTGGATTCCATCCATATATTATAGTTTTTTGTATATGTTTACATTTTACCTCTCACAAAACATTTTTGTTGGCTGCTTTCGTTTTTTCTCTCGAGTGTGATGGGTGCCCATCAGCTCTTATTGTGTCATCAACTCCCCATGTGAGAAGCCGTTGAAAAAGCACACATCAATAATAACATCTCTAAAAGGAGGAATGGAAAATCTCTGGGAAAAAAAGAGAGAGAAAGAAAAATGGAAGACGAAGCTAAGGAAAAAAAAATATATTCCTTTTAGTCTGTCAGCAAATAATCGGCTGCTGCTCAATCCACCCATCAAACTCTCGAGCAAAAAAAAAATTTTCTATTCATTTGACTTGGTGGTATGTATTTTGGTGGTCTGAGAAAGCCTATTCCCATTTACCCCGTAATAGGCCACTTCAAATATACAACAATGCACTTGAGCTTCTTGAGCAGAAATCATTCTTATTCATTCTCCTTCGAAAAAGGCTTTCTCGCTAAACCCACAAAAGTACTTCAACACTGATTGCGCTACTACTATTCGGCACTCCAAAAAAAATACAGCGGTATTTCTAATAATATTAGTTCCCTAAAAGACAAGATCAACAACGCAACAACGGATATGATGACCAGTACAGAGAACTATAATAATAATAATAAACGCATCATCACCATCATCGTAACATAATCATTTTCATTTTGATACCATCATCCTTATCGCATCCTTTAATATATTTTTAGCCCTTTCCGTCAGAATGCATGCGTAAGAAACACACAAAATAATAACAACAACAATATTGTATCAAGAAAATAAAAAATGTATTGTCAGTATTTTTTTTTATAGTTTATCCTGTTTTCACCCTCCACATAACTGTCCAAAAGTAAAAGTCACATGGTATTTTCAATTTACGTTTTAGCAAATTAGAGAAAGAATTTATTCCTTGCATTTTTACTCTTTCTTGCCATGAAGAAAGAAAACTTTTATGATGATACTACCAAAGTGGATACTCAAGAAGAGGTACAATTGAACGAAATTATTTTTTTTCCCTTGCATATAAAAATGAAGACCTATAGTCAAATGAATCTTATGAAAAATCTGATACGTAAAATATCAAAAGCTTAAGCTTATACAATTATCGTTTATGTGCGCTTTTGTTGTGTTGTGTCTACGATTCAGTATCAATTTACAAGGATACCAAATAAAACAACAAGTAAACTTATATTGCTCTTGTGTGTGTATTCCTCGTATTTAACTCTAGAAATATATGCTGTCATGTCCTGGAATGAAAATTTTTTTTTATTCAAGAAAGTTGTTTTATAAGCACAATTACCCTTTTGTATAAAAAAAATTGGTCGAGCTTGTACAAAAAAAGAGAATTGGCATATTGTGCAGGCATCATGATTACACATAATGGCAAAATAACTTGTGTGTGATGTGAAATGTGAATAAGTGAAGTCATTCATTATATCCACCATTTAGGTAGTTTAGTTTTGTGTATGCTGTGGCAAGTATAATAATAATAATGATGACTATATTGAAGTGAATGTTCAAAAATGTTGAATCAACTTTTTAATTCTAGTTCTCTCAATGCAAATACTTTGTTGTAAAGCAAAAACTCGTATCATAATTTTATAAGATATAATATAAGGCTATATAATATGTAGAGATGTATATACAGTTTTTAATAGGAAAGCAAAAAAAAAGAAACTGAACTTTTTTAAACTGGCACATTTTGCCTCTGGTACGGTAAGAGATGGAACAGAGAGCCAGAAAAACCTTGGAGAGTCGACACTATGGGTCGCTCTCAGTACGCCGAGAAGAGTACGCGGTGGTGGTGGAGATCACCCTCTCTCTACCCTGGCAACTTGGTAAGCACTTTTATCCTATGTTCTGAAAGCAGCATACGGATTCACTATAACAACGCATTTCACTATATATAACGTGCAGACCAATACTCTTTCTCAGAGACGGCGGAGCGGAGTAACCATCAAGTTCACTATACGCTTATGTAAACTACTGGCTTCAAACTTGAGAAATCCAGTGCCAGCACCAGAAAGAGAACTTGTTCATGATATTCCCTTGTTCGTTGTGAATCTGCTGCTGGGTTTTCGCTTTACATGGAAAAGGGTTAGCCCAGAGTGTGGTACGCCAATGAATTTGGGGCCGAGCAAGAGAGCGCAAGGTGGTTCGCATCATAATCTCTGATTGGACGCAGCTGTTAAGACGTCACCGTTTTGCGTTGCCCACAATTTCCTACCCAACAACGCACACAAATGAGTATACTACATTTCTCCTCTCCTCTACATACTTATTATGTACGTACACAGTATTCTGATGATGCCAGCAAAAGCTTTTAGCTGAAAATCACAAGGGAAAAAATTCTATGAAAATATCATATCGTTTTGAAGAGAGAAGCCTTTTAGTTTTCTTTTACGTAGTACACGCGTACGTATATGTGTACATGCATACTCCTGAAAAGTCTTTGTTGTATTACACAATAATATAACGGATAGGGATATAATCGTGTAGAATCTAATTGGAAATAGAGAGTAGAGATCTTGAAAGTTTGTATACCCTCAGAGAGAGAAAAGAGTCGTTCAGCGACTACTCCGGCTTCTTGCGCCGTTTTTACTTGAGCCCACCCAGCATATCGTTTCTGTTGTACCGAGTCACATTTTTTATGCTCCCTTTTGAAAACTTTTGGAGTCAAGACATAGCTGAATGCGCCTTTTCCATGCATGCCTTGATGATATAGAAACAAGAATCTCCAACTTTGTATCACTTTTGTCCAGGATCCAGAGAAAGAGCTAGTTGCACTCTACAAAGGATAGCGTCAGAGATTAGAGACGACACAGGGTATGCCAAAAATGGGAAAAGCGTTCATAAGGAGAAGAAGGAACCGGGTAAATTCTTATTTCTTTTTCATTGCATTGAATATAAAAGCATTGCATTGATCTCAGAGAAAAAGGCTTTTTGTATATGAAATGGACAATACACGTGTTCAAACTTCACTTGCTCCTGCCTGAAAATGCATACAAAGTTGAACACATACCGAAATTGCTGGTTTTGCCATTGTTGTTCATATCGAACAAAAATTTTTTAGCTTGGTGTTTTCAGCTCATAACATGTCATAACATATAACATGAGCATGGGATTTTGAAGCGGAGTGAGAGAGAGAGAGGCATTCTTTCCTTCACTACCGTCATTGCCCACTGCCAATTCAATACTAAAATACTTGATCAGAGCCAGAGAGCCTAAAGTTTACTCCGTGCACACAGCACAACAGTCAGCCAGTCTCTGATTCACTTAAAGCTGCTTACTCAACTCAACTCTGAAAATTCCAAACACTCACATATAAGCAGTAGTGCATAAGAGCATTCATCCACTACCATACAAAAAGTAGACAGACAGATTATTTGGAGATATTCACGTGCTTTTTTCTCTCTGTTCCTCTTGTTTTGCTCACTTGCTTGATTTGCCAGTACATGGTTTCATTGGATTGCCCCAACAAAAAACAGAAGTGAACTGATCGCGAGAGTGAATAGAACAATATTTTTGTGTACGTAGAGCTGCTCTCTCTGCTGCTCCTGCCGCTCTGATCTGATCATCATATTACAAGCTTGTTGTTTCTTTACAAGTCGGTATTACAACAAGAGCAAAAAGCATGCAACTTTGAGAGTTGAGTTCAGAGAGATTCTATGTATACGTTTCCCCCTTTACCTTAAAGTCATTTTTCCCTTTCCACTCATTACCGTCTTGGCCCTTGACCAAGGTGCATCACACAACATCATCGCATCTCTGCCACTACTACTGATCATCATTGTCATCATCATTATATTATTCTCGCTTTTTTCTCTCTTCCACTCAAAATTGCTACTACTACACAAAAACACACTATACAGTATACGATTATTGTTGTCATCAACATTACAGCAGCCGGAGAAGAAAAAAAAAGTCAAAATTGTTATTTGATCATTCACAACAGAGATACGATATGGTTATTGCTTTTTAATATTACAAATCTTCCCCGCATTATCATCAACAGAGAAAAACAAACAAAAAAAAACACGTGAAAGGAAAAAAAAATAAGTGTGTTGTTTTTGTTTTAATGTTCTTGTCGTCGGGGTACTTTGAAATTGTTTTTGACTTTTCAACCAAAATTCACTCAACATCAAAAATAAAAGCAAGTGAAAGTACAACAAGCAGTGACATTAAAGGAAAAATATAAAATTTGGTGGTGACATCCAAATCGCCTTTTTCATCACAAATGGAATTTAATAATTGGCAATAATTCTAGTGAAAACGTGCAATCGACATAAGCCAAAAAATTCTGAGAAAAAGTTAAAAATAGACAATTTGCAAAAATTTGCAATTCGTCAAAAAAGCATCTGCTGTCATCAGTCTAAAAAAACGTCACTCATCTCATTGTTCTCATTTTTCTTTGGAAGAAAAATCCCAAGAAAAAAGGACCTCTGTCTTGACATAACCTCAGTGAAACCTCAATGTTTACGTGACTCCTCTCTTTTGTACAAATACGAGCAATAAAAGTCGTACAATAAGTGTCATCATCACATTTCCACACACACAGATATTTTTGTCGTGAAAAAAAGGTTCTCCGGCAAAAGGACACATTCAAACAAGTTAAAAAGGCTCGAACAATTTTTGTTTTTGTTGTGTGGAGATTTTCTTGCAGAGGTGCATATTGTGTGTCCAGAGGTTCAGGCCAGGCGAAAAAAAAGCACGTTGTGCTGCTGCTCTTGTTTTCTGTTTTGTCTTGATGCATCTGTGTAAAGTTCTATTACGAGAAGAAGAGCTGCTAAGCTGTAATAAAAGTCACACCAAAAAGGTCTTAAAACAAGATCGTAAAAAGAGAGAAAAAAAGTAGCAACAAAAACAGAGCAAAACATTTTTATTCGAAACCACGCGTAAAATACATACGATTATTATTATTATACGTCGGAAGACAGTGAAGAGGAGGAAAACACACACAAAATAATTATGTGAAGGGTCTCCTTTGATTCTTACTTTTTGCAACCAAGTATACGATTGAATCATTTACTCACTCTACTCACAAAAAAAAACCAAGTATACAATTTTTTAAACAGTTCCAGTCATTTAGTCATCTAAGTAAAAGCAGTAATGATAAACTAGCGTACTAAACAAAATAGATAGAAGAATAACTAAAATTATAACTATATATAACTTTATAGAGTATTTTAAAAAGTGCGAATATAAGTCAACGTCAAATGCCAAATTACTTGTGAATCACAACAACACACAGTTGTAACATGTATACGAATGCAAACAAATACAACAGCGCGACAATTAAAACCATTACACACATTCAACATCCCATTAAAAATCTATAAAAAAATCCACAATATAAAAAAAAATTACAACATTAAAACATAATCCAAACTTTTAAGACTGTGTAAAAAAAAGTGAAACAGAAAGTTTAAAAAAAAATATATCTCAAACAAAAAAAAATCAAGTGTATACGTCTTACGTCTCTGGTGCTCATCACATCATCTTCAAAAATCCAATCTTGTTTGATCTCTTTGCAAGTGTTAACAGTAAAAACTAAGAAAAAATGGATCCTTGCAATAACAGCTACCATACGAACTGGATGCGTGAAAGCACAAGTTTGTAGAAAAAAAACTACGTGACGGTTCTTTTGTTCCGTGTGAAAAAACTATTATGCATACATAGGTATATATACTGAGATAAGTGGAAGGGTATATGCAGTACTGGGGTGACTTGATCCAGTGTGTGCGTATTGACATAATAGATAGAAAAGAAGATCATTATCTTTTTTATCTCATCATCGCTAACCATCAACACAAAAAGATTCCATACATCCTCTCAAACTCGACACCTGATTTTCTAGATTTAACCTTTTATTCAAAGGATAAACGCTTCTACTTTGTTATAACAAAAAAAATGATGAATTCATTTTACGAACAGTCAGCGGCAGGATTCTACGGAACCCCCTCAGCGACAGATCAGTCATACCGCTTCCCAATCGGTTTGGGAATGTCACCTTACGCCCAACACCATCAAGCCCGTGCGCCTCAAGACTCACCTTACGACGCGACAGCGGCGGCATGTAAACTCTACTCCTCCCAGTCTTTGGAAGCCCAACAAGGGTACAAATTGGATTGTGGAAAGGATCAATCAAATGGGTACAATTCCAAAGACTTGGGTGGAGGTAGCGGGAGCGGAGGGGGGAGTGGGGGAGGTGGAGGCGGCGGTGGACCTACTGGAGGAGGCTGGAACACGTCGGGAGGCAGCTCTGGTGGAACCACCGGCTCTGGTATTCCTGTACGTCCCGCAGTTTGCACTCCAGACGCGCGCTATGCCACACCAGGTCATCCGGCCGCTGAACCTACAAGTCCAAGTCGATCTCTTACCTCATGGAATCCTACTTGTTCACTTAACAATGGGGTCGTCTCATCCCAAACTGCTTCTCAACTTCAGACGCCAGCCAATCACACCTTTTATCCGTGGATGGCTATAGCAGGTTTGTCAGGTTTATACAGATACTTTTATTTTCACAAACATTATCTATTTAATTCTTGTGGAATGCATAAATCATCACAACCGATATATATTTCAAACGTAACATATTCCTAGCCCATTTTCGACAAATAGTATATACACCAATTATATATTTTTCTATACATGATTTATTACACGATTGCCAGCGACATTAATCAAATCGAGCTGTTGACTGATGAGAGTGCCTCGTCGAGAAAGTTATGTCATGTTTCACTTCTGTTTCGCCAGACCAATTTCATACAACGGGAGCAAGTCAAACTTCCTACATTCCCCTTTGGAATTAAGTAATTAGAGACCATGCGACTTTTGTCTTGTGTAACGTGCCCATCCAAAACTTTTACTTGTGAATTTTTATAACCTCCACCACTATCTAATTATTGTAGCATGCTTGGTGTACTTTATCCCACCCAACAAAATGATTGTAGAAAAAAATGGTTTCGCTTTTGGCTAGTTAGCTATATTTCAACAAGACAATTCAATGTCAGTGCTTTTGACACAATTATATACATACATCTTAGCGCCATCGGATACACAAATAAAATATAACTTTGTGTAAAATTACATAATTTTGTGGAGAAATTGTTTAGCGTGCTTATCATCCGTATAAAATCATAAATTAGCAATTTACGCATAGTAAAATGTTGTATGTGTCTAGTAAATTGGCTGATGCGTTATAACTTATAACATGATGCACATACGTAAGAAATAGAAGCAGAGAGAGAGATTTTATTGGTTTATCATGATGGTCTATTGTTTTACTCGTGATGATGATAATAGTGGTGTGGCTGTATGTAGCTTGCAGACAGGTGAGGAGGACATTTTTTTAATCCATCACCAAGACTAACTACTATATTCTGTGAGTAAAAGGGGCAATTTTTGCGTAAGTCCATATCATACATGTTGAACGCATACCTACACGCTCTAGCAAAGTAATGACAGGAGTATTGAGAAAAATAACACAATGGGCAAAAATGGGATTGGTGCGGACTAATTTCCTCAAGTGATTATGTGACTCAATAAAATCCTTCATCATTTCAAGGTGAAATATTTTTTTTTATAATTTCCTCACCTGGGCTCCATATCTAAACTCACACAAGCTTATTGTAACTTTTCTGTTTTCTTAAAAATACTGCGTTACAAATGAATCTTCATTGAGAAAATAAAGATGGAATATGACACACGTCCCATCAGAGAATGTTGTTTTACAAAATGCACCATTTTGTCTTCATTTGTTGTTTATGCTTGTACACAACGAATGCCGATTTAATTACTGCTATCATGATCATGAGAGCTTCTCTGTGCACATTAACACACTGTGTGCATGCCAAGTCGGAATGATAAGATGAGCTGGGATATCATGAAAGATGGCATGTATGTATGACGTTAGGAATGAATTTTTAGTGCTCATATATCAAGTTGATAGTCTTCAGTTACATGCGATGAGTGACACATATGACATTATAATGTGACATTTATCACATCATGTTTTTTTCTCTGACTTTACTATTATTATTATTGTGCTTATGACTGCGTGCAGGCACAACAGTGCATCAGGTAATACGTGAGAGTAAAAGGGGTATATATTTTTTTGTTTGTTTAAAAATGTTTATGGCTTAAGCTTTCTTCCTCGTTTTTGTTGACGATTGAAATATATGTGGGCTGATGCAAATTAGGTGATACCTATTCACCCTTAGTCAACCCAGTCACATGACACACACACACATCAGTATATAAAGCTTGCACAGATTTGCAATGTTGTATTTTTTGTGTACCTGTATGATTTTAAAAGTGACCGGTTGAAATGTCAACTGCGTACAACTACCGCTCGTATTATTATTGTGTGCGTGATCCGAGTGACAATTTCATTGCAATATTAAAGACAAATTACTTTTTGCTTATATGCATACAGCTGAAATTTGCTGATATATGCAGCATAATTTGTAGTTATGCTTAGAAAAGGGATTAGTATGGGAGGCTGTTGCGTGTTTGCAATTACACGACAGTTGCTGCAAGCTACACAGAGCTACATTTATGTGGAATTTTACCGTGTGTCAGTTCAAGAGCAGCAGTGCCAAGGATATCGTTACTAATGTTTTCGAAAACACTTCATCAAAATTCTCTTTTGAAATGCTCAATATATTGTTTAGAAAATAAATGAGCTCTCACACATGATTAATGTCAAATCATAAATTTATGGAAGGAATGAGCCATATGCGGTAATTTTGCACAGCAAAATATGCTCGAATTCCTCAGGTGTTTGCACAAAAAACCGTTTCCGGCTACAACATGAATGTGGTGGACATTTTAAAAATAATTGAGAGGGCGTCTGTTTGAGTGAATATTTCAAGCATCATACATCTTATTATTGCAGTAACATTACAGTATCAAACTGAACACACTCTGGAGCCCGAATAAAGGAAATACTGGTGGTCTGATCATCATGGATTTTTTTATGAATTAAATGGCCAGGAAAGTTATTGAATTTTTCTTCTGTATTGAGTGCATTCTAATGGAATGTCCACAACAAAACAAAATCACCATAATAATAATATTGACCTTCTTATTGCTTTCGAAAAAGAAAGTTGTAATAGAAAAATAGCAGTTTTCTCCTTTTCCCGAATCAGATCTCCTTTTCCGATGATACATTGCAATGCAATTTCCTTTTTATACTGCTCCAAACACGTACACATACCTCAATTTAAGTGGTGCATATCAGCAGCATGAGTAAACACGAACTCTGAGTGAGTATCTATCACACATTTTTATGGGTTATATTATGTACAAAAAATGCAAACATTATTTCATAATGCAATGAATCAAACACATGATATATCATTGATACATCTACTACAACATGTTATATATAGATGCATGCATGCTGGAGTCCGTCTTTCATGAGCGTGGAACGGTCTCGGCCACCACCACTCACCGCACACACAACTTTGCTTTCAGACTCAGAGATTCAGCAATGCTCACTGATTGCTGTGCCATACCACTGCACTGCTCGATCGAGATTGCATATACATACATTTTTTCCCACCCTTTGGAAAAGCAATGTTGCCGGCTTGTCTGGAACAGCTGGACAAAACTTTGATACATACATTATTTGCCTTTATCAGAAAACAGGGCTTAAAATGCAAGTAGAAATGGAGGAGAAGAGCGAACTATATGCTTTGTTGTTCTCTGAGTGAGTAGAGAGGTGGTGTGGCAGAAGAGAGTGCTGGAAAAAGTGTGCTGCGGTCGGTCGGTCCGTCTTTCTATAAGCTTTTGCGTTTATTCCCTGTTTAATTCCGGGTTCTCATATTCCAGCTTACTTCTCCAGTTGCACTTTCTTTACATTCTATTTTCAGTGAGTTGGTCGTATGATGCATGTCTAGCTGTAGATAGATACACTTATAAGTTTCCTTTCCCTTCTATTTTACTGCAACCTCGGTTATGTACATACATGAAACAAGCTTTCCAATGCGCCCATATTATTATGATAGCTTTTAGATAGATGGATGTATTACCGTCGTGTAGCAAGAAAATGAAATAATGGGCTGCATTTTACACACACGGGGAAAAGGGAGAAGGAAAGACTCAAGTTGTCGAATAACGATATACATATATCTTACTGCATGGCAAGACATGGCATGTGATCGGTTTGTTAAAAAAAATAAGTTTTTTTCTACAGCAGAAAAAAAAAGTTTTGCCACATTGTTAGTTTTTTTTACTCTCTTAACTGTCCACCATGCATGCATCGTCAAAACTATTAGTATATACGATATATAGTTTGCTGCTGGTCAGCAGAAGGAGCAAAGTAAAAATGTGTAGAATCCTAGTTTTGCCCCATTTGTTTTTTCGTGAGTGTGGTAGAGTCAGCACACAGGCAGCACAGACTTTACTTGTTTTCATCTTTTTTCTGATGATAGATCACAGTGGAGAAAGAAGAGGAATGTGAAACCAAAAATGGAATAACTTGATACGTCCACCACCACCACTAAAGAGTTTATGTATCCATGTATGGCTTTTTTTTGTATTAACAGAACATAAACTTTCTTTTGCTCGCATGGCACCGGTCAGCGTACATGCACTGTTACATTTTTTTCCATGTAGAAGCATCTTTTACAAAAAAAAGTTCTACTTCTCTCAGTCGCCGCCACAGTCAAATATAGCTGTGCGAGTTGTATATATCCAAGGCATTCATTAGAAAGCTGTTAAACTCACTTAAAGTTCATTTTGCTTTTCTTCTCTTCCCCCTTTTTTCCATGCTTATTCAGAAACAAACAATGTTGACTATGACAAGGAAATAGGCGAATGGAATTGCTCCATGCTGCTGGTGTTCTTTCCATCATCATAGTATACATATATATTTAAGGACAAAAACATAAGAAAGTAATCATCATCGTCACACACACGCGAGTTGAAGAGTAAACTGCAATTCTCAAGCGATAATAATTGTGTATAGCATTGATCTTGAAGCGATTAATATTATTACCAACCACAGAGAGAGTGGAAATTATATATTTGCTAGACGGTCGGTAAGGATTTGTGACTGGTGGCGCATTACTTCCAGCACAACAAAAACTTATTGAAGTAAATAGGGTTTGTTATATGTACATGTATGTATATGTACTTCTAAGAAAGTTTGCTCTCATTCATAACTTTTTTTTTGTGAAAGGGTATCAGATATAGACCTCATGCTGTGAGCGTTATTATTATAATACGTATTGAGATACAATGTCAAGGCATGCTGTTGAACAGCTGTCAATACAAGTCATGAAATACGCTTGAATAATGTGAGAATATTATACGAATCACAGCAACACAATAGAATATATTTGTACTGCATTATCGAGACAAGTTTAATTGGCATATAAAAATAACGCACTTATGAATATACCTACAACATGCTGCACATGTGCGCATTCTTCTTTAAAAAATCCTTTTGTTTTAAGATTTCAGAACTGCTTAAAATCTTTGGTTCATTTATTTCATTTCAATCAATGTAAAAATAAAATTCATACAACATGGGAGGGTTTTTATTTCCTGTCTGCTGAAAAAAGTGTAAAACGCAGCTCTTGCTTAAATTCAAGCGCAGAATAATAATCTAAAGTGCATATCATAATTATCATATCGTTCGTGTCTTCCTTCATCATCATGCTAGATACATCGTAAACTTATAATGCACCCCATGTGTTGGTGTTGGTGCTGGATTTTTGTTTGCACACTAATAAGTCTTTCTAATAGGTACATATTTATAACTTTTATATAAAAAGTTGGAATTAGTATCAAACACAATACTACACTGCACATGCATAAGTTAGTATTAGAATGTTCCATTTCCTAATGAATTGCTGCAGCGTGAAGGCGTGTTGTTTTCCTCCGAAAATTTATGACGATATGCAAGGGAGCTAATATGCAAAACACGGGAGATTTATAGGAGTATCAATAAAGCAAAAAAGAATCACAAGAGAGTGAAGTGAGGGTGGCTAACTTACAAAACTGTGGTCTGCTAGCCAAAATCATTATATTGGCCTTTAGTGCGTAGAAGCACAGGTTGGTAGGTTGGTTTCATAGGAAAGAAGTAAAGTAGGTAGATCTATAGGTATTCCACCACTGCATATAGAAAAAAGTAAAAATAACACACGGAATTATTATTTTATTCTCATAACTCACGTCAAAAGTTAAAAAGCTGACTAAAATCCCAGTTCTTCAAAAAGATCCCGTGTCGGAAATAACCTCAGAAAATAAAATTTATGTTCGCGTCGTACAGCGTGTGTTCGTACAGACATTTTATCATGTTATTGGCAGCAGTTAGTTTTAAAATGATATAATGATGAAGAATCATGTTATATTTTTGCGTACACGTACATTTAAACTATATGTATATAGTTTGCTCATAACTCAGCTCCAAGAATAGTCAACACCAGCAGATTAGCAATAATTGCATATATCAACGGAAGCCGCCAAAACCTGATGGACTCATGGACGATATGGTGGTAATCAAGCAGCATGCGCTGGTATAGCCTTAACTATTCGTGATGTTATTTTGGCTTTGAACTTTGCAGATATGTATTCATACTATATATTTGCTATAAACTACGTTGTAATATTTATGGGTAGAGAGAAGGAAGAGTCGGTAAGCGAAATGCAAAACAGCCTTTATAGTAATAAGTGTAGAAACCAACTCAATAATAATAATGACATTCCTAATGACAGGTTTAAAGAAAATAACTTAATTCTCACGTTCTCAGTGCAGTCCAGACAGAGAGCTTTGTGTGAAGCTTGTATAAAAAAAGTAGCAACGAGGAACTAGCAGTGTACCTGGATTATGGATGCATGTAAATCATACCGGTCTGCTGCTGTAATATCTTAATCTATACGCAGATCTAAAAAAACAAAGAGTTGTTAGATATACTTTGTTGTTACATTGCTAAAACAGCGTATTCTGTCTACTATGTAGCTTCATATGAAACGATATTGACTACAATATAGTGTGATGTTTATCATGATAGCAGAGTCACACGTACCTATTCGCAATAATTCCGAGCATGTTTTAAAGTTACATGAAAGACTTGCTGTAAGGGTAAATTCTGTGGGACTCCAGCATAGAGAGCTGAACTGCTGCCCGACATTCCATTCGTCTTACTCCAGTGAATTTGAACTTTCTAATGCTGTTTTATTTTTTTTGCAAAAAAATAAATAAATGCAAATTTACTTAAGTTTGTTGTGATACAATATTCAATACAATCAGCTCATATGCCATAAAGACTCTGACAACAGGGAACGTTTATTTTAGTCGATAAGCGCTGGTTATTCTGAAATTTCAATGAATAGAGTTTAATGAATGTGTCACAACATCATCATGCGACGATTAGCCTCTAGGTCATTGACGGCATTTCGTTTGACAGACTTTTTTTATTTCACTGAAAAGGTGTCGGCGTAATCATCCTTTAATAAAAAAACTGGGATCATAATCATACAATTAAGGGGTTTATGCGACAAGTTTAGAAGTCACCAACTTTTGCACTTTCGAGTACATGTATCCTGTGTGTATTAAATCCTTCTATCATAGACATAATATATTATAATAATATAAATAACGCTGCTCTTTTAAGAAGTACCACCACCGCTTTCTTCCTGATAATATGTACCCGTGAACATCTTGCATTTGTTTTTGTAGACGATGCTTTTTTAGCAACACTGACACAATCAACAATAATGCATTTTGTTTCAAGCATTTTGGAAGAAGTCAGTCGAATTTGCAAACCGAAGGAAGATTATGTGCATTTTTCTGCACCACCACCACTGGCATAGAACTTGACATGTTGGTAATCTCAAATCTGGCAAGACTCGTATATATTTCCAGAGAAGCTGTAGCAGGTTTAGTCATTTACATAGTCAGAGACGTATAGGTAGTCGAGACTTGAGGAGACGAATAAAAGTTAAGCCAAGTTGGCTCCTGTTACCTATAAGCAAACCTGCCTGACATCAAAATAATCGTAATCATAATAGTTATCATAATCATTTGAATGATAATAAACGATATGTAGGTGCCTATATACAAACTGCAACTATGAAAGAGTATGGCTTGCTGCATATATACTTATAAATGAATCGCTTATATATCTGTATGCAAATATTCTTGCTGCACAAGTTCACTTTGGACATAACATGAAAAACACTACTACTGGAAACTATTTAGTTTTAGTTTCATGTCAGTAGGCTGTATAACGTCACAAAGGGTAATATCGTAATCATCAGTTTTTTTATAATCATCACTGTCATCATTACTATTCTGACCTGTTGTTGTTTCATGATTGTTATTATTTTGTTGCTGTTACTGTTGTTGGTTTTATATTATATATATTGCACTGCTACATCATCTTCCTTTCCAAATGTGTACAAGTTGCTGCATCAGTTTTATGACCAAGAAACATAGCACATATAACCACACAAGAAAATGCGTGCTGTGCCGAGTGCATATAATGTACGTGTGCCATGCCAGAAGCTAATGAATGATATGATATTATGGCATGTACTTACAATGATGATGATGAGGGGTGTAAAATGGCACCAATTTCTTTTTGTATACCGAGTAAAATGTATATTGTGTCGCATGTGAGCTTATAGCTGGTTATAGTAAATGCTTCCAGTTTTGTATTTTTACTTTCATTCAAGTTTGTATGCGGTGAATTGATTGAGACTTTTTACGGTAATTGTAATTAGTATTGTTATTTCATATGGTTATATGCTATGCTTACTCTTTTAGCCTAGGTAAGTACCACATTCACTCCACTCAAGCTGCAACCAGAGCCTCATATCAGCCATGTATATTATGACAAGACAAGACATACTATTATTGTAATATTATGACATGTTTATTGTCCAAACAAAAAATGCAACTGCAACTGTGTTTAACTACAGATGTAGGAAAATCTCTTATAATACGGATATGCATAAAAATGTGTGTATGTTTGAATAAAGATTTGTGTGTACTTGTGTTTGAACTTGACTTGATGAACCCATTAACCCAGACTCGACAATTTTACAATATAACCGTAAATACGCGCAAAAGAAAGTTGCCGTTGCATTGTCAGTTATATGATGTAATGACAAAACCATCAACACAACTTTTAGAAAAAAATGTTTAAAATATCGTATCAGTACAAAAAAAGGTCTGCTAGTTCCGTCCCTATACAGTTTGTATGGATGTACACTCACTGTGCGTAATGAATGGGGATGTTGGCTTGTTGCAACAGAAGTTGTTGCTCATATGCATGCTACGCGGTACCGTGAACAGTGCTTAAACCAAAAAAGCCTTTTCCCGACGTATTTTTATTGCTCATTTTATTGCAGTTTTAAAAAGCGATAAAAGCAATTAGAATTACATGCTTTACTATACACACACACACACTTATTATGTATGTAGGTACATCAAGTGAGAAAAGGAGTCGTATCTTTAAAAGACCTTTAGGTACATATCTCCATATATTTTATTAGCTTAAAACCCACAAAGAGTACGGCTTTTCGTATTTATATACTGCGATATAGGTATATAAATAACGTGCAATTGTACCTTTTTACTATAACGCCGCAAATGACACATGACATACAAGTTAAATACTTTGACGGCGATTACGAGTGTGGAAAACAGCCTTGAATGACCTTGCACCATGGTTTTGTATACAAGCTAGTTTTACTACATTATATAGGAAGTGTGTGTGTGTTTAACAAAAATGAATGGGGAAGGTGGATGACCATATAAGATCAATAAATATTTTTAATGCACTTGTGTGACATGTACCTAGAAAAAAGTGTGAGCTCTTGTAGATGCAGAATTGCAAAAAAAAATATTAACTGCTTCTTTCCTGGAAATTGTGCAACCTATACTAGAACATGCTGCAATTTACGTACATTGTTTCAATAAAAATGGCAAAAAATATGTGCACCCGCTCATTCATATAATATATTGTACAATGTTGTTTTTACACTACTATAAGCAGCTGTAACATTTTGGATTGGAACGCATAAAATTATGGTTTAGGGGAGGATCACAGAGACCTGAGTAATAATAATATTGTACCTGAAGCGGCTTTCCAAGTCAAATGTTTATTACGATTGCATTTATGGGAAGATAATCATCTCGTACAAACGTCTCTTCTACTCACTCCTCCATGCATGGTTGTAGGTATCAAGCGTATATATTCCTATTTACACACGCACGTCGTCGAATGAAGCAAGGGTGTTTGTTCATAAGTACATCATACCAAATCGTCAGAAAGAGACAGGGACCGACTCACTTGATATTTGTAATTTATGCATTCTATTTTTATATTTCAAGTTCGTAAGTGAGCTACGAAAAAAAACGCGTTTATTGCACATATATTGGTATATGCCTATCTGTATTATTACAAGTTGTTTGCAAGTTAGGGAGAGAGCACGGTTGAGAGAGGAGTAGGGAAAAAAGCCATTAAAGAGGGTCGTCGTCACAAAAAAAAGACGAACCAGCCTTCGAAACAATTATACATTATATTCTTGTCTGCTAGGTAATATTGTTGACAGAGTGTATAGGTAGTGGGAATTATATATTATGAATATAATGTTTTTGTCGTCGTTCACTTCAGAATGAATTGCTTATATTGAGGGTTCCCAGACATGCAACATGTACCAAACCAAAACGTATATTCAGATACACAGAAACTGCAACAAAAAATGCAAGCATGCAGTTTTGTGAAAATATATGAATGAATGTAGGTCACACATTTTTTTGCAACTTGATACTCCGTTTCTGTTCAATTACGGAGTATACAATTTCTGCAAATTCTTTTTAAAAAGAAATGAATGGAGACGATTTTTATTATTGGACTGTTCGATTCTGTGCTCGACTGGACTGCTTTTTTAATGTGTGAATTACATTGCAAACGTAAAAAAAATGGAATTTTATTTGCATTGCTCATATGATGAATGTGCTCTAATGTCCTCTGACGAACAAACTGAACATGTGTTTAAAAGTTATCAATTGGGTTAACGACCACCACGTCTTAACCCCATAAATTTTGTGGTTATGCTGCTCTTGTGCAATTTTTTTATCTTTCAACCAACAAAAATATCGTTAATTGTATTTTATGCTGACTTGGGCACTCGTTTTATTATTATTATTAAATATATCCACATAAAGCCATGTAATGGCTGAACAGAAGACACGCTGTCTTCCAGATTGTCCAGGTCTGTCATTAACATTGATTTTTATTAGTATGGCATATTCAACTAATTTGCTTATCAAAATTTGGATCTGTTCTCTATGCAAAGATGTGACCATGCAATGATTGCGTGTATCCTTGTGTTTATTGAAATTTCCAGTGAAGATGCTTCGCTAAATTCCAAGAAGTGACAAAAATTCGTTTTATCAGCGTTGACCGTATTGGTATTATGCAATTAAAAGTGGCTGAGTTTGAGATAACGTGTCATAAAGCTTCTCAAAATATCTTTCAGTCTCGAAAGAAAGGAGCTAGTGATATAAAAAGTTGATGAAATATGAGAATCCATACGAAACACAGAGAGAGCATTTAAACCCATGTCGATGGTTAGTTGCGGTCAATCGTCATATGAATTTAGTAAACAGGAGGAGTGTTATGTACTCTGATAAATGGAACCAAGTAGGAAAATAATCAAATAAAGCAAATTAAAAGCACTTTGCGACGAATGACTCATGATTAAGAGTAATAATTACAGCAGCAAATAATGAGCATCACCTGAAAGAAAAGTCATAATCATTAATTTTTTGGTCTTGTAGGGCACACTGCATATTATCATAAACTCCATATGGACAGAGTGCAAGACGCCTCTCTAGTAAAGAAAGGCTTGTTTAACGTTATTATAGCTCGCTCTACTACTTTAGTGACTAGACACATTAAGAACCAGCGTGCTTTATGACAAAAATTCATTATGATGCATTTCTCCGGAATGCAGACATTATATATATTTGTAGGTTCTATACAAATGAGCTAAATTGTACCGCGGTCGTAAAACAAAATTCAAGTGGACAGAATAGAATGACTTAATAAATATACAGCAGTGTGGTTGTGGTATCTGCGAAGAGACAATTTGTGAACTTTTAAGCGATGGAATTTCTCTCTACTTTTAAAACATTATTGTGAAGTGCACGGAATGGTCATGTAAACCACTTCGTATAATATTTGTCTTCTTTAAAACTTATAATAATAATATGCAACAGTACTGGTTAAAAAACGACTTCTCTCTGCGTGCGTGTTTTCCTTTGCCAATGATAATCTTTTAATGGGTCAATGTAGCGTGGCTAATGTCCGAGAGTACATAAAAGTGTACAGGGCTACCAACAACACAAACAACAATATACACACAGGACATTCATCTTTCCCTCTCCCTACATTATTCTTCCAACTTTTTCCTGGAAGATCCGCTTGGTATTCTTATCAAGTTGTGTGAAACCAAATATCAACTTTACCCTTGCTTTGATTGACATTTTTCCATTCACTTTTAAAGTTAAATTGGGACAATTTAGTATATACGTCATTATTTATCAGGCAAAATAATTAATCATTATATCTCGGGACATGATACATTTTCCAAATTTAGCTACACCATTGTGGTTACATTACAACTTTTTAAAGTTGTGGGTTATATGTACACAGTAGCAGTTGTTTGAGCAATTCGTACAGTACAGAATATAGCGTTCTTATGAAGTGGTGGCAATAATTATTGTCTATTTAAAGTTGCTAATAAGGCAAGCTGAATCTGCGCCATGATTTTCATGCCATGTCCTTTGTCATGCATGAGAGTACGTACATTTACGTAAGATATATGCATGTAGGTAGCGTTGCAAACCCGCCAAACGGGTTGGGCTCTTGCAAAATTTCAGATTCAGACAGTAGCAACATTTTATGCAGTTATGCTTATTCGTTTGCTTATTATTGATTGATTGAATGACTACTTATATTTATGTGTCTGAGCCCATCTGTCAAATCTGCTTCGTCTAAGGTCAACAACGAATGTGCATGCAATGAATATCATTACCTCCAGAGAGCCAGTAGTGTAGAGTATTTCATTTATTCAAGTATTGCTGCTTACGTATAAAAAAGTTTGAGCATTCATTCATCTCTAGTTCACTCGTGCGAGAAACAAAATAAGAAATGGCTATAAGCCACCTACAGTAACGCTTACTAACAAAGTTAAAAAGAAGTTTGATCAATGTGACAGACTCTCGATCCGAACTACTCGGCTTTTGTTCCTTATGTTGTGTAGCTAAATAAGTAGTCAGAGGAAATCTACAACTTTTGCACTCTATTCGCGCTCACTTCATTTACAAGGAATTTTTTTTCTCGAAGGTCTGTGTTGTCGTCGTCGTTTTCCTATTTGTCGTAAGCACGACATCAATGTACTCTGCATTTTAGTTCACTGTATCAAGATGAAATTTATAAAAGCCTGTCGTTTTTAAGACGTGAAGACCTTTACGGCGACCGTTTTTTGCAAACAACAACAAGCCATCTTAATGACACGAAATTTTTGTTTACGAATCTATTGTTTTTTTTAAAGGAAGGTTACAGTGTAGCAGATAATGTACTGTAACGTAACGCACTGCAATCTTGACTTTGGTTGAAAAAAAAGGACAAGAAAAAGGTACATTTTTATGTGTACTTTGACAATCATAAATACATAAACGAAAAGACAATGTTTACAATGACAAATTAATGTATGTTGAGTAGCGCGTGATATGACAAGACAAAATAGCAGAGATACGCATGCCAAAATATCTCTCTGATTTCCCAATATCCCAGCATCATTCTAACTTGTAATGTACCTAAGCAAAGAAGCACGCTGTTTAATTCCTTCATAATTTACTGTCTTTGATCAATATGTAGCAAAGTGAGCTTCACTACTCTGGCATCAGGCGACAGGTCAAAGTTAAGATTTACCGTTGTTGTTTATTTAGTAAGAAAAACAATAAAAAGAACTTCAATGATAATGATAGCAGCAGCGACATGCCTTGTTGTGGTATGCCTCTCTGTCTACTTGTTTTCTACAGCAGCATGAGTTCTTGGACTGACCCCCTAAAATCGTCACTCATTGTCATTTCGTCGGCAAATAAGCATAAACATTCATGGTCTCATGCAGTCTCACAAATCTGGTTTTTTAATCACTTTTTTTTCTTTAATGAATGGTAGGGGAGAGAGAATCTGTGCGCAAAAAACATAATTTAATCAATGCGCGACACACAATGCAAAATCCAAGCCAACTACATATCTTCTTTACATATCTTAAGTTTTGCTACCGCAAAATGTAACTGATTTTTTTTCCTTTCATTACTTTTACTTTGTTTACGAAACCAAAACACACACACTTGTACATTTCTACCTTGTACGTAGATCCACCTGTCAAAAAGGAGACATTTGTGGCATGCCAAGGGAGAAGCAGAAGCCAATAGACACGGAGAGAAAAAGTTATGAATGAAAATATTCCCTGTCACCCAATTTTACTACGCATTTAACACTTAATTTGAGAGCCCATAATACACATCTTAAATTAGCTCTTTTCCCACTCTTATCGCTTTCTAAAAATCACATGCCATAGTACATCAACATCGTTTTATCATCATCATTGCCTCTACAATAAAAATTAGTATGTGGTGGTTTTATTTTTTTTGCAGCACATATAAACCATTTAACCAGAAGAGATGACTTGAGTCGAGACGCATGCACTATATGCACCTAATATTAAACGCGTAAAAAACTACTACTCTCAAAACTGTACTTGTTGACTTTTGTGCACTTTTACGAGAGCGAGGTTTGAGCTCACAAACCAGAGTTTACGACCTATAAAGTTGGTCGTAAAATGGGACGTAAAATTCTGGAGCTTCTAGAGAGCCAGAGTTCCGCTGCTCTCGTTTAGGTACATAGCCACATAGAGAAAGTACATTGATAAACTTTGTGCATGCTGGTTTATGGGGAAATGTGTTGTGGACGCATACTGATATGCATACATGCAATCCAAACGTAAGAATAGTGACGCGTATTATGTAATACATTTGATTTTTTTATGTTTTGTACTACAACTTGTAAACAGACCATAAAAAAACCACACACACACACACGGTACGTACTCTCTGATTGAAATCTCATCGGCAGATGAACTTGTAATGGGTTTACTGACAACTAAACTATACTGCAATAAAAACAAAACAAAAAGTCAAACAAAAACGAATATTATTATGTATGTATTATTTTGTACTACTACAAAACTACTATTACAGAACATTATTGTGCTTTTACGTTTACGGAACTAGAATTCAGTTATCATATGACGGTGTATACTGATTCAATATTCATCTGTGTCTTACCAATTTTATTTATGCGAGAAGACTTTTTTTAAAGCTGAATCTCTCTAACCAACTATTAAAGTTTAATGAAATTGGAGGATCCGAACATTCAGTTTTCAATTATGGGTTTGAAAGGGGTTGGTCAGTCTATCCTCTTGGTCATGAACTTCGTGAGTTTGCAAGGGATATCTTTATCTAGGAATTCATGTAGATATATTAAGTGGTCACAAACAACGTGTTTCTTTTGCAGAGGATTCGCCCAACAAAAAGTGCAATAATAATGGCACCCAAAAAATATTTTGTACATATTATGTTATTATTGGCGTAGCTTTAAAAAAATCGCCAATTCTGGTAAGCAAACAGTGAATGGAGCTTCTATTAAAATTTGTTGGTGGGTTAGGGTTAGATCTTCAACGTCTTGGCAGCCCAGTGCGCGGAGAATCGAGCACAAAAAAATATTCAAGACAATAATGTACAGAGAATCAAAACGGCTATTTAACTAATGAAACTCTCTTCAGTACAATTTTTTTAATATACAAGGAACGCAATGTTGACGTGAAAAAAGGCAGAGAAATAAGATATCAATCTTAATCACCATTTATAATGACAAAGCAAACTGCCCTGCTCTTTTAATATAATCAAGTAGATTACTGGCACGTTTACTGGGCAGCTATATCCTCCAAACACATTTACAAAATAAAAACGATATGCAAAGGGACGCCGTCAGTAACTAACCAACTGCAGGCCACCCATTGCAATATGTGGAAAAGGTAGGTATATTCATGTACATTAAATATTTGTACGTGTTGTATATGATATCATATAGTCATTGTCTAACAACATAACAGAACACTGGCATTCCGACATATTATAAGCATAACAAGTGCCGTAAAAATGATTATTTATTAAAGTCAACGAGCGTTTAACATCATCATTATGATAACTATTATTTTGCCTCAGCAAAGCCACATACATTTATTATGAGCAGAGCGAAAATATGCATGCATGGCACATACATCAGGGCTTGCTACGAACGACGACGAGATCAGTTGAGTGACTGTACATGGCCTTGTTCATGGTCAAGTGGAACGAATCAGACGAGCAGAGGCATGTAACGCATGCAGTGCAAAACTCTTTAATTCACTCTGATTATAAATTCCTTAGCTGAAGATGATGTTCATCACATCAGAAGCACCAAAATGCTAGTTGTAACGACTTGAGGAAAAGTGTAACAGGATGAATTTCATTCCTTTATATGATCAAGATAAGAATACAATTTTTTTATTCAGAAATAAAATAGTTGATGATTATATACAACTACAACGTATGTTTTCGAAGATGAAGCAGATTGACGTGGATGGCGTTTCTTAAAAGATAGGGTGACCAACTACCACCAACCGAAAAAAGACCTCCAACATCGGCCATTAATAATTCAGACAGTATAAAATTCCTGTACACACATAATAATAATAACATAATTATGCTTATAGCAAATGGCTTCTCCTGTACAATTTAGCAATTAGGGCTAAAAGAATTGACAGCGCCATTTTTTGTATCCTCCTTATATAATAGCTCAGCTAATTATCTGAAAGAAAAGCATATGTGCAGAGAAAAAACTGAAGTGTGCAAAAAAATATGATTTCCCTTCGGTGGCAACACCGGACGAACAGAAGTGCCATTTTAGTGAGTTATAATAATATTTAATGTACGGGAAAGTTATCGTTTTTATCGCCGAGTAAATTGCAAGTGCTTCTGTAGCAAAAGGTGAATTTTATAACCCAAGTAACTCTATTCAATCGAAGAAAAGGAGAGGTACACGATAGAAGATGTACTTTGTACTTATCCTTATTATGAAGATTACTGGTCATTCAGTTCTATCTTGTGCGTCACCAGGTAGCTTCGTAGCATAATTATGTGTATGATATGTGTTCTACATAGGCGTGTACATCTTCCAGTGGAAAATATATAAAAAAATAATGCTAATGACAGATGGGCAATCATTCGTTTCTTAAACACAGCTTGGCAAAAAAAATTGACACATTGCACTTGCCAAAAAGATTTCCAATGATCCAGACTCCAGAATGAAGAATATGGCTGGAAGATACAGTAAGAAGTGGATTTTGTTTTGCAGATATGAAATTTTAAGCCATTTTACATGTTTAATTTTACGTAACAATGGCTTTAGGTAGCAACTGGTGCAGAGAAGGATCATTGTAAATAGCTTTGCAAAAAAAATTCTATTTTTGGAAATATAAGCTGCATTATCCTAGATTTTAATCCTGAAAGGGTCAGACAAATGGTTATATTTAGCAGCAGCACATAGAACACGTCTTAAAAAAATGGCAGAACAGTCACGTTGTCATATCAACATCAAAACATTATCATTTCAGTTGCTAAAGTCCAAATAAAAACATGACTGGACTGGAGATTGATGACTGGCTGATACTAAACCAGCGAGGCTCAAAGGTTGCACTAGTGAACGTACGAAGCGTTTGTAACGGCTGTTGGTTTAAAGAACATTATCAAGTAGATAATATTATTTTCTATTTCCTTTGAAACAATGTATCTATCTTAACACTTAGAGTGTTACGTCGACCACCACCACCAGAGCATGAACGGTTAGGAGAAATGGAGACGAGGGTGAAAATCAACATCACAAACTGTTTGTACAACTAATCATTTTGCATGCTACTGATAGATATGGCATGACACGTATAGATCAGAATCAGGATGAAATCTTAAGCATGTCACAAGGTGATATTAATGACTGGTGACAATACTCAAGTATGCAGTTGTACTCCCCTCGTCATCATCACCCAGCACAAAGCTTATATGGTGCTGTTAAGAGTAATTCACATGAATTCTTTGATAAAAATGAATTGTCTTTGAGAAGAGAAAACCTTTTGTCTTAATTACATTAACATTGCAATCGTTTAGCTGAGGAGCGGCACTAACGGCACACACCGCCGCGTCATTATCATTGTAATGAAATGATATGTACAAAATGAATGGATAGGAAATGTGAAGCGATCTCTAAACGGATGGACGTAAAATGCGTTAGCTTTTAGATGGTCTTATTATTATTCATATAGGAAAAAAAATAACCACCACCCTATGATGGTCTGCAATGGTCCGCTTTGCTAATCTAATAGCTCATTCTTGACTGATGTGAGCAAGTCTAGGGAAACCAGCCAAGAATTAAGGAGGCTTTAGACGATTCTCTCATTGTCACCCACTTGACTTAAAAAAAGACAAGGACGGTTTGCACAAGAAAAGTCCAAAAAAAACAAGCTTTACGATTTTAATTTTCATTTGCTTTTGGTAAAGTGGTCTTGGTACGTATTAAAACCCGCACACAGATCCATTCAGATTATGATACAAAACAGTTTGCTATTTTCCCTGCTCTGGAGAAATGCAGCTGAGTTAGCTTCAGGTGTTCAGTCGAATACGTAGTAGAAAACAAGATTTCTGTTTCTTGAAACATTTTTGCTCCGGTATAGGATTTTACTATGTTACTAACCGGAGCCTTTTTAAGAAGGAAAAATCTCTAAAAGGAATAAGACGTATTTGATCTCGGGGGAATTGAATGTGTCCGACTAATGCCTAAATTATGATAAACACGCTGAGACGGAAACTAAATCCACTCCACTTTCTCTCAAGTTACCATTATTATTGCTACGACCATTCGTTTATTTCCCTCGTGTCTGTAATGATCCTACCAAGCCATGTATCTTGTTTCATATAAAGGTAGCAAGCAAGCAAGTTTACACAAGGCTGGAGAAAAGAAAGCAGAGCATTCATAAATGCTGTTGTGTGGGGAGAGGATGAAACAAGTTGCGTGTGATGCAGCAATAGGAGAGATGTAATCCATTCTTGAGTCCATACATTACTTTTGCTGGTGTGTGTATATAGATGCTTTGTTGTTCTCATTTGCTCCTATGCAATCTTTATCCTTGAATTAGCAAAAGCATGTATCAATGAAAGTGTATTATTCTTCATCTTCATTCCTATTATAAGAATAATATGCGAAAAATCCGTTCACCGGTTAATTGATAGTCTATCTAACACACGTAATGCGACAATTCAATATACATTGATGGATTCAGGAAATCATTTTTTGTTGCTATTTTCGTTATTGTTACGATTATTGTTTGAATAGAAAGAAAACGAATCTTGTGGAAAGAGATTTTTATTGTCAGGGAAAGTAGTATCTCATCTCCAGATGATGATCATATTGAAGATGACAGCTCACACAAACCATTTAATGGTCATCTTCATTGCTCAAACAATATCAATAACATTTTTTTTTCTTGAAAATATAATATGACGAAGGGTCATTGAGTTGTATGGTTTTTTGTATACTTATATAAATGCATATAAAGGAAATTATATACACTGTACTTAATCCTGGAAAAGTGTGATAATTCTTTTGGCTCGAAACGCTTTCTAAGCATGCACGGAAAAAGACTTATGGTGTATCTAATTATTGCATCCATCCAATTTATTGTACCATTTGTTTTTTTTATTTCCCATCTTTCAATTCCCAAAGTTGGATTAATCGGTTGTGATGATGATAATGATGTCAACAGTTGCATTGATGCACTAATTTAATAATCTTTTCTTTTGATATATTTTTTTTTGCAGGTAAGAGGACACACTCTTTGCTTTTGTCTCTATTGTTTGGTACTCCATACGACATCATCACCGTATAGCAGGTCAATGTATTATTTTTTGAATTTACTTTTCTTTGACAAAATCTATGTATCAAGTTTGACTTCCGACTTGTTTTATATTTCGGGGTATTGTGAGATATTCTGAAAGAGAACTACAAGTTATGAAAACATAATGTTTACCGAATGAAATTTTTATTACCCTGAACATGGTCAATATACATGCCGGGAAAAATTTTCCCGGTGAGCAAAAGTAAACTATTCAAATAAACAACTTGGTATTCTGGTATACCGGTATGCATTTTTGTAGATGTAACCATTTCGGTATTACACAAAGTAGAAAAACATATATCACATATGCACACATGAAGTAGGAAACAGAAACAGAAATAGGAAGCACTGAGCATTGGCTCCCGAGAGGGAAGCCACCTACGACCGAAAGCAGGAACTAGTTTTAAAACCAAATTTGCTTCTAGCGGACCAAGCGGTTTTTCTTCCAGTTTACTGGAACGGGTATCTCCTCCACTCTAGGCTCCAAAGAATATAGTTGCATTGGTAGCAAAGCAGATTTGTATGTACTCTTGGCCAAGATAGATTAGATTCAGATTGCCTTCCTGCATCCTCTTGTGAGATTCCAAAACTCATATGCTTTATGCAATTACTGATAATTACATATATTTAGCCTGTAAATCTCATTTCAGAGTAGAAAACCTTTTTTTAAAAATTGTCTCTAAATTTGCGAGAATTTTTACAGGTGCAACATGAATACGTAGTGAAGATGTTACTTCTTTTTTTTACTGTCTACCTTTTCAATCCATATAACCTACCAGCATTTTCTTCACTGTAGCTTCTAATTTACTAAATCAATGATATTCCTTCAAATGTGACGGATTTATGGGAACATAAAGTCACCACAATTTGTTACTTTGCCAGACTCCTTTTCTATGAATCATTTTTTTAGCCACAAACGACGTTATGAAGATGTAAAAAGTAACGCAAGAAATCTTGCTGCTGTTGTCTAGAGAGATGCTTCATCTTGTTTCATTCTTGATTCCAGAAAACGCCACACACACACGCTATGTGCATTATGCCTCGTTGAACCTGTGTCTCTTTCGAGTGAGATGAAAATTGCCATTGTGGCCGGTAGACAAATTACAAAACACAATGAGTGTACAATGTATGTAACAATATGTAATAGTATATACGTACGCAAAAAAAAATACTGGTAAAGATGTGTCAAAAGACAATGACTTTATTTTCTACTATTATTAAGCATAGAGAGCATATTAGAATTTAAAAAATCGTTGTTGATTGTACACACGCATGGAATGTGAACCTGCCTACACCTACCATTTAGAATATTATCATTATTTTAACAAAACTCATACTAGCTTATATACAGCACCAGTTTTTCCCACACTTTTAACAACACATATATTATATCACACACAAATTTTAACATGACCAGAGCCAATCCCAGTAAAATGACTTGTTTCTCGTTCCAACAAAAATAACTATAATGTAAACTTGTGTACAATTGTGTAGTATACTCGTCTGCTCTGAGTCTAATAACGAGGATAACAAAAATTGAGAACTTAATTAAGAAAATCTCATTTTTCTTTCATACTTTTGCTTTTTTGAAACATTTTTTTATTTAATTACGTTTATAACTAGGAGAGACGTAATAATAATATATATCTACATCGCATGATGCACCTCCTCGAGTCTCTTGAGGTGTTGAAATAACAATGCTTTTTTGTCTCTTAAATTATGAATGGGCCCTTATGAATGAGATGATGTACATATTTCAGAGTCTATGCATACAATAAACATAAATTTGTTTATATATGCTTGCTCTGCTCGCACTTTTACTCTTTCTTCTTTTATTATGTTATTCATCTTTACTTTTTGCCGTTTAGTTGAAGATGATAATGTTATATAACAAGTAGAACATTTATTTTGTAGCTTGTGGTTTTTTGTTGTTTTTATCTGACTGCTGTGCGGAATCCTCGAGAAAAACTGCGGAGAGCGGATGTGCAAAAGATATTTGATCCGATGATGATGATGATGATGATATCACACTGTAACATCATTTAGATTGCGTTTAGCTCGTAAATGAAAAAAAAAGTCTTGACTGTGCTTTTGGGTACTTTCTATCATGTAAAAGCAATGATCACAACAACGCTTATGGTGTATTGGTTTGGTTTTTTCTTTGTGTAGGCAGGCAAGTGTACGTATATCAACAGAAACGGTGTTCATTACAACATTTTAGCTGAAAGATAGCGATAAAGACGAGATCCAGAATAAATGCGAATTTAAAAGTTTCGTTCCGGCACATAAGGTGTAGTGGGAAAAGGAGAGGGAATGCCATTTCGTAAAAACCTGTGAGGTTCACGGTCCTCGTCCACGGCATCAATTTTCTTGCAGATAGATTAATTTAATTAGCATTATTTATCCCGGCTATATATCTTTTTCAACCAACAACGCGACGACGACGCACCGCGAAGATGAATAACCTTATCCGCTATATAATATTAAATCCTTTTTTTTATTAATTCTTGGAAAAAAAGACAACAAAAAAATTATACATAATTGTTTACCTTTCTGTGCAGGAATATTACTTTTTGAAAATTTGTGCACGCCTTTTGATGAAAGTGCAGTTTTCCTTTTGGTGCTAAATGGAAATTATCAGTAAAGCCATCAGGTTGATATTTTTGTGTTGAAAATGGCGGAAGCAATGTTATGGCCATTGCCCAACAACCGAAATATTTAATGCACTTTGTGAAAACGATTATCACTGTCATTATTAAAACAACAATGATGTTATCATTATTGTGAAAGGATGATGCGTGTGTGTGTAACGTACTTTATATACCTCCCATTTTGGATGACGGCGCAGTACAGTAAGTACTTACGTTTGTAGTAATATTGGCAGCAGCAGCAGTAGTAGTTGTATAGTGGCAATGATGATAATGATGGTCATAATGGTTATAGTTATGGTTATTATTATTATAGACAATTTTTCTTTTATTTAAATGTTCACAGCTTCAAAAAAGGCTAATCTCCTCCTGTGTAGTACACACGTTATGAAGTAGGCAAATGACTGTGAAATTGCTCCGCTACTAAAAAATGGACTCTACCCGTCACTCTCTTATTTTTAATGACATTCAACATCACGTCAAAACGATGATTGATGATGATAATGTACCACCGATTTATGTGTGTATTTTTTTATTTTATTCTTTTAAAACCCCAATTGCATCAAGGACTTTTTATAATAAAAAGAATTGGATCTCCGAGAGCACAATAAAAAATCATGTTCTATTATTAAGGTATGACTTAAAATGTAAATTAGAGCAGCATTAAAAAAAATGATTTTGTTTGCTAACCCGATAATGAACAATGCATAATAATAGCAGTCGACTGCACATGCATAGGTTTCGTAACAAAATAATAACCAAATGAAGACATTATAAAACAACACATCTTTGAACAATTCATGTGTATCATTTATCAAGAGGCGATAAAATTAGTACCATCACCAATCAATAAAATTATAGCTTTTCTATTAACGTATTATAACATTGCGTTCATCAGGCCATGATAATAATTTGACTTGATACACAGCAACACAAAACGTAGTGCATTAACTATGGAGAGGACCTTTAATCAAAATGCAGAGAAACATGAGAGGTAGCCAGCTTTATGTACAACGTAGGTAATATGAAACCGAAGGAATGTTTTGCAAATTACAATTTCTTAATACTCCTTCCTTCCTCAATGGAAGAGACGCATATTTATATCCACGTCTACATATAAGTTGTAAGTAGTAAAATGCTAGCTAGGTAGTTCAGGTACACGAAACACGTTCAATTCAGATTTACTTCAGAACGAAATAAAAATATATGCACAGGGATGATTGTATAAAGTAGAGAGATAGAACAACCATCCATGTTGTTGTGGTTGTTGCCCATTCTCAGTCAGTTCCATCATCGTCATCCTTTTCCTTTCCTATCTAATCACTATTGTAATCACAATCTTTTTGAAATAAAAAAAACCTCGTGGAAAAGGAGGATGATGGATCAAAATGGCAAGACAAGTTTTTTTTCTTCTTACATGATCGTACTACTTACTACCACCAGAGCGCTTTTCAACAAAAAAAAGGCTAAACATCATCATGACGTGATATGTCCTCTTGCAATAATAATCTCAAACTATTCTGTATCTTCTGCATTTTACTCAAAGCCGAAAAGCAACAGTAGCAGGACAGCAGCAAAGTAGAACTGCAACAGCTCAAGAATACGAAATGATGATGAGAAGACAACAAACGACGATTTTTTTTTCTTCATCCACTCACGTTGTTACTGCACTCCCATTATTCATTCCAGCCTTGCGCGAACCTACCCACCTAGTAAGAAGCAAATCAACAAAAAAAAAATATTTTTTTTTTCAACGGTGACTCGACTTACGTAGAAGAGCAAAAGAGTGAAACTACGTTTATCCTTATATTTTATGCATTCTGTTTTTTCTTTTCTTAAAAAGTCAAAATGTTGGATGATGATCACGATGATGATAATAAATAATAATATACAAACAACGAGTCTTGAAGATATGCAGTATTTTAAAACAAAGGATAGATATAGGTATACTCTGTATACGAATACATAAGTACATGAGTAACAAAACACAGTTATTATTATTTAAAGTTTGATTGGCTCTGCTGTCTTCATGAATTAATTTAATTCGCATGGACGAGCAGACTAACTGCAGTGATGTGCAACTGATGTGAATATAAATAAGTTGATTGTTTATTATACGTTACTATTATATATTTTTTTTTGGTGCTCATCATCATCACTGTTTTTCCTTGATCTATTATGAATTACTATACACACCATCATGATGAGTTTTGATGGATGTTGTGTGCATGATGAATGTGTGCTGTAATATTAACGAAAAGATAATAATTAAACAACTTACTACTGTAGTTAGTTTTTTCTACTGTTGTTGTCTGGTGCATGATGCTCCAACAATCCCATTATAATTGCTAATATCATTATTACATAGTTTATATTTATGAGAGAGAGGACTCACTCACTCAGAAGAGCTGTTGTTACTACCTACTTTGTGTACAGGAGCTAAGTAGCAGCCTATTATCGCGCTGGGATCTTCACATTTTTTCCTTACGACTCATTCCTCCAAAATGAGCATTCTGAAGAGGCGTTGATTTTTTCCGATGCGAATAAATACAATAATGATCATCATGGAAGCGACTCCACCGCTTTATAGTTACCTATTCTTGATTCTTAACTCATTCTACTCCCTCCTCTTTGCAAAGGTTCAAGATTAAGCAATTTGAATCAGACCAAAGTCTATCATTTTCTTAATGATATTTCTTTATGCGTGTGCATTAGTATAAACTTGAGTGAAGACATCAATGAAAGGAAGAGTTTGTTTTTAAATGCAGGAGCAGGTTGGACTGCAGCAACACCAGCTGCACTATAAATGATGAATTTGTTGGTGTTTACGAAAGTATGGGTGCACCAAAACACAGAGCGAAGAAACATAATACCAGACAAAAAACCAAGTAGACTCCGATTAATTATAATTTTTGAATTTTTTTTGTTTGGATCTTCTCTCCGGCCCGACGGCAATATTTTCCTCCTCACTCTCTGATTTGATCTCTCATCATTACGAAAAATTTTCCGTCAAAAATTGAACAATAATCATAATAACAAGGGTTGAAGTTGAGACATTTTAAAGATTTATGAAAGTGATAAGAAGAGAGAGAGGAAGAGAGTGAAAAACTAATGCTGCTGCTGCTGTTGATGCCGATCAAGGCCTAAAGAGAGAAAGGGCTTTTGTCAGTTTTAAAATCTCATTTTTTTCTACTTATAAAATATTTATAAAAAGCCTTACGGCTTATGATGAGCATGAATACATATTAATGCAATAATAATTGAAGATTAAATCAGCTCTATCCTCTATCCTCCATTGGATGTTTTTTTTTCGTCGGAGGATTCTAACTACATGTAAAAGAATAGCAGAGTTTGAGAGCTGCTCTTTCTTATACACTAAAGTGAGATATTAGCTTTCCGTGATGAAGTTAACATTTTTTTGGCTGCTGCAGAGCTGAGTTATTGGACCAGCGCAAAAAGTCATTTGCATTGCATCATTTTTTTGTTTGTAAAATGTATGCATACATACAAAGATAAATAATGACGATTAAAAATTTGAGGCAAAAACTTTTTACACTGCTGCTCTTTTAACTAAATTCTCGCATTATCTTGAAAATGCAACTCAACAATTGCATAATAATGTCCGGAGCAAACAGAAAAATAACATGTAGAAAGAAAACGTACAGATGAATTACCTCGGTCCGATATTACCTTAGCAGACGATGTGATTACCTCACAAAACTCTCCATCTCTCCATACATGTTTTTAAAGGCTAAGCCCACGCTCATACATCAAAATCCAGTCGAGCCAAAAAGAAATAAAACATTTTACAAGAAGAAGAAGTAGCAGCAGCGAATAAAAATGCTGCTACAACCACCACAACAACACAATAGCCAAAATGCAAAACAAAATAAAAAATCTGAGAGCTGTGTTGTGAGTCGAGCGTATAGATTTATTTCTTCATTACTGGCTGAGTGAGTGGTAAAAAAAAGCTGCAGTGCAATGAACACACACAAGGACTGGACAAGAAAACCAGAGAGAGAAAAAGAAGGAATAGCTCCACACACACACACACAGGCAGAAAAAAAAACTGGCCTTGTACCGGTGTAATGATCATCATCGTCATCATCATCGTCATTACTGTATCATGAACAAGTGAGCAAAAAAAAGAAGAAGAAAATGCTTGCTTTTGGTTTGCTGACTTGTATAAGAAGCGTCTTGGCTTGTTTAACTCTTTTTACTTGTTCTTTGACTGGATGTTTTTTTTCTTCACTGGACTGCCCATGTTTATACATGCATATGTGAATAGTTACTACACAAGACTCATTTTGATACGCATAGGTACATAGTTTGAAAAACTTGTTAAAGCTTGCTGAAGCTTTCATGAATGTGAGCAGAGCATGCATACCACATCACCGCGTCGTGGTGATGATGAATGATACATGACTAAATTTTTATCCGCCACCACCACCAAATGTACCACATGCATATTTATGGGCTATGTAGATGTAAAGATGTATCAACTCTTTTAGGTAGAGACACAGCGTACTTTTTTTTATCGCTCATAACGCAGCGTCTATAACGACGACGTTGAAATAGTTGAGACGGTAATCATTCAGAAGAACCTTTAAAAGTTCATCATACCTTTCCATCCAGAGGAGAACTGATAATGTATTGACAAAAGATACATGAGACCTTCATTAGCTGAGTGATGAGTTGAATAAAGAGAAGGAAGTTGAAGTTTGTTACTAAATAAAAATCTAAATCAAAGTATTTCTTAATCTACTTTCGTATTTGGAACTAAAAAAAGTAACGCTTAATCTTGTGGGGTTCTCGGTTTCTGATCTTTCGTTTCGCTGACATAATGACAAAATAGCTACTAAAATTATTCTACATTGTTGCTCAATGAACATGAGATTTACTGTAGAATTATTCATTTCGTCTATAGTCGTTGATTGATGAGAGGACAACAGACAGACACACACAAAATGAAAACCAGTCGTGAACACACGATTGACGATCTTACCTATCAACTTATTCTTGTGAACGCATGCTAGGAAGCTGCTGCCGCCGCCACTACTTCAACTAACGAATCATCAATTGACATTAATTATTAGCACCATTACATGTAAAGCAAATAAAAAGTCATGATGATTGTAAACATTTTTTCAGCTATCATCATCACGTTGTAATATATATAATGTCTTGTCCTTCTCACAGAGGAGCAACCTCTTTTACCACCTTCCGTCAACACTTCATTAAAATGCGAATAAGTGCCTCACATAAATACTCATACATTTTTATGTGCAGTAGGAATAGAGGAAACGCAAGTGACAAAATGCAAAAAAAAATATATAAGTACAAGTGCGCATTTTGAATTGGCTCTAAAAATGATCTTTTTACAACTTGACATGCTACAGGATGCTCATATAAAACACAGTAAACGAAAAATGTAACAATTTTAAAGATGATGATGAGTGTTATCATTTTTCTGCTCAGGTGAACAGCTCTATACAAAAAACGTTGTAATCTACTTTAAAAGTGCTTTAGAAGAGTTTTAGCTCTAAGCTATTGTTTCCCATTCAATGGGAAAAAGTTGCTAATGTTTTTTTATTGTGCTGCCGTGTCTGTTCACTACACAAAGTATATTTTAATGTAACGTCTTGTGTATACATCCACAGCAATAGTTCAACGACGACGGCATTTCCATAAAAAAATATAAAGACACTGAAAGGGAAGCTGGACAGCAAGTTTTCTTGACTTGGATGAGAGATGGATGATGATGATGGGCATATATTTAAAAAAAAACAGATGGACGTGTTAGAACGTTAGAAGAACGAAGAAGACCACACAGCAATTGGCCAAATTATAGAAGTCAAAGAAAAGAGGAATATATTACACGCTCATATAAGCTTGCACAAAAAAAGTCCACACACGCATACCAATACATACGGCAAACATATTTTTTTTCTGTTCAAGTTAACACGTATAAAAATGTACGATTACGATATAATAATGATACGGCAAAAGAGGCACTTTTTGGCTTTGGATGATCGTGATGATGATGATGGCAGTGTAGTTGGATGGATTGACTGAGCGAACAAGTTGCCGCTGCTTGGTCTTCGCGCGTAGTAATAGTAGTACAACCACACTAGATTTTTTTTCTTCCTTTTTTAATGGATTATCTTACGTGAAGTGTAAATTGTGATGCAGAAGGAAAAGAAGGTAATGTGATGATAATGAAGAGACGCTTGGAATGTAATATGCGCTTCAAAGCGATATATATATCCTTAACAAAAAATACGCAGTTCCATCTTTACACAAGGAAATGGATAGATTATAGAGTATGTTGAAATAAACATAGAAAATTGCTGTTCCAAGTTAGCACGACGACTGAAAAAGGATTACCATTCGTTAGGTTTCAAGAAAAATGTTACACATGAAGAATTTACTAAACACACGGTAGAGCTGAAAAATATAGCCAAAACCACGAGAATTCCACATCTCCGCATGTTTCAGTGTGTAAAAATGTTGACTTGTCTGAACTTGGCTTTTTGATACCTTTTTTAAAAAAAGGTTGGTTTTCACAACTTTTGACGTGGATGGTATTTTTTTATTCCATCCGTTTAGCTTATCATCTTTATATATATATTTTTGCTTTGTGTAAATACAGCCGTACTCATTCTCCTTTTTTTTATCCAGTGACAACGAGGATGAAATACAGTTTTTTATGCTTCTTTCCAACAACCGTGAAGTGTGCTCTAGAGCTGACACATATATAAAGTACGACTACACACATCACGCTCATAATATGCAAACCGAACACTTAAAAACAGCAATGCTTTCCATTATGAGGTTTTTCGTCGTCCTCTCTGAGCAACTCTCTCTTGCTTGTATACATTGCTTCTATTAAATGAAGAGCCTTTTGAAATGTAAAAAAGAAATAAGAGCAAGAAGTAAGGAAAAAGAGTTGAAGATTTTACATAATGAACAGGATACACATGAGTAATAGTAGTAGCGAAAAAGCAAAAGTGGTAGTAGCACTGCACGACACACAGAAAAGAAATTTAAGGCTTTTGCTTGTGTGCTTTTGCCTGCAGGACAGATGAATGTGTCGTCTTGCTCAATGTATCTTATTCTTCTTCTGTTTAGTCTTAAGAAGCAGTTGTGATAGCACTACTATTACAATAATATATTCAAAAGTAAAAAGGAAGTAGTTTCGGATACTTTAGTAAGAATTTCAGCATTTTAAAAATTTCCGGTTCCCTGACATTTTCAAATTTATTTGTCCTCTACCAAGGTTTTAACAAAGACAAAAGGATCTCTCGCTCTCTCTTTTCCAGAAGAAAAAAAAACGTCTGGAAGCACTTTGAATGCATATATGTACCTATACAAACTATCAGTATCTCATCGTACGTATTTTAATGTGCAACGCGCAATAACATATCTATAAAATCGTAATCCATACACACACACACATGGTTTTGCTAACTCTCTCTCTCTAGCTTCCTATTTTCTACTTTCCGGGACCTCCTGGAAAATAGAATATAAAATAGTATTTTTTTTTAGCAAAATAAAAGAAAACATTACTGTTTCACTTTGTGTGTATGCATTTTAGTACTATTATATCCAACTTTCCATTACTCTCTGCTATTATGGTCCGATATGAATGAACTAGCTAAAAAAAGTAGCAAGTTTTTTTTTGGTGTGTGTGTATGGTCTGCCTTTTTGGGTTTGGTATGCCAGCAAGTCTGCCTTCCTGCTGGCTTGATACATTTATTTCTTTTTTTTTCCAAGGCAAGTTCCAACAAAGTCTCTGGAAACACTAGTTCCATCGTCGTCAGCTTTAGTCCTCAGTCTCATAATTTTTAGCCATGAAAGATTTGCAGCAGATTTATTCAAGTTGAATAGGAAGTTCAGCCAAGCCAAGCAAAAGCACACACACACGAGAACGGTAGTAGAAAGTGTAAGGCAAGCAGAGGAGCAGTACACATCTTCTCCTTTTCTCTCTGTTTGAAAAGGAAGAATGAACAAGGTATACATTTTTATCATCATCTCTCTTTTTCTTCTTATAGGCAACTAGGCATGAATTCATGTGAACATGGGGTTTCTTTATAAAAACCGACCAAAACATATATACGTATATATGGAGAGAGAACTCCACTGCACAAGAGTCATGGACATTTTTTTACTTTACGCTAAAACTATACTTACAAGCTCTCTCAGTCAAGATTCCATATATCCTCCATTCACTCCCTTTTACCATGTTAATAACTTACATTGTATACACATATTCTTCACACAGACACATGCTCATTTTATATTCCAAGTCGCATGTATTTCTCTTCCTCCTCTCATTTGTTACTATATATTCTTTTTCTCCAAAAGACCTGCTACGAAACAGGCAAAAAAGGGAAACAAAACCGGGCGAGAGTAGTCTGGTCTGGTCTATACACAGTTTTCAGAGTATGCGACGCGTAGGAGAAAAAAAAAGAGTCTGCTACCACCACCACCACTGCTACTACTACTACATAACTTCAAAGACGGAATACAAAGAAGCTCCAAGAAAGCAATATATCCTTCGGAAATCAAAAGAAGTAATATATAGAGCGTGAAGTAAAAACTCCCGGGTTTTCTTTTGCTAGCAGCAGCAGCAGCATGGCATATACAACAGTGAGTTAAGTATAAAAGCAAGCAAACGTGTTGGTGGATAGGAGTAGTAGGGAAACAAACCGACCAAACGGAACCAAACAAGAAGAGAACTGAACTAGCAACTCTCTCTCTCTCTCTCTCCTCTCTCTCATTTTCTTTTTCCCTTTTTGCTACAAAAAAAAGGCACATGTGTGCCGCTCTTCTTGCTTGGTGGAATATATATAAAAAAAATATATCAAACAGAAAAGTAAAAATACAGCAGCTTAACGAGGCTAACAAAGTAATATAAGCAAAATGCATGCATGCATGCATAGAGGAACAAAAGTAGTAAGCTAAAATGTAAAAGATCAGGAGCGCAGCAGTTGCTTTTGTTTAAAAGGGTGTAGTAGAACTGTAGATGGGATGTATGCAGCAGCTGTGACTTTAAAGAAAGAAAAAAAGTCCATCTTTTCTGATTTTTCTTGGCAATTTTTTGCCTTATGCGCGCTGCTTATGCCGTCACTGCTGCTGCTGCTCTCATTCTCTTTTTTTTTCTTCCTCGGGAATATAAATTCTTTGTCGACGACGACCAAGAGGGGGTGTTTACGTACATATAGGTAATATATAAAAGTGATCCTATATAATACTTTATGACTTTCTCCCTTTTTAAAAAACTTATTCCCCCCAAAAAATAGTAGAAAATTCAGGGCTTATTTGAAAATTTTCCCTTCCATCTTACTGCAACATCACACCGGAGGAGAAAAAAATATGTGGCACCCACTCACTGCTTCCATAACTCTACTACCAAAAACATTGTCCTATCTGATCGCATATAAATAAATTTATGCGCACAAGCTTTTTTTTTCCTACACATACACGTTCGTATACTATATTATGCATTTTGGTGGCAGAACAACATTCATCCTGTGCCCGTAGACACACACACACAGGCCATTTTAAAACTAGTTGGGTTGTTGATGGTTTCTTCTTGTAGGTTATTGCAAGGGGACTTTAGAGTGATGCGTGTAGTACACAATAACAGGATGGGAGAGTAAGAGTTGGAAAGAAAAAAAGAAAGCTTCGCATGAATTTACACGAAAATTGGAAATGTCACAACTCCTTATGAAGCAAGTTGATAACGTGAGAGTTATTTCCCTGCGGAGCTTAGTCAACTTTGATCCTTGTGTTATAAACAAGATATTGCATTTTTTAAATAAATATATATAAAAAAACGAAATAAGGAGAAAGGAAAATGTTTTTTTTCCTCAGTTTAGGAAAAGATTCCAAACAGAAACAGTTCTTGTTATTTCAAACGTTCCATAAAACTTGTAGCTTGTTATGAAACTTGCCAAATTTTCACTAGTAATTTTAACTGCAGGGATGCAAACATAACTACTAATTGTAGATTGCTACTTTGGTTTCTTGGTGGGCTTATATAAGCAGCGCATTTTGTGATTATGTTTTTTCTTCGTATTCGCTTGGATCAGAGACAATAAATTACCATTTTAGGAATTTCCTAATAGTTGACATAAATCAAAAATAATCTAATAGTATAAAGCAGCATTAGGAGGAACCTGTGTACGTGTACGTACTACCTACTAACGTAACATATATTACACAATGTCAACAGTAAGGCTTCATACTACGTGAGGTGTTTCTAATGAAATGATGCTTAACTCTCTCTCTCTCTCTGGTTCTGATCTGACTTCCACTTTCCAAGGTTCACTAAGGTGCATTGAGCAAAAAAAAGTGGAAAGTTGAAAATGCCAAGAGATCAAAAAGCAGAAACGTAAGTGAAGAGAAGGGAGCCAACGTGTAGAAGAAGCAAGGACTGCATTGTAATTTTCTTTTTTCTGTATAGAAATATATGTATGTATATATGTGGACATGTTTATATGAAAATGCCTGCATGTGTGAGCCATAATGTAAAGGATTGTATTCGGTTGACTAGGTTGGGAAAAAGTAGTTTCCAACATTGTCAATTCCACCAAAGCCAGTACACTACTATCACCACGACTGCCACACAGCTATTATTCATGTACTATATGTGTGCAAGTATACAAGCACACGCAAAAGTATGTTTTATGAAATGTCGGGAAATATTCCGAGTGTGTAAACCTTTCGGTGAAATATCCCCTGCTGTTCTCACCCTGGATTTTTTTGTCCTGTGTACCCAAACTCTCTCCAGCAGCCAAACAGTACACTTCTCTCCTACAACTAACGAGAATCAAAATAGGAAAAAATAAGAAGGCATAAAGCATGGCATGTAGTAATACGGAAGGAGATACCTACGCACACATAGTTAGGTTTCTGGTAAAAAAATATATATATTATCTTTTCAGGCTGAGCCAACTAATCACATATATTTTGCGCTCTTCCTTTTTTAGAAGGTACAATGAATGTATTCAGTAGTAGTCTGTGTAGGCTTTCTGATAAAAAAGGAAGGGATGTAAACCAACTAATTGGCAAAAAGTGTGAAAGCATGGAAAAATTTATGAAGGACAATAAAGCTAAGACTTTGTCATAATAAATTGCATTCTTACCTTTCTCCCTTTTTTCCCAGATCTATCCGAAATATAAATCATTATTAAATCCAATAATAAGTATATCAGCAGCAAACGCGGATGAGAGAAAAAAACAAGTAAAAAAGAGGAGCCGAGTGTAGAAATGAGGAAGGAGAGGAGAGATAACCTCGTTTTATTTGTTGTTCCATCCAATATAAATTACAACAGATAACTTGCTTTTCTAAATAATTTTATTTTGAACCGGATTCACAGAATAAGGCAGCATAAAAAAATGTCTAGACACTTATAGCAAACATTTTTTTACACTCTTAACAAGAATTACAAAACTTATCACTACAAAAACTTTTTTCTGCACTTGTTAAATTATTTAGCACCAACAATAATACATCTATAATTAATAATAAAATATTAATAAGCGTCTAGTTCAAACAAAATTATTTACGTACTATTTAAAAATACTTTAAAATATTTCTCGTAAAAATCTCAAAACTCTGTAGATTGATGTGCGCATGATCAACTCTTGTCGCAAACTGGCAGACATTTTGAAATATAATGTAAAAAAATCCACACAGTAATTTGCCTCCAATTCCCATCTCTCTTCGGAAGAAAAGCTATTCTTGGCCATAAAGATGACACAAAGCGTACCTAAAAAATCAGACCAAAACGGAGTAGTAGCAGTAAAGACCAAACAAAAATAGGATTGTAAAAGGGTATAAGAAGCTGTCAATCATTTTATTACCCCTATTCATTCACAAGTACAAGTTGTCCAGGTCCAACCCAATCGTCTCAGAGCTCGTCAGGGTGTAAAAACAGGCAACGGTAGTCCATTCGTTGGCCAACCAAAATTTTTACCACCTTGAGTCACTTGAGGCTCCTGCAACGCAACAACAAAATGTTGGAAATCTCTAAATTTAAATTACTCCGTTATAAAATCCTATTGTTACATTATTACGGGTTATCATGTTTTTTAACCATTCAAGTTTTATTTTTGGTACAAATCAGAGCAGCAAAACAACAAACAACAATATAGTTTTTTATTGCAAACCTTTTTAAGAAGCAAAGGTATGTTTTTTGGTCACTTAAAAATAGAATACCGTAATTTTTTGGGCTGTCTATTTTGAAGTTACTGGAAGAAACGTCCTTTTTGGTCATCATCATGATCATCATTACGCTTGTTTTTTACTACCTCCAAATTTCCACAATACAATGTTCACGCCACCAACAACGTCAGTGCAATAATAATAATAAGTGTACCTTTTTTTCTACAAGCAACAACCTTGCTCGCACAATATGTTCTCGTTTTTTTATGACACTGTCTTTTTTTAAAAGTATGCATAATATTATCTATCCTGCAACAACAACGCAGCTTATGGAAATTACCTACTACCCAATATTATTTGACTTTGAGCATCTTTAAGGAAAATAAATGTACCTTGTTTTTTTTACAATACTTGTTTCTCTGCTGCTTTTTAAAAAACAGAAAATCTTTTTGCCTAAAAATAGCTGGGTGTTTTATACCTACACTCTTTGTATTCGTGTCGGTTGGTGGTATCATGTACCTTGGACCCTTACGTCGCGTCGTCCCACTCCATTGTGCACTTTCAAGTTGACAATGAGGTTGTAAAAAATGAACTGTGCAGACTGGACTTGTCCAGTCAAGTCCAATTCAATTCATTTTTATTTTAAATTGGAGCGGATGACCGTTTTATTGCCCTACTGTTAAGATTTTTTTTTTCATGCCATGCTCAGTATATAGATACCTACATTTATCTCTGAAAGTGCATGAGACCGACCACACTTGTATGTAAACGTCTCATGATACCGAAATGCCTTTCTTTCCTCACACACACACTCACAGCCTGTGAGATTATCTGGCATGCCAGAAATATCTTTGTGTGACCTCGTTACTTGTACTTTGAGAGTCGTAAGGATGCTATAAATGGTGAACTTGACCCATTATGTTTAGATGCCTGTTGGGATTTTTTTTTCTTGGCGACCAGTGCACTCAATTGTATAAAAAAAAGTCAGCTTCCATATTCTCTTAGCTAAAGTATATAAGATACCTAAATTCATATTCGTGTATACACAACGTTATGTGTTCTAGATTTTTTTTCTTTTAAAAGTTGAGGTAGGAAAAAATAATAATGTGGAAACTGCATTTTTAACGTTTCGTAGTGTAAAACTGTTGCATTTAAATTCACATTTATACTTACAATGTGAGTATATCCCTTTTATACATAAACGAGTATAGTGTTCATGAGAAGCAAGCGAGGAGATCCGGATCATTTCATCCAACCCCCGATATTATTTAGATCCAGCAGCCGTTCATCCCTTCATGTTGAAGGTTTACGCAGGGTATATTCCCTTCCATGGTCTGCCTTCCATGTCGTCCCTTCCTTCCCCTTTAGCCGCCATTTCTAAAAGCCAAAAATAAACATTAGAGGTATTACATGCAATGAGCGTGTATATATATTTAGATCAGTTTCTATTTTTAACATCTGTGACTGGTCAATATATTTGTGCTCCGTTATAATTTTTTATAGTGTGGTATAATATTTTGATTTAATTTTCCACATGGAATAAATAGTTGCGAATTAGATATATTGGTAAAGTGAGTGGATTTGAGTTACCTGTGCTGTGATTGAGTGAACCTTACTTCCATCATGTTCAGCATGCGCAGAAGTGGAAAAGTTCGACCACGACACACCTCCATTTCCATACATGTAAAATCTGCGCAGGGAATCGGATAATTGTAAGATTCTGAAAGAAAATAAATAGTAGTACAATTTTTTTAAAACTAAATTTGCGAGTCAAAAAATATTTAAATGCTTAAAACATAAATTGTCTTTTTAAATCACAGAAGATCAGGTGTGTGCTCACACCTTCAAATTTCACGAAGAGTCTGTGCTTTATCATGAACGGTTTTCGTATTCCAAGCTCTATAGCAGTTCATAAATTTGGAGTAATCTTTTAAAGAAACTTTCCCACCAATGTTCTACGTTCTATACATGTCTGTTTGTGTATGGCAGAGTGTAGCGTGTTTCATATACTTTCCTTTCTCCTCAAAGTTTCTTTTGGGAAAGGAGACAAAGTGTAGTTTACATTAGAGTTACTCGAGGAGTAGTGTAACTTGTGTGTGCAGGCATGGCGCACAACTTTTTACTCTGAGAGAAAGGAGGAAGCCAAGGGAAGAAAGCAAATGAAGCAAGAGTAAATTATTAGGAGTTGGAAATTAGGCCTGGACATACATGCTTTTGCAAGTACATAATGCAATACACATATACATATATATAGTATGCAAAATGTAATAATAAAATAAAGCAAAAGTTAAAACACACACGGCTATCTATCTTCTTTTGTAGCTGACTGCCTCCTTGCTTGCTCGAATATTAAAATGCTCCGCTCCTACTACAACTTTACTAATGCTTGTGTGTGAGTTGACTTAAATGTCTACTTTTTGGAGGAAGTAAACTAAAAGTAAGTTTTAGTTTTCTTTAAACATTCTCATGCTTTTACTTGCACACACACACACAATGTCGATTAGATCGACCCTTGGAGAAAGTTGGCCTGGCCTTTTTGTAACCATTGCTGTGTAAATAGAGATAGTATAGTGCCACACTAGAAAGAGAATTAGTCTTCCACTAGTCAGCCTGCCAATTCATGCATAAACTTTCAAAATTTTATCAATTTAATTTAGGCTCTTCCTATAGCATATATATATATTGTATGTATGGATATATTACTCTCTCATAATTATCAAGAAAAGCCATTCTTTCTTCCGCTTTGTCCAGAGAAAGGAAATAGCTAGGAAGTAAGGAGTGGTGTGTGGTGGTGGTAGCGGCGGCGGCGGCAGTATCACAAGAAAGTATTAACTCTCTAGCAGCAGCTCTGATAGTGAATTAATGTGCTGCAACCCCTTCCTCAAATACATTTTCTGAATTACTTGCTACGTTGTAGTTTTCTTACTTTCCCTCTAAATTCATTGATCTTTCTTCTTCTCTCTCATTCTATCAACTAAAGTAAACATCATTAAATATCAAGTCATGCTATTACTACGACGGAGCTTTGACTGAAATATATTATTAATTTATCCGCACAATATTTAAATGATAATAGGATTGGGATTTTGTGGTCACAGTTTTTATTCAGATTGGATTTTCTAGTAGGAATCATTCAATAATTTATTAACAGATTTATTAATGTGAATAACAGAGCTCGTGCTTTGTTTAGTACGAACCGTCTTCACATTTGAATAGCTTGGATTGCAGGTGTCACAGCTTTCATCATTTTTCATTCATGAAAATTTGATTAATCAAAGCCGATCCTATTGTTAAATTCAAAATGCATGACACCTACCCATATCTCGTGACAATGGTCAATACAAGGTTCCTACAAAATAAATTACATTGCTAACGCAGAAGCCAGAAATAATACCTATGTGGGAATTTGCCATGTTTATTTTACTAAAGGGTCACAGTTTAGTGGGGTTATGTAGTCCGACTTGAATATTCTACACGAACATAGAAGGAAATTTATTCCAAGAAATTTTTGTGGTTTTTATTTCTTCTGGTGTCGGCGGTGGTATTTGTTTCATAGTGGTTTACCTGTAACACTATGTATTATAGGGGAGACATTAAACCCATTAAACCATGATGCTATAGAGTACAATAGCTCTAACTTTATATAAACATATTCTACTTCTAGCAATGCTTGACTTTTCATGCTTTAATATCTAAAATAACAAACGCAAAAAATAGTTAAAATCGTGAAGAAACAGAAAAAAATATACAAGGGAATGAACAGGATTTGCATATCAGAAACAACAATCCTCTTTGACTAGCTACACATACAACCAGAAAGAAGAAGCATAGGCTATCATAAGCAATGATCATGTGTAGTAAAGCATAATATTATATATTCTTATACTATTTATTTGCCCATGCATAAAACATTGTCCAGGAACACCAACAAACAGTTGGAGAAACACAGAGCAGAGTCTACACTAATCGAGTTTTTTTTGTTGAAATGAGTTTGGAATTCTTTAATAATAAAATACTGGTTTTCCACTTGTTTCTTTTTGCTTCATTGCTACCCTCACTACTACACATTGCCTACTAGTCCAGGTATCATGAATTGAATTCCATGAACCTACGACATGATTATTCTTAGCTATAAAGTAAAAAATTATATACCAAATTGGTAGGTAAGTTTAAAAACACGTAGCGAGTGTACCGACAAGCAAATGCATATGTGCATTATTATTACCACAAAAGTGTGTGTATTCTTACAATATACATTACATTACATCGTTTGCCGTGTTTTTTTTCAATAGCTCATTCATTCACCAAAAATTCGCAACAATGAACACACAATATGTTAATGAGAAATGCGCTGATGCTTTAAAAAAAATATTGATTGTGAGTAATTTAGGATGACTTGCTTACCGTCATCATTAACTTTTTGTTTCATTGTCAGAGCTTATCAAAATTTATTAGGCAGCTTTAGTACTTTAGCCGGTATATGAGTTGAGAAAATGAGATAAGATAAAAATACGTGAAATACGATATCATCTATTTAAAAAGTAATTGGATCACATACTTTTTTAGTTGCATACGTGTACATATTGCTAGCTATACCTGTGACGATTTTTGGACCGTATCTGTACAGCATCGACAAGAAACTGAAACTAGTTTGAAATCATCAGTTGGTTCGTACTAATACCAATAATAACGGAACAGGTGATAGGAGCCCTTAATACCAACATAAATTTTCAATTTCTCATGAAAACCAGCTGGAGGCAAGTTGACAGAATCTTTTATACGAATCTTTGAAAATGAAAATAATACGCCAAATTAAGGAACGCTTAAGGATTCGGTACAAAAAAAATTCGACGGAAATTGGGAAACCGAAGAAATAATATGTGAAAAGGAATCAACTGTTGTGTACTGCTCTACTAAACATATAATTTCCGTTTCCCTACAAAATCTTTCCATCTTTACTTTAAACCATGTACCAAAGATAATCGTCTCATCTAATATTAGAAAAAACAGGATGGGCTAAAAACCCGGATTGGAAAAAGTGACGCAACTGTTTAAAAAACTCTACAGATTTTTTTTCCGAAAGGGAAGACAACCTGTCGGTCTAAATATTCGATGACAGTTCATGTGTCCTAATATTTTATCTGATTTATCCGACTTCTTATATACTAAATACTTTATCTTTAGTTTTAAAAAACGGTCACAGATTCGTGTAGAAAACGCAGCTTTCTAGGAGCCCATGTTACACACAGTAGTAAATAGTAGGAGTAGTAGCATCCAAGATTTTTATTGCATGTATCCAGGGATAGTTAGTGATGATCATGATGACGGTCGGTCGGTCGCCTGCACTACTCTGAGAATCCCGTTCTATCTATCTATATATAAATATGCCATAATAATATACCGTAGTAGTGGGACATGGTGGAAATAGGTAAACTTTTTACTTGTGACTTAAGAACAAGTCGGAGCTCCAGCAGCAGCAGCAGCATTAAGGTTTTCTAGAAGAAGAGAGGACGCCGACGGTGAATGAATGCATTTTATTCCTACCTAAATACCATAATAAATGCAAGTGATATAATATGAGGCAACTCTGCTTATATCTTAGCTACCGCTCTCTGTGCTCCTGACGATGATGCGGTGTGAGGAAAAGGGATGAGGAGAAGATAAGAGGTATACGTGATCTTTGCTCTTAATGGCGGACTTATATCTCAGTATTCTTTTTTTTCATACACTGCACTGCAACAACTACCATTTTTACACATGCATTTTTATCCTCTCATGGTTAGTTACGTTTTACATGTATACCGAAAAAAAATGTACGTCTTTTTTTTTAACCTAGAAGCAACTTCTAGTGTAGTGGAGCACACAAACGCAATGCACGAGAGTTTTTGTGTGAGTAACGCAATAAGAAGGGGTCGCTTGTCTGTTGCTATCAAGATGAAAGTGTATAAGATATTGGATGAAATAAATGTATTCTTCTTCTAACTTTTTTGTACACACACACATTCGCGTGTTGTCTGTATAAAATAAGGTGCTACCAAAAAAACTGCCATTAGTGTTGCAGGTTGCACTTCTCACTAGAATATATATAACTTGTTCTACTGGAATTGGATTTTTACTTTTTGATCCACATAACAATGTACATTTTTTTGTGCGTGGGTATATACATGCCGCGCGAGATCGTTACACAATATTGATGTATATGCGTTGGCGTAAAGGTACACGTAATGTAGGCAAAGCTGCTCCAAAATTACTTTTGTAAAAAAAAGTGCGCACAGAATGTAAGGAAGAAATTACGTCGACGCGCATCCTTCTTCGTACAACAATATTAGATAAGACTTTTTTGTGCATGCAAGCCATGTCAAGGGGAAGACAAGATATATTGCTGAGAAATTTTTGATCGTATTCAAAGTGTTCCCCGTGCAAAGACGTTCCCGGAATGAATGAAGGTTTTTTTCCCGAAAAAATGGAAAAAGCTGAGCGAAGATTAGATGCGTTTTCACAGCAGTTCTTTCATCTTTGGTTGATAGAGTAAACGCTGTAATGTCTTGTAATGGTGCGCGCTTAAAGGTAAATCTTTTTTAGCATTTTCTGACACTGTGGAACTTTTTAACTTTTTTAAAGGATTCCAGTTTAAAGTAGCATTATGCCCTAATGTGCATTATTCTCCCATTAGACTTTTGTTTATGGCACACGCACGGCATATAATGCTTTATATAAAATATTTTCCTGTTTTTGCGTTCTTGTTGATTCTCATGTAATATTGATGATGTAATATGTGCAATCCGGTGCATTAAAAGAATTTCGGGATATGGCTTTCTTTTAGATGAAGGGTCATTTTTTATAGAAAAGGATAAAAAGTTGAAACGCGACATAATGTTTTTGGCCAAAAATGTATTGTTATTCGGATAAAAAATAATAATAAGATCTATTTTTTCAGTTTACAAAATACATTTCATCCTCTTGCATTCGTCATTTCAAGAGGGTCAGTAAGTAGCCTAGCAAGTATATATTGAAGTAGTGGTGTTTTATTAGCAAAGAGGAAATAATAGAGAAGGGAAAGTAGGGGAGACGCAACGCACACGCCGACGATAATAATCCTTATTCCAATCTTGGTTGCTTTGCCCTCCAGTATCAATATAATGCACGGTTGCATTTACGCACTCTAGGTTTGGTATTGCTTGGAAGAGGAGTAGCCCCAAAAAAATAAAGTAAATTTCTGGAAATATAATTATGCGCTCGAGAGAAGTTAGAGAGAGAGTGTACATGTTGTTGGGTACATAGATCACCCCCTCTTCTTCTTCTTCTTCGTCATTACTTACATATCTCGAGAGAAGTTGCTGACTTGATCGGAAATTTGAAAATCTTGGTGAGTCTCATAAATTTCAAATCTTTATGACGACTTAAACAATGCAGTATATATTTACGAAATAACTTTAACAAAGTCCAGATAAATCCTTCACAGTATGCGCGCAGTGTAACAGCATGATTCTTTTTTTTTCGGGGAGAAATATATATTTTGTCGGAAATACTTTGATAAGATTTTTTCAATAACAAAAAAAATAAGAGCTCGTCGTGAACGACAAGAAACCACGACGTCATTTCTGTGTAGAGTCAGTGGTGGCGTGTGAGTATGCGTGTTAGAGTCCTTCCTCTTTCCCATACATTGCATTAAACTATTTTTTGTGAAAAGGCTTAAAAATATTGGACAATGTATCACCAAGACAGACTATATATATATGTGTGTGTGTAGCTTCCGTAATTTATAGCTCTCAGGATGTTGCAAAATGCTATCTTTTTTTCTTACTTTTTTTTATATACCTTTCTTCTTTCTTTCTCTGAAAAGGTCCGAAAAAAAGTTGGAGGAATAAATATAAGACGAATTTCCTCTCGAATTTGGTGACATTTTTCTCCTACTATGTGATGTGTAGCAGTATGGTACTATATAGCCTTCATTACTCCTCCTACAAATGTCGTAGTTGTTTTTTTCTTCTTCTTCTTGTGGTCTATTCTATGACACAAGTTTAGCCTCCTTCATGCACACATATAACATTCACAAGTCGTTTTGCTGTTGTTAACTGAAAAGGAAAGTAGTCAAGAAATACATAAAGGAAGTGAGTGCGGAAAGCCAAAGAAAATTTGTCGTCATCTTTTTTTCCACATTTTTTCTTTTTCTTGAGAAAGTAAAGTGGAAGAACGAGTAAAAGTAGCAGGAGAAAAGAGAACGTCGCGACGCGAAGAAAAAAATAAAGAAAGTCGGAAGAAAAAAAAAGAAGAAACTCTCTACTTTTCCTCCTCCCTGCATAAGAACACCCACCACCACACCAAAACTACACAACTAACACAGCCAGAAAAAAAATAGCCAAGCAAACATGTGAAAAAGGAACTGAACAGCAGCACTTGTTCTCACAATAAATAGAGAGAAGAAGAAGAAGAAGAAGAAGAAGAAGAAGAGAGAAAAAATAAAAAATGGGAGAAAGGAAAAAAGAAAGATAGTTGGTTCAAGATAGATAGCGGCTGAGAGAGAAAATACTCTCTCTGCTCCTGCCTTTCTACGCGCCACTGGTAATGGCTGTTTCTCTCTCTCTCTCGATACATTGTAGTAACTTTCCAACAAGATGCATGGCTTCTTCTTAAAAGAAGAGGAGAAAAAAATAGATTCAAGACTAGACCATGGCTATATGGCTGCCTTCTAAATATAATTATCTTTGCAGTAGTGGTGATATATATACCAAGCAGTAGGGTATAATGTTCCTTATAGATATACATTTTGGAACTTGCTATAATTGTCATAATGTATATTTTCAACAAGGAATAATTCCATACCATACCATACACCCAATTTCATTAGTATCAACTACACCATGCAAGATTTCTCGTTCAACTAGGTATCCACGAGATGAATTGCATTTACATATTTTGCATATAAATAATAGAAAGTGGTAAAAGGAAATTTCAGGAATGCTCAACTTTACAATACATTTCATTCCGAGAATTTTGAGCGCGCAAGTGTTTTAACAAGCATATAGAGAAAGGTAGAGAGAAAACCTGCACAGATCCCTCGACCTAACTTGCTTACAAATATGAAAAGAGGTATAAAATGTAACTCGTGTGTGTGTGTCCATTGAATGAACCTCCAGTATTTCCATAAAATATTGCACAAGGTAGAAAGAACATTGTATGCTATTTGCTGTAGAAGAAGTGAAAAGTGAACTTTATGCTATAACGCATCATGAGGTATATGAAAGGAAAGTGAGCTACTACCAAGACCACCATTTCGCCACTTTTTGTTCATATATTTTCGGGAGAGAGAGAGAGCAGGAGCAGCAAACGGGAAGTTTGGTAGAGAAAGCAGCCACTTTCTTTCTCTCTCCACCAACAAAGCATGTGTAAATCGGGCAGAAATTCCTCTATTCTTCTCTTCGCACTCACTCACTCAGCAGCAGCACATTATTTGCCTTTCCTTTTTGTTATAATGAAAATTATAGTTGGATGCGTTATTACTATAAGAATGCTATATATATTACGTGATACATATTCACATTACTTTTGTCACTAGTGCTTATATACGTACAACTCACATGAATGGAATGGAATAACGAATCTATTGTAGTATCTGTAGTTTCGCATGGTATATAAAATGGAAAATATTTATACGCAGTCTTCTCAAGTAAACAGCAGCGAGCGAAATTAGTTTTAGTTTGCCATCCTCATCCTTCTCTCTCTTTCTTTCGCTTTTGGCAAACATGCATCATGGACGGGAGCACATAGATTTTCCCTTCCTTTTTAGACTCTGAAGGGTTGCCCGCTGTGGGAACTCTCAAAGTACATTTTATACATACAAAATCTACCACTAAATAAGTATAGTAGTGGAACGGTGGTGACGATGTAAATGGAAGAAAAAGAAGGAAAATGCAACGTTATAAAGTATGATGGCGGATGTTTTATATACGTACCGAAAATTCCAAACTGTTGGAGTTTTTGAAGCTCTGGCATTGTTGGTGGCGCAGGGAGCAAAAAAGAAAGCGTATATCTGCCTTCACTCCCTCTCTTCTGCTATAAGAGCCAGCAACAACACACACACGTTTTTTTTTACTTCCTCTTCCAACAAAACCAGCACAAGTTTATACGTTCCTAAATACAACAAAACTTTTTTTTTCTTCTTTCTCTTCGTGTATGCTTTGTAAATGCATATTATACAGAATAATAATATATATTAGATTTTATGTATATAAAAAGATTCCAAATGGAAAAAGTGAAAGAGCTTTATATGCTGTTGGAAAACGACCGATCAATGTTTCTTGCTTTTCAGTAGCCGGTGGCGCGCGCATGGGCTTGTATGCAATCTTGGATAAAAAATGGGTTTTGAGTGATTTATTTTCACCACTTTATATCATTTTCCTCTCTCTCTCCAGCACACACACACACACAAGCTTACTCTGTCTGCATGCATATGGGTACAATGCACGACGATCGTTAGCTCGGAAGAAGACGCTCGAGAAATGTTAATGTGGCTCCGCGTGTGCCTTGCTGGTTTTGTCCAAAGTATCTTGCACTTTCAAATAGTCCAATAGCAATATTTATATATCGTGCAAACACTGAGCACGAGCAAGAATGTGGGTATATACGTTTCAAGCACAAAATGTGCGACAAATTTTTTGCCTTTTACTTTTAATGATTTTATGATATAAAATACATCTGATATGTTATATGGAGTGCTAACAATACGACACATTATATATTTGTTATTTTTACGTATCAAAATTTCTTATGTATTGTCTTTCTTTTTTTATTTCAGGTAAGATGTGATTCCCTCTATAAAATGCTATTAGAATGTCCAGAAACTTGGTATATGAACTGCAAGAGATGTCAATGTGTTTCGTCGTCGGATCTACATCGCATCGTAAAATCGTTCGTTTTGTAACTGTAAGATTGTTTATTTTACAATATTTGTACCTACTAAAAGGAGCTTAAACTCACTTTGTAGCACTCTCTCAACTATGTATGTACATGAGTCATAATGAACTTTTGCAAGTCGTTCTTCACTCATTTTGTCAGCATTTAATTCCACATCCTAGGTATATATTTTGCTATCTATCTGTAAGGTTAATAACGTAACATAGTAGCATGTAATAAAACTCATCACTGACACTTAATATTCATAAAGAACTAGACATTATGATTTCCTATGAGAAATTACATAATTAAACTCATCAAGATAAAGTTGGCGTTCTCTCATAAATTCATGAGTAGGATACGGAGTTTAGTCAGGGGCTGCATTGAAAATACCTGTCTGTATCAAAATAAATCCAGTCTAAAGTTCAGACTGGAATCTTTGTATCTAAAAGAGACATGCACAAAAAGTGCAACATTAAAAGGGTGCAATCATCTGATTCTTCAACCTTCTTTATATAACGATTGAAATTGTCGTTTTAGGTATTTTGCTATTAGGTATGTGGTGGTAAGCGAGAGGAACGAAAACACCAAACAAGTGAGCCGCAGTAAGAGTATTCATGAATCGCACACATTTCTTGTGCTTTCCTTAAAAACCCTTATAAACGCATAGATAGATATACTGTATACATGCGTTTGTTTCTTATACAAAGCGACCATTATTTCAGAAATGTTTTACTCTGGAGTCCTGTTCTCACGAAATTTCCGCTCGTAATAATAATAATTGTTATGGTGGCTTGTGGCTGTGGGGGTTTTCAAACAGCAGGATAGGGAAGCCCGTCTTTCCACATTTCAAGTAAAATGTATGAGCTCTCGCTTCATGCCTTTAGTATGTACTTGTTGTTACCATACACCTTACATTTCAGCAAAAAGTACATTATCATCATCACAGAAAGTTGCACCAGCTTTTTGCTTATAAAGTATTCATCATTGTCGTATGGTAAATGGTTACAACAAATGTACATTGCATTTTTATTCACATTACTGGTGCAAAATACATTGCTTTAGTTGTATGTATTATTGTACTAATTAATCAGGAATTGATTCATTTATCCTTGCAGCTTGACCAACGGAAATCATGAGGATTTCGAATCAAAACATCTGCGAAAGCAAAAGCGTTGCTATACCCACCATCATTTTTTCTCTCTGTTGTCATACGAATAAAACTTGGAAACAAAGTTAAACTCAATAAAGTTTTTTTAAGCTGTGTAGGCATTTTACTAGAATGGAATAGTTGGTTGCGTAGTCGGCGCGGAGAGAAGTACGATACCCCTGAGAGATCGCATCCAATCTGGAAATGGCTCACTCCCATCCTCTTCCTTGTCCATTTGCTCTGTGTGTGTGCTTTTGCTTGCACACACTACTTACATTGCATAATATTGTAGACGTTGCGTTGGAAAGAGGGAAAAAAGTGCAGCAATTCATTTGATGAGTGTTGCACCTTCAGGAATACACGCAAGTAAAGCACTTAGCTAGCAGTTTCCAGTGCCAGATTGTGAACTACATGCACACACATAAACTGGCAATATTTTTAAGGAGTGTTTAAGGGTGTTGATAATAATCAGTGATAAAAACCATGAAGCAACACTTTTAACAAGATAGTCAAGTTATTGCAAAGTTGACGATTCTCATGTCGGATTTTCTCTCAATCGCGCAGTCTCTTTTAATTCATTAAATCTCAATCCAACTGCTGCTACAAGTATGTGTTAATTTACGGTTTTCTCAAACTGCCAATCAGTCAATTTAAATGAAACTGTAATATAAAAAATAAATATTTTTAGTTCCTGCTTTTGAGAGGCGGCTAATGTAATTTACTTTGATGATCTTTAAATAATCTACATTGCTGTTTGATTTGATTTCATGAATATTTCGACAATAAAATACATTCATTTTTTAGTACGCCAGAGAACATTTAATGAGTCGCAAAAATAGACGTAAATTCGTCAACTATTTGTTAACAGATGCTACTGTTTTACTCATTTTTTTCCAAATGAAACAGGCAGACATTATTATTAATAATTTCCCCTTATCAGTATCATTAAGCCATGCTGACTTAAATTTTACTGGCGTGTAAACGAGGATCGACAAACAACTTTAAACTGTAAAATGACATGACCTGTGAAGATGACCCATCATATTCATCCATAAAAAAACAAGTTAGCCAAAGAGAGAGAGGATATATTTGACGAGATAATATTTTTAAATAAAAATTATTCTAAATCAAATTCATGAGTTATGATTATAGTTGACCATACTTGTGCAGTTAAGTAATCATAAAAGTATTTTCAAGGGATGGAGTCATGTTGTACCAGTGATGTGTCCAACCAATTTCTCCAGAGCAGACATGTATGCATCTCTGTAGAAAGCGCTATATCGTGTTAATATTATTATTGAACCTTTAAAAAGATTAGTTTGGGTTAGATACATCATACAATAAGGTTTTTAGGTAGCTCGGGATAGAAAATGAAACGAAACTGGAGGTATATACATTTTCTTTACAATACAAAGCTTTTAAATAATTTTCCTCAACTTTCTAAAATTACACTGCTGAAGTTTTCATGTATATCAAATAACAAGACAGCACTCCCAAATCAACATTTTCCTTAGGCTAACTTTTCCAATTTTGTAAATTTGCACCAGTAGTCGAGCAAAAGCCTTGGTTGCTTCATGCTTTCTCCTCTCTCTCTCCTTCTTTTTCTCCTAGAGTAACTTCATATACAAGAAAACCATGAATTATGGAAGAATCCAACTCGTAATTTACAGTCGGGCTTTTCTACAATGCATAATAAGTAGCGTTTTGCATGATTCACTACGATATAAGTTGTATTGTATACATAACTATGTATAGAATACCGCGCACAGAAACGGACCAACGGTCAAGAAGACAAGAGAAACAAGCTCTAGAAAACTTTTTGAAAAAAGTTATATGTTCACAAAAGAGTGACGCTCTCTCTTTTCTCCTTCCATTTTCCATTCACAATGATTCTATTTTCGCCTCTCTCTCTCTCTCTCTCTCCCTTTTACACAATCTATATGAACATACAAGCCAACCTGATATGAATGCTTCACACAATGAACATGACGACGGGAAAGAGGAAGCGACGACAAAAGGGCACTAGTGCAAAAATAGACGTTGATACGCTTCTATTATATATGCAGAATAAATACATAATATACCTACATGCATTACGGCTCCATTTTACTGAATATATCCATTAAAATGAGATAGTGACCTTTATCCGGACTTCACATCATTTTACCCTTTCATCACTCTATACACTAGGCTCGTTTTATATCAAAAGAACCTTCTACATTTATTAGCCAAAAAAAAGTTTGTTTAACTTAACTCGAAAGTGAAAACATCACACACACCCTCTCTCTCTCTCTTTCTATTACTGATGATAGTTGTATGTCTTCACTTACTTTTTTTTCCTGAACAAAATTCAATTTACTTGAGCATGTTTCTGTTCTCCATGAAATGAAACCCTCCTCCTTCAGAATAAATAATATTATTAGAATTGGTAAGTAATAAAGGAATTGATCGGTAACATTGTTTCCGGAATAAATCCATTTTCTCCTCGTATTCAAGTGCCCGAGGTAGAACACATAAATTAGAATTTTCTGACGATCTGTATATATTCAGATTCTCTCTCCGTCGTGTGGTCCTTGAAAATGGAATTGAAAGGTAGGTGGAGAAATAGTTCATCCAATCATGTGTGCTGTTAGTATTTCCTCTTCACATTCAGTCTGCAACTCCCATCATGATTGATCCTGAAAGGACAAACAAGAAAGGAAATGGTAAATTTCTTGATTTTCTTTGAATAAATAAATATAAAATTTTGTTCAACTCTTTTCTGCTCATCATGGTGTCATAATTCTAGTATGGATGTATGTAGTACTACATCCTGCATTCTAGTTGCTTTTCGTTTAATTTTTAAAAGATTACTTTTATCTTCCCGTCTATTAGGTTTTTCACAACGTAGAGCATACAATAATGATGTGTTCATGCATGCTTTTAGTTTTAGCACAAAAGGGAAGCAAACTGCATTTATTTATTACATCGAGTCACAAACATCCGTTATTCCTACCACCACCAACCACTGGATTCCTATTTTCCTCAACATTATTATTTTGAGCCAAAAAATTCCTTTCAGTGCCACAAGAAAACAACTTGGAAATGCATACATATATATGGATTATATAATCAGATGCATAAATAGGATGGTAGCAATGGTTTTGATAAATGAGCAAGCAAACCTTACTCCACACATGCATATGAGTTACATTGCAGAGACGTGCCAACCCTTTTGTTAGAGTTGCGGGTTTTCCTCATCTCTCATCCTCTCCTTCTCTCGCTTTCGGTATTTTCACATATTTTGAGAAAATCTAAAAAGCGGAGGCTGAAATTTTGTACAACGAGCGCAGAGCGACAACGACTCCACTTCACAAAATTCCCGTTGCTGTTTGCTTAGCATGCTCTGATGGTAAATTTTCTACTTGGTGTTTGAATGAGACGATGAATGTGAGTGAATAGGCAGCTGGCCAACAAAGTTATTGAAGCATTCGAAATGTCGTATACATTAGCAAAATGTGAACGAGAGAGAAAAGAGAAGAAGAATAAGTCTCTCGTTCGCTTTTTAGGTATATGAAAATGCACGGTTGAGAGAAACGTTCTTTACTATTTCAGCTCGAAAAGCAAACATTGAGCTATAGTGTATGGAAACACACAAATATGTATTGATACGACATAGCATGTCTACAAACAAACACTTTCCACCATCATCAATTTAGCAAAAAAGCTTTCAGTATCAGCAAAAGGCTCCTCTCATTTTGTAGGAGAAAAAAAAATGTTCTTTATGGATATTTTTGTACGAATTAGTCACTTGTGTGCAAAAATTCCATTCCCATGTCGTGTTTTAAAAAAACTCACAAAACCGTGGCGTAATATACGAATTCACACATTTTATTCGCCATTCATTTCCGCTCCGTGTATTTTTTTTCATTCATTATTTTATCAAGCAAACGATCCATCTTCAATATGGCGACTTGTAAGTAATGACAAGTTGGAAAATGGAGAAACCAGAGTGGATTATTGTATGTCCATTTCGTTGCTAATGAAACATGGTTTTGACGCAATAAATTACGCTTTTGTAGCTGTTTGTTGTCGGGAAATGAGAAACACGGCTACTATCCTACTTAAAAGAATAACTACATTAACATTAAGTAGGGGATAATGGATACAGTGTATAGTATATAGTGCGTACATACGTACATTGTTACGTGACATGTCATATGAGCGATATATATTGTTGGTTGGTTGATGTGTTTTAGGGAAATGAACGTGTTTTTTTTGTAGGGTATAAAGTATTTGAAAAATCCGAACATTCAACGTTTTCACCGAAACCGTCATAAGAGCTTGTCTGTCGTTGAAGAGCGGGTATTTTGTTTGCAAAGGAAGGGATAGATGTATGTTGAAGGAATTTTCGGATAATGCCAGTTTTATCCTTTCTCTGTAATAATGGACACTTTTCAGTCCATTTAATGGGAGCTTAAGGAATTTATGGAGTCATTTTGAGACCCCTAAAATGACGAAAACGAGTCTAGCGCTCCTATACTTCAGGTTACTAATGTCCTCATTGTAAATCATTGGTTTTTTTGGGAAAAGTGAGTCCGCGTCGTCGTCGTACTAGACGAGTGTACAGTAATAATAAGAAGGAAGTTTTGAAGGTGCAGAGTTCAGTATAGGTGCTTATACGTGTATACATACTTTTACGTAGTTTAGCTCAAAATGCATGATATCATGCTATCGCATCAAGTTTCAAAGTTTTCTTTGTGGTTTTCTCCCAGAATCTTGCCAAAAAGTTGTGAGTTCATCATTTTGAATTAACGGGAATGCAATGCACCAAGTGTGCGTGCCTGAAGACCAACGACGACATGCAATCCTCTAGAATGGTGATGATATAGCGATTGCGATGCGATGGTATTATCTTTTGTGTAAACGAAGCTTCACTCAAGCTATTTTCAGGGTGATGAGAAAAAAAATGATTTCATTAATTTGATTATTTCAAGAATCCCTTGAAATTAAAAGCTCACAGTGAGATAGGGATTTATCATGTTAACATACCAAAAACGCAAATAAAACGGTTTTCGTCTCTCCAAACACAAACAAGCCGTTATAGATGAGAGATACTTGATGAAGTAAACGAGAAATGGATAGGTAACAAGTAACAATGCATATGCAAAGTGATGGATGATGGATGGATGTACATCTCTCTCAAATTTATATTCTCTCTTGCAACTTGTTATTACGTGCAAAAAGAGCCATCATCATCGTGTCCCATGTCACGCGTGATGGCCATGAACAAGATACATTTTTTACACGAAACAAGTCATAAATAACATTACAAATTTACAAAAGAGATATAAAATGTATATTCATTTAGAGATAGCAATACAACGTTTATACAAAAAAAAAAGAATATTTCATACACTGAGCGAGCTGGCTGAAACCAATTTACGATGAACTCATTTATCTTTTTCCTAGTTTAAACTTTGACATGCACGATTGGGCAAACCCAGTTAGTTAAAACAGTTATGTACTTCATGTGGTCGAAAAAATGAATGTAATAATTCATGGATGCAACAATATAATAACGCGATCATCATCATCCTCAGTTCAGTTCCATTTCCACATGTACTACAACATGATCGTTTTATTTCGTCGCAAAGAAAAACACACATACTGACTGTGTGTGAGCCCACATATTATAGACACACAAAAAAACAGACACTTTCATTGTTCATATTCTTGTATAGAGAGAGAGAGAGAGATGCTAAGTGGATGTAAAGTGTGACCTACAGTGATCCCAGTAGTGTGTCTCTCCTTCATCGCTTGTCCGTCGTTGTCCGTCCGTCGCTTTTTAAGAATCAAGAAGAGTAATCTCATCACACAAGAGCAATCATAGCGGCTGTTCGCCTTTTTCACCTAACATGTTCTGTAGGCGTCATCATAGTCACCATTTTCATTTAATGCAGTTAAAAAAGTCAAGAGGTTTATGGCATCTTTCGCTCATTATATTACTCGCTGCATTTTGTTTTTATGTACTTACAATCTATGTGGATGGATGGATGAACACAACACTTTATACATGATAACATCATCTTCGTCATTTTTACGTGTAAATAAATTGCGAAAATTGGTCTGCTTTGAAAATATAGAAGTGAGCTTTAAACATTATGTTTATTGTTCCAATTACAAGTTGATGAGACAAGGGCAAGGTAGCAGTCCAAATCCATTTTATTCGCTCTCCTCATCAACAACTAACATGATTAGAGGCTGAAGGATGAGTGAAATTAGTATTTTATACTGAAAGGGTAAAATACTAATAATGAAATACTTATTGAACTATAACTATTCATTATTACAAAAGGGGAGAAAATATAAGTGAGAAAGGTATTTTCGTTTGTTGCACCACCAACCACACCATGTTCTATTAAATATTTGTCATTATCATCACAGGATCAAGGAAGGAATAAAATAGTTTTGGTGAGCAAAAAGGAGAATCGGTAGAGAGCATTGAATGAGTGCGAGCCTGTTTTAATTAATGAAGGATTAAAGAAGCATGGTGGCGTGAATTAGGAAGCGCAAAAGGGGCCGGACGAAAAGGAGACAGGCTCATGCATGTAGTGAGAGTGTGAGCATCGTCGTCGTCATCATCATCATTATTATTCTCATCCTCACTATCTGCTGGGACCAGCTGTGGTGCAATGAGCCTTTCTTTGAAAAAAATTTTTCAGACTCTAGTCAAGCCGACCTTTATCAACTGTATCGTGATGGGATATTGGGAAATATGTGTCTCCCCTTCTTCACTCTACTCTACTCTCTTAATTTACTCTAGAGCTGCCTTTAGGAGACCCTACATAAATACCAACAACTAGAGAGAGAGAGAGTGAAGAAGGAAATAAATAAACATTTTCCCCATTTTTCGCCTATCCAACATAATAATATTGTGTACACGAAATGGACAACCTAAAACGTAAATGCAATAGATGTATGTCGAGTGCACTTATGGTGTGCATTGGAATGGGGCGCGAGCCACACATGCAACGATTCTTACATGCTATATGAGTAAAGAAGTATTTTTATATAGTGCAGTTTAGTTTATGGCTAAATCTAATTCAAAAGAAAGAATTTTGTTTTTCAGCAAAAATAAGAAATAAACGGGATGCACGTATTTAGAGTAGCAGGGGCTTGTAGAAAAAGAATGGCGGTAATGCCGTCGTCCTCTTCCGTTATTGCATCTAATGTTGTGGTAACCGCTTTATACCATTTAGTCGTACTGATCGTGTTTTTCTTCTTCCCTCTAAAATCCGTCCTTGTATTTATAACTGGAGGGCGAAAAGTGTCATGATTTACAGTCCACCGGGTGCAATGATCAACAAAAAAGGAACAAGGAAGGAGAGAAAAACGGAAGAGGATACCACGCCACCGTTTTCTTCCGAATTCTTTCTCCAGTGCATGCGTCTTATATAAAATTAATGCTTTAGTATCAACCATTACTTGCAATATGATTATTTTGTGTGAATATTCCAACTATAGGTATGTCTAGTTGTGTGGCTATCAGTCGATTAATGAGTAAAATTCCATCCTTATGATGTTTTTAGTTTTTGAATAAATTAAAATCATATAAAGCTAATCAGTTCCGTCACATATTTGTTTTCACGAAACTGGACGAAATATATTGCAACTGAGAAAATGAAAATATTATATACACAAATATATATAAACTCGTTTTCATTTTTTTATATCATATAGTAAAAATGCAGCACAATTCCAAAAAACAATGAAGGGTTAGAGAAAATATAAAGTATTGTGAAATTTATGATCATTTTGTACTCTGGGGGATTTAAATTTAAATTCCATGTTCGTTCTTATAATATGCATGCCTAAAAAACTACCCAGAAGGAGAGAGAGAGGGAAAAGGAGGCAAGCAGGGCAAAATGCAATATAATATGGAACCATATGAAAATCCTCATTCGTTTTTAGTCACTTAATAAATGACTATAATTTACCCTAAAACAAAGGCAAGGGCTAAATAAGCAACAAACACCAACACAAACTTCTCTCTCGGTTCACAACAACAGGCAAGAGTTTTGCAGTTTCCTTGTAAGCTAGTGTATAGAGCCATACAACAACACAGCAAGACAGAACATTTCCACGTAATAAGCCTAATATAGCATAATATATATAAAATCTTTTTAAAAGGAACTTTGCTCGCTTTGGTGTGTAATGTTGATTAATGAGCAATGTTAATTACATTCTAATGCTGGCATCGGGAGCCCATAATTATGCAATTTTAAAGAGAAGAAGTCTAATAAACCTCCTAAAGTAATTCTCTGGTCGTGCTCTGCGCAGCAGCGCAATACTTGCTATACGCAATGGTACTGGACGTGGACATAAGTAGGCATGCAACTTTTGAATAAAATACCGAATTTTTGGTTAGGATATTTTATTGTAAGAACCCTTGTCCACGACTTTTCTTGCCTAGTTGGCTGCTCCTTCCTTTTTGCCTCTTTTTTTTAAATTAAACTAAAAAACTTTTTTGGGTGAAATGTTTTAGATAAGTTTGTGTTGAGATTTTAGCAAGAGATATGGAGCACGCGTATACAAGTGCAAAACTTTTTAGCGCTTTTTAATGAGTATAAAAACAATGGTGATGGTATTAATCAACCTTGGAATATTATAGCAAGCCAACCAAGTATACCTGCGTCAATATTTTTGGGCTATAAAATTGCTTGTTATAAAGAAATAAATAAACAACATATGGATGTTTTCATTCATGTGTATATATTTATAGCTTTTCTAATGCTATATATTTTGTACTCGTGCTGGTTGAGCATGAGAAAAAAGCATTTAAAGCAATTCACTCTCTGTTCATTTCGTTTTTTCTTTGAGCACAGGGTTAAAATGTATGAAATTTAAAGAAATATGTGCCCCAATAGAACACTTATTTGAGTTGAATCGGATTCACAACCGTGAAATTGAAAGTTTTTTTTCGGATTAGATATAACTTTCAGTTTGAACGAACCATTAAAATGGTAAATATTATATCCCTTCATTTTAATGCAATTCAATGTGAGTTTTCTTAATGTAAGATCAACCAAGGAACCCTAAATTTTTCCGTACCTTTCAATTTCAAGACGCACATGTTTAGGAAAAAAGGGGAATAAGATGCGCCATTGTTTAAAATGCATTGGGTAAAGTTACCAGCAACATTTAATAATGCATTTGGCTGAAACATTTGCTTAAAATAAAATGCGGAAAGGATTAATTCGTCTCGGGATTTTGTTGAAGATGAAATTTTGATTAATACGCAGTCCTACAAGTCAGATAATATACCTATTATTGTATAGTAATTTACGATTTGTGCAAGTTGTTTTGTGGTGATGAATTTAATACATAGAGGTAACGGTATTTTTTAAAAACTTAATGGGGGGATTAAATAATAATATGAGGATCATTAGGGTGCAAATCTCACTGCTGCGGAGAAACTAATAAAAGCCGTCCTTGTTTTGTTGTGACGCATGTGCACTCTGAAGCCATTCCCAAAAGTATTTATGGATTTACTTTGAACAAATTTTTGAAAAAGTATGCAATGGCAATAAAAAAAGTCTTGTCATAAATAACAAAACAACTTGTGACAATATTATATTCTGTCGAAGACAAACCAAAATTGTTTAATTATTGCGATAAACGACTACTAGCAATGAAAATTACATTATAAAAAATTATAATTCAATTAAATTATTTTTTTTTGTGATGGAATGCTAGTTGTGTAAAAAACAATCTGAGGAATTTTGTAGGCGCCCTTCCTGCAGTAAAAGATAACCTACCAAAAACAGATTATTCAATAGTTAATTTTTTATTGTTTGGTTTAGAGACGTGACATTTCCATCAACAAATAATAAAAACCATAATACTTGCATTTTTCATTTGGGATTTTTACGAGCTAACTATTTCATCGTTAACAGCTCCGCACAATTTTATTGGTCATAAAACCCGTAATCTCTCAACACCTAAATGTATTATGTATTCAAATGCGTAGAAAAAAGAATATTTAAGGTACTTTTGTAATTTGATAATTTAAAAAAGCATATTAGATAACAACAGTTGGTTAATGACATGAGAGGGAATTATGGCCAAGACCTTCAGCTTTCTTGCTCCTTCAATTTGTCAATCGTCGTCTCAGAATTAAGGAAATGAGATGATCTGATAAGATTTAATGCTGAAATGAGATATGAGAGATATTTTGCTGTAAACTGTTATGGTGCCATTGACTCAATCGTAAAAAATTAGCTGTAAAAATTTGCAGAAAAGAATGCAGCAGCGAGGCTCCATAAGTTTTTATATCCAGGACCAAAATCATTGACAATAATTCATTCATGTTTTTTTCCATTTTCTTATTTGCCAGATAATTTGCCAACTTCTCCAAATATCTACCATTTGTGTTTACCCTTTTTGTATAGTTGAGTATATTGTATACATCTTAGAAAATTCGAAATAAACTTCCTTTCTTTATTCAACATCCCACATCTTTCGGCCCCGCACCATCCCACACACAGAAAGTAAACTACTTTTCATTGTTTCTGGCAGTATGACTAGATTTACATGCCTGCCTCTACCTACATAATTTTACCTCAGAAAAGCCAAGTAATGAAATTATAACTCATCTGCTATGTTCGCTGACTGAATAGTTAAAACCTGACAACTTATTTAAATTCTTTTTTTCAAGGGGCTAATTTGGACAAGCTCATGATTTGTGGTCGCTTTCGTACACCTTATTAGTCATAGACAAACAAACGTATAGCCAGGAATAAAAGTGAGTGTTCTTTTACTGGCTATGCCACCGCGCGTCTTCTTTGCCATTATTTTTTCTTCTATCATTAAAAAAAAAGTAGCGGAAGCTTATATATACCCACTTAAAATTGTCATATTTCATTTTGTACGTCTGTCTAAACGTCGTCGATAGACTATAAGCAGCCTAGACTAGGTTGCAAAGTGCATCTATTAAACACGACTCCCTTTCGGCTAATTTTACCACCGTATATTTACTTTAAATTTAAAAATGATATTGGCTATACAGGACGGTTATCAGTGAAACTAATCTGTACACCGACAACAATGTGACTGCCACCCACGCATGATACGCACGTCGTCGTCATCATCATTTTACATTATAAAGCGTAATCAATAAAATATATATGAAAGCCATTTCACTATCTAAATAAATTATCATTTATTTTTTTCAGCAGCCAGAGAGAATAAAAACGTTACACTTAAATTATAAGGTCATAAATTCCATAAACGTACGCACCTCCTAAGTAATCCGATCATTTAATGCTTGCATAAAGGCAATTATTGCTGTTGTTTTATTTGGCCGAGAGATTCATTAAAAAGCTATTGAAAGAAAAGTTATGGTTTATAATCTTATAACAGCGATGATGATGATGATAGAGAGAGCTCATACCTACCTCTTTTCCCCCCTTCATTATTATTACCATCCTCTTTCGTTTCTAACTCATTCGCCATTTTTTTCCGTTCATATATTTTTCTGCATTTTACATTTCGTGCTACAATGACTTGTTAGTAATATTGGTTTACAGCAGCATGGAAAATCATAAGATAAAACGGAGCTAGAAACCAGTCAAGAGTCAAGAATAAAAGAGTAGTGGAGCTAGTAAATGAAGCAATATATCTTCACCTACTACTGTGAAAGGGAATGCGTATAAATTAACTGTGAGGGATGATGATGATGATGATGAGCTGCCGCATGGCATGCAATGTTGAATTTATATACCTAGATGCGTATACAATGTATTCATAGGAGATAAATGCATTATCGAATTGTGTGAATAATCATTATATGCATTTTAAATGTAGGCAGGAGCATATATGTAACTATCTTTTACGTTTTATCGCAGTGAATGAAGAAGAGAGAGAGAGAGAAACAAAAAAAAAGCATATGAGTTTTTGGGCCAACAAACCACCATAATATTATTATCTATATCGCATTATTATATTCGATTCAATTGAAAGACCAGTTGAATCGCTCGCATGCAGAACAGGCATATAGTCGTCGTCATCATAATAAGAAGAAAGAAAATGAAAAACGTAGCGGAGAAAAAGGCAAGGTCTTGCTGCTTGACTGACTCTGAATATCCATTAAGTGTATTGTAATGATGTTGCTGCTGCTGCTGATGATGATTATTATTATGTATGCGTTTCCATTTATTCGCTTTGCGTGCCTCCTGTTTTTCTCATTTCGTTACCAGAATGTCCAGTCAGAGCCCGTATGCCTTATGACTAATACAATGAATTATTAACGAACCAAACCAACATACTGAACACATCGCATCGGTATGATATGTACATTGCGGGAAAGGTAAAAACACTGAAAATGTTTTGGCATATATATTTATATATCTTATCGCATTGCATATTTTTTTTGGGTGTATCAGGAGCCAAAGCCGTAGAGTCCGGCCAAAAAAATCGCCGTCGTCCTTGTATTGCCTTGTCGCATCATCAGATCCCAATTTCTCGCCCTTTTCACACAATCCATCAGCCAAAACTCTCACATCCATTATTTTTTCTCCTGCACTCTGGTCAAACCGTTTTTCAAGATTATAGTAGAGGAGATGGCATCGATGATGATGATGATAGAAAAATAAAAACCAACGCAGAAAAAAATAATAGCGTTGGCAAGAAACTCTCTAGTCGGTTTTGACTTTGATGGATGGGTACATGCTGCTGCTAACTATAAAAAAATAATAGAGGCTTTGCATTTTATTTCCTCCATCATGCATGATATGAGCGAATGAATGCGTCTACGTGTTTTATACACCTGAAATCGGCTTTTTCTCTCAGTGTGTCTGATATATTATCAGAATCGAGTCTCTAGCAAAAGAGGCATGTCTTATTCCAGAGGATTCACTTTACATGAGACGATCAAGAGGAATACATGAACAGTGTGAGAGGAGAAGAAATAATTCACAGCTGATATACAGAATGATACTGATGTACGATGATGATAGTAGTGAAGCCATGATGAATGACCACTCTCTCTCTCTCCTTGTCTCTCTTTTTCCAGTCGTTGTCGTACACAAACTGGAGAAACACTACCGATATGCGATACCAATGACAAGTTAGGGAAACTTTTTTTTTTAGATAGTCTGAATGGAAAACAAACAAAACCCCTTTACTTGACTAGTTTGGTTTTTTTTTGTTTCTGATAAAAAATAAATAGAGTTTAGGTCATTCTTCAAGTTCTGCTGGAATAAATGTCCAGCGACTTGAACATACGCATACACACACTTTTTTTGTGTCTACAGAGTTTATTCCCGTCCTCTCTTTTACACAAGTATTCAATTAAAAGTTAGTCAGATTGAGAACTGATAGGAGAGACGGAATTCAAAGAATAAGTTTGTGAGTAGAGCGCATCACATATAGAGAAAAGTAATATAGGGTGTTTACCTACATATATTTTTATAGGAAATTGTTTGGTGTGCGGAACAAGGTGAATACTTTGTAAAGGAATGGCAACACAAACAAGGTAAACTAATGAATCTCTTTTTGAGTCTATTAGTGTTTTTCTCAAGTTTGATCGATTGATTAGACTAGAGGAGGGAAAAAAATAATACGAGAGGCATTTACATATCATACAATATGCATGTTTGCTGCTAAGAAAAAGGGAGAAAATACACACAAGAAAAAAAACCTTTTACGTTTTTCGATACCAAAGGCAAACATTTTTTTGTTTGAATAGTACCCAAAATAGGACATAAATTGGACGCTTTCCTTTCTTCGAAGAAACTCTGTAATTTGATGAAAGAAAAAAATATATGTGCTGTGTGTGTGTGCAGGCAGACGACGACATGGACGGCAACTTGATTGACGAAATGATATATCCGCCACTAGCAAAGGAGGACTTTATTTTTACATATATTGTTGTTATGAATTAGAGTAAACTGCATATACATTCCTCATTCCTCAACAAGATTACGCCATCATCATGTAAATAGGTGTATATATATTATATATACAAATAGATTAAGGCGTGGTTTTTTTTCTCTTTCCCTTCAAGAATAGCACAGGCTATTGTGTAGCTGATGAAGCGTGTAGAGTAGAGCGCGGTATATGTAAGAAAAACTGAAGATTATGTGCTGAAACGTATATTGAGGATATATGATATAATCTTATATATTACAGTGTAAATGTGGGCGAGTAGTTAAATAATAATAAGGGAAGGCTCTGTTTTTTTCTAAACTTACTTATGGCTTGCTGCATCTTTTGTATTGTCCTAAAACTCTACAAGAATTTTACTAACAAATGGACTGAGCTTCTTCTCTCGTCTTCTTCATTACACAATCCTTTTCTTTTCATCATCTTTTGCCAGTAATGTGGTGAGCATCATGCTAAGGATTTCTGTAAAAGACAAGCTATACAAGACTGGTTTTTTTCTCTCATGTAAATTCATTGCTCTGAGCAAATGATATGGTCACTATATATGCCAGTCACTCTTTAGGGAACTAGCTCCACACTAGCACTCTGTGTATAATGCGGTTTTACGGACATAAACGATACATTCATCATAAAACGACTACTCTGGATAAAATGGAAGTTCTCTCTCTCTCTATCCAACAATGTTGTAAATTGTAGATGCAAGTGGCAAGGAGCAAAAAAATCTTCAATTATCAACAGTGTTGGTGCAAGTTTGGTTGGTTCAACACGGACGAGGAGAGGGAAAATGAAGATGAGGATGATGATTAGAGAGATGAGAATACCTACATGCTGTTGTGTAATGTGTGCGTTGTCTTGTGTGTGCACGTTATACACAGTAATAATGGAGTACAGAGTAATATGTAAATTTATAAGATTTAGTGAAGGTACAGAAAGTGCGCGGATCAGGTTCTTAATTAAAACATAAATTTAGAATTAAATTCTCTCTCCTCTTTTCTCTTCTCTACACAAGTCATTTATATGCACGTTCAAATATTCTATGCGGAGAGTATAGAAATGAGACAATGCGCGCACAGGAATGGAAGCAGAATGAGCAAAAGATGCAAACAACAACAAAAAGGGAAAAAAACTTCTTTTTTTCTTCTCTTCTAATTTTCTGACATGAATATGCGAAAAAAAAAGCTTGTTCTTTTTTTCTTATATGCTGTGCACAGAGATAGACAAGCATGGGCAGTTCTATTGCTTTTTTGTGGGCTGGGTGTTTGTACATGCATAAGAAAGTGATATCATCAATTGATGAACGATTTAATCGGCGGATCCTCTCTCTCTCTCTATTCTCTCTCCACGACCATAATATCGCATAAGACTATATGGTCATAAATGTGCGATATATAACTTGTCTTGTTTGTAATTACAATAATTAAGGTGATAGACTGCTTCTGCTCCTGGTCCTCTTCTAAATACTCCAATAACGCGGTATATGCATTTGTTGAGATTAACTTCTTTCCGTTCAAATTACTTGAGCCCAAGAGGATGATTTTTTTTGCGTTTTAAGAAAGTAAAAGGATGAATAGATAGATGATTATAGCATTTTAATAAGTCTTTGCGTATATATATTCCGATGTGGGTTTTTATAAAATATATATATTTTTTGGTCATATTAAATCTTTTATTTACATTAAATAATAAAAACAAGTCCAATTAAGTTTTTTATCTTGCTCCCATACAAAACACGCCACATTTTTTTTATGAATTATGAGTGAATATTAATTAAGCATGCTAAATTTCATTTAAGTTAATTGTAGCAGATGAAAAATGGCTATATCAAGTTTGTCCAACAATGGGGCTAATATTACATGAACAAAGAATTATGATTGTTGGCTTGTTGCTGCTGCTCTTGTTGTAAAAACTGCCTTTGTTTAATAAACAAGAATTTACGAGCTGGTAGACACGGCATACATAAAGTCTCACAGGCCAGTTTATAAAAATGAAGCAGCAGCAATGTTTTCTATAGCGAACAGCTTGAGAGTTTCTTATTATTAATAAGAAGATTCTCTGTTGTTGGTTGAGCTATCTTCTACAAACACTTGCTTATAAACTTCAACAAGGGTTGGTTAAATAAATAGGCTGTCGTTATTTAGATAGATAAGTATGAATGTGTATACTAAAAACTCTATTTAAAATGTAAGAGGAGCAGGAGGCAGGAGCCGAAACTCAAATATGTCAAATAACCTCCACGGGAGGGTACACAATGATCCACGATCATTTCCTTTACTCTGCAGACAAGACTTAATAATATTTCTTTAATCAAAATAAAAAGAAGGATAAAAGGTAACACCATGAAGCGTGAAAGGGTAAACATATGCCGTCTCTTTCTCAATGCAAGAAAATGAGGTGAAAATTGTGTGTACAAAATATCAACCGGATTATCTTAATTAGCAAGTGCAAGGTCATGTGATATTGCTGGACAATATTAGGTAGGTATACACACACGTGGTTTAGTGAATGAACAAGAATGTACTGCCTTTGTACTTCCGCTAGAAACATTAAAAAAATAAACATAATTAATCTTAGTGGATCAAGCTAACAAAATGCCAAATGCGCCGGTTACGTATTTAAGACGCACGTAGATTTTCTCAAGAAAAAATTTAGCTTCTTTTAGCCTCTGTGTGCATTTACAGGAATGTCAAAAACCACACAAGTTCATGTATCATCAAGCTCATAATAATAATCTATCTCTGTGAAGAAGCAAAAAAACGCCTTTTTGAAGAACTTCTACTCGTCATTTTACTCCTTCTTTCAGTTTTATTAGCTATGCATATAGTGGAAATTGTAAAAGTACAAATAGCTGATGTTGTATGCTTATGTGATGTCAGCTCAGTTGCGTTCCTCATTGCGCTTTTTTAGTCTTTGGTTTTTAGCCGGTCGCTATAACATGAAAGCAAGTCATCTCTCATCTACTCACATAAATCAAATGTCAGTGGGTAACTCCATTAATCATTAGTCTTGCGTTGTTGTGGTGCTGTGTGCAATATATACATATACGCTATAAAACACACATGAAAATAATATTCACAACCAAACATATATAATACGGACAATAATACATCATTTTATGCTCATGCCATAAGTTTTTGTAATATTTCGTGATCCATACAAGTAAAATACATTACTGCAGTGCATCGGTCATACAAGAAAATTTGAGAAAAGAACTATTAAGCTTTTGTAAATGTGCAATTTACGATTAATGTTCACTGGTCAGTCACCGGACTTCTCGTACACTCACCATGATTATCATTGCACGCATACCTGTGTGTACGTATCACGTATACACGTGTTTTTTTAAAGCCTATATATAAAAAAAATCCAAGCTCTCCGCTCTCAAGTTGACCACATAAATCATGAGCAAAAATGTAATAAATACACACATGCACATTACACATTACTTATGGAATGTACTAGAGTCGGACAGTCAGGGAGGCTCCTATTTTTGGAAAGTCTATGAAAACAGCTATCTTGGTGGAGGGAGCATCATGGCTTCTCTCTCAAAGCACTTTGTCAATTTAATTTCCTAATGCATCTTTCTAATTTCAATATATATTCAGATTTTTTTTTCTTTCTTTCATGTACATTTGGAGAAAGGTTCAAGTTCACGCGTATATATTTTTTTATATTCCCAAGTCTGTAATTTGAAATGCAACGGTTGTGCCATTGCTCAGTGAGCCATGTTCTGAACCGTATCTAAAAAAGAGAAACGTATAAAATGGAAAACTTGCGCAGGGATGCAGATGAGATGATGATACGCAAATGAGATTTTTTTTTGAGAACGGGTAAATGTATTTAAAGGGAAACCTGAACCCGTGAAATTTACTGGGTTTTTAGTCTGATTCCCATCTCTCTCTTCAATTTTCCACATCTTCACCGTATCAATGCATTACATATATTAATATGCAACACACAATAAGAGAAGATTATTTGTTCCCTATTGCATTTAATATGATTCTTACGTTTTGGGTTGGAGAGCACACACATAAGGAAGTGATGTTTTTCTCTCTCCTTTTCCTACTTTCTTGTCCAGAGAGCGAAACAATTTGAAATTCAGGGATCATACAATCTTGCAATAAATCTAAATCCGATCCGACAGCCGAGCATCTCGGGTTTCAAGGAAAGCTAATAATATCTACACACACACACGTAAAAGCACAAATTATAGAGTAGGGTGGGGTATGATATCAAAAACAACTGAATAATACGGGAGTATACCAACCACTACTGGCTAAAAGTCAACATTTTCTTTTTTCAAGACGACCATAACCAGTAACATGACTTTTCTCTCTCCGGTTCCATCCACCGACCAACTTTATTTACTGCCATGTGTAAGTTTGATTGTGTGGTGCTGGCAATGTGGCAATGCAATGATAGTGAAAGAAATCTTTTTGCATGCTGCTGTTTACAATGAATCGTATTGTGTGCAGTCAGATAGACTATAAGAATATATACAGCTTCTAGTCGTCGGTGCATACTGCACTTCTCATGCAATTTGGAACTGCTGCAGTGAAATGATATTTTTCGGTGTGATTCAGATTGTATTTTCACTAAACCTTGTGTGGAGGCGCTTGATTTAGTGTGATGTTGTTTCTTCTACATGACTCTCTCTTGTTGTTATAATAAACTGGATTTATATAAATTCTGCCCCCATCATTTTGTGCTTGTACCACCACCACCCCATTGACACACTAGAAATGAATAGGACGGATGTAGAAAACTGAGGCGGAAAATTGGGGTGAGATGTTTAGACAAGTAGCACTATAGCATCGCGCTATAATATCAAGGAAGACTTGTCCCGATTTATATAAAATCAAGAAACTATTTTAGCTGATTACAGAACAATGTAGAAAAATATTTTTTTTATATTTGCGTTTTTTTTTACAAAATATCCATCTTCAAATATGACACAAGGCGCGCATCTTATTATCATACCATACAACTCTATATACTTGATAGTTTATATTGGTGCAATAAAGTTGATGATTTATGATCGTGATGCATTGCCGAGGAAGCTTCTTTTTTTGCTTTTGTGCCATTTAGATTTTGAGAGAGTATGAAAACAGTATAAAAACTGCGCAAGGTATCCTGAAGCATTTATATTGTTGGGTGTACTCGTACTTGTGGTGTGTCTCCTTATTCATCGCCAACATCATCATCATCATCGTCGTCAAATAAAACACGAGTGCATTGTTTGCGCGCACATAGCCAAAATACACTTCTTAGATATATATTGAGTAATAATAATAAGTAAATGAAGTGAATATATGTGTATAACTACTACATAAATGTAATGGGCTACCGATCGATCTTCTACAACAAAAACCCACACACACACACACACCACTGCTACGACGAGACCGACGACACTCAACCTACTCGTTTCTGTTTTTAGTTGGACCTATAAAACTCGACTCGTTTGTTTGGTGATGCTTTATGAACTTTACCGTATATCATAATACCATATTATTGTATGTATCTCATAAAGTTCCTTTTGTTCTTGCTACTGTGGTGGTGGTGGTTGTGCTATACAGGAAATTTAATAATCTCACATAAGCATTTTCTTATACAATCGTATATGCAGAGGAGGGTGAGCAGAAAAAACCAACGACCACACCGACGCGATCATAATAGTCACATATAGATATATAGCGATGGAAATAGAAAATTTGGAAGTATGTATGTCCAAGAGGAAAAAATTATAATAATGTTATATAAAGTTGATAGTTAAAGGTGTATTCAGAAATGGTTTGTAAAATAATAATAATAATGATGATATGTATTCATCGTATTCATTCCAGAGGGGAAAACACTATAGGATGATGAACTCGCCTTTTCTCGCTCCTCGTTTCTCTGTCTTTATAGTCGTGGAGGAAAACTGCACATGATACTTTTTAACATGTCTTCAGCAGCTACCCTTATAATTATCCTCTCTCTCTCAATTTTACATTGTGTATGCATGAAGGAATGTTTGCACATGCAGTCACGTAGAAGATGCTGATTAGGAGATTTATGTCTTCATCGTACAATATCGGCTTGTCGGCTCAGAGTTTCCTCTCGGCTCTTCTCTCTCTACCTCTCTTATTGTGAAAAAAAGTTTTTTGCAGTTTGTGAGTTTGTAGCAGGAGACATGCCCATCCAACTTATTCATCTACACCCAAAAAATGTTTTTTCCTTTGGGTGAAATACCTATATAGAATGAACATGAATGTATAGGATCGGTACAAAAAAGTTTAAATGTGAGTATGCCAAGATATATTGTCTTTCTAGTTGATATTTGGCATTCGTTTTTGTTCATGTCCTCCTCCTTCTCATTACACTAGGATATATGTATGCATATATTATTACATCTTCTTTACCCAATACATCCTTTTAGTCATCCTGCAAGATTCGTTGACTTTAATCGATTATATTGATCGATTAAGCAACTATAAAAAGGAAAATATTATTCTTTCTATGAAACTTTAATGAGAAATTTTTTTGGGCATCTGAGATAAATATATTTGTTTCCTTTTCTAGATATTTAAAACTCTGCTTCAAATCATTGGAAGGAAGTTGGTTCAGAGTAACAGGAAAGGTTCTCATATTGCTCATTAGTAGTTTTTTTTTTTTGAATAATTCAGAACATCTTTTTTTATGTTCCAGCGCGAAACAAAGAATGGGTAGGTGGGATATGGGTTGCATTAGTGGTCGTTTTGGATTGGTTAAAAAAAGCGTCATGTGTTTAGTGTCGGTCGATATGATGATGATGGTGGAATTTGGAAGTGTAACCGACTAACAATATATCACAGAATACTCTTCTTTGTAACTTTTCACGTAGCACACATGCGTGAAAAAGTTATGGTTTCATTTGACTCATTATTGGTTTCAAATGATGTTCTAAAAGTTTTAGCTTTTTTTTTGGAAGGACGACGCTGAGGATGAAGATGTATTGCCGCAAAACCTTTTGCGGTACGGAAATTGTGGGATGGGATGATGGTCACCAGTTGTGTTCTAATGTGTGTCTGCCCGCGTTCAACACTGAGCTATATTTTTCTCACAGAAAAAAAAATAATAATGAACAACTTTTCACCTAATTAAAACCAAATCACTAAAAGGAAAGGAAAAAAATAATAGATTTATGTGTTTACGAATTTAACGGATATTACTTTAAACAAAAGTATTCTAAGGACTCTTAGGTCATGGACGACGATTCCAATCTGTTTTGAAAATATTTGTGCGTAAAAATCCCTAAAAATTTAGTTTGCACTTTATGAAAAAAAACTATGGACCATATGGTTCACGTCCACGTCGTCATTTATCTTTCTAATAAGTGATTCATCTCTCTCTTAAAAAAAAGTCTACAAGCGGAACTCTTTAAAGAAACTCTAGAATTATTATGATTTTATATAAAACCTGAAAGGATGAAGAATATAGCAACGTTCCATGATGATGCACATGGTTCCAATAAATTTATTTGATGGCCTCGTCTGTGAAAGTTTAAAATGCTAAAATGTGCTTTTTATTCTTCTATAATGGGTACTTAAAAGCTGTTTAGTAATCTTTCCGAAAATTATCTCTCATATATTTTACTGATATGGTGTTTAAAGGTACTTAAAACACATATTACATGATTATTGAAATCTCCGTTACATAAATAATTTTTTCCCCAATAATAATCACCCATATTCAGTCAACTCTGTGTGTGTGTGTGTGTGTGTGTGTTTATACTTGAGACTTGTTTGTTTTGACTCTTTCTGTCGGTTAGTCTGCATGATCCATAATACAACCATTTACGATTTTGTATTAAAACCACAAACATTGACAACTAAACATTTAAACATCCAACTGTGAAGTTCACAGATACTTAATACATGTTTGGCACCTCTCTTTAGAAAAAAAAAGATCCCAAAGTAACAATAAGGGCTCAACCCTTTAAGTATAACAAAAACATGAACAAAAGACAAGTGCATTCCATTCAACCCAAAAAAACAAATTTGACTCATCCCTTCAATTATGCATACTTGCTTTTTATCTTTCATCTCTTCTTTTGTAAGAAAATGGGCTTGCCCTCTTCTCTAAGTACTGTGTGGTGACTTTTGGGAAGAAGACGATGCGATGATGACATGATACCGCTGCACTGTAAACAAATTTTCTTTTTATCATAATGGCTATATGCACACACAATAATAATAACAAAAAAGGGTTTTAGTTTTTCTACCAAAAATGGAGTTGATTGAAAAGGAAGAAGAAGAAGTGATCCTTGTTCACCCCGAAGGGAGTGTGCAGGCAGGCAACCATTTCATTGTTTCACTCTCCACTTTCTTTGCATTTTGTTAATCGTCATCATCACTTTTTAAAATGAAGACCATATATTCCTATTCCAAGCGGTACTGGAAAAAAAGTGGAAAATAATTAAACTGGGAATACTTGATTGCGCATGCACATCCGCTATTTTACACAAGGACCCCTACATTCGAGATACATCATTCCGTTCAAGTCATACATCTTGCGTTTTTCTTGTTGGCTGATGATGTTGAATGTGTACACCATTTTTATTACGTGTTCATGATGCATCTCTCTGTTCTTGAAATGAAGAAGAAGAAAAACCACACAGCCTTATATTTCCTTTACTGACATGACTGAACTCACACTGAACGCTCTTTACTACTACTGGCGAGTGTGTGCAGCAAAAGTTTTTTTTTGGATGAAGAAGCGCGAAGGAAACCATTGAAGGAGCTGTCACAAGAAAGTCCCAAGTCGTCCTGATTTATGGTTTCTGTTTCGACGCCATGATTTAGGACACCCTTTTTGCTGTAGAGTTTGGTAACCTCTTTGCTTCCTTCTCTCTCTCTCCACTGCACTGTGTGTACTCCACTAAACCAACCAAAGAACCGAAATTCTCATAATGATATTACGTCACAAATTCTCCTTATATTTTTTTATCCTTATGGTGTCGCTTACCATGTAACAAATGCACAGAGAGACGTCCATACATGGTAGTTTCGCATTTACTATATCTGCATCTCATATATAGACTCTTATACATCGCGCGCGTCCGTTTTGGATTTTTCAAACGTAATAACACGAAATATAAAAGTTGTTCAGAAGATATACCTTTTTTTTATCCCAACAAGCAGAGGAGTTGGAGGACGCGATATAAAATAAAGAGAATCCGACATCAATATATATTGACACAATGCAATGTTTTATTTTGGAAGCAATTTTGTTTTTTATGAGATTCATTAAAAATCAATGGAAATTGGAGCCCAGATACACAGATATATCGACTGCAAATGTTTTCGTATAAACAGCGGGTTTTCCTTTTCCTCCATCCGCATTTACGGAAGGATTGTACTACAATATTTTGTGATGACTCACTCAAAAACATGTCAAAATGGTAACACAAACTGGCCCAATGATAATAATAATGGACTTTTTTCTCTCCATAATCCTCAAAAATAGGAAACCCTCTCGTCATGTGCACCAGAATCGGTGGTCATATATCATAAGGTGTCATTCTTAACACTTTCAGTTGAGCCAGTAGCAATGAACTGATGTGTGTGGTGTGGGTCTATTCAGAGGAGAATTATAAAAGCATAAAATTATATGAACTTTATATATTGTGTACTCCGAGACCATTTTCGTTAGTAAACAAGCTGTGTAATTTTTCCTTTTACATTTCTAACATATTTAACCACAAAAATAAATGCCCACTCAACCACAAAAAAACCCTTTTCAGAAAATTATTTTACAATCTCGACTATATACATATATTTACGATATGTATATATAAAGTTGTTATGCTCTCAATTTCGACAATGCGTAAGTGTAACAATGACGCAATAATGCAGTGTATTTAACCACGTACTCAACCTACCTATGCAAATTCAAGTTAATAAAAGTTGCAAAGTGACATATTGTTATACTGGACCAGATTTTCCATTCATAAACAAACACATGCTCCTTTCTTGTTGATTTACCGACAGTCGTCCGTCCGGCACCCTTTATATATCACGCCCCTTCGATTATGATAGGTGCTGCGCATATGCAGATAATTTTGATGTCATACATACAATGTGTGTAATTGTAATAAACCATCATTTCATATTTTGGCTGAAGAAGCTGACTTATTTTTACCTTTGTTCAAGTTGCTGCTGGCTGTTCCAGAGTTGCACAAAGCAACTGAAATATATAAAGTAATCCAAAAGAAAGAGGGATTCGGCCGTATTTCCTTTCAGCAAGCGAAATACCCTGTCGTTGCTCAATTTGACCAATACATGCAAAGATGGCAGATTTTTTTTTCTGGAAAAAAAATAAAATCCGGGTTGCTGCTGAAAGTACACTTTTTTTCCCTTTGCTTGTTTGGCAAGATCCCGAAAACGAATGAAACCTCCTCTTTTCCTCGCCACTACTATTTTTCATTCTCCTTCCCTTCCTCTCTCGATACATTTTCTGTATCTTACTTTCGTTATTCTTCTTACTCTCAAGCAGATCCAATTCTAGTTTTGCCTCCAGCTTGCACTTCTGTGGACGCAGACTATTTTTTTCTTACTCAAGTAAAAAATGCTTTTTGTGAAGAATAATGTCCTTCTTGTCTTCTCCCTTTTGCTTGGATCGCCACCGCCACCGTTACTTACTTACTTCTGAACAATATATAATATAATATTGTTGTACGAGTGCGTAAGCACGAGTACTATCCTGTGTGCTAATATTTGGCTCTATATATTGCCACTACTTACCACTTTTTGAAACAAACACCGAACAAAAAGTTTCGTATTTTATTCACATAACATGTTTATCCATTCCCACCCATTCTTCTTGTAGCAGCGGCGAACACTATTTTTTTTATAATCCACTTGGGATTCCTTCCAATAATTTCCTATCAGGATAATGGCAATCGAGAAATTACTCTATTTTCATTGCTTCTATTTTATTTTAAACAAGAGTACAATGCAAGCTGTAAGCACCCGACCCGTCGTCGTCATCAACGCAAGCCAAAATTATAGGGACATATACGTACATATACACACATCCAATTCATTTGCCCGAGAGCAGAAAAGTAACCAAAAAATCTCTCTGGTGTGTATTAAGTTACCTATGTAGTTGTACAAAAATGTGTGCGTACTTGTGTGTGTGTGTGCATCACAACAAGAAATACTACGAATCCATGAAGATCTATGAAGATGAAGCTTCCTCGGCAGAAAAAAATAGAAATTTTTGTTGAGCAGCTGTTAACTGGATTCACTCGCAGTAAAATGTATTATGATGATTCTGTGCATTGTGTGGTGGGTTTTGTGTGGGAGCGTCGCTTATTTGGCATGCTTTTTGGTATCATCACATGTCTTTCATCTTATTGTAAGATTATTATTACATAACGTTGCTGCTAACTTTTTCAAAGTTTCCTCTATAAAAAAAACCACAAGAATAATACATAATATTTTTTTTACTGCTGCATATACACATATTATATGCCTATGTATCATGTACACATAAAATATATTTCTCTTATGCGTGCATTGTGAAAACAAGTTGATACCATTTTCTTTTCCTTATGCCTTTCCCTTTTTTTATATATCATTTCTCTTCCTTTTGGAAAAAAATGCATTTTTTTTATATATACTACATCGCCGTGAGACAGGTTGGACCCGCCCATTTCACATTTTGCGATTACGCTCTCTGCCACCACCACCAAATATATGGCTACATGTTAAAAAAACCCCGAAAGCCATACCTATATTACCTACCAACATATCCAATACCTTGTTCATATATGAAAAGCGCCGAAAACTATGTGGAGGTTTCGAAAGTAGCTCCTGCCTCCTTTAATCTCGAACTTGTGGCGTGGCGATGAGCGTGGCTACACTATAACTAATGCCAATAATGCTGAAGCAGCAGCGTTTGCACTTTTAGATTAAGTAATATATCAACGCGCCTTCACTCTATATACCTAAACGTTGCGAGGAGGACCAAGTAGTAGCCGAACTAGAAGAGCTAGTATAGACGTGATGTATGTAAAGATGAACAATAACAATCAGCAACGTCATCATCATTTTCACTTGTATTGAAAGGGGATGCATACACAAACACAAGTTACAACTCAATCAGAGTTCAAGTCCATCCCGCACGTAGAACGATACGTAAAGGTGTAATTTTATTACCTATTGATGATGATTATTATTATTGGCAGCAGTACATTAAGATATGTGCACGATTAGGTTGCAATTTTGTTATTTCTTAATTACTTTTCAACATCACTTTGACTTGGAACAAAATTCTTTTTTCTAAAAAAAAATAATTCTACACATTTTTTTTTGACAAAAAAAAGTTCACCTGATTTGTATGCAAAACCATGCCATACTTTATTATCTTCACACTTAATTTTTGTACACACGATTACGGGAAAACATGACATGTTTTTGGATTAAATTGACGAAAAAAGTAAATTATATGAGAAAATTTTTGAAAAAAAATATTTTTAGATGCCCTTTTGTACAAAAAGTTCAAAGAGATAAAAAATGTTGCTGATTGACCTCTCAAACTCTTTCAACTCCAAATAATATTTTCTTCCTATTTAGTTGTTATTGTTGAAATTTTTTTTATGAAATGGGAAGAGTGTAAAAAAAAATTGTTGGATCGAGAAAGATCCTCCTGACAGTCATGAATCTCTTTTTGAACTACTACCACACCAACTTAAACCAACCAACAAGCAAATAAGCGATGAAATATTGAACAGGTTTTCTTCTTATCTTTTTTTTTACCTTTTTCAACTCTACGTGCACCTATGTATAAGCTTCTCCTAAATGGATATATAATCCTCTAAGGATGATGATGATGTAAATTCACGATTAATGGATTGCGAGTGATATGATAGTTCATTCATATGATTATTATAATGTATCGGCATCCTCAAGTTTACGGATCAAGGTAGGAATTTTATATATGGTTTACGCATACATACATCAACTTAACAATCAACAACATCAAACATTGTCTTGCTCGCTCACTCTCGGTCGCTATCATTCCAAATAAATGAAAATCATCCATGTTAAGATCTTTGAAGACGTTCTTCAGTCAGCTTGTTTAATAGGCTCAGGTGGCAACAGTTTCTGATTTTCTTGATGATTAATATTTTCCTTTCAACCAAGCCAAGCTGACAAATGCGATTCGGTGCCAGAGGAAATAGTAGCTTGTACCCAAGTTTGCGTTCTTGTCGTGTGTGTAGACAGGTGTAAATTTTCTATAAAAAAGTTTTTTCCTCTCTCTCTCTCTCTCTCCACTTTTTACGAACAAATCCTAAATGTTTCTCTGTGTCCTCATTGTTTCAACTTGAGTGAGTGTACGTAGATAGTAGATACACGAGTAATAACTCAGCTGCCTGTCAGCTAATTTATCTTTCAACCAAGTCAACTACGACGACAAGAGAGGCAAACAGCGAACATGCGTGTTTTTTTTTTTGTCTCAACAGATTTTTATAAAAGATGATGATAGTGTACAGGGTATAGGGAAACAAAAGACAGAAAAAAAACAATTCGAGGATTTTTCAGTGTTGACCGAGATGTACGCATGCATGTATTACTTAGCCAAAATAATCAGCAAAACAGTTTTTATATATGTTTTAGAGGAGTAGTCATACATTTTAGCTTTTTTAACGAGGTTAATCATGACGATCATCATGATCATCGCCAGACACATGTATGCTTTTAGACGTGAGAGATAAGCCTGACATTTTTTTATTCGTGCTATTTTACAGGTTAAACTAGTCGAAATCACAAAAATGTCAAATTATGTAGCATTGTCATGAATGACTTGAAAACAAAAGGCTGAGCAAAGGTATTTGAATCTCATTAAGACTTTAGACCGCGTTTGAAAGCATTTTTTGGTACAAAATTCAATGAAAAAAATAAATATCTTTTCACTTCAAGTAATGCCGGCTTACACAACTAAAATCCTTTATCCTAATCTTCATATTTTGTCCAATCGTTTCTAAATATTATAAGCAGCTGTACAATGTCAGAAGCGAAGCTCAAGTGACTTTTTCGGTTTTCGAAACCCTGAGAAGAAATTTTTCGATATTTTTTTTTGTTCATCTTCCACATTTACTCCCGGAGGAAGTCAACTGTCATATGAGCGACTTTGAAGGAAATGCGTAAGTAAAAGCACATGCCAGCTATGACGAAGAAAATGATTATCGTATGAGTATAGCTGTGCGATAGTATTCAGCAGGGACAGAGAGGCACCGATTATTGTACATTATAAAAAGGGAGTTTTGGAACATAGTTGCAACTAAAGTAAGTTAGAAAAGAGTTAAAACATAAATATTTCATCTAAGCCTCCGCCCCAACCAACCGTGCGTGGCCACCGTACACAAGCAGTCGCCGCCGCCATTCCTCCAAAAGTATTCCTTCATTTTGATTGTGTACATATGGTTGCAATCTGAAAATGCATGCACATGAAACAACGGCAGTATAGTGAATGGAACTACTTTTCGTAAAGAGTTTTAGCATTTGGTAATGTTTCCCTCTCTCTCTCTCACATACACAGGGTGACTTATTACTTTTCGAGCCAAAGCGTATATTTTATACCGCGCTCGCTATATTACACGGTGACAATTTCAAAACTTGGAGAATTATGAGTTTTGCTGGTAAATGTATTTACGGTTGCTGCTGCTGTGCCGCATGAACAACTGTGCAATGATAATTTTAACGCACGCTCTAAGAGCGAGTTTTAAAAAAAGAAAAAGAAAAATAGACCAAGAAAGTTTCCGTTTGATGTTTACAATTTTTCGAGCTACACATTTCGAGCTGGATTATCTTAATTCATAGCTTGTTATTTTTTCCCAGGGACATTTTTTTTCTCCTCTGTGTAATGAATGGGTTTATAATAAATACTATAATTTGACACGGGCCTTGATTGAGTTGTTAGTATTTTTACAAAAGGGAATATTATTTGCTTTTTTTAGTCCGTCGTGCGATACGGTGAAAACAGAAAAGTGGAGGAAGTTAAATCACTGCATTGCATGTTTTCATATTTTTTTGTTCCACAAAGTCCAATAAGTTGTATTTACTACTGCAACAATAATATGACGCATGTTAACTAAAGATAAAAAAAAATGTAGTTGAAATTTTGTATTCAAGTCTCGTTCCACCACGAACTACCTGAGAGAGGTTAGAAGGGATTGAATAAATTAAATGAATTTGAGATGATTCTAAGAAAATGGACGAGAAATGGGAATGATGAATGAATTTGATTATCTTTCTCTCAGTTTAATCAAATGGACAATAAATCCAATCTCATCACATAGCTGTCTGGTTTTCTCCCAATCCGTTCATTACTTTCACAATTGTCACGTTTCCCATGTTAATAAATTAAACACGTATATAAATCCACCAGGTACGACCACCAAGATAAAATGAGAGTGCACAACACACACCATGTGACAAAAACCCATGAATCCTCTTACTATTTTGTATAGGCAGCAAAAAAAAACTTAATCAGACTTAATTTGTTATGTGTAGGATGCCAAAGTATAAATAAAATACCTTAACGGAGAATAAGGTAATCCTAGAAGAAGGGGAAAAATACACCGAGAAAAGTGTCTATGAGGGAAGAAAAAAAATAGCCATAAAACATGATATGAGAAAGAGAAAAAAGACGAGGAGGAAATTTCGTTTATACACTTACATACATGCTTAAATGGAATGGAACAGTCTTTTACGCAGATGGAATGCATGCAGCCGTTTTTCCCATGTGCGAAAACAAAAAAAAAATAATAGTGTTATATTTTTATAGGTTTTTATTTTGATTGGATTGGATGTTTCTTTTTTCTTTTGGTTTCGTGTAAAACTGGTAGGATTAGCATGAGTTCCCGAAGCTTAGTATTTACTACAAAAAAAATAATGTTTTTTTTTCTATTGGTCAGGTCCAAGTTGGAACAACATGTAAAAAGAAAAGGAGAGGAAAAAACGAGAGAAAGAAAATAGTAGGGAAAATTTTTTTGCTGATAAACTTCTTCTTCTAGCTTTCCGTTTTTCTTTTGCGATTGGATAAGTTAGTCCGAGCTGTCCTCTTAACTCTTGTTTCCCAAGCCATTCGTCTTCGTCGGGAATGTCTAGTCTTGTGCATTTTCCTACCGAAATACCACTTTATTTTTTCCGCTGAGTGCAGCAGCGTATATTTGAGACGAAGCTTGGAGGAAGCAGCCAAAAAAACAAATGAAAGAAAGAACAAAACGAAAAATCCAAGTTGCTTCACCTCGTCCAAGTATTTTCATTCGTGTTTCTAGTTCAAAGGGAACGTATATGGCATAAGCCTATCAAATGTTGGAATCTACTTTACTAATTTTTCTGTTCCAATGCAAACACAATTTAATGTACCGTTTTCCATGGGCTATGCGACAAAAAATAAATATGTATTCTTCCAACTTGTAGTACATTTTTTTTTGTAATGCGACGGGAATGGAATAATGTATCGATGTTTGTTACCTCTTGACAAAATATGTAGAGGGAAAGCAAAACCACAGTTCTAAATTAAGCACACTATAAATAAACGACGTGTGTCGATGACGAATCACATTGCAAAAAAAAATAAATAGACTATTTTAATCGTGGCCATATAATAGAGATATTCAAATATTTTAAAAATGAATTGTTTTTTTTTGTCATGATTTCAGGTGCAAATGGACTTAGACGTCGTGGCCGCCAGACGTATACCCGCTACCAAACACTCGAGTTGGAGAAGGAGTTCCACACAAACCACTATCTAACGAGAAGAAGGCGGATAGAGATGGCCCATGCCCTTTGTCTCACAGAACGACAAATAAAAATCTGGTTCCAAAATCGAAGGATGAAACTGAAGAAAGAAATCCAGGCCATCAAGGAGCTGAACGAACAAGAGAAGCAAGCCCAAGCTGCCAAGGCTGTTCTTCATGGCGTTGATGGCCAAAACTAAACAGGCTACTTTTTAGGGATGAAGTTTTAATATAATATATATATATATATTATATACCTATAATAATAACATTAATTATCTGTGTACATAATTACAATAATATATACGTACTACATACCTACATACATACATAAAAGCCGATGATGACGGAAGAAAGAGAGAAAATCTTTTTTTTTTTTGTCTCTAAAATATTCAAAAGGAAACTCAAGGAACAGAAAACAAAAAAAAAGCATGCATACACGTCATGCAAAAATACGTACACGTAGGATTAAAATGTAAAAAATAAAACTGTTCCATCAAAACATAATGAAACTTAGCACGAAAAAAAAAATATTTACGATACTATTAAACAATACAATAGAAGAAAAAAAAATTTTTTTTGTAGAGAAAAAAAAAATATGGACAAGTGAACATTTTTTTTTGAACGTTTACGTTTTTAGTATCAAGGCCATTTTTTCTGATAAATATATAAAAACAACAACAACAATAATAATCCTAATGATAAATCGGATTTATGTGTGTGTTTTACCGAAATTGTACATTTTGAAATTATTGTATTATTATTATTACATAATCTAAACAGCTGCAGTAGTTAAAACCTTTAGTACAGTTACGAGTATTTTTTAGTGTGCTTAGTGTGCACAAAAAAATACAACGTCTTCTTGATTAAATCAATGATCTACATTTTAAATATTTAGTCTATAAGATAATTAAACTTAAAAGGTAATTTCTCTGTGTAAGGCTACTATTCTTAGTGAACAAGAACAAAACCAAAAATGATAATTTTTTTTCTCATGTGTGTATGACCTATATATATAAAAATGCATGTAAAATGAGAAAAAAATGTTTTTTCAATCAATATATTAATAAGTATTTAAAGTACGATTTTTTTGTGTCCATTATGTATACTATATAATGTGTATAGAGTATAGATAAGTATGTACGTCTATTTAAGAAAATTTTTAATCACCTTGTTAAGATGTATGGTGTGATGTACTTTCAAAAAAAATAATGTCATAAAAAGAGTACGACGAGCTACAACAGAGTAACCGCCATGTTTATTGCTATCATCGAAGAAAGCTCTACACACACACGCAGCACACAGACGCGCGGATACATTTTATGTTCCTTCCGGACATTCACGACGAAACGACGTATTTTTTTTTGGTCGTACTCCTCCATCATCGCACACTACTACTACTACACTATATTATTATTACTACTTGCTACTTATTCACAAAAAATATACTTAAAAAAATGTTTACTGCTCTAAAGAATTATATATATATATATATTATTTTACTTTTTTGATGACGATGATAAAAAAAATGTTATTTAATAATAATTGTATACGTATATAAAAATGAGCCTCCTCCTCTCTTTTTTCTTCCCCTTCTTCTTTACCAGTTCACAGACGTTTACAAAAAAGGTGTGTTAGTTAGAAAGAAAAGAAGAACGTTTTTTTAGAGTATAATGATGATGATGATGTAAGTTATTAATTAAAAGTATGCTATTGGCAAAACATTTTATGTAGTCGTTCTGGAGGAAGTTTAAAAAAAAATGTTTTTAAGTATGTATATGGTATGTATGTTGTCCTGCAGAAGTTGATTGTTATGTAAGTGATTGATGAGTAATTTTGGTCGTAAAGTATAATGTGTATAGTAGAGAGAAAAAAGCTATAAAATTGAGACATTAGTGTACGTTCGTAAAAAACTAAAATTAGCAAACAAGAAAAAAATTAAGTTCCTGCCATCAAAAAATACTACTACAAAAAAACAACTATAGTATCTGCACATTTCTCCCAATTTCTCTCTTCATCCAGCCTGTCTTTTAAAACAAAAAACTAGAAGAATCATCATTCATTTTTGGAAATTTTTGTCAATTTGTCGCGCGCGTCTTTTGTGGACATACCGAGAAATATTTTTATGCAACGACACACAACGAATTACTCATTTATGGACATTTTATATACATCTATGACTTTACAAGGTAAGCGAAAATAAATATTTTTTTATACATAATTATCTATATACTCTTAAGAAATTGCAAAAATTGAAGTAGTTGGAATGCATGATGAAGGAGACAGAAACTAGTTTTGCACAAAAAAAATGTGCACATTCACGCAAAACGCATAAGAGAATATAAGCACTAGAGAATTTGCAGAAATGCATTTTTTATTACTATATATTTTTTCCAGTGGTAGTGCAAGGATATGGATATGATGATGATCATTTTGTGTTCATAATCCTGTTTTTCTGCACGGTTGATAGAACCGTTTAAAAAGGAGTAAAAGTCGGGTGTAAGTGATTTGAGTACGCTGTAAATGCCACATAACCATTTTCATGAGTGTAATTTTTTTTTTGTCGGCGAGAGATGAAACACACATAACGTGTATGAAGCTAGTTTTTTTTTGTAAACTGCAATACTACTAGTCTTGGCACTATTTACCCTGACATTCTATCTGGTCTCGCATAAAATAAAAGGCTCATAAAGGGATGTACTTCTCTCGTGCTGCTGCTGTGTATGTGTGTCTGCTTACATGCATTTTTCGGGCTAAACATAATATTTTGAAGAAGACGAGAAGCAAATACACAAGTACATATAGTAGAGCAGTAGTGGTAATGGTGGTAAAAAGTGATACAAAAGTTGCCTTGTTCAAGCACATGTTTTGTCGTTGCGTTGGTGACTTGTCTTTTTCTGGTGCGGTGGTGGTAGGAAAGTACTTTAAGAAATTGATATTATGTTCAATATGAGAGAACGCACACAATCTTCAACTTTGCGTTTTCCTCCCTTTTCCTCCATCCAGTCTCGGGCAAAAAGCAGCCACACGCTTTCTACTAGAGATTCAACGTTGCATTTTTTACCTTGTGTGCCGGCCGACCTTTTATTTTATGATTACGATCCGATGTGGCATCACATTTTCAAAACCTCAACATGAGCCAATATAATAATGCCACTAAACCAAACCAAAAGCCACTAGCTTTGCATATATACGAGATAGTCGAGCAGGTTGAATGTATTATTATTGCCACCATTATTATTACGTAGAATGAACAAGACGGAGAAGTATGTACAATCAACCTGGGACCAAAACGGCAAAAGAGGCAGTTTAAAAAAAAGGCAATACTTATAGCATCATATCCTTGTCTTCTCACTCTCTATGCATTTTGCTGACTGTCTTGGCTTGAAGCAAAGTTTCGCAAAGTATTCTCTCTCCTCTTTTTTTTGTATAGGATGTCATATAGTCGTGAGCAAGTCACACAAGAAGAAAAGTGCTTCCTTGTGTAACAAACGGGAAGAGTCCCCTGTGACTTTTCTTACAGCTTGCAATGATGATGCTGCTACAAAAGACGTTCACAAATGCAGTGCAAAAAAGAACAAGAGAGAGAGAAAGTGTATAAAGTATCAACTCTTTCTTAAACTTGGAATACTCTGTATTTTAGCGTTTTATTGTTAGTCTTTTGTCGTCGTCCATTCGTTTGCCGAGAGAGAGAGAGACGTCAGGGAAGAGTCTAGAGCAGCAGAGATTTTCTTTTTCATGGAACAGTTTTTACTATATATATATTTTACTAGCAATAAACTTGATTGACTATGTAAACAAGTTGTAAAATGAGTAATCAAACTTTTCATTCCCCTTCACCCCTGTACGTGCTCTAATACTACGACTCTATAATAATAATAATATTTCTTTTTCTCCACTTGTTCTCTCTCACTCCTTATCTGAAATGTACATCCACGCAATTCATGGATTTTATAAAGTAGTTTGCTACCCTTCTTTTAAGATTGCAAAATGATGATGATCTCTTTTATGACTCGTTCGAATTGAATGCCGCTTTTGAGTGGTCTGGTGTGTTTTTGTGGTTGTTTGTGTGGTGTGGAGTACGAGTTCTCTATATGTGATGTTAAATGTTTTATTTATGGAATTGTTACTCAATCGCGAGTCGTAATGTGTGATGATGATAGTACTACTGCATACATTCCATCCATACGGAATACGGACACATAAGCATTTTACATGTTTCCTTTGGCCAAAAAGCTTTTTACACGCCTCACTGAATTTGACTATAGGCATATATAATAATATTGCAAATTGTTTTTATCACGGCGGGGATATATGCTATCGTATTACAACACTTTATGGATTGGTTATCGCTAATTGACATTAATTAGCTATTTAGTGCGCCATTAAATTTCTTTAGAATGCACACCATGAATAAAGCAATAATGTGATATATGATATGATAAGCTGATATAATGAGTAAATTCTTCCAAGAATACGATTGTCGAGAAAGGAATGTTTCACGAACAGATGCATCTGTAAAAAGTAAACAAGAAAAGGAAGAGATGGCATGCTACACAAGTCAATGAAGTTTTATGTACCTAAACCTAACTGTACTTTCTTTCATCTCAAGAAACACGATCCTCACTGCCATCTGAATTTATATTGTGCAATAGCTCATTTCAATGAATAGTTTACGAGTTACGAGCCAGGGTCGTAATGTTCCTTTTTGTCTGCATCCTCTAAACTGTATAGTGTTCAACGCGCAGTCATTCCTTTTTTATTTCGTCGTAAACATCAACACTATTTTTTTATGCAGTGCACTTGATTCTTAATACGATTAATGATCAATTACTTTAACTGCTTGATTTTTATCGCAATTTTTTTTTAAAAAGATAAAAGTTGAAGATTAACCAAAATTGTTATTTCATGGCTTCCTTTCCTCTGCTGCAATTTTGCTGCAAGTATTACGCACCTTGGAATATAGGTGGATACAAACGGGCTAAATGGGAGTTTTCTTGTGTGAAATGCAGAGAGCCGCGCGTAGGAATACATATTACGTCGACGGCAATATTAATGACGTAATAACTTTCCAGTGCAGTGTATATCCTGCGTCTTGTGTTTTTAGTAGCCTTCAATGAAATTTTACGAGGTGTTATGTTTGTGTGAGCAGAATGTATTACATATCACACATGAAAACTGTATATATGAATGTATCGATGGTAACGGACACCGCAACGCGAGAGAGTACGTTTTTCACGAAGCAAGGTTTTTATTTTATATGCAAGTTATGTTGTGTTCAACAAAAAAGTATACCGGTGGTATACTTTCTTCGAACTTGCTCATGCTTTTCTTCTTCTTCTGATGTAGCTATGTTTACACTATATCAACTGCCAAAAAGTGCCAAACCAACAAATAATAATAATAATAGTAAATGCATAGTAAAAAAAGTCCTTAGCTCATTCGTTTTACCATCCCGGCAGTGCACAGTGCACACACGGCAAAACCTACTACAAAGTCAGTTTTACTTTCAGCAGTAGTCGCTCAGAGATTTTTATCATTGTTTATGAGCAAAAACAGCCATAAATGTAACAATAAAGTTTTACTAATATGCCCGTGAGAGTGAAACACTGATAATGTGCTTATGGGGCCACAAAATGCGAGATAATACTCTTTCAAAATTGGTCCACACACACAAGCTGTGTTATTATTATTACAAGTGCATTATTACATATTATTGCCCCTACATATATATTTTTGGCAAAAAAAAAACTTTTGTGTATTCTGTTATCAAAGATCAAAGAGAGATAATAAAAAAAAAAAAAATTCAAAGCCACCGTAATACCTTACACATCTGCACTACTTTATACATTTGTTACAAATGCCGGCACCAACAGGATTGAGACATATTTTTTTTGTTAAATAAGACGTTATCATCATCATCATTGCGTCATGCATCGTCACGAATCTACATCTACATCCTCATCATATTAATAATTTTATAATAATAATCTGAAACAATAGTTTTTATGGTATTTTTTATCGTTCTACTTGACATTTATGGAGTAATGAAATGTGTTTTGCTTGTTTGTGTTACAGGTTGCAAAAATTTTCCCTTGGACTTTTGGTTACACACTGCTTCTCTTACGAATTTTTGACGTGCTCTCATCTCCTGCTTTTGCTGTCAGAAAAAAAATCATCTTTCTCCACCATTTTTTCAAAATTAACGCCCTCTCAGCTAAACTACTACATTCAACAAATTGACTTGACAAGATAATCTCTCCAGGTAAATCGAGTAAAATACAATAAACCTTTATTTGGGTATATTTGGCATGTTTTTTTGTGTGTGTAAATTTTCGTCATTTTTCATGACAAGTAGAGATGATCTTTGCAGCAGAAAATAATAATAATAATAATAATTTTACTACTAAAAGCTACTACTGTTTTTTTAGGAATGCAAGAAGCTATTATTAACGTAAAAAACATTTTGCAACCAGATACACAACAAAATTATTATTATAAAAAAACGGATGAAATATTCTGAACCAACAGTATACGATAAAAAATATACGATTTCTATTTATATTATTATTATTGCTGTTATTATTATTACTAGATATTGTATTTACTACAATGATAAAAAAATGGTTACTAGTGTGTGTATAAAAATATTAAGGCAAACAAAAATGAAAAATATACTAATTTTTTTTATTATTTATTGAAAAAAAAACAACCGGGTCCCGAATAATGAGATCAACAACAAGATGCTTGATAAAATTATTTATATTAACGTAAAAGAAACCATATACGAACTTGAACAAAAAAAATTAATACGCATATTTAAAAAAATGTCCCCAAAAAAATCCAAACGGTTTTTAACAACAACAAATTGTAGTACAAGAGGAAAAAAAAACTTTTCCGACAGTTTTCTTTTGTTTACTTGAGTCAAGTTGTCTTTTTCATGTTTGATTTAAACTTTAAAAAACGGCAATCGTATAACCTGGCGAGGTTCTCTAAATAGAATTGAAACTAAAAAAATATTATGTATTCAAGTAGCTTTAACGAATTTATGACTACTTAAATATATTTCCGCTACAGAAGAAAAAAAAAGTTCTTTTTTTTCAGTCAGTGACTTTATTACTCTATGTATACTTATTATAGAACAAGTGACAAACCAAAATGAAATGTACGTATACGGTAATGTGGATACCAGTGCTTACTAAAAAAAACTTTATTAAGTAAAATAAATAGCTAATTTTAACAGAAAATATTAACAGACAAAGAGTAGTTTATAAGAGAATACATTTTTTAGGTATTTAATAGGGTAAAAAAAGCGTATTCTAAGCAGAGCAACAGATAAAATGGTCAGTTAGTTAAACAGGTACTTGTACAGATCCTATATTATCGTCAAAATTGTCATCAAAAATTTCCAACATTCTCGATGAAATCCAAGTAATAAAAGTAACCGTAATTCACAGGCAAAGCTGCTATTAATAACTTTTGATTTTTATTGGTTTCCCTATCTCAACTCACATTTGATTGGCGTAAACGGGTTTAAGCTCCGCCTATTGATTTCAAGAGTTTTTCATTTGATGTTTATGTAGCTGATTACCTATTTTTATTTAACTGACCCTTTTTGTTATATATTTTCTGTTGATATTATAAATGTGTCTGTGTAGTGTCACCCTTAAAAATATTTACAGTAGTCAATTGACTAATCCGAATTCTAAAGGGGCAATATATCTATACCTTTTTTTATATATAAATATTATGTAATTAGTAACTACACCTTCTCTATATATTCATTTTTATTATTTTTTCGCGCAACGGTATAAATGTTAAGTTTTTTTTGGTATAAATATGTTGTATGTGTTATTTAATCAATGCTAAAAAAATACTCCCACAAATTATGGAGTAAAAATCCTACTGCATTTTTATTAAACACGAATGATACTGAATTGCAAAATGTATACGAGTACGTCTCTCTCTGTATCTTCCAGCATGGATGTTACGTGAGCGTACAAATCTTCTCCATAATGTGTTGGATTCATAAAAAAAAGTGTTAACTTTGGTGGTATAATGATTAGTATTTATTTTAAGCAATAATTTATAAATCTCTATACTCTATAATCTCAGAATCTCCCCAAAAAAAATAATCTGAATAGCAAAATTTTAAATCGTTAATCAATAAATAACATTTTTACTGTGCAAAATATAAACTGGTAGCAGGTATATTATTTATTTATTCAAAAGCTTTACCTGTGACAGTTAATTTCTTTTATTCCATAAAAACCCTAATTAGTAAACTTCCATTTCAAGTTAGTTTGTAAATACGGTCGTTACAAATTATTAGCTTTTTAAACTGCTACCACACAGAAGATAAATTACGATTGAATCCATACAAATGCATACATAAAAATACCATTTTTTTATTATGGCTATACTTTTAGCTTTAGTTGTCGTTGCACAATGATTTATCATAAAGAATTATTCATCTTCCGGTACTTTTTTTTTGTTGTTCACGTAACACAGTATACGATTTTTTTTTGTTTAGTGCTATTTCCTATTATTACACATTACAATTTTATCGTCTTTTCACAAAAAACTCGCGTTACTTCCCACACGTGAAACATTTAGCTTTATATTCTTGTATTTTAAATTTTCATGTAGACCTTGTGAGTACATGAAAAAAAATGATATGATAACCAACGTATACGTAACTAATATACCACGTGTATACACTATTGACTATTGCGATATTGTATCTTAGGTAGGAAAAAATACTACCACAATAACAATTAAACACAAATTGTTATTGTGTGTGGAGGATCACAACAAACAAAACCGTATACTATTATGATTATTTTTATTGTTATTATAATTTGTAAAAATGTACGATTTTAATGTAATTTAAAAGGATAAAAAAAAACAATTTTATTACTGTGTACACTAAATAGTTTTTTTTTCCAGGTTATATATGTGTCGAAAAAAAATTGTAATAATTTTTAATTATCGCTATTAAAAATATTATATAGCATTGTTATGATTATCATTATTATTATTATTGTTACAATTATTTTGTAGATATATAAATGGTGTATTGCCACACAACACGAATGATCTTTTTACGGTGTTTTGAAAATCATAAAAAAAGGTGAGAGAATTTTTCAAAACGATTAATTATTACGAGATTTGACATCAAACTAAAAAAAATATATACGAGAGAAGGATGACTTATGATGTGTAATACTAGTAATTTAGTAAAAAATACTACAACTACTACTTGTAATACATTACATTCATAATGGTAAAAAAATACTACTTGTACGAGGATTCTTACATTATATATATATTATATATAATTATTATACGATTACAACATACCGTTAAATGTATTGTACTGTGAACTGTGACTTTTGACTGTATGATGTCTGATTTAATGGATTCCCATTAAAACTTGTAGAAAATATGAAAATACTTGCTAATCTCTCTACCAATATGACTGTCTTTATTTAAATCCGCATAAAAAAATATAATTAAATTCATATACATATTTTTTTTTTCATGTCTCCACTGACCCAGTAGTATATAAATATTTTATACTGTGAATATATGCACACCTCGTAAAAGCATTTAGTGCCAATTTGCACGGACATTAACCGTCTTATCACTTTTTGCACAAAAAAAAATATGCATGTGCCATTGACACCGCGCCGCAATTTTATGATTCACGTGCACTGTGTGTAGGCATAAAAAATAAAGTACATTTTTACGCAGCTCATAAAAAACGAGAGAGGATGCTATGCTGCTGCCGTCCTTTCTGGTACGCGTGAACTAGCGGATCCCAACTGGGAACAGGAGAAAAACGACAGGGGACGCCTACCTTTGGGGTAGCTACGGAACGGCAATGAGGAACAACAACGTGAATCAGCTCTCTCTTGCTCTACTCGCTTTTGGATCTGACGAGAACGAAGAAGCAATGTTGCCAGCTCTACTCTTGCTGCTGCTGCTACTGTTGTTGTTGTAGAAGGGGAGAAAAGAGTGTATTCCTACGCTCCATTCACCACTTTCTCTCTCTGCCTTATAAAATACGAGCCAATCGTACAAAACCGTGCGAGCTTTATGAGTCATTTATTGGTGATAATAACACGTTACTGTCATGAAGGTAATAATACTAGGTACTAATATAACAACCTGAGATTTTACTTCATTCGGCTTTACTGACAAGTGCATCTTAAATGGCAATTGGCATGCATACAGTGTGAGATATGATTCATCTTGACTGACTTGAAAATAAAGTCTTGCAGGGTCAAAACTTTAAATTACCGTTTGACATGGTTGAATTTTTTTAATATATTATATAAATACATTAAAAAAATAGCTTGACAAAAAATAAATCGAGAAAGGAGAAGGTGATCCCGTTTCCATCAAAAAAATAATAGTAAAGCCTACTCCTCTCTCTCTCTCTCTCTCTCTCGAAAGTTTTTTTTGTACATGTTCTAGCCAACTTACATTTTTACCCCAATCCCCTTAAGGAATCCCTCCCTTTTTTTCTCTCTCTCTCTCTCTCTCCCTTGTTCAATTTTTTTTTCTTCTCAAATCTAGAGGATCCAATAAGAAATAGCCAAGGAAGCAACTTTTTTCATCCGTTTTATTTTTCGAAAGATTTATTTCTTTTTCGAAAAAACTCATTTTCTTCCATTCTCCTCTCTCAACCATTACACACACATACAGAAGACGAGAAGGCTGGGAAGAGTTACTTTTTTTCTCTCTTTTTTCCACAACGAATATCTCTCTTGTAGCGCATGATACATGTTAAAGGAAAATATCGTGCAATGTTATATTAGTAGAATGAGAGAGAGAGAGAGAGAGTGTGAGTGAAGAAGATTCTGAAAACTTGGAACTTTCTTCAGCAACAAAAGCAAAATGTTCTCAAGAAAGTAAGTATAAAGCAAGCAAAAAAGGTCTCTCACTCGACCGAGCAAAGTAAGCAAGCAGCAACGACTCCGGAGAAAAGATATGCTTGTCATGTGAACGTAAGAAAAAGATAGGAAATAACAGCTCAGTGAGCTTTTCGAAAAAAAAAGTATATATCGTCTTAGAAGAGTGAGTTGAGTAAGTAGAAGAAAAGCAAAAAGAAGTGGTTGGCAGAATGTTGAATCACAGCGGCAGCATGTAGCCAAGCAGAAGCACTTTTTTCATTCTTCTATCCTGAGAGATGAGAGAGAGAGAGAGAGTTGCGACTTTGGAATAACGGAATCCCAAAAGAAGTTTTTGTCCTCAAAATGGATTCAAAGAAGACGTCGTCGTCGTCGAAAAGGAAGGAAGCACAAAAAAAGAAGAAAAAAAAACACACATGCACACAATCATTTTATTCGTATAAAAAAGGCGCATAATGTACATAGCACGTACAACACACTCATACATGCATACACACAAAAAGATATTGTGTTTTTCATCTTCGTCTCTGCTTCAAAGCGATAGAATATAGAATCGAGTTTCTATTCCCCAAAAAAAAGTCTAGTCTAGTCTGCAGGCAACTTCCGGCGCGGAGCAGAGAGGCTTGTGAGTTGTTTAGATTAGGGAAAGTGCTCTGATGATGATGACTCTATCTTTTATACGAGGAGAGACTAGAGTCGTCTTACGACCGCATTCACAGCTACTTAAAAGCAGTAAAAGTAGACGTATATTTACTACTAACTTAAAAAAGTAGAGTAGTAACTCAAAAGGAAAGAAAAAAAAAGTACAAAGTAAGCAAACAAATACACGTACACACTCTTATACGCTATATATGTATACATTTTATTCAGATCAAAAGCTTATGTTCACAGCAACAACAAACACTTGTGAGGACCATGATGATAATACTCCTTCAGATGATGATGATGAAGCAAACTCTACGGACGCAGAGAGGATGAATTGAAAATAGGGAAAAAGAAGCAGCAGAGGACTGAGAGCAACGTAAATATATCTACAACAATAATAACATCACAGGCACTTTTACAAGTGTGAGGAAAGCTACTACTTTTGCCACTACTTTTACTGGAACAAGTAGTACCTGCTTTGATAGCATTCATTCCATTCCAAGTTGAATGAGCCTAGTCAAGTATACAAGTAGAAAGAAAAGCATCTTGTGTCGTCGTGGCGGAGCAAAAAGAAAAAGAAAGCTTGAGAAGAAGAGAAAGAAAAAAAAACGCCTTCATTTTCTTTATTTGACCCTTGAGTCTCATAAAAGCATTACTCCGTGACCAACAAAACGTGTTTTCTCAGAAATTTTATTTTTTTTCCCTTCTCCTCTTCTTTCCTTTCTCTCTCCATTGTTGTTGTTATATTACAGCAAATACGCTTCATGAAAACATACTACATACAGGACATTGTAGCATTTTAAACGTACTACTTAAAGACACCTTGCATTCCAGTAAATGTATACGTAAGGATGTGACACCCACGATCCTTCTCTAATTTTTGATAGTTGTACATCAATTTAAGGTATCCTTTAATTTTTACGCAAGTAATTACTGTGACATAGCAGAACACGCATAAATATCTATCTTTACACTTTTTTTGTACTTATTTCGTTTTTTAATTCAGTTTTTTCACCCCCAACAACGAAACAAGATGTATGTATCTGATTATCTTTCACATTTAAAATCACAAAAAAATAATGTAACAGTTGACGTGTTCGCAATGCATTACCAGTAGTCAAATCCAACATTTTTTTTAGCTTTATATACGAACTATGAAGAGACAAAACTCCTCTTGCAAGTTTGCTTGCTACCCATCCTCTTATCAGGGGAACGCAGTCATGCATTGCAATGCGACAAAGGATTTTCGCTAATGCACTAAATCCTTGATAGATAGCTTTGAATCTGGAGAGAGAGAGCGAGAGAAAAAAAAAGATTTACAATTTTAAAAATACATGTAGCAAAACATAGCTACCATATTCTGAACGAACTGAAAACTGCATTTTACTATGCTCTCTCGCTCTCTCCCTTGCTATATATATTTATCTACATTTTCCTCCTTTTTTTTGTGTTATCATTCACCGTGTGTATACCTACTCATTGAACCATATCTCATGTAACAGACAGGCAAAATAAGTCAGTGCACTACAAAATATCTCTTCTTCCTCCCGAAATCCTACTACGTACGTGTGTGTGTATGCAAAAGATTGTATATATAATTTTACTAGATAATGGTGTGCCGTTTCTTTGAACAAAAAAAATAACGCTGAAGGAAGAAAATGTTGAAGAAGAAGAAGACAAGGAACTTTTAAATATCAAATCTAGTGTGCGCTCACATCGCGCAAAGGAATCGACCTTCGCTTTTGTAAGCCTATCTCTCTGGAAGAGCACGCTATTAGGTATAGTAGCATGCATATTATCCATAAGACAAAGACAGATAGCTTGGGTGTAATAACTCAAAGACTCAAAGAAAAAAAGCTCTCTACCCTTTTCGAATAGGCAGACTACTACTGCTGCAAACGTGTTAGAAAAAAGGAAATGGGAGCTTTACTACTACTTTATACTCATTCATGTACATGCACTACTGTGAGATGAGAGAGGATCCACTAAATATTATTATGCAAAATGATGTATTTGTATGCGTAAATGTATGTACTCTCAATTTACATGAGTTCACATATTATAGACAAAAAAAATTACCAGTGAAATGTTCATGTCTTGTCTATAGTTTGCTCCTTGCATTTCGTTGGGCCTCGTTAGATTTTAAAAAGTTTTTATCTATTTCATGTCACGTCTCTAGAGAGAGAGTTGGAGAGAATGAGACAGGGAAGGAATAAAAAAAATCTTAAGTCATTTTTGGGTGATTTCGGATTGAACCAAAAATGACTAACATGTAAGCATTTTAAGATCATTTTTAAATATCAAGTTATGCTTACGTATAATCACGAACTGATCTTATTCAGTAATGGTAGTTTAGTTTGCTTCTAATTTTTGATATATGTGCAACCAATGAGGTCTTGAAATTCCATGCTGATATTTTTTTCTTATTGGAAGGTAAAAATGTAACTTAAATAGTTTGGATTTAAAAAGAGGCACAAAAATATATGAATCGCAAAAATTAACTGAAAATGTAGCGATGTATATTTTGTATATATGTATATGTATATTTCACGAGTTTCCTGAATATCGAAATTTTATGCTAACTTAGCCAGTGAATGAATCAGATTCCTAATGTAACCACATCGTTAAGAGGATTAAATTGCAGAATAAATTGCCTTGCTACAATTTATCTTTCTTTGTGCCTGGAGCCAATACATTTCAGGCTTTATAGTAAGGTCGAGCAAAACCATATGCAGTAGTTTTGACTCCAGTCCAAAGAGTGCAAAACCAAGTGACGGTAATCATTGCCTGTGGAAAGCTTGTGTTGGTATACATGCTTGTACGTTTGTGTAGTATACGCACATAATAACTTGCAATATTATTTCATATATACAAACGTCTTTTCGAATAAGAGCTGCATTTTCAGGAAGTACGAGATATGTACATATATTCTACCCTTACCACCACCATATTTATATCCCTCTCTACACGCACAGTACTTTATACCGTTAGCATGATTTTGCGAGTGAACAACTTGATTAGAAATGGTGATCAAATTAACCTCTTACCTCATCAAAATATCCGATCACATTCAATCCAATTACGATCTCAGAGAGTAAAGCAACACAATGTGGTGGTGTTCTGCTATTTATCCTATTGTGAGTACGCACATTCGGCACATTCAACGAAACAAAAAAAGGTAGAGAGTCTATATAAGCTCTCGCCGCGTCGTGCCGCTACACTGCATTCACTCTAGACGACAATTGCATTTGCACATGAAAAAGCATTTGGTAATAAAGAACAAATTGATTCACTCATTTTGATTACGAGTTGTAGAAAATAAAACAAAAAACAACACCAAAAAATAAACAGCTACACTCTACATTACTCTCGTCGTTTCCCTTTTCCCGTTCTTTTTACAAAGATTCACTTGTTGTTTTTGTGCAAGTGAAAATTTAATGGGAAACATCACTATCCTGGCACTTTATGCCTCACTGGTACATATATCACGATGAAAAAGAGATTTGATTTTGGATTGAGCAAGTGTAGGTATATAAAAGAGACGATAGTTTCTGGTCGGATGAATGGCCCCCTCTTCAATCAAATTGTATACAATATCACTTGTTGTAATCTGCTGTGTGGCTATTTTGTAGATTAAATCTGTGATGTGATAAACTTTGCTTGCACACAGCCACCCACAATAATCTTTCCAGTGGAATATCCAATACCACTCACTATATATAAACGACACCACCACAGAACGGGACCAGAATAAAACCGCTTTTCAGATAATTTCATTTTAGCTGAGTGACTAGCTAATTGTTTATGCTTATTACTGCTGCTGTGCAAACGACACTTGCAAACTTGAACCGAAATCGGATTTCTCGAGAGAAAAAAAAATATATATCAAGGCTTCTTGTAACTTTTTTAAAAATAATATATTGGTCATGACTTTGTCACATTCAAGACTCAACTGAGCCAACTTGAACTTGAAAAATTGGAAAATCATCATCATCTTGTCACTAACAACAAGAGAAACTGCTCCAGTTTCCTTAAAACTGTATTGTGCGCAAGGTATTAAGGTGAGCATGTATGCATTTTTTCGTGTAAAAAAATACAGCTAAACAATTAGCTGCCATAAATAGCGCAGTAAAAAAATCAGAGTGGACACAAAAGAGGAGAGCAATCTGTGTCAAGTTGTAAAAAAGTCCCTGCCACCTATATTACATGGACCATGAATATGTACCTATCTTTGTACCTCCGGGATTGTAAAAAGGAATAATAGATGCAAATAAAAAGGAAGCGTCGTAAAAAACGAAAGTCGGAAGCATTTTATACTGTAGTCTAATTTTGTCATGTATTCATGAAAGGTGCATATAAATGATGTCAGTAAAAAAATATATGCAGAGAAGCATGTATTCTGGTGAAGGTGTCCACTACAACAACTTTACTTCCTTACACAAACAGAAAAAGGTTTTATGACCCTTTATAAAGTTCATTGTCTGCTCTCTCGAATGGAGAGCGAGTAAGAAAAGATAATATAGCAGCCAATAACTTAAAAAGCACTTTTTTTTAAGGGCAGAGGTAATAATAGGCTTACTTAAGGTCACTCTCGTTTTTTTAGCTGTGAAAAAATGACAATCAACTCGGAAGCAAGCTGGTTTGCTCTTCCATTCTTTCTTTTTTAGTTTATTGCCTCCTTCAATCAAAAAAATGAATGAGGGACATGAACTGGACTTGAGTTGAGACGGCATACCTACAATAGTGTCCGTAAAATAATAAAAATGAAATGGAAAGTGGAAAAAAGGTAACTACTTTAAGGTGCAATGAGAGCAATAACAAATAAAGCTTTTAAAAAGACTGAGTAAGCAAAAACTTACAAGATTTTTTATGATGAGGATTTTCTTGAACCTTAAAGAAAAATGTTTTAGAGCATTATTGTTGGTGGTGGTGGCGGTGAGAGGGAGAAAAAATAAAATAAAGCAATATTGCAGTTTTTTTTCAGAATTGTCAACTTGAACACGTTATTTCTCTATTTCAAGTCATATCAAACTTATGTAAATGTCTACGGTTCATATATGATATATCTACTTATAGGGAGAATCTTAAACTTATGAGTGCATCTTGTCAGTGTTGTCTTTCAATTGCTTTCTAAACTCATTTTGTGGTTGAAATAAAGTGTGCTTTTACTCTTGTTTTAGGAAGTTGTTACGTATAACGCGAAACAAGTGCTTCTATCATTTTCCCATCTCATTCATAACCGAACGCACACATACGCACTCCCTCACAATTTGACGACGCAATATTACCTTCTTAAAATGCCGTACTACCACAGAGTGTAGGGAAGCCTAAAATATACGAAAAGAAAAAGGAAACATGAGGAAGCAAAATGTTCACATTGTTGGAATAGGAGTATATATACGAGTCGAGTGTGGTAGCTCAGCTAAAACCAACCACTGAAGCAGAAGATTATACCAAAGTTTATGACCCCAGATGATTTTATTGCACTTTTACTTTAGTTTTATTACAGGACGAAAAAAAAGAAAGAGGAGAGGAGTGAGTGTGGAATCTGCTGTTGCATCATCACACATACTCAAGCTACACTACATTACCCTACTTCACTTATCTGGCTATTGTGCATCACGGAAAATTACTACATTAGGTATATATACACATCACTATATAGTCTCTTATGGAGTGTACAAGAAAATTGGTGAAGAATTGGGAGGGTGAATAAAAACCCATTTAGTGTGTGTGTGTGTGTCTATGGAGGCGTTCGAGTTTGCATTCGAATTTAATAAAGTCATGAATGAAGAGGAGGAGTGATTGATAAAACGTTTCAAAAATGACTCTTTTTCTCTAAAAAAATACGGATATTTGTCATAATACCTTATTGCAGCTATCATAACAAGCTATTATCTATTAACAAAAATACTATCAACTATAATTACAGTTACAAAAGCACATATATATCTAGCACCATAATGCATTTGGTGTATGGCCCTTAAAAGTCCCGTTCCTTTTTGAGAGTCCTGTGATGACGGTGACGGTGTGAAGGGTCATGGATTGTAGCTACTTGTTCCAGCTGGATATTTACGACCTTGTCTGGAACGAAAAAAAAAAATAGAACACTCATTTCACTCATGTATACGGTGTGGGTGGTGCAGTAAAAAATACAGTTTTAAAAATTATGACATGTATCCATTTGTTTTAGTAGTAAAAAAATACACGAATAATTCATTTTCCATAGTAAGTTTTTTTTAACGGCAAACGAGACAACTGCTGGGAATCGGTACAGACGGTATTGCAATTTCCGGAGATGAGAAATGAGGATATTTTTCGGCCAGAATAGTTGGTTTGGTGGTTCTTCATTAAAACACCAAAAAGGAAGTTTTTTTTTTCAGCTCGTCTGAAATGAAAAGAATAGAAAATAACACGTTTGTATAAATGAATGTAGCAAAAATATTTTTAAAGTATGTGTGAGAATCGAGCCACCTGAAAATGACTATGCTTTATGGATTCGTGATCGTTTTACGTAATAATAAATATAAAAACACACACAAAAGAAGAACAAGTATATATATTTTGTTTTGTTTTGTTACCATTTCCCATTTTATTGCTAGTAAAAAAAATTGAAGCAATTGTTCCTTAACGCTTATTTACCAAGTTTATTTAAGTTTAATTTTTTCGCTGAGAATCTACATTAGTATATTGACGAGAGAAACATATTATTATTTTTTTCTAACTCGGCTCATTCTTATGTGCGTATACATATAATTCAAACGGTGAAAAGGAAGTTTAGTCGTTTATTTTTCTAAAAATTTCTTTATTTTGGCACCGATGCTCATAACTTTTGTTTCTGTACCATAACCGACTACACAAGATTTTAGTCGGTTTCTTTTTGGCTCTTTTGGCATCATGCATGAAACGACGACGACGATGGTGTATGTCGTGTGTGTGTGTTTGTAAGGATTAAATAACTTTTATATGCGTTGTCTGTTTCTTCTCCCGAGTCACTGAAAGATTCAGAATGAAAGGTTGCTTGTTTGCTAGCTACTTTCTTGTACGTAAACTTTGCACAAAAACATTTCATCTCCATCATTCATGAAGGCGCTCACACCAAGACAAACTCTGCGTGAAATCCTTTGTCTATAAATTCAGCAAATCTATATGAGAGCTACAAAGTAGACGCTTTTTCTCAGAAAAGTAAGTGTACTGCTTAAATTACAGCATGCATGTGTCTGTTGTCTTTTAGTCTCTCTGAGTGAGCGGAGACTGGTGAAAGCCGGAAAACTTTAAGCTTGTAATGGAACCACGCGCGGATGTTTGAATACAAATATACACGGCACATATATAACGGACACACGAGTATACTCATTCGATGCGACTGAGAACCAAGTAAAAACTTTGTGAATTTATTATTTGTGTCGTTCGTTCCTGCCTTTTGCGTTGCTCGCTGCTCCTGTCTCTAGTCAAGAAAGAGTTTTGCTAAGTATGATTAATGATATTAAAATTTCGGGAGAAATATGGAAAGTGATGTATTATGTATAGACTAATGAGTTTTTGAGAGCAATCTCGTGTACTAAATCGGCAAGTCAGGGAAAGTTTCTCAGAGAGAAATGATAGGGTGGGTGGATTCTAGATTCCGGCGCTACTGGCTGCATAGATAAACGCATATCAAAGCACTGTGCTCATGTGCGTCCCTAGACTATTGCGTATCCATGTTTTAATGAATGAATACAGAGATTAAATTCCAAAACAATGCCATTGTCCATATACTCGATATATATTGGGTCATTGTTCAACGAATGCACTCACATAAATTTTTACAAAAATTAAAACATAGACTTTTGATACCCCGTCATCATCGCAAATCCCACTACTAGCCCATATTTGTATTTCAATGAAGTAAAAGCTACGGCTATTTAAAAGTGGACGGCAATAATAATGGTTTATTTGGCTACAGTTATAAAATATATAGCCATAACATTATTGAATCATCTTCGCGTGCATAAATGGTTAAGGAGATATATTGCCGGGCTGGTTTTAGTACAGTGCAATATATTACAAGTAATATAATAGGTAGTTATACCAGACTTAGGTGAACAAAAAGGCATTTTATTAATGCGAGTGTATAAATTACTACAGCAGTGCAGAGTGTAAACATTATCTCTCGAGGTGATTAGTATTCAAGGAGCTGGTAATAACAGAATTTGATAACATCTTTCTTTAGATTTGCAAACAAAAAGGCAATCCATTTTATTTTTTTTCCTTTGTAGGCTTGCACTTACTTACAACTCCTTCTTTACCTCTCTCGGATAGCAGAGTCTTATTGTTGTTAATTTATTTTAAAAGAAGTACATGTAGTAGTCAGAGGAAACCTGTTTCATAATCTTTAAAACGCTTCATTTCATTTGCAAAAAAAAAACTGCATTCGTGAATCTTTTGCCGACAATACAGAGAGCTCACAAGGGAATTGAGCTTTTTAGAGAGAGAGAGAGGGAAGGCGTGGGCCAGTGAATCAATTAAAAACTAAAAAAAAATGTACAAGAACCGGAGTAGGAGATAGAGCCCCGGTATATAACATCACACAAGGAGAGCGTAAGTGTAGTGTAACGACGCGGACGTTTTGTATAGGTTAATGGGCGAGTAGTAATGCTTACGTTTTTATGGATTCAAGTTCACTTTCGCTTTATCACCTTCTTCTTCTTCTTCTCCGTTTCCCCTATCTTTTTTACACGGAGTAGTGAAAATACACACTTTATATATGCTTTTTTGGGTAAGCATGCATGCACAAAATCTCGTCACTATTTTTTTTCCAACTACTATCGTTATCCTTACTTGTCTACCACACACACACACACACACACATGCTGCTACTCCTACAAGTCCTACTACTACATTTTACTAGTAACACACACAAGTGCAATAAGTGCAACAACATTACATGCTGGTGATGATGATGATGATGATAATCGTTCCGCAAATGCATTCACAGCCCTCTCTCTCGTATACCCTGTCTAAGTCCATGCCGCCATGCCATAAACGTCTTGCCAAACTTCTGAAAAGCAATAATAATAATCGTAAATGTTGTAAACTTTGTGTAAAGCATGTAATAAAAACAAGAGGCAACAAGTAGAAGACGAAGAGAGGAGATGTGCAAAATCACTTCACTCTCTTTTTCTTTGCACAAAACCACCACCAACCACCACACACATTATTATTGCTGCTTCTTCTTTTTCTTCCCATATCTAAAACGGCACACAACATATATGAATGTATATACAATATATGGTGCTGGTATGCCAGTTAATAAAACAAATCTGTGTTTTGTACACATTATGAGCAGGAGTGTTAAACAATCACTTATAGCATGGCTGAATGATTGGAATTTTTTTATGTGTCCGTTATCGGCTAAACACATCAACAAGGCATCGTACTCGTAGTAAAAAAAATAGTTGCAAAGATTGAATGGGATATTATGAGGGGATGGGATCGTAAACATGTTGATAAAAATGATGTTTTATGAATTAGTGCAAAAAAAAAGTGCAAATATTTTAATCCAAATACAGACGTTTTACATTTTATCATACAGTACAAATTAATTGAAAGCCAAAAGCGCAGTATTTACTTTTTTCTACCAAAAAAGTTTTCCGAACTGGCTGATACAAAATGTTCCAAGTTATAGGACATATATTGAAGTATGTATACAGATTATATACACATTTTGGAATGTTGTTTAGTTTGTGTTTGGATCGTTTTCTTTCCGTAGAGCTTCACTTTTCTGTGTGGGGAATATTGCAACAATGGTATTTTGTATCAGATGTCGTCTTGGTGAGCAAACTTATTGATTTTGTAATCAACTATCATGCACGGCTGGAGGAGAATAGTTTCCATACAAAGAAGAAGAAGAGAGAAGAGAAACGAAGAGCTATGGCTTTTACTCCTCGCTCAACTCAGCGTTGTTTTCTCGCTCGCCACACACGTCCTATACTTCATTCAAGCTACACAGTTTATTTTTGATAAAATATCGCATTTCCTCCTTTCTAGCAACGACGACTATCAACTATACTCCCCTCTCACTACTCAACTCCCAAAGCTTTTTCTCCTTACCTTCCATATTCCCACATACAAGCAAAAAAAATACGAAGAGAAGGTATATATATATATATATATGTATTTTATATCGTCGTGTGCAGTGTGTCATGATTCATAACAATCTAAAACACATTTAGCCCACTCGGCAAAGTCGTATATTTACTTCACATAATCATGTTCTTTAGCTGGAAGAGATATAACTTTGTAAATGTTTAGATGATGATGCTAATGTAGCAATGTTATATAAATGTGAATAAATAATACGTACACAAGTTTTGAAAGTATTCAAAGAGAATTTTGGAAGAAACCTACACAAAATTTTGCTTGCATCATCATTATGTCTACCCAATTCCTATTTTAAGGTATTGGAAAGAAAATATAGGCATACAAAATATCTCACACTGGTTAGAAGAGAGGGTCGAAATTGAACATGTTTATTTATCATGTATTTCAGAAAGATGTGTGCTCTTGACTGTACGCAAGTCACTGACATGGATAATGGCCAAAACATCTCACTTAAACAATGAACAAGAAAAAAACGTACGAGTTTTGGCGTCATCATGCAAAACCATGTAGGAGGAAAGCTTTTCATTTCTTTTACTTCATTAGCCACTTTTATACTATATGTAAATATTAAAATCCATTTGGAGTCAGTAAAGGTATTTTCCTCTGACATTTAGCAACTACTTGAGAGAGAGAGAGACTTGAGTATAGCGACGTATAAAATGTAGTTTCTGTTTAAAGCGCGGCTTCTTTACATCTTCAAATGATGCCGAGTTGGCGAAAAAAAATTAAAGTCTCTGTTTGAACTTGAGCCATTCATTAAAAGTTTTTCTCGCTTCTTCTTCTTCTGGTATCCACCATAACAGGAGCAAAATCACATTTTTCCCGAATTTCTAGTGAGAGAAAGCCACGCACAAAAAAAAGTATTAGGAAAATCTCAAGATTTATTTTCATGGAGTCACCAAGTCAAATCGTATCCATTTTCCAAAGTAAAATATACTGTTGGTGTGGTAATAAAGAGCGCATATAGAGAGCCTATAAGAGATTATATCAATAATATGCGCAGTATATTAGCACAGCACACGCTTGCATGTGAGAACGTGTGTATAATGATAGACGTGAGAGAATAATATAATGACATGGGGAGTTAGTATCTAAAAAAAAGGGAAAATGAACTAAACTAGGTTAACGCACTTAAAACTGATCTCTTCAATCCGCTAGAAATTTCTAAACGGCCTTTTTTATACTTCTTTTTCACTTTTGGCTCCATACACAAATACATGTGATGATGATGTGATACTGATAGGATTGCCAAGGGCTCGCTTAGAAGAATATATAAAAAAAGGGACACAACGTATGTGCATCTTTTATAGCTCATCAATCCTCCAAAAAACATTCTATTCTGAATAGCTTGAGAGAGAAAGCCTATAGCCAGAACACTTAATGTGGAATATATTTTGATATTGAATTTGGATATTGTTGAAGTATGAACACTCATTTACCTACACATATTTCTTATATTTTATGATACATGTATTTGTAGAAAAAAAATAGATGCCAAAGATGTGTGCTGTTTCTTGTGAGATTTATCAAAAGGAAGTTTATCCTGAAATAAAAAAGCTTACTTTGAAGGTTTATATATGATGTACCTACAAACATGGTTATTTCGCTAGGTATCCCCTCCTCTGACGTGGGCTCTCTCTCTCCTGGAAAATGAAAAAGGGTCCTCTGCTCACTCTCTGGGAATGCTATAAAGCAAAGGAAAGAAAGTAGAAACGCGGAGAAAGTCATGAATTCCCATCTTCGATTAAACTTTGCCCATCAATCTGACGAAACCTTTTCCGCCATTCGTCTCTTTCCAGCAGCATCGCACTCCTCAGTACTCCACCATTACAGAAATATATCTCTTGTGTTTATTTCTTCGGCAGCAGCAAAACTTTTCGTACATGCTTACACGGGAAATTACTGGAATATATAGAGGAAAACAGAACACATAAAGCATTAGATGCACAAAAAAACTATAGGCCAAACAATAACGCTAATAATAATGCATATATATGTCTCTCTCTCATATGTATACACTCAAACTTGTACTTTTTCCTGTTGTTGTTGTTGATGGTGGTGGTTGTGTTCATTTCTCGAAATTCGTTATAGTTTCGTAAGAGTTTTCTTCTCCTCTAACCAGAGAGTTCCCATTCACGTATATGAGCGTTTGTTGTTTCACTTCCCTTCATCTCTCCTTCCTTGTGTACTTTTCTACTTATTCCACTGAAATTTTCGTGGAGGAGCAGCAGCAGAGGCAGAAATACTCCGACAAGGCGAAACGACGATGGAAATCCATTCGTTTTCTTCTTTTAGACAGTTAACCTGGTGGAAACCTATAGGGAACCAAAGATAAAATACAATGAAGATGGAGAAGACGACGGAGAAGAGCTATGGCTTACAAGAATAATCCATCTCGTAGTGAACAGGAGAAGGAGAAGATGAGAGAGAGAGAGAGAGAGAGAGAAAAGAAAGAGATAGATGTTCTTTGTATGTAATCATATTAAAGTGCGCCTATATATACATCTATCACAGTCTCTATATGCACATATGTGCTTACATTATGCTGCTATATGTAATCTTGTGCTTCACTACTGCTGCATTGATCTTTTTCTCTATGTGTGTCTGTGTGCAGTAATCAGAATACAGAAAAGGAATGGAGTTTCACTCAAAAGCAAGTAGAAGTAGTATATCTTTTGATTCTTTCCTCTTTTCTTCAAGTCAAAGTCCCCCCTTCTTTCAAACTAACTTACTTTTCAACCTTTCTTTTCATCCATACCTTCAACTTTCCCCAAAACGCATGCACACACACACCATAAGTAATACAATAATGGGCTTCAAAAGATTTTCTTCTTCCAAGCGAAAAAGGAATAGAGAAAATCCAACAGAGTGTGAGAGGGCCTAAAGGACAAAAGTTTCTTTGCACATGATGTCGGGTATATATACTTGTTTTGGAAATGTGATGGAGAGATCTAAAATTTACACCTAACTATCTAATAATACGATATAGAAAATGCACATATCACATCACACACACACAAAAAGCTCATGGCTCATATAATGGTGTGGGGTACGTGGTATAGATTCCATTACTTTTCCCTTCCGGTTTTCCTTCCCTGGGAAATGAAAAACTTGATGCTGCATCATCATCGTCGTAGATTTACTTTTTGTGTAAAAGTGCTGAGGAGATTATTATATACGTTCATATACTGTGATGATGAGCATAATGACATGAGTCTTTGGTATTTGAAGAAGTGAGAGCTAAAGTAGCGGCTTACGGTTTTAAAATAAAGCCTTTTAAAACGAAATGTGTGTAGTGGAGACTTAAGTAACGATAATAATACTGCGATCCAATATATATCATCATTGTCATAACATTAATTCTACTGGACATTGGATTTTAGCATTTCAGACGTATAGACGTCTGAAGTTCGTATGTGCTTAAATATACCTACCAAAGACATGGCCAATCAACTGATGGAGCATAACGCGTAAATAAGAATTCGAAAGGGAGAGATTTTATTTTTGGATTTCTTAGAGAGCACACCACCAAGAAAATTTACGAATGTATTTTAAAACATGACTATTTGGGACATGGAACAAAATAAGAAAATTTTTTTGTCGCTTGTAATTTATTTCCATGTAGTACACAGGAAAAATAAAATAAAATAAACCAGGAAGGAATAATACCACGCGCAATCCGACTCTACTATTAATACTTGTATAAAATGTACATTGTTCACAGAGATTTTTTTTATAATATGTGCCTACACACGTACTAGATTCCTTTGCCATCTCATTTTCTTTCTTTTCTCGGCAGACAGACGATTCATACATGCATCATGTTCAGTCACTCTCTCTCTCTCTCTCTCTCTCGTTCACAGTAGTAGTAATAGTAGAGTTTTTTTGGTAGTAGTTTGGTTCGTGTGTTGTAGTATTATCTTGAGAAGATTCACAAGACTCATGTTGTCAGTGCGCGCATCATGTAACAACAACACAGCGCAGCAGCAGCAGCACAGGGACTAATTTATGTATGAGACCAGTGATTAATGGGATTGCGTTGGACGTAAGATTTATTTATGAGGTGAAACAGAAAAGGAGTGGAAGGAGATGAAGAATACGAAAAAAAGAAAGGAATAACTAGACGAGTTTATGTACTACTACTATATACGCCAAAAAAAACACATTCCTTTCCTGATACAAGCTATGGAAACATGTATAAATCAATGTTTATATACATACATATATATATGCCTATGTAGATATATATACATTTTTACATTACATGGTCTTAGAAAAGATTGTGAATCTTTTGAAGAAAAAAAACCCTAAAGATATTTCAAACAAAAAACATCACGCAGTCTCAGCCGTGCCGTGCCGTCGTCGTCGTCGTTTCTTTGCGCATAATATTTTTGGTGGAGTTTCATCGAAACAAGTACGATGTACGATTTCATGCCGTGTTGTTTATCATGGCCAAAAAAAATTAACAGCTATATGCAATATATATAGATGGAAGAGAAAATAGGGATTTCAAAATTTTTAAAACACGATACCAAATTTTGACAATTGCACCTAAAACTTTATTCCATCAAGTGTGAATGTTCTCAAGTTATGTACATGGCGCGGAATTGCGGAATAAAAATGTACAAATTGTTCTCAAACACTATTTATAGCTTTCAATGCATTTACTTTCTACTAGAATTAAGATAAATATACGGATTTGTTAATAATTTAATTATGTTGAGTAAACTCGCAACATTAACACTTTTAAAAACTTCAGCATGCATTGCATCTATTAAACAAAATGCCAGCTCCTTACAAACAATAATTCATCTTTAATAAAAATGAATATCTAATACAATTTTATAATATGTAAATGTATTTTTAACACATGTTCATGCTAGACAATCTTTGAAATACTTTATACCAACCTACAACACATATGGCAAGAAGGATACATGCCATTCAATAACTATCAACATGTTTATCATGGTCAACGTTACTTCTCTTGATAATGCAAACCAATTACTACCAAAGATAATATCTTTATTTAGTCATCATCTAATCATTATTCCATTCAGCCAATCAAGAAACTATCTACGTTTTTATCGTGAACCGAACACAACGTAAAGTAGAGAAGATTTTTTGAGAGAAGAGATGTTCATAGAAAAAATAATATTTTTTTCAAAATACAATCATGTGTGCATACAGAGGATTTTTGTTGTTGCTAAAAATGAAAGAAAAATTTATGAGTTGTTGCAGCCAACGCGAAACTAGAGAATTTTAAAAATCGTTAGTAAAAACCCTGTTCCTTTCAGCCAGCCAGTGTGCGTACGAACAACCAATCATACAATGCACTTGGCTCATCATACCAAACAACCTTTTAAAAACATATTAAGACTTATTGTTACCAACTAAATTTCTTAATCTTTTTTGATAATATATGCATAAAAAATATATGTGAGTAATGCTAGCAGCAATTCGTCTTCTCTTAAACATTTTTTGACTACCCACTCCTTCTGGTAATCTTAATAATCACGGTTGTGGCATGGCATAAAGCATATTACCAACAACACTCACTCACTACTACTCCTATTGTAGCAGAGCACCAACTTTTTTTTACAATAAAGGCATTTATGCATTCGTCTTCCATTTTTCTTCATCCTCGTCTTTAAAACGCTCCTTTCTTGGCAAACCTTTTTTCTTTATAAAATATTAACCTCATTATCATATAATAATACATCATGGGCTGCTCAAAATTAGAAAGAATGATGATTAGTGATGATGGGTCTGTTAAAAAATGATTTCTTTAATTTTTTTTAAAGAAATGACCACGTTTTTTCTAGAAAATTGGATTTTAATTCTCGACGCTCTGCTTCTGGATGTATTTCATCACATTCTTGACAGTTGCAGGACCAAATGAAGGTAACGGAAACACTACCCGAATATTATTATTATGATTTGAATATATTTACCTTGGAGGGATCAACAACTCACATTCATCCAATATGCTCTCGATAGTCCAAGTCCCAAAAAATTGATAAACTGTTAACGATATTCGATTCTTATGGCTGCCTATCTGAATACCTAAAATATTTTAGGAATGCACACACGCGAGAAACAGAATGAGAAAATTGAAATATTCTAATCATGGGTTTGTTTTAAATTTCAAGTACAGATCAGACAAGTTACGATTATTTTGTTTTTTGAAATATCAATTCAATTTTTAAGCAAAAAATTCTACGCATCCAATCAAAGGATGCACGTAGCCCGCATACAAACATGTCGAGTGAGTGGATGTGAAGGACTACGAACATTCGTACAATCCGTGTGTGTGTATCTATGAAGAATGGAGAAGCTATACAGGAAAGAAAATTATAGAGTTGAAACCATCAATTGACTCTTGACGATTTAGACATAAAATTACCGGGGAATATTAGTATTCACGTATATGATATGACCGTCTGTCTGTGCCAATTTCTTTTATATTTTTTTTCCTCTCCATAATTTCATCACGTCATCATCACCACACTATTCGTTTGTCTAATACACACATCACGTGCATATATATATACTTCAAAAAAAACTTGTAGATAATCTGAATGGCACACACATACAAAATACTTACACGGCAGAGAGGTAAATTGTTGAGGGGCAAAAATTGTATGGCAATGTACTTTTTGAAGGTACAAATCGTTTTGTATATCCGACGGAATTTTGCGGAAAAAAAATAATCCCTGTAGGATTTAATTTCAGTCTCTACTTTGATGTTTCAGGAATTTATCCCAATTTTTTTATGTTTTCCTTGTTATCGTGCAAAATTGATTACATTGTAGAATCAACATCATCATACAACAGTAAAAGAAATCATGTTGCTCCAAAAAAAATGAATTTCAATTTGAATCTCCATTATCTCAGAAAATATGATTTAATTTCAGCTTTTCTCGCCAGTATAAATGCAATATAATTCAATGAACTGTGCAGAAGCACAAGCGTCAAGCGAGCGGATATACCTTTTTCAAAAGGTGCGCATCTACTCCATTGCATTGAAAACTTGTAAATTTTGAGCCTCTCAAGTTTCCGTTAGATAGTTTGTGTTAATGGAAAACAGCATGATGTAAAACAGTTGGAGAAGTGGAATCACTCTCTAGTATATAGAAAAACATCATATATATGTGATCTATCCTGGAGAAGCCACGGAAAGCGTCCTCGCGGAGAATGATAACTGCATAGGTGAAGATTCTCTATAAACTCTATATATATATTCATTGCCTCCATTTACCGTTGTTCCTCTCGCCTTTTGTCTTTGACTCTGTGCTTTGCAGCAACAAAATAAAATATTATGTAAGTCGTCTATATTTACGGTAGTTGTAGGACTCTCACACAGGCTCCCCATTTCCATGGAGAAGAAAGAATCTAGATTGGGTAATTAATTATTAGAGAAGGAGAAGAGGAAATTGTAAATATGGAAAGGTGGCCAACTACTACTGTTTCCTAATTTATACCTCTTTTTGATTACATTCACACACATTTACCATATAAACTGTTATAGGAAGGAGGCAACTCTGAATCAGCTAGCAAAAAAGACGCCTGCTTAAAAAAATTTTTGACAAAATGTTAAATTAACTTCACAATGTATAGTTAGGCATGTTTAGTCAAACCACGAAAATATGACCCGTGCCAATAAGCAATTATTGTAACTCCAATAAAGCGGCACACGTACTACTTATAATAACGTTTCATGCACACACATCGAATAAAATTTGCTGTGTGAACCTTATTGTTGACCTCAGCAGTACTTCTGGAGAGAGAGAAGAAAAAAAAACTTAATTTTACGTGCAATCCCCAAGATCCTACTTTATAAATTAAAAATTCTCTCCATATTTCCTTCAAGCCAAGAGAGACATAATTCACAACATGACAAGATAATCCCCTCTTCTTTCTCTCCTCCGAAAAACTAATACTTTCCTCCTTCGCTCTAATATTGCATTTTGTCCCCTGCTCTGCTAAAACTCTGTAAGCGTCTATATTGTTGACTCATATTCTTCTTGCCTTGCTATTCTACTAAAAACGAAACCACTCCGAAAGAAGCAGTGGTATAAAACTTGGGTTCAAGCAGGCATATCAAAGACGTGTGGCAATGTAGAGCGCTATATTATGTTACACCTTATATTAATATATGTAACCGTTTTAATATATTCACCCTTCCGAATAACGCATTGTTTCAAACATTTTCACTTCTCTCCACCACCACACTTGTTTCACACTCAAATATAATTTGTTGTTGTCTGCTAAACCCGAACCCGAACTAACTAGGACTATAATATGAATTGATTAAAATAGTGTAGAAAAATATCGTAATTAGACAAAAAAAATTAGCTAAACAATTTCAATCATTATTAAATCAAATGGTCTAAAACTACAGAAAAGGAAAACAGCTAATTATATATAGGCTCGAGCGAGATCTCTCGTGTTGATGAATTTTGTACCAATCCCAACAGCACAAAACTCATTTTCATTTAATTCATCTCTCCTTTCTCTATTTTCCCGAAGGACTTGTCAAAAAATGTGACAATGTGTTTTAAAAACGCTGCGTACTGCACTGCACCAATTGCACACATACTGCATCATAATAACTTACCGGATTGTATGAGAATAAGTAATGTGAATAGGGAGAAAGGAAAAAAGAAATTTGCTTCATCACTGCATTTACACACTGATTTGAATAAAAGTGTGGGTAGAGCAAAAAAAAAAGAGACAAAAAGGATTTTATGCACTCACTCCATTATTCCATTTTAAACAAGTCTGCTGTGTGCAGTGAATGCAGTATATATAAAGCAATTACTCACTCCGTCTTTTTTTTGCGACACGATATCATCATCATCATCGTCAGCATAAATCCCTCCCTTCATTTAATGAACCAGTCAATAATTTGTTCACAGATTTTTTTTTTGTTCTTTTTTAAAAACCCTTTCTTCCATTATATTATTTTCGGGGGCTGCTTTCTGGTTGCACAAACTGGATGACTGGAAAGAATACTAAAAAAATGTAAATCTCACAATGGATTATTTATTTCTCTATCCAATCTTCACATTTCCCGTTCCTTTTTATTCCATGAAGGAAACCGTTCTCTCAATCAAATAAAAATGTTTCATTCACACCCCAGTTGCTTTGCATTTTCATTAATTTACTCGCTTACCTAACCAACACATGAGAGGTGAAATCATCATCATCATCTCTCTCTCTCTCTCACAAACACACACACCTTTTTTGCATAAAGACATTGATCATTTTCTTGACTTTGAACATGCATTCATGAGAAAGTTTTTGTATGGAAATAGGCGCACATTTTTTTGTACTTGAAACATTTAATTTCTGCTTGTGCCCAACGGTTATAAAACATGCACTTTGTAAAAATCGTTCTGTTTTCTTGATTGTGTTGCTGAATGAAGAAAATAAAAATGTGCTCAGATGATTTGTGTCTCTTTCAAACTTGTTGACTTTGTCGGTCCTCTCCTTTTGTATAATGTGTGTGCATATACACAAGTTATTCATAAACATTAGTTTTTTGGTCTATACGCAATATAAAATCCTATTACTCATCATGCAAATATCTATAATAGTTAGTGTGGGCATATATGTATGTTTATTTCATTAGAAAAATTCAACAGTCTGAAAAAAACACGAAAATACCTTTCATTTACTTCCATTGTTCTCAATTCCTACTTAAACATAATGTGTGGCTTTTGTTGTATGTGCGTAAATACACCATCGAGCAAAAAGAACTATTTTTTTAAAGGACCGCACCTGAATGGAATGGGAGACGAAATAGGCACACAGGAGGCACATCCACACAGTACATTATTGTCCCGAAATGAATGAGAATATGTAAATATAATAATATATATTTGTACCTCATTTTTTCCATTCAACCGTGGCATCCCTCGCATCGCACACATCTTGCAATTATGATAAGGATCGCTTTCTAATGCAAATTTGAATTTTTAACTTTGGAGTACTTATTATTATTATTCCTACTTTTGCCAGGAGCAGACACTCGCTTACTCATTCTGTCCAGGGGAGAGAGAAAAGAGAGATGGGAGAAGAGAATGGAAATAAAAAAAAGTTAATTCAAAAGACGCATGCCGGAACGGTTGAAGATTTATTTCTTCATTTTTATCCCGTTTATTCATTCAAGAAAGATGCTCCCACTTAAACCATTATATACGAAAAACCAAAGTAAAGTATATAGCTATTAAAATGCTTCACCAGTGAATTGGAAAGAAGAGGGTGTGAACCTTATTTGCTCGTTTTATTTACTTATTTAACTCAATAAAGTCCGTCGCCTTTGACAAAACATTGCTCATCTATCGAATTATGTGCAGTTCTATGTTTTTTGGTGTACAAGCTCATCGTCTACATGAATAGTACGTAAGCATTAATATTCCCTAAAGTGATATGTGAACTTCGCCCTTCTTACAATTTTATCTTATAAATTCTCTAAACTCTTTTTTTAAATACACTTGAATAGGAAAAAGTAAAGAAGGCTGATTTTTATTTTGCCTTTGAAATTTTTTTGGTGGCGGCGGTAGGATTTGGAGAGAGGGTGAAACCCCGATCTCTCGTAATTTGGTGTTTTATATGTGCTAGTTAACAGGAAACTCTGTATGTGGTCCGTGGTGGTGGCTGTAACACCGGTAGGGTTGAAATGGATGGATATACAACTTTTATTTTACGACTATAGGAAAATGGAGTGACGAGGAATCGATCAGGAATGTAATGGAAAAAAATATACCTCTAAGATGTTTTATAGTTGTTTTTGCTAGTACCAATTGCTCTGTTGAACCATCTACTAATACTGCCAATATGAAAACAGACAAGAAAAAAAAACGAAGGGGTTGAATTTTTGTCCAAAAGGATGGATGATGTGCATATGCGTTTAATAAAAAGTTGTATGAAGTATTACACCATTGTTATTAATTTGAGCAATACAATAGCAGGAAAATAATAATGGGATTCCATACAATCAGTCGTGGTTCGCTGCTGGAGTGGGTTCATTTCCATCAGTCCAAGAATATATATTACAGGAGCATATATTTGGAGGAACCACATGATGCGATAAAGTACCAACCTGTATGACAATCATATATATGGCCACATATCATCAGCGCATCAATTCAGTAGCAGCAGGAACAATACCTTAATTTTCTCAGCAGTGCTCCGACTAATATTACGTATTTTAAGCGGCAGGAGGGTGCTCCAAAAAAAAGAAAAGAAAAATCCGGTAAACGAGAAAGAGAGAGAGAGGGAAAACGAAGAAGAAAAATAATGCATCATCATGGATGAAAAAGGGGAGTCCCTCTCTCCTTTTACTTTATCTTCATCTTATGCATTTGTTGTGTGTAAAAATGTACAATGTATTGTGCCTGCACTTCAATATATAAGTATGCAAGCAGACAAAAAAAGTAAAGCAAGAGGAAACCCGGGCAGCAAGCCAATAATTTTTCTTGAGATAGATGTGTCGGTGATTTTTTCCCACTTCCCTCCAAGGAATTATACTGAGTATTTCAAGTTGTGTATCTACTTGCTCAATTGCGTTCTCTCCTTGTTCACTGCATATAATAATAATAATAATATGTGGTGGTGTTGGTGGCAATGAAAAATACGCGTAATATATTACTCCTCTATTACAAGTTGGCTAAAAGAAGGAAAGGAGACGGGAGAGAAATGAAAATTCTTTCGGAACAAATAAAGCATTTATATGGCAGCCGCCGTTGCGTTGTCTATAATTTCTACCTATTCTTCTATCTCATCTTAAGGTAGGGTGTACTACTCTTCATGAAAATGATGATTGTCTTTAGTTTTGCATGAAGGAAGAAAATGGAGGTTTTTTGGAGGAAAGAGAGGATGAGATTGAAAGAAATAAGTTTTCCATTCTGATACTGTGTAGACATCCAACTACTACGACTACTGACAAAACCAACTCAAAGTTAAGTATGATAAGTCTTCTAGAAAAATAGCTTGATAGGTACTTATATATTGTTGTTATGTATGAAGTGCGCGGAGAGAGAAAATAACGTATATCTATATTTATTACATGTTGCATAATATATAGAGAAACTTGAGATAGATAGATGTACGGTTAGTTGGGTGTAATATCTTATCCTGTCGAGTGTAAATCTTGCTCTTGCTTTTACTTTTTTGAAGTGTGTGCTGTATTCTATCCTGATAGTTTGGAGGCAAGTCGACGGAAGAAAAAGAAGCAAGGACGAGAGATAAGTTGTGTAACTATATGGGTTATTATTTAAGATACAACGAAAACGTCATCATCTTCTTTTCGTTCCGAGTTGAATATTTTTTTTTCGGGGGAAGTGAGATAATGTGAGAGGAGTAAGCATAGGGAGTATGATATTTTATGTATTTTATGAAACAGACGAGCCATTTTCTCTCTCATGGGGTGAAAGAGAAGAAGGAAGCTTCAAAAAGGAAATCATCATCATTATCGTCATCTTGTTCATCCCTGAAAAAAAAAGTACGACGACATTATGTTTTGGGCTAAAGTGCAGACTAATGTGTTTAAATGAATTGCTCTTTCTTGGTGTAATAATAACTTACAGAGAGAGAAAGAGATACACGGTGTTAATTAAAATAAAATGTAATTAATATAAAATTGTACTAATTTTTTACCCTTTCACTCACACACACAAGCACTGTCATCTCCATTTTATTTTTTGTTTTCTCTAAACTAATTTTTTTTTCTTCAACATGTATCAACAACCTGATCTGTTATAGTCCTCATCTGTTTATTAAATAAAATACAATTACTTTTTTTTAATGGATCTTTATATCTGATGATTAAAGTAGCCAAGATGTATATGCGTCACAGTGTCACAACGAGTTGCTCTGCAAAATTTCAAATTATGTAGTAGTTCTACAAGAAAGGAAATTCATATTGCCACTCAAGTGTGGTTAATTTCTTAGATAAGACTTTTTTTCAAAATGAAGTCTCCAAGTAATTTATTACAGCTTTTTTCTCTTCCATGCATAAATACTTTTTTTTATATCCGCTCATTTCATTATATATATTTTTTTTGTGCCGTATGCATACGCACAGAGGGCACTAGTTTTCATTCTGGAAGAAAATATAGTGCATCCACAAAAAAATGCTCTGTATACTCTTTTGCTACTTGTGTGACACAGGCAGCAGCAGCCGTTATCGCTCTCCATAACTTCCTGCTTTCACTCGATTAAAATTTCTTTTTAAATTTAACTTCTTTTTTTTCTTCTACAACTTCGCAATAACTCAACTGCTGCCACAAGAGGATATAAAAATGCTAAGTACATTAAAAATAAATTACATTTTAGGGAGAAAAAAAGGGAATGAGCGAGAAGACACACACACATATTAGTTACTACGATAGCAAAAAAATAGAAGCTCCCTATAATTATGCATGGATTGGAAACAAAAACAATGCTTATACGTGCAGCCACAAAACGAGAGCCAACTAAAACTGAACGACATTTTTATATACTCTTAAAAAAATCAAGGGTGGTGTGTGTGGTATGGAACGGTTTTTATCAAATAGTTCCAAACTGTGTGCTCCACTGCGATGCAATCCTCCAGCCAGCGATTGTATAAATGATGATGATAGTATAGGATTTCATGTAGGTTGTATCTGTTGTGTATTATTTTATATATAGGCCCCTCTATAACATGATGTTGGTGGCGGTGGAGGAAAAAAGATGGGAATGAAATATGAAATGGTATGAGTAAGAGTCTTAGAAATGAAATTTATGTGCAACGTGAGTTCACTACCCAACTTTCCAACAACAACCAACAGAAGAGATCTCCAATAATAATTTTCTCTCACTATCGTTTGTACACACAATGTAAATATACGCATTATAATGGGCATATATGGAAACGGAAAACGCAAAAAAACTTTTCATCTCTTGAAAACTCTGGGCATGGATTGTCGATGATAGGTATATTACTTTGTTTTGTAGACATACGTTAATATTCCTTTTCACAATTTTGCATCCGTTTTCGTATTCCAGTGGCATTAAGGATTTAGATCATCCCTGCACACACAGCATATATAACTCCCTAAATAACTAATGTCACGACAGCACACACACACAGAAAACAAGGAAGAATGATGAAAATGAAAGTATGTATACGCAGCAATGTAGAGAAATAATTCTAGTGATGAGTAAAGTTCTTTACTTGGGTTCGTTCGTAGTAGCATCCCAACTTCTACATTTGCACTAGTCTACAAATAGGAAAAAGCATATTCCCCGGAATTCCAGTCCAAATGATTCCAAGACATTTCGCATTACTATTTCTTGTAACGCGCACAGCAACAGGGATAAACATAAATGGGTTTAGAAAATCCTTTGGCTCCAGAAGCACACAGCAACAAGAGCATACACATATATAGCCACCCAATGTGGCATTCTTGTTCAACCTAAACAAGTAAAATGCCATATATTCATTTATGTTTTATAATGGTGATTCCTCCAATGTGAAATGCTCATTCAACTGCTGATTTGTTCCTTATATATGTGGCTTCACTTCATCATCAAGGCTTTTCTGCGGCTCTCCTCTTACAAAGCTGGAGCCATGCCTCATCCCAAAACTGACTTTTACTTAGCGCGCTCCAACTATAATTTTCATACACCCAACAAAACTCACACCAAAATAGTAAATATAGCATGTGTATCCACACATCCACCATAGATTTCAAGATGGGAATTTGTTTACCAGTTTTTATTTTTTTTACTTTCTTTTTTTTCGGTCGGTCTTTTTATAAAAAAAAGCCAAAAAAGACAGAGAAAAATAGCAGGATGGATTCTGTTTTGTATTTACCAAGAAAATTGCAATATGGAGTGGGAGCCAAGAAAAAAAAATAACTATGAAAAAGGAGTAACAGAGTACGAGATGATGTGAGATGGTCGTATGGTTTGTTGTTGGGAGTATTACCATCAAGCAAAAGAGGATGGATGGAGAAAAATGGAGGAAGCAAAAAAAAATTGTAAGTAGAAAAACCATACATTCTTCTTCTATAAAAATTTCTCTACTTATTTTTATTCTCTCTCTCTCTCTCTCATCGTGTGTGTATTATTATTATTATTATATTTTTATATGATGAAAATATGGCATGTTCAAAAGGGAGTAAAAAATATATTTCTTTTTTCTAGCACGACAACTCATGATGATATATGAGAAGCTTTTTTGAGTTGTGTGTGTGTGTGTGAGCTTGCTATTTGCTTCTGTGCTCCTTCTCTAGTGTTATTGCACCACCATACCATCATCATCATCATCATAATCATCATGGTCGTCGTCATACTCTTTTTGAGTCAAGAGCCAGCAAGAAAGAGGCAGCACCAGCCAAAAGAGAAAAAAAAGTCTAGAGATGGTTTTTGGTGGTGGCGTAGGGAAAAAATGAAAGGAGAAAGAAAGAAAATGGAACTACCTATCCAAAAAAATAGATAGGACCGCAAGCTCTCTTGCATACTTTGAGAATGTCTCTACGAAAATATTCTCAAATGCCAGGCGCTATTGAACACACAGAGTTTGGGTCATCATCATCATCCAAAGTCCTCGTCATCATTCCATCGCATAATGTATTTATCTATACATAAATTTTTTCACAAAGAAGCAAAATCATCATCATGATGATCACCGCGATTGTCTTCGTACTCCACTCACTCCACTCACACGACGATGCTACCATTTTGCTAAATGTAAATTCACAAGTTTTTGCTTATTTTCCCTGTGACCTCCCGACGAAACGAAAACCTAGGAAACTTTCTATCGAGAAGAGCGCATCATCCTCATCCTTCCACCGTATCATTTTTAATACCACTCTACACACAGTACACCCGCGCGTCATGACCAGGCATGGCACGGCACCAAACCGCGTGCTCTCTTTTAGCATTCAACCAAGTACACACTCTCACACATATCATCATTGCACACGTAGCAAAAGGAAAACAGTCTAAATGCAAGGCAGGAACAGCAGCAGCGGAGGCAAAAGGGAATGTTACATCTATTCCAACATAACTTGGAGAGAGAGAAAAAAACTATAATAAATATGGAGACGGCATAGAGCACATCTATCACGATTCGGAATAAAATTTTTGACATGTCGTAACTCATGGGGACACTATTTATCATCGGTTTTTTTTTGTGCAAGACTGCTTCTGCTGTTGTGCCTTATAACTCCACCAACCAACCACCACCGCCGCCGCACCACACCACTAACTAAATACGTATATATATGCGATGACGACGCGCTCTTTCTCTCTCTCTCTCTCTGTCTCAATGTGTGATTGCATTAGATAGAGACGAACCTTCGGAATAGGTCTTGTTGGGTCCTTTGGCTTGTGTCTAGGCAATACAGCCGAAAAAAAAATAATATAAGACGCAAAGAATTTTTATTCCGCTAAGCTTTATATCAAGAAGAATGCGATGCTTCGCAGCACCGTCTGTTCTTCTTCTTCTTCCTTCCTCTTCATCTGTATGCACGTTATATATCAAAATTTAGAAAAAAGCGAGCAGGGGAAAAAAGAAATGGAATTTTTACAAAAAAATATATAATATTAAGCAGTTTGCTTATGTGGTTCCCTCGAAGAAGGAGGCGAAGCGTTTCCCTTTTACCATTTGCCAAAAAAATGTAGTGTGCTTATGGGTTTGTTGAAGAGTGGAGAATTTATTACATGTTTGCTGCTGCTGCAAGTGGAATGGGTAGTAGTAGTGTGTGATGTGATATATGTAGTATTTATTATTGGGCCGTTTTTTCGCTGCAAAAGCAAAGAGAATACAAGAATGAATAAAACGGCAGCAGTTAGTTAGGAATGCTGGAGGAAACGAGACGGGTAGTTAAAATTCTCACCCAACACGCGTACACACACAAAAACTGCGCCTTGAATGCTGAAAGCTTTTGGTGAAAATAGTCGGATGACGATGATATTAACAGCGGTGGTATATACAGAGGAAATAAATCAAGAAATGGGAAAATTTTCGGAATTGGATGTTTTATATTTATGAAGTGTGGATGAAGAGAGGAAAACCTTTCATATTTCGTCATTCAACAATATTCAGAAATTAATTTAGATGAATTTGAGGAAGGAGAAGACTACAAGATGGGGATGTACACACAAGCGTAATCTAGGACGTGCATCAACTATTGAACAACAAATAATATGACACTAGAATCTAGAATATTTCCAAACAATGATGGCTCGTTTGTATCACATAAGTTATGCTGGAGAATATATGTGCCATGAAATGAGTAACCGTTTAGCTTCGTATTCCTTGCCCGTTTTTAAGAAAATACATATCGTTTAAATGCACTATCGTTTTCATCAAGATGAAGAGGAAGAGACGGCAAAAGATTAGATACCAAAAAAAAAGTTCCCCATGACAGATCCCCAACTGGTGTTGTTTCCATTTTCAAAATTCAACTTTTCTCAAATTTCATTGTTACATTGTTGTGACTTGAGAGTATGTAGATGCGTTGCGTAGTGGAAGGATTTTTTTCCCAGATTTCACCCGATAGAACCTTCTCAACAGGCAGTTAGAAAGAACAACAAAAGATTTACAGGTAGATTTAGAAACATATGAACAGCTATACACCTCCTCTTCTAAAACGTTGATTCCTCCGATTCAACTCATTTTACCTAAAAATAGTGTTTATTCATGTTATTGTGCCGTGATCCTTTCACAGTACCACTCCAAAAAACACCAGGAATTGAAACGGACACCTTCTAACAAGCCAGGTAATAATGAAGGAACAGAGAGAGAAAAAATGAGAGAGATGAAAAGGAAAAGGGGGAAATGAAGAAGAAAATTTATTAGAGAGTTGCATATAAATAATCTTTTTTTCATTCAATAACGCATGTGATACAAAAGTACGTAGTAGAGATGGTATATAACTTTTGCTCCTGTTTGTACACATGCAACCGATAAATTTTCTCGAGGAAGAATACAAAGAAGAGAGGTCGAGTCCGTAGGTATTCTACAAATGAGATAAGGACCACCCTGACCCTTTTCGTTTTTATAAATAATTCGATTTTAAATACTTTGTCTTTTTTTAGCAGTTTTTTATATAATGCTGTGTGGTTTCCTACCAGCTTCTTAACTCGTTTCAGTCCGCTGCTGCTCTTTCACATTCCCTTAAGTTCTTTTATTAAAAACAGGGACCATACTATCAGAGGATTTAAAAAAGGGAAATAATACGTTGATATAAAAACATTCTCCAGCAGTCCGTTAAGAATGGTACGGTGTACATTTCTTTCTTTCTGTTATATAACGAGGATAACAATGGCACCTGTTTGAATAATGGCCAAACTAGAGAAGGGTTGGTGCCTGACGACTTGAAGGACTCCTCCTTTATACTCATTGTACATTTCACCATCTTATGGACTAAGGGACAAAGGGGATTCACTTAGGCCATGCCTGAATTAAATTTCACTTTTGAGCTTCACACCAAATTTTTGAAATTTATATATATTTTTTCTCCCTCGCGGGACTGACACCTTGTTTCCATTTTGAATACACTTACTGCATCAACCCGAGACAACAAAAGGGTACATAATTTCCAACTTTAAAAAGCATTCTTTCTATTTATCTGTTTACCAAAGTCGGTGATGATGATCATGAAGCCGAAGCGGCAGCACATCAAGTGCTGTTGTTAAGCCCAATCAAAACCAGGTGTAAATCAGCTTCAAAGTGGGTAGTCATGCTGCCCATAAAAACAGAACAGAGTTTCTTCAAGAGAGACCACAAACACTGAGGGAAAATTAAGATTGATTGATGGTATACTATGCTTAGCTCAATTGGCTGTCAAAAATAGATTGACTCTCTAAAAAAAACTGCCTTTGAATGAAGTGCGCCGAAAGGAGAACAAAATGTCGTCATGTTGAGTATAGGATTGGAATAAGGAGGCATGGCTTTGTACAAAAGTTAATTTTTTTATGGAATAGATTTTTTTATGCAAGTGGCATGATTACTTTTTGATGAGTTGCGCGTATGTTACCAAGTTATTGTTATAACTTATTTTACCACTCCATGTCACAAGCTGGAGATCTTAACGAGGTTTTTCTGTAGTTCTTCTGAAGTAGCCCTTGTCTCAACTTACCACTACCAATACTATTTTGCATACATTTATCATAAAATTGCCGACGGCTTTTTTTCTCAACTAGGATTTTTATCACAAGTAGTCAGTTTTTTTGGTTGGTGTGTATACAGAACAAAGTTATGAACCGGGCATTTTCTCAGTAATGTCAGAGAGCTGCCACCACGCAGAAGTGTACAAAATGGAAGAGGAGAAAAATATGTTGTTACAACTTTGATCGGTTGGTTAATACACACCTATAATCATCCCATTACTTTACATTAAATTTCTATACACAAAATTGTGCTCGAGGAGGAGAACGACGGACTCAAAACAAAAAACAAGAAAAAACACTTGGAAAAGTGAGCATTTGAAAAATGAACTGAGAAAAAAAACATCCAAAGAATTGTTGCATGCCACATGCAACCCAAAAATTACCAGCTTTATTTTTCTTCCTCTCTCTCTTTCTCTCTGTTCGAAAATCAGTATTGTGGCGCGGCTTATTATAATGTAGCGCTGAGTTTCTGTATGCAAGCACACGGTTCACAAAAAAAACATAGTCAGTGTTTTTGAATGAGACAGCTGCAGAATTTAAATCAGCTGTAGTGTATAACCGTATTAATTGGCCGTTGTATAGGACTTTAGGAAATATGCAGACTCTATTTTGTTTAATTCAATGTGGTATGCTATAAGTAAGAAGAATTTCCTTTTGCTTGTTTTGGATTGCCACCAACCACCGTCATTGTGTGATATTTTTTAGCGTTTAGCTTTACCTGTTTTTTTCATAATAAATACATACACATATATACATACCGAATACCGACTTAAGTGACTATTCTTAAAATTTTCTTTTCCCTCTCTCTCTCAAGCTCGCCGAGTATACGGTTTTGAAGAGAGGAAAAGAATTGATAAGCCCAAGATAATTTTATAATCATTAATCATTCCATGGAGAAAAACGTAGCCAGCTTAAATAGAGAGGCAGGCAAGCATAGAAATTAAAGTTGGACATAATTGAAGGTTTTCATTCTTCTTCACACACTAAACTACACACACACACAAGATATACGTAGTTTGAAGCAAAGAGAGAAAAACTAGTCCGCTCTCTCCGCTCAACAACAATCACTTACTACTGTACTTACGAAATAAAAATAAATGAACTTAATACAACTACTACTCCTTCTATCACACTACCAAAAATCAAACCACAACAGCATACCTAATATGCATGCACGTATTCTTTAAAAAAACATGAAATGTTTTTTTTTCTTGGATTTTAGCCATGTTTTCAAAAGATCTCAACCAAAAGTGCACTCCTTTTTTCTCTTGAGATAAAAAAAGAATAGGTATGGCATGATATTAGGAGTAGCTTTCATTTATTACACAAAATGCTTATTCTCTGATCTAGAGAATCTATATCAAAAGCCGAAAGAGAAAAAATTGATACGGGTTGCCTTGTTCATTTTGAATAAGTACAAAATATATATCCAAAAATGTAAATCATTCTTCTTCTGCCTTTTTCCACCCATTTCCAATTCCAACAACTTCCAGTCTACTACTCTCTGAGAAATTTTTCGTAGAGAGAAGAACAGGAAGAAGCCATCGGAAATTATATAGTAATCGATCATTGAAATGTTCGCATGCACGCTTATACACGTATGATATGAAAAAGAGACTATGTATTTACATCTATATAATTTTTTTATATGCATGTACACACCCCCGGGAGGTTCTGAACTTTTGATGAGCGAGTGAGCAAGAGAAAGAAAAAAATCAAAATAGAGAGATAACTCACAAAACTCACCTTTCAGCTACTATGATTTTTCATGCACATTTTTTTGCATATTGCATATTATGGAATGTACAATTTTTCAAAAGAAAACTCACTCTCAATCTGTTACATATTACAACTTTTGTATTATGTAAACCACTATATATGCTCGACTACTAATTTGCGTTTATCCACAAGCAAATCGAAATTGATATGCATGCATATGTAATTTCACAAGTTAATAATACCCTGCATACCAGGAAAAAAATACGAGTTAGCGGAAAAAATTACACCGAGCACTTTTTACCAGTTTTACAAAAAAAAATTTATATACGCTGCGCATTTCAAAAGAGAGTGGACGACATGGATGGATAAAGTAGAGGAATATCTGGGCTATTTTTTGACACTGACAGATGTTCACGTCCGAACAAAATGGAAGTATTAATTAAAAAACATGTTAATTATATTACGAGAAAGCCAATTACATTTGGTTCGAAAAAATATAAATTAACTTAACATGAGCTTAAACGTTAAAAATGCTATTTTATATCCCAAGTAATATTTTTTTTTGCCCCCACAAATGAGCGGTGTTGGTATGTGGGAGGGAGTATGTTTATTATTTCATTTGATACGTGTAAAACAGAGAAATTGGATGAATGGACAATGATGATGCATCATTCTCTGGGCAAATGGCACAAAGGGTTCATATTATAGGATCCAGAATTAAATTGTTTTTTTATTTTAGCCAGTGACTGTGGTAGTAATGGTGGTGTCGTGTTCGGATGAGCTCTGAATGAGAGATCTCCTATCTTTTTCCCTTCTTATCATCACAGAATAATTATTATAATAATCTGAATCCTGTCTTCAAACCTCCTGTGAATATATTTTTCATGATATTATTATTATTTTCGATTAACATTACATTCTTATTACAATATATTTTACTACACATTGCACGGCTCTCATACTGGAATTGCCCCGTAGTTAGTTTCACCAGAAAATATAAAAGAGAGAGAAGCGATGCACACAACAACATATACGCGATAATATTAAATACGCGTATAAATTTAATATAATGCATAACGCAACACCGACATCATCATCATCATCATCATCACGTCACATACAGCCCATATATTTTAAGAGTTGTGTGTAGATGCACGTCAGATGTTTGCAACCATCATCGCATCATAATAATCTTCACCAGCTTGATTGTGTTTTCTGTGTGCTCCTTCCTTTTTGTCCGCATTCAACGAGCGAAAGCACTTCGTCATCATGATCATCATCATCATGATCATCAGAAAAATGATCATGAAAACGTGCATGCATGCATATAGTATTACCACTACCATCACGGTTATTATTGTTGTGCCAATTCATTGAGTATGCAAAGCTCGTTCTCCAGAATTGCTAGCAGACTAGATTACTACGGGGATCGGTGTGTGTGTGTGGAGTAACCCAAGTAAAACGGTTCATACGCTTCCTCTACCCAGGAAAAAAAACTGATATGCTGTGTACAAGTGGAATCGTCGTCGTCGTCGTCATCATCACTACATAAGCAGAGTCACCAGAGAGAATCCGACTATCCCATCATCACCGCACCACCGAAAATGGAGATGTGTGTGAGCACACATTGTTTTAGTCTGGGAGGAAAAAAGGAGTACTTTGGAAATGATCTTGGAATAGGGCGATGGAAGTGGAGCCAGCCACAGGTCTCAAAGGATGCAAACTCGTGAGCTACCAAAGTGGAGTGCCAAAATATTGTCCAAAAACAAAAGGGATAAAAACGCAATAATAGAAAGCGACTGCACACATAATTAGTGTGTATCCTATTATTAAAATCAACATAGATCCAGGTTCTCAGACGGAGCTTATCTGCATTATGCCACATTTACAATATACACCTTTGCAAAAAATTCCAAAAAGAAAGCACAAAAATATTATTTTCTTTAACTCTGCCATAATATTAGAATTTCCTAGAGTTTAAAAAAAAACTTGGTTTTTGACCCCAACATTTGGCCAAACCTGAGTTTTTTAGAATGTCTACTACTCCATTACCTTTGGGCACGACATACAAATTTACATTGATGATGATTTTTTTTGCTCAAAATCTACTATATACGTATATATCGAAAATGTGCGCGCATGAATTTACTCATGTGTAAGGTAAATGGTAAAAACACTACAACATTTTATGCATCCACCATAGTTTCTAAAATGATCAAATCTAACAAAACGAACCAAATACACGAAAGCCCACAGATAAGTATTGTGAAAAGAGAAAAAAAATCCAAAACAAGAAAAAAAAACTATAATGATTTATTGCTTCAAGTGACTACTCAGGTCCTGATTTACGACCACACAATGAGAGCTGAATCCAACCAAAATATTATGCATGTGTCCATGTGAGAAAATGTACTTTTTTTTACTACGTACACTCTCTCAGCTTCAAATTATCCTCACCTTATCTCAACGACGAAAAATCGGGTTGGTATACCTGCCGTACACCAATGTATGCATTTGCCTATTGTAATGTCAACAAATGCATAAGAAAGAGAAAACCTGTGACCGTGATTCAGAGAGAGATATTTTTTTCAAAGGAACGAAAAGGACTTTTTGGGTTTTTCATGTAGTAACATTCTTTAGCTCTCTGGATTACTTCGATATCACTGTAATATCAGCAGCAGCGGCATTTTAAAGACAGCAGGAGCGGAATGACTCCACCTGCTTTTTACAAAACATTTTTTTTCTCATCTTTGGCTACTTGACGTAACAAGAAGCAAGGAATATATATCCTTCCATATCATCCTATCATCCTGCTCTTGTGAGAGCAGCCAGCTTGAGCTTTAATTTAACACTGAGACAACAGTACATCCCACCGTCACCGTCCATTCACCGACTGCTGTCGACTTTTTTTTAGTCTTGGCCTTATACCTGGTCTCTGTCTACACAATGCATCCATATCATTCAAAACAATGAATCAAAAAGTTGAAAATAAAAATCACAAAAGTAAGTACATGTACATGTAATGCAGTATGCAGTACAGTGGTAAATGATCAACTCGCTGCATGACTGACAGATAGACGAGAGTAGATACATCCACAAGATTTGTTGCCTAAAGCTTGCTAATGTAAATCAGATTTCTGGGTAGTCCGCAGATCAACGAAATTTCACGCGCAGACAAAACCAGACGCACATAGCCATTTTGCCATTATGTCTATCTAACAAGTTGTAAAATGATGACGATCAGATAACCTAAAAGTGTAGCTGAAATTCTCCATAAGCAAAAACCTATATAACCTATACATTTTCAGATTTTATGGGGTGTTCGAAATAATGGTAACGATGTGATAATGATGTCGTCAACTACAAGTACAGTAATTTAATTCCAGTAAAATGACACATGATAACTTATGCAAAAAAAAATTTCCGTGTATGATTCTGATTGTTTCAAAAATGCCCTAGTAATTCCATCTCTGTCTATGTGACATGTTTGCGTTGGGATACTTTTTCATCTCCTTTTAACAAACTCAATCAATTTGGCTTAATTAAAATTTCACCAACTCATGTAACCATGTTCATGTTGATGGAGAGGAATAGTAAATGGGCAAAATGGGCGAATGCATCCAATTCATGCATGGATGAATGAATACTAGAAAAAGAAGTACTGTGTAGTATCCAATGTGTGGCCTACCGTGAGTATATTAGAAAAAAATACATAATATATCACTTTACCATCTTGCAGATTTTACAAACAGGTTAAATAATAGAACTGTAAGCACACATCGCGCATATATATATATATATGAATATCTACAAGTAGAATCTTAGCGATTCATCATCATGTGATACAATAATTTAAGTTTAAGAGAAAGGTAACTCATCATGTCATGTTTGTCATTCTAATCAGTGTACCTTGTGTGTGCTCTTTTACGTCTGATAAATGTTTGCAAAGATTACCACGTTTTTTTGTACTAATCTTCAATAAATTAATAGAAGAGTAAAAGAATGACTTTATTATTAGAAAAATGGGAATATTTTTATTTATAATAATTTCTGAATGTCACTTGTGACGTTATTTTTTCCAGCATCAAAAATCATTTTAAATAAATACGTAACTCTGGTTGTGGGGAAGGTTTTGCACGATAATATGAATTTTTCTAATGAAAAATGTTCAACCTTATCTGATTTGCTCCCTTTGATGAATGTTTCTCATTTAATTCTTAAAAAAAACGAGTTAATCAGACAAACATAGGCACATAGCCGTTTAAATTATCTTGCTATCCAGAGTAGTTTCCAGTGAGCTGTTGTGAATATAACATAATAATCTTGAATACCATTGCACGAGCAAATCAAAACATTGCATGATCCAATCTAACCGAAAAGCCGTGACTTACTTTTTTTAGTAGTGAAAAAGCGATATATACGAAACGAAGAAACAATGCAAACGTTAGTACAAGCTCTACGGATTATTTTTACGCAGAGATGTCGTGAGAGCACTACCAAGGTAAGTTTGTAAATCCAAGAATCACCATAATATTTTTATATAGACGGTGGTGTGCTTTTCAGCAGCAACAACAACACAACATAAATTCTCCCATTTTCATGTTCTCTCTACTAATGCCGAAATATATTAGAAAAAAGTGGTAGGGCCGCAACAGCAAGAGAGCCAGAGAATAAAAATGGCAGTGACTTTTTTTTTATAGTGAAATGAATATATATAGAGCTCTCCTCGGGCTGCTTTTTTTTACTTGTGTGTGTGCAAGTAGCAAGCAAGCAATGGCATTTTAATCAGTAATAGAGTCATAAATTAGTTCCACGTTTTTCTTTTCACGTTTTTTTTTCTACTTGCTTCTTATTTTCTTGAGTTGTTGGCGTGTCTTCTTCTTCTTCACCTTCTTTTCACAAGTTTTGCATTCAGCAGCAGCAGCAGCGGCGACGACGGAATGGGTTGCATGCGCTGGGTAATATGTAATACCTTTTCATTGCTTTTTTGCGCGTACACACATACATATTATTTTTATTCATGAACTCCAATAAGCAATTTTTGTAGATTTCTTACAAGAAGGGAAGTTGAACATGGTTGCTTTATGGATTATTGAATAATATGCCACCGTATGCATCCAATAAGCCCATAAAAATCATTTAATATTTCATGTGTGTGTAGAGGTATGTTTGTTTCGTCTACACTCACTACTGCTTTCCGTGAAATCTTCTCTCGAGGAGAGTGAGTGGTATGAATTTTTCTTACTCCACACACAACACCCGTCGTCTTCCTATCGTAGTATATAATTTCAATGACGTAGGATATAAATTATATTTCCTTTTTCCTGTATCTTTGTAGCACCAACAAAATCAAGTGTATCAACTACTGTATCAACACACAGCAAGACTGAAAGTTACTCCACACACAGTAGTAGTCCAGTGATTTTTTTTTGTTTTAAAATTTTTTGTATTTATCTAAAAACGTAAAATGGCTTTATAAAGTAGCCTGGAGGGTATAGCCAAAAAATGAGAATATAAAATTAGTTCTCTCTGGGTAGACATCTCAGTACAGTTTGGTTGAATTTCATTGATCGTTTACGTCGAATTTGACATAAGTCCGGTCAGAGACCCACAACTTACAACATACCTGTATTCTGTTTTGTCATGTCGTTTTGGAGAAGCGTTTTTCATTCATTCATGAAATCAATAACCATATAATAATAGAAACATATTCACAGGGTTTATGCAACAAGGTGTCGAGATGTATCTTTGACAATTTTCAAAAAATGTCTTTATGGTTTTAGCAATTAAAAATGTCCGTCTTAACAGCAAATTACGGTGCGTTACAAGTAACAACAATTTTTATGAATTTTTTAATAAAAAATCATACGAATGACTATAGATGAGAACTCCTAAGCAGATTCATAAACCATCTGAATGTTTTAATACAGAAGCTAACGACTAATTTTATGAAGGAAATTAAAGCTAGTTAGCTACCAAATTCCACACTTCACTAATTTTATGAAGGAAATTAATGCGTATTAGCTACAAATCCCACTCTTTACTAATTTTACTGTATACTTAACCATCCTCACTTTCAAAATACCCCTCATAAAGTAGTTTTTGCTCACGAGTCATCAGAGTGAACATGCACTTGAGATGGCTGATTTTATCCTGTGCAAGTGGGATATGGTAATCGTACTTTCTTTGCAAGTTTGAGTTTGTGAAATAGAGTTTTTGCAGATAGTGACACAGACATTTTAATAATATGAACGAATATTTATCGTTAATTTAATGTTATTGTGACTGCCAAATTATCAAAACTAAGACAAATTAATTAGATCCACCGATATGCCGATACGTAACGTGCCCATAAGGTCAACATAATATAACATCAACAGCTGTTTCGCTAAATTCGTTTTCAAAAATGTATTTCTCAAAAAATGAGTGATGGCAACCAAAACCTCGACACCTTGATGCACAGACCCTGTGATATATATCACAAACGAGCCGTCATCATCATCATCATCATCACCACATTATGAAAAACATGCACAAACAATCAAAGCTTATGTTCACTCCTGCCAGAGCAAAACTTACAAAGTCATTATATTTGTAAAACAAGCTCATAAAGATAGTTAAACTACTGAGCTACCATTAAATCTGTCTATTTTTTTCATCACGTGTGTAACGCTGCGCCGTACACAATACTCTACTCTACTCACATCAGACTATATCGTCTTGTGTATTTGGCTACTTTTTTGTGTCCTAAAACTTCATGTTCCTGTATATGTAGTAGATAGACTTATATAGAAAAAAGAACGTGCCTGGGTGTGCGTGTATATGGGCTAGTACACAAAATAAGCGTACATAATCCCAGCAACCATGAACAACCAGACTATATATTTTATTCTCATGCTCTCGCCACTATGAAAATACTAACAACAAGGTATATCTTTGACGGGAAAACACACACTCTCTCAGACTCCCGCTTTTAATTTATGTAACCTGTTCTAGTTCATTTACTCACCATATTACAATTCAATTTTCTTCGTGTCTTCATTTCTCATTTTTCATGGACAAGTGTAAAAAAATGTGAGTATTTTTTTTGCTCAAGTGTGGATTATATACGTATTATGGGAGCATGAAATATATAATAGAGTTATACGAAATGCAAGCAACGAAACTCATTACGTACATATAAAAAAGGTATTTGCTTCATCATATGTGCTCATTTTTTTAATATGCCAGTTTTTATTAAAAAATCGTTTTTTTGATACATGATGATTATATTCCATTTTCTGGAGGAACTAGCTCAAAACTTCATTGGCGTAAAATGTGATGCAAAAATTGACTTATTGAATACATGACATTCTTATCATTCTAGTACATAATTTGTGTTACACGTACAAGTAGGTAGTACGTTTTGGAATCACAGAGATTAACTCTTTTTTAATTTATCTTGTATTCCAGCAATAATTGTTAATCAGAAGCTAATGACTTTTTATATACCCATTGATGATTAAAATCAAGTTAATTACGACTATTCTTCTTTCAATGTGCAGCCAGCAAAAAGCATGCGAGAGCCGCCTTACAACAGCCACCTCCTCCTTTCCATAATTAATTACTTAGATCGACACCAAGCTGCAAAGAAAGGCAAGTAATTACAAATAAAAAAGTACTGCAAAGCATATATTATATATTTTATATATATGTAACCTGTATGCTGTATTATGTCGCATGTTTGAATGCCTACGCACACACAATATATAAATTTCTTTTGCCTAAGGAATGGGTGAGAAAAAGGAGGAAAGGAAAAAAAGGATTAATGAGAGGACTGCTGCTGTGCAGCTCAAAGCAAATGTTGAGATTGATTGAGTGAATGAAAGCAATAACTGGATGCAATTAATGCCATGCCTTTTAGCCTTTTAGTTTTGTTATTGCTATTTTATTGCTGTTTTGTGTTGCCGATTAAGTTACAACAACCACCAGCCATCACTTCACACACGAAACAGCCCAAACGTAGATCAAGAAACAAGGCAAGGTAAAAAAACAGTTTCTTTATTTTGTTGTCCTTTTTTCTACGTGCAAAAGTCATAGTAAGCTATATATGGAGATATGGATATTCATGCTAAACGAGTCATAATGAAGTCTTTTTTGATCCAATTAAGACGATAATTTAATGAGATAGTGTAGTCCAATGCATCTTTATACTTCTCAATGGTTTTCTTTATAAAAAAGCAGGCTTTCTCTACTTGATGCACTTTTTGCTTATTTGTATAGCAAAAGGAAACAAAGTGTGCACGGTATATGATTGGTACATTAATAAATTTACGTGATGGATCATCTTGTTTCCACTATACGTATTAATTACGCCGCTTTGAGAAATGCAACAAAGTAAAACCTATGTAATTATTGTACAAAAGAAAGCAAAGATAGGCGTGCTTACAATGGATCTCCACATTATTTATTTGGTCTGTTGAGACTCTCAACTTGAGAGGCTTCATAATTTTTTACCTGTGGTAGATCATCGAATGGGTGAGCACGGAGAGTTGTCAGTGTTGTCACTCACATTATTGCCAAAATTCACATTCCTTTTGACTACCCTTCTAAGTTATTTTACAGAAGTAAATGGATGTCACTTTATCTTTTATAAGCACATTGTAATGAATACAGCCAGGTGCCTATTAATCTCTACGAAATATTAGCATATCTTAAAAAAGGCATCCCCTAATGACTCTTTCTAAATAAAACATTTGAACGTAATAATTGCTTTATTCTGGACGGTAATTTTTGAATACCTGAAATTATCTACGATTTAATTATACAGATTCTTAAACAAATCCTGCTCAGTTTGGTGGGAAATTGTGAGTAAGCATAGTACCTACATACCTACATAAATATAATGTTGAATTAACAAAAATTATATGTTTACCTGTATGCTTCTTGTTGACTTGTAACGGTACACATTTGAATGATCAGCGGTGGTGGCTACTGGAGCACTGAAATATAAAAAAAAAACAAATAACATTATTTGTTTCTTGCTTTAGATTATCATAATTGTCTTCCTTAAAGGGATAACCAAAATTATTTGAGCCACACATAAAAATCACCCAATTATATTAACCCTTCTGGTTTCTGTCAAATTTATATACGATATAGCAGATCTGACATCATAATATTTTATCTCATTAACAATAATAATAATATAGACATACGCACTCATAGTTTCAAAATAAGTCATTACTACTATGTACCACACCAGCTAAATAAACAAGAAGGCAAAATCTTCTTTTTGTATCTTATCATCACTCAATTCAATTCCTCTTGGCAGCAGCAACAACAGAAAGATGCCTGTAAATTCATAAGATAACAAGGAGCAGTAGTGTTAGTGGTAGTAAAAGAGTGAATCTTACTTAACTTGACTTTTAGTGCCGTTTAATTGGTAGTAAAACTTTTATTACGGTGGAAAGGCGGAGTTGCTGTGCTTTTATATGCCCCGTAATGGCTCCTTTTACCCCTTTTTTCCTTCTTTCTTTCCGCTCCTGCTCTTCTCACCATGCTCACGTCTTCCTGATTTTTTTGGGCTTTGTACATATTGTGAGCACTTGTTCAGTAAGAAAAATTGAAATGCAAAGAAAGGAGCTTTAAGTAAACCAATAATAATAACCAATAACCTGTTTGCTTCTCATTACTTTTTTCTTCTTAATACAATAAGTGTACAAATTATAAATACGCATATATATGTACAAAAAAAATGAGAAGGTTGCAGAATTCGGCGGTAGCCAAATGTCATATTTACCACCAGGCTGTCTATATTTGCAACACATCAAGAATAATAGCTGCAGTAAAAGTGAATGAGACGTTAGGAGCAAAATGTGGTGTATAGAAGTTTGGTAATAATGCACACAACAACAGCTTATAAGTAAGTTTTTGTAGAAACGAACGAATGTACGCATATACGCCAATCAACTTGTTTCGTGTATTAGTTGCATCTTAGATATGACTACTTATATTGTAAGTAAATAATAGTTTCAGTAAATGGGATTTGCCTTTTGATGGATTTCTTGTTACTAATTGGATAGAAGGAAAACGTGTAAGGGGGTTGGTAAGTCGTTATGAGTTTATAGCTGCCGGAATTATTCTTCAAATAGGCATAATATGCAGTAGGTATATTCTATGCTTTAGCGTTTCTAGTAAATTGTGCCGCAATAAAGGACTCCCTGCATTTTATATAATGAAGACAATATTAATGTGCATTTATGAATTGCTGATCTGTTCAAATGACAGATGGCCTGATCTGGTAAAACATTTTATGATCAAAACATATGCATGTTATGTGCTCATGTACATTTTGAAAAAGTTTGGTAACATTGTTAGCAGGTGTAATTTACTCATAAAACATTTACAATCTATTAATCAAATATACAAGGATTGAAAACTTATATTTTGTTAAATCTTTTGACAAAACATAAAAAAGTATTTATCGAAATAGGATAAAAATTGAATGATGATATTTTTTTACCGAAAAATTTCAAAGTTTCCCGAATAAATAAGCTTACATTTTAAATAAATGAGAGGGTTGTGTCTATTGAACCTTATTGATGGCCTTATCCTTTATCTTCTTTCAAGGTAATTCTAAAAACGTAGCTAGTGCACTCATAAATATCACCATAATGTATCTCTTGTTTGTATTCAGCACTGTCGTTTGGGCAGGGATGCCTTTATGACACGAATAAGTTCAACCCTTTTCACTCCACTTTACTTCCTTCTCCAATATAAACCATATACCACATACATCATGCCCTTTTCGTAGTTGACAAATTGGAAAATTGGACTTAACACAAAGAACAACTGCAAATATCTTGAAACGACATTATTTAAATGGCTGATTCCCTGCATTAAGTACGTACATTACACAATTTGTAGCATAAACACGAAGGCAGGCTCAGCAGCGTAAACCCCTTTTCAACTGGGTAACCTGATGCGACAATAAAAATGAAAGAGGAAAAGGGCTAAAGCTTAAATCCAAAAAGCATATCCATCCATCACACCAATTCCAATTTTCATGCATTTTGAACCTGTGTACCTATTTACCCAAATAGCTAAATAGCAAATTATTAACACATGGACACGATCAGGAAGCTGAGATGGATATGCTTTCGGTTTTGTATGCATGACACTTTGTCGAATGGCATTTTTTTGTAGCTGACACACCACTCGCGTCTCTCCCCATATCAAACAGACATAAATGCATGCAGCATAATTTGTGAAACTTAAAAAATGTGTAACACGTTTTAAATGTGCCGGTGCGGCTCTTGTTAGTTTTTTTTAACAATGCAAGAATGCACAAATGAATTCACTACCCAAAACGAAAAAAAGCAATAATTTAACCGAAGCATTTGTTTAGACAAGTGAAGCGTATATGCCATCCTGCTGGATAATGTGTATTAGGAAAACATGAAAGATTTTACGGTTGTGTTCCAACTAAATAAAATGGGTAGCATCTCTGTAACAACGTACAAAACTATATTTGTTTCTCTCAACTTGCCTGGACATATTTAGCAACGGTTAAACCGTGTAATTTTGTTTTTACGCTAATTTGAACGCAGCCTCTCATCAATATCTCGTCATCAGTTGTTCAACCAGTTATGATTTTATTGTAAATATTCTCATGGATTTCCTCGTTGGGAAAGCTAAATGGATAGAAAGGTCGATAGAAACTTAGGAATCAAACCAAAACAATAATGTTGTAATGTAGACACTTGCGAGCAGTATTCAGTTAATCCGTAGATGCATTCTTCACTGTCTCCATCGCTCTTTATATCCAACTTTCTCTATATATTTCCTTTTCTGTTGCCAAACCTTTATTCACTTTTTAGCAGGAAAACATATCCTTCTTTCTTGGTAGCCAAAAATCCAAGCAAACGGAGCCAAGAGACACACACACGGAGAAGAAAAAAAATATCAACCATGTTTTGTTTGCATCCATTCAACTTATACTTGCTGGTTGACTGTAGATTTCTATTCATTCTAATTCACATTCTAAAAGTTGTGAAAAAAAAAATATCTTGCAGGAAGTTGTATGTATGTGTGGTAGATTAGATGGAAAGGAGGAAGAGGAAAAAGTACGAACCAACAACAAAAACATGAGACATGGGAACCCTCGCCAAAATCTCTACCAAGACAAAAAAAAACATCAAGTAGGATTCATTTTCTTTTTGACAATCAGCCGCGGCGGTAGTTCGTTTCACTAACATTCCAACTGGGTAGTGCTCCGTTTTTTCGTTTATACAACAAAAAAAAACTACTTGAAAGAATGAAAAAAAAAATCAAGACATTTTCGAGAGAGAGAGAAGATCCAATTCGCAATTGAAATGAACTGCGCTGTGAATTGCGAATGACTTGAAGTTGACGCCTTCTTTGAATATATGAATTTCAGATAGTATAATATTAAGGCAGTGTGTGGAGTGATGTATGCTCAAAAATTGGAAAGGGTCACTTGTAGTTTCTATTTTTTTCTCTACTTCGCGCAGGGCCGCTTTTAGCCACACAATTCTAATCTATCGCCAGGATTAACCTTTTTGCATTTTGAGCGCATGAATATATTTTACTTGAGACGAGTCCTGTTTAGACATGGATAAATTGTTTCAGCAAAATCTTGTCAGGAATAAATGAATGCATATAACTCTTCAATTTCTTAATTTTAAAAAGTGTTTCATTTTAGTTTAGTTGCACGCACACGAATAAATGCTAACCCAATTAGTTAATTCCGCCAAGGAAAAAGAATGCAGACAACAGACATTAGGGCTGCATATCTGCGTAGTTTATGAAAGTGCACTTTTTAAAGTGAAGTATTTTTTTGTCAAAGAGAATTTAGAAAACATCGCAGCACAACCATCTACGTTAACCATTTGAGAAACTGCTTAAAAACTTATGAAACATTGTGCAGTAATAATGATGATTTTGCATTGGTTGTGTGGTTGAATCATGGCCGTGTGAATTGCTACTTGATCATCTAAACAATTTTTAAAGCATCCACCAAACATAAAACAAGCCGTACATATTCAAGTTACATGAACCACAACACCGAATCATCATCGCATCGCCGTCGTCATCAAAACTGGCACAACGAAAGTCCTATATGTACTTATAAAATACATGGCTTCATTTGCATGCTTGGAATGGCTTCATGTCATGAGCAAGTGTAGAGATGCGCGCATCCACACATATTTTATGTGCATATCCATTATGCTGTAACATCAGTAGTGCAGCGTGTTTGTTTCTCTTTACGTATTGACTATTGAGTTACTGGATATTTCATCTTGTGTGAAATCTCAGAATTTATGTTTGTTGTGGTTTAGGAGCTGTATAATAGCAAGAGAATCTTAGAAAAAAAGCTTTTGGATATGAGCTTAGCAGAGAACGGGAGAACTTTGTTATTTCAGCTAAATGACTACACAGACAACAGAGAGTTCTACTACACTTCGCGCGGCAGTTCTGTATGCTTAATTTTGACAAACTTATTATTAAAATCCTTTCCTCATTTATTGACGATAATTAAAAATAAAAGTTGCAATTTAACATCAATAATATGACTTTGTTTTCTGATATTTACGAGACACCCAACCTACTCACGCACACACGATTCATTACAACAGTCTATAAAGCCTAAAATGTAAAAATTGATGCTCATCGCGTTGATTAAGTCGTCAGAGGGAAATTAAATGTTTCCTTTTTATTTCATTACTACTACTACTAGTTGTCGTAAAAATGTAAGCGTACATCATCCGCAGAATATATTTTCATTCACTGACTCAAATTTCTATAAAGCAGAAAAAAATTAGCATCAAGTTGGATAAAATACTATTGTAAATATTGTACTGGTAAAGAATAATGCAAGTGGTCGGACAAGATTTGTTATTGAGCTTTTTTTTCTTCTTCTTAACTTCAGCACGCCGAAAGCTTCTGTCAGAAACCCTGCTGTGCTTAAAGTTTACAATCCTGAAATTCTAATAAATATTATCGCTATTATCATCATTTTTTTTTATTCCGTCACAAATAATGTTTTCTTCAAGCTTTTCAATTAAGAACGTTTAAAGAAAAATCACATGTACCATCATTCTTGTCTGAATTTTTAACAAAATGAAGTAGTAAACAAAATGGTTCAAAATATTTAATTGTATTTTCCTCACTACAATAAATATTTTGCCAATTTTACGCTGTAATAACTAAATAGAGTCTTTGACTTTCCTACTTTCAATTCATGTTGACTGGTCATGTACATAAAGCATCAAGGAAGGCAGTTAAATATATACTCTATAAGAGTGAGTGTGAGCTTACCTATGTTTACTATCCATTAGTAAGCCACTAAAAGTAAATAAAGGGGCGGGGAGGTAGCCATTAAGGAAGTTTTAAGTGTGAAAATGAGTGTGCATTTTTTGTCTCATGTTCTTTACCGGAATTCATGGTCTTATATTTACCATTATACTTGTTTTGCTGCTTGCATGAATGCATGCAAGTGGATATATAAAATATAAATACCATTTAGGTATCACATCACTGCCTCATATCGGTACATGCTTCACGTGCATCCACAGACAAGCGAGCGGTGTACCGAAATACATTTTTGCTTGCAGTTCTAATAAGGATCATTATAGTTTTTTTTATAAATACAACGGTATTTACATTGTTTCAGTTTAGTTGTTCTGAAACAATTTGATAAAATATTATGAAATGTGAAGCATAGAACAGTGTTCAATGGCGAACAGAATTATGATGCGATTTTCAGATAATGACCACCAACCTTGTAGGTTCTGTAAGGTAAAGTAGCTCGCCATAAGTACCTGTATCAAGATATATAATTTTTTTGCTAGATTTGTGGGAAACTTATTGAGCCGACCTTGAGTACAACACAACGAAACACAAATATTATTATACGCATGTACTTAAGGCGTTAGGAAATGCATTAGATGGTGGTTTAAGGTATATAATAATTAATAGTTCAGTCACCATTAAGCTCATTAATGCATTCCACATTGAAATGGAAATGGCATAAATACCGATGCATGTATCGAGCAATAAGAGACTCATGGTTCATGGAAGAGTTATCATCATCATCATTTCGTTGACGACATTACAGCCGAGTTATGGAGGAAGTTGGATTGATTGGAAGAAGATGGTTGATGATGGCGTATATGTCTACATGTACATACATAAGTGCATATATTATAAAGGCTCAAATTCAAAGCATATATAAGAAGCATAAAAAAATCAAGCACTGTATCAAGATTTTTTTTTATGCATATTGCTGTGGTGGTGGTGGCGGTGGAAATGGTGATCATCAACACCTCACAGTAATGCCGTGAATTTGAAAGGAAGATGCTTTATGTGCGTATCGTATGGCGTGTGGAAAGTTGATTTGGACGAAAGAAGGATGAGAGCATCACACACACACACACTCTTGCTCTTTTACACACACTAAAAAGCAATGAGAAAAAAAACTGCTCCTGCTTCATGGCATGGCTTACACAATTTGATATAAAACATGAACATAAAGCATTGAAAAATTGTTGCAAGTTTGGAGATTTATATACTGCCTTTACTTTTACTACCATCGTGATGTCATGCCATACAATCCATCCTGCTCCTGCTCCTCTGCTCCTTTTTCCATGTGCAAGAAGCGCAAAGAGGGATGCCTTTTCTTATTCCTTTTCGTCATCGCATCGTCGTGTACTCGTATTTCACAGAGGATCTGATGCTGCCTTGCTTTATTGTATGTATTAACATACTGTAGGTGGGCAGGCTCATAGCTCTTGCGTTTCGTTTTGTGGGCCTGACTGATCTAAAGTGGTTATTTGCAGCCAACTGCTGCTGTTTCAACGAACGAGCTCTAAGAGCAGAGGAATAAGAAAAGCACACGTTATTATACTTCTTCGTCGTCGTCGGGGCTACATGTGTACAGCATATCCGACTGATTCTGCCGCGCGTCGTAACTTATACATTTTGAGAACATCTGAAAGGCTACAACATACACACAGAGCGCAAAACGGAGCAAAAGTAAGTAATATAATGTGACGACGACATTGCTTGTACATACAAGAACAGGAGCAAAGCAGCCCTTAACATTAAGCAGCCTTTTTTTCTCTTCTTTACGGAATTGACAAAGGCTTTCGCTTCCACACAACCAAACCAAACACATAAACTATACTGCTACCTATGATGATACAAAACTGATGTTGGTGGTGGTGGCAATGGTGCTCTTTTTTAGTTTCCCCCATACACATACCCAAGCATTCATTCACTTTAGTCTTATGTATTTTATGCGTTCAATTTAAGGCATATTATTTTCAGTAGTGCTCGTTATATATATTGTATTTTGGATAAAATACAATGTGAGAGAGAATCAAGTTTTATATATATGGATGCCTCTCTGTGTGGATGCATGTGTACGTATACATATCATTATTATTAGTATTATTTTATACACGTTTTCTACTACACACTACTGGCTTTTTGGAAAAAGAGAATAAAAGGCTGAGAGAAACACAGAGGCTCTCTCATGCACATATTCCCTGTGACTTTGAGAATTTACTATTACATACTTCTATTACATATATCGCCATTACATTAGGAATAATATACCTTTTTGCTTTGTGTGTGTGTCTCTCTCTTGCTATGGCTTTGCCTCATTCTCTCAATTCAAACTCAACCAACTTCTTTACGATAAGTTCGTAAAGCATGCTTTTTTCGTATGGCATTACATATTTGCCAGGTTCTGATGATGTTGTGTGTGCCTCACGAAGAAGAAGCAAGTAGTCTAGCTGGATGGTGATCCTTTTTTTGGGACCATTATTATCACCAACACCATAAACTACTGTTCGTCTCACCACCACCACACAACTCACTTTTGTAAAAGACGTTACCTCATCATCATCATTTTTTTAAAGAGAGAGAGAAAGAAAGAAAGAAAGAAGCAGACACACAGCATTATAATAATCTTAGCCACACATTATCTTCAATTATAGCTCTTACCTTTCTTTTACCGAGACACACTACTCAGGAAAAAGAAGCATCATCCTCATTTATTATACCTTTTTATTTTTCAACATTGCATAATATGCATGTACATTTTTGTCCCGGTCTCTCCAACAAGAAATTGTCCTTTTGAGTCTTAACCAGATTGTGTAATAATCATAATAGAATCAACAATTCGAACAGAGCATAGGAAAGATATCCCATGTTCCTGTGTGTCGTATAGTAGCACCATTTATTTGTCATCCTCCTCATCATTGTCACAGGGCAAGTTGAGTAGATTCCTCTTAAAAAACACCTTTTGGTTAAATAGGAAGAACCTTCATTCCTATATACCTGCCTGCCACACTTTTCCTCTCAAATCCCAGTTGACCGTCGTCGTCACAGCGCGTTATCTTTGCTTTCTCAGACATTGTATTGTTGAGGAGAACCTTTTTCTAATCCCAACCCTCTTGTTGATCCTCCATAGTTCAAAAATCACTTTTCATTTTCATCGCTACTACCTTTATTATCAGTTTTGTGAGTCAGAAAAGGAGGAGAAGAAATTTTCATTTTTACAGCCCTATTATGTAAACAATTTTTGCATTGAAAAGAAATATTTTTTGAAAAAAAGTAGAGCAGAAAGGAAAAAAGTAAAAAGAGCAAGTCTGTTTATAATAAAATTTCTATCTGGAACAAAAAGCACACGCATTGCTCGCGTTGCTTTCATCAAAAGTTACAAGGAAGCAAAAGAGAGCATCTCTCTCTCGTCGTCCGAGTAAAAAAAAAGAAAAAGACTATTCAGCCGGAAGAAGATCAGCTCTGCCGAACAAAAGAAAGGAAAGGAATGACAGTAGTAGAGCATACCGAAACGTTTTGTTTTCCAGTTTCGGTAAATATCATACTGGTTGGCGGTGGTGACACACGTTTTTTCTGTTAGTACATGTGCGTGACAAACAGCTGAAAAGATAAAAAAAAAATCTCTGTGCACAAAATAAAAAGTTTTTAATTTGACTCAACAACTGTCAAAAAATAAGTTGGTGCACAATATGGAACATGTGAAAAGTATAAAGTATTCTATATCATGTGAACTGGTGCAGGTTGTTGAGTCAGCAGTGTCAGCAATTTGTTTATGCTCACTGTTCTGAATGAATGGCAGAGAGAGAGAGAGAGAAAAATAAACTTTTTCTATGCAAATGACAATATAAGATTTCAGTACATCTCTTTTGATCTCTTCAACAAAATTCGGCAAGACTCTCACGCAAGCTAAAAAGGTAAGCAAATTTTTTTTAAATCTTTATAAAAAAATGAATCTGAATAATGCATTTGACAGGTACAGATTTTCATAGATAGCCACTTCAAAATACATAAAAAATAAGAGCATCAACAAACTCGTTGGCAAAAAAAGCACATGGTAGTAAAATAGGAAGAAAAAACATGTGTAGGCATGTTTCTGTCACACAAGAAGGCATATACGTACATTACATTGCATTATATTCATGCATGCGTGAGTGTGTGTGGTAAGTGGAAATGGAGGAGTAAGTAAGTTTAGGAAAAAGGAAAAAGGAGCCCGCACAAAAGTTATGTGAAAAGTTAAAGTTATGGCTGCTGATAATTCCTGTTGAGTATTTTTATGTACTGTGTAGTTGTGCCCTATGGTCCCGTAACATGATCCTCTTCTTGTTCGTGTGAGAAAAGGGAGAAGCAGAACGACTGAGAGAGAGAGAGAGAGCAACAAAAGTGACTCTATAAAAATTCTGTGATCCAGCAGCCGCATCACTAGCAACAGTCACAAAGAACGGTGCTTGAGCTTTCTTTACAGAGCCGTTGAAACAAAGTGAAACGTTACTTGTACATTTTCCTCCCAAAACAAGGCATATTTCCTCCACATATATATATTGTCGTATAAAATCCGTAAAGAGAGGACACTTTTTTATAAACAAGACGGCTTATAAAGGTATGCACTTTTTAAAGAGCGCAATGAAAAATGACATTTTATTCCGTACTGGAAAAAAGTTAGGCATGGAAAATTAGGCAAAAGTAAAAGTCACAATTTCCTCATGATTTTACCGGGGGAATTATAGTCAATTTTCATCTTTGGGTTTGGTGCATGCAAGACCAACAAAATTTTTGGGGAGAAAGGAGAGAGGAAAACTGAGAACAAAGTTTTCTCCCTTTATAAAAGGAAAATGCATCTGAATTTGTTGCTCTCTGATGGGGCAATAGACAGAAGGAGATTAGAAAATAGCTCAGGGTCATCTTCAGATCATAATGTAAAATAGAAGAGTTTCAATTCAAGCCATCATTGCATTACCGTTCTTGTTCCATTCTGCCGTGGTCTGCTCCCTCATCCCTCAGTCATAATATGTAATATGATGATAATTAATAATTCTGACACATTATAGTAGTAGCCGACACATGCACAAATACAGAGATTTTCCGTACCCACCTACCAAAATAATCCCATGAAGCGAACGTCGTTGTTAGATAAATTCAAGTAGCAATCATTTATGATATATCGTGGAGGATCAGAGGAGATAACAAATACCACGTCGCACAGAACAGTCATTTACTTCATAAAACAATACATTATCAACTCCTCCATGGTTTATAGTGTGATATGGCCCTTCAGGACAATAAAACAAGATATTATATGAGTTATACCTCGTAATGTATTCACGCCTAACTTGCTTTGTCTGTTCTGTCTAAAATGAGGATTTTCACTTTTGTTACAAGTAACGATAAAAATTGTCAAAGCATTATGCAATACGAACATGACATTCACATTAAAAGGTTGTGTGGAACAGTTCAACACATTTAGTTCAGTAATCCGTTGTGGATATGTGGCCATCACTGAACTCCTTCTTCCTGTTTTTGCTGGTGCCGTCTCATATTTCACAGATTACTATTTGCTATTACAAGAAATGTGCCATTATTTTGTTGTAATATCACTTCAATAAGAATGCATTGGTGTACTTGAATGCAATGAAAATATATGGCATGTTGATAGATAAAAAAGCGTTGTAGTGAAGATGACGTCGATAATTTGCTGTGATATTATGAGGCGACCGCGGCGACGACGACATCGTACATACCTAACATCTGAGCGATATGATGGAATGTCATATTAGCAGCCATGCATGAACCTTTGCAAAAGTTTATCAATATATTTTTCTCTCCTTCTGAAACTGCAAACGTTTGACTTCTTTTTCTGCTGACTGATTTTTTTTACCACGACGAAAAAATTGTAATATGAGCCTCCTCAACCGATAGCATGACTCTGTGTTTTAGTCTCGCAAATTGTTTTGCTGTGCTTGCTTGTTTTTTTTGGAAACTACAATGATAACAGGAGAAACAAAACACGCAAAAAAATATATATCTGCTCACATTCTTCCGACATGTCTCCCATATTGAGTTGGTTGGCTATGTGGCAGAAGAATGTAAATATCCGACTTACTATTTTACCTTTTTGTGCATATTCGTTCACTCAAGAAGATAAGCTATCAGCTAGGATCATAATTCCATTGTAATTTATGATTTTCCCTGAGGATTTATGAACCCAGCGCAGTTCACTGCTCATTGTTATACATACATATAGTAACTGTATTGTAATGTGGCAATGGTAATAATCATGAGCTGATGGAGATTTTTTTTGTTATGTCTACTCTCATTTGCTTATTCGCTACTTTTCCGATTACTGCATACTTTGACGTATGTTTTATAGTATTCTATGTGGTACAGAAAGAAAATCGTGCATCTTTCCGATGATTTTTGCTTTTGCTTTCTTACTGTAGGAAAGAAAGAAATCAGAGTTCATGACCATAATTTTAATGATAATGATGATGACAAAATGATCAAGTGTTTTGTTCTCAGCGTTAAACGTTTTGTCTGTGAAAATACCGCAACACAGCATATATGTTTTCAGCTAAAATTTCACCAGTTTGTAATATGGTCAACAAGAAAGAAGGATTAACAAGGGATGATTTTTTTTTCTGTGAAAATTTTACAAACGGGTAGAATTATAGAATTTCCCGTCCAGACGCATGCTTACAAGAAAAAGGGACGTAACTGCTTGAAACAGCATGGGCTTGTCGTTTATAAAGTATTACTTTGTTACAATAGGTATAACGAAACTAAACAGATACACTAGTTAACAGAGTAGCATACTAAATATTATGCATATATAAAATGAATGATGAATCATCACAACAAAACAAGCATAGCAGCATGAGAAGAGCGAAAAAAATATAAGTAAAATCATAATAATAATAAGGATTGAAAAGTAAGAATATGAACGAATATATTTACAACATATATATAGTCACCACATTAATAGCAAGACCAAAGCGAAGATTGCGCGCAGTCAACTTTTGATTTATGATCATAATTCATTCTATTATAATTGGGGTTTTACTAGATATTTATCATTAAAGTTGAGTTGTCTCGGTTTAATTTTGATGGATTAGCTTGCTTGTTCTCTCTTGAAGCAACCACGTCGTCTGACGACGCCAACGACAACGCGAAGGGACTACACGTTCATACGACTAATATTCACGTAAGCTAACAAAAACTGTACATTCCGAGCCGTCTACCCCAACAATATCTACTAATAAATGCCAATGAACGCAAAAAGCTAATGAAAAAAGACTACAAAGTTTTTTTTTGTTATCTGCAAAATAGACATGCACATACCAAAAATATTATCAATGTTAAAAGTAATCCTTTGCAACATATTCCTTCTACTCAATGCCAAATTATATCGCAATAAGATTATCAACCAAGTTAAGTTCAGTTTTTAGGCGATAGAGCTCAAATTATTGAGGTGGCTAATTGCTTGAAAAAATAACAAGGATAATTGGACTTCTCTCCACTTTAAAAGGAAGCATGAATAAACTAATGTAACACAGGTCAATATATTTTTTTGGTAAAACTTCCAAAATTTAAAAGCAAACTGAAAAAGTAATAAATCTGCATAAGGATATATGAAGACACAAGAGGGATGATGTAGATGTGCGTGTACCAAAAAAATACAAAGGTTTACTATCCTCCTCCTCCTCCACCAACCTCCTTTTTGAGTTATTTAGTTAAATACAATCATAATAATTTATTATTTTTTTGTTTTAAAGCATGCTCTACACACATTAGTCTCAGAAATGTCAAAAGAAGCACGTGGCATATAGGTCTTAAGATTTCCACCCTTTTTAAATTGTTAGTCATAAATTGAGAAGTGTAACGAGCGGGACTTTTTGGTGCAGAGAAAATGTAATATTTTTTTTCAGGGATCTTGCCCACATAACTTTACACGCTTCTTTTACTGCAAGTTACTACATCTTCTAAAGTGTTAAAAATAAATGTTTGCCTGATGAATGAAACGTTAATAAAGGCTTGTGTGGTATGGCTTGTAGAGAGTGGTGGTGGGTTTGTCTTAAGACAAATAGACTATTTTAACACCAAGCCACGCCACCCTAACAATTTCTCTTTTTCCCTTCTTTTTACTTTCTCGTTAGAAAATAGTTTATGGTTTTTTTATATATCCTTCTTTCTATATCATCTATACGAATTTGGAGATTTCCACATCCATCCATCCCCTTAAAACGAGCAAAAGGGCATGGACGCAGAACATTTGAAAATTTATAATTTGTTTTCTATTATTCTATTTTTACTTTTAAACATTCATCCACACTTCTTACCTCAGAGATAGTGTGGTGCATTCCTCGCAGTAGTATAGTAATTTTTGAGTTGAGAACTTATTGCCATTTAAAGGATTAGTGTGCCATGACCATGTAAAATGCTACTGCTACATGCATATAAATCGTGGCGTGGTGTTGCGTGTTGTTGTTTCAGCAATTGAAAGTGTCTCATAAACTTTCTCGTGCTTTTTTTCGGTAAAACTTTTGTAGTTGTTATAACTGTCATTTGTTAACTACTCCAGATTTTTATTACTCCTACCACTCACTCCTGTCATCATTGCATATATAAAAAGAAGGAGGCGAAGGAAAAAAATCTTTTGCGGATTAACAAGAGAGATCAAGCAAGTAAAAACAAAAATGTAATCATGTGTGTGTGTTGATGCCACCTATTTCAAGGATAAAAGAGAGAAGCGAATAGATTTTGGGGGAAATCGGACACTGTGCGCATCATCATAATGGTTTATCTTTATAGGTTGTCAGAATCTCATCAACAGTCAAATGCTTTCTCCATTACATTTTCAGTCAATATATGAATACAATAAGTGATTCTTCGGTTTCATGCAAATATCCCATCCAAATAATGATTTCGTGAAAAGCTGTTCTACTCTCAGACATTTTTCATCTTCATCCCCGTGTGCTACGATCCCACATGGGGCAAAGTGCTATAACTCGCGTAGTTGTCAGTTCGAGTTGGCTCATCCCTCTCAAGTTGAGTTTTTGCAGTCAAAAGTATTTTACGTGTGCTTTTGCTCACAGATATAGCATGTAACATTGGCAGATTTAAGCATATATTCGTACTGGTACAGATTACATGGAGTAGGTTTTATGCCTGACAATACATTTTTTTTGGCTTTTGAGAAAATGTCAGAAACACGAAGAAAAGACTTCCGGAGTATTTTTTTGTGCATATGAACGTGACATTTATGCATTCTATACTTTCAGCTTATATTAACTAGTAAAAATTCTATATGAATACGAGTACACAAATATATAATCTCATGAAGCATGTTACCTAATTTGTTGAATGGTATTCAAGCTCCTAAAATATTTATGGCTTTAAAAGGTCTAAAATAGTTACACTTTTTTGTATCAATTCGCACAAAAAAGCGAACGGTGTTTTCAAAATAGAACATAACCGAAATCTGTACAAAAAACAGGTATTTTAAAACGAGACAATGCTACCCGTGTTTGTCCTATATAAATGCTTAGGTACTTTTTCTTTTATAAATGGTTAGAAACTTCCGCACTCTTTTAGAAAAAATAAAATCGAGGATGAATTTGCTTGTTTGCATAACGTAAAAAATGTTTTTTTTTAAACTTTGCTTAAAATGTTTCATTTTAATTTGTTTTGTTTTAAGAGCGTCGGAAAACATGCAAAGTGTGCAGCGCATGAAATAATCGACATTTGATAAGTCATTTTTACTGAGATTTTACTGCCCTTATCATGCATCCGTACTTTTTGTACGTGAACGCTGTTTTCATCCCGTTTCCCACTTTACGCTAAAAAAACGATTTGTGGTGAAGCATATAATCGCACATCAGCCAACATGATCATCACTATTTGCAGAGTGTGGTTCACTCATTCACAATCAGCCTGTTTTTATTCTATACATCCAACTGTTCTCGTGTTAGTTTTGTGCAAAGCATGCATCGCGAGAAATGGTGGTGTGGTGGATGGTGTAACAAGTGAGAATGGCAAAACTGCTCGTAAAATAATTTTTACGACCCCATAAACCAGGCATTTTGCGTAAACTGCTCTATAATCTACATTTTAACCTTAACATACACACTTCGTTTACTTTTTGCATTTTTCCCTGCACTACCCCGCGTTTGTTTGTTGAGCATATGTACACAAGCTATACACAAAAATTCCTGACAAGCCAGCCTATTAAGAGATAGGTAAGTTGTTAATGTTCATTACAAAACTGTTTCAGTTTTCACCAGAAAAAAAAATTAGATGAGTTGTGGAATTGCGAATGGATATATGGCTATGTGCTTGGTTGGTTGGGTTTAATGAATTACACTTGTATCCATCCCCTTAAGAATTATAACAAAGTTTTATATAATTATATTTACATGCCCAACAAAATTATGAAAAATTAACTAAAATTTTCAAGAAACGTGCGATGGTTGATGGACATTCCAAGTCGGCAGATAATTTCCATGTGTTTATAATGTTTCATTGTTGCAAATAAAACCACTAAATGGTCATAAATGACATTTGATGATTATATACGTGCTCAAATATAAGTATCATATTTCTCTATTAACTTAATGCCAGTGAACCAGAAAATTATTATTTTTTGATTAGAAGAGAGAAGAATATTATTAGCATTCATTAAAATGAACCCATCGCGCATATGACATTTGAGCATGAAGTTAAAATTTATGATGGCGCATCCATTAACAAAAGTAGTAGTTATATCCAAACAGCACAAAACAAGTCATGTCAGTGAGCAAAGCGTCTTGAAAATTTACAATCTGTTGACAAATTTCGCAAACAAAACAGATTTAGGAGAATATATAAAGTGGGTAAGGTTAAGATGCACGAAAAGTTGAAAAAAGGAAGATGCTTCATTAAATTGCTTTGGCTTGTTCGTGGAAACTATGTACCTAATAATTATTATTATTATTGTGAGCAGTGCAAATAGTAAATCCTAATAAAATATTATCTGACAATTTTTTCTTCTTAAAAGCCAATAAAAGTTATCGTTAAAGTTATCCATCAACGCGTACATTTTCTATTCATAAAAATGGCGTGCTTCTTCTTCTCCATTCTCTGCAACTGTAATAATGTACCAAGTTCAACTAACCAAAATTAAACTGATAAACTATGTAGCCTCTCTCGTCTTACTTATGTAAGATGTACTCGAAAGTAAAATATTAACTTGTCATATTATTGCTGTTTTTTGATGTTCATCATCAACATCATCAAGATCACGATGATCATCCTGTTCCTAAGCTTGTTGGATGGTTTTTGTGATATGATTATTATTATGCAAACATACAGCAGTTTTAATAATTTTATCTTGTCTTACGAACGATGATGATGATGACAATGGTTAGCCTTTATGGTAAAATAAAGGAAACACCTTATCGCTCTATTACCAATAATCCTTTTCTTCTTAAGAAACTTGAGAAATAATGAAATTTACATGCAAATGTATATACAACTTGTTAATGGAGATATTACAAACATGTGCACTTTTGTATAGCATATAATAATGGAACGATAATGCAATAGTCAAAGTCAAAAGAGGTAACACTATGTCTTCTACATAAATAACATTAACTACATGGATACACACACACGTAGTCATATAAAACACATTTTTTAATATTAAGAATGCATGTTGAATGCACGTATGTAATTTCGGCGGGCATAAATGTCAACATTAAAGTTTACGATCCAGTATAACCACTTAAATAACTTAATCTTGCTAAAGCCATAGATTATTCTGCGCTATATACACAATACACACAGCAAACTTATACTACCATTTTCTACAACAACCACTCATCCAACGCAAATAACATGCTGCTGCTGCGTTTTGCTTTGTTGCTGCGATCTTGTGTGAAGAAACACAATATAATATACAAGAAGGCAGCAATGTTCATACATTATACGTTTTCAACAAGATTGCATTATTGAAACAAGCCGACCGCTTCTCTGCTCCCTGCTACCAACTTCTTGTATGGGTCACATAAAAAAATACGTACGAAAAACTGCCTACTTACTCCTGTTGTTATACCAGTCCAGCACTTTTTTTATGATTACTGCACGTCTTTACTTTTCTTACAGGTTTATTATGAGAACAGAGAGGAGCATTTCACGTATATACATTTCATAAGAATGGAAACAAAAAAGTTGATAATGATGACGATGATGATCATCATATTATCATGAAAGAATAAGAAAATGATGATCGTTTAATGAAATAAAAGTAACTCACTCGAAAAAAGTGGCTCCTTGTTGATGTTGTTGTTGAAAAGTCTTGAATTGAAATCATTTTTGATGGTGGTAGTGGTATCCTCTGGTGTTGTCCAACTTCTCTCTCTCGAAAAAATTCAATTTATTTTTTTTGTGTTCTCCACACACACAGTATCTTCATTTCATTTGTGTTTATGTTGCTACTGCATTTGCATCATGATGACCACTTCCAGCAGCATTTCAGTTCAGCCCAATGCATGCAATAGTAGTAGCTCTTCATTTTTATTTGGCTGTCCCATTTTCATAAACAATCATCTCGTTAACGATAATGTTGTTGCTCAGGTGGAGGCAGCGTGTAAGAGTTGGGATGAGAATCCGTACGAGTCCGGATGGTCAAGAAGAAAGGTGGTTAATGAAATGGGCTTCCTCTTTAAAAAAAATCTATCAAGACAATAAAGAAAATAAACAAGAGTCATTGTTTTTTATGTTGATGTGTTACTGCGATTGAAATATATAAATACGTTATTTTAATCAGATACATTTATTACGCTCATGTGTAAAATGTGGAATGATCAAACTATGAAACATTGTTCTGTGGTGTGGATTGTGGATATTCGATTTCGATACCATTTTTTTAAAACACAATTTCATTCAATTAGAAGATTTTTCAAGGCAAGGTGCCATTTTCCATTTCTTCCGACTACAAAACCATTTCCAGAGATATACTTGAATTGACACTAAAATTTTATGTGTAATGTGCTGGCATATAAAATCCCTCGTTAATGCTATCTTAACTAGCTGATTTACTGCAGAGAAGGGATACATCACGATAATATGTTTAATGTAAAATATATTATGCTCTTCATTTGAGACTAATGTTTATTGGCTAAAAAACTAACACTAAAACAGCGAAGGGCATAAAGCTGTTCTCTGCCTAAGATATACACATAATTCTATCCAACTAATTATTTTTATGATTGGCAGGGAAAAATCATGAGTAAATATTCAGACAAAAAATACTGCCAATTAGTAGGCCAACAGATAAATACAGAAAGTTTCTAAAAGCACAAAAAAATAGTCCCTAGAAATATGTTGGCAATGAAGAGTTGTTTAATTGGAAAATTTTAATCCTGGTGCTCCGCTTCGCTCCGCACGGTCCCATGTACAAAAATATAATATTTTTTCAACGTTTTATTATATTAAAATCGAAAGATCCGGATGTTGTAACGTTTTTAGTGGTTGAAATCAAAAGTACAAACTTGTGTCTCCTTTTTGTATAGAAAAGAGAGACGACGAAGAAAAAGCGAGATGAGTGCGGAGAGAGAGACATGAGGGGAAACATCAAAATTGTATTATATGAACCATTTACTAGCAATAATAGCTGCCGTTATTGCAATTGCACTAGGTAAAGTGCCAAAACGACCGACAAAGTAGGAGGAACACGACAAATAGGCAGCAGTGCATTCGTTTTTTGAATGGGGTAGTCGACCTCCACGCACACACATATATACACCCAAAACCTAATAGGTCTGTATAAACTGCACTTCTTTAGTGCGTAAAATTCCGTTTAATAGCTGTAATAATCGGTGCAAAGACCTAAACGTACAAAAACTGTGTTGTGGATTAGGTCAAGGTTGCGATAGTTTCCCTCTGGATGGATCTTTTAACCAGTAAAAAAGTACAACATGCAGAATTATTATTATTATTATTATAGAAGTAGTGGTTGTAATAGTACACACCACATTCACATCACTACCACCTCCACCACATAAACATTTGGGTGTGCAGTTTAATAGTTATAATATTATCACGTGGTGGTGAAAAGATAGAATAAGATATAAAAAGGGAGAGAGAGAGAGAAAGGATCCCAAAAACTGTGTGTGTATAAAATAAGCCTATATGCAAGTACAAATAGTAGCATAGCTAATAGCCGCAGTTAGAACGGCCGTAAAACGTGAATGGGGTTATTTGGAGGAAATTAATGAGTGTTAGTTGACATAAACGTTTGTATAAAATGGCCCAAGAGTTTGGCTGATTTTCCTTTTCTCATCCTAAAAACTCTCCTATATCCGCACGGCACACATATTCTGCAATAATAATATTTCCCCACTTTCTCTACTCCTTATAAAGCACAGTTCATGTGCAGCAGCAGCGTACCAGACAAATACATCTACTGAAAAGTTGTGTGATGATAATAGTCATGAGAATGCATTTCTATGACGAGAAAACTTAACCACTTTTCTTTCTCCGTTATTACTACAAATCTTATAACATAATGGAAATAATATTATTTGTCTATTTGCATATATACATATACGCGGATCCTGCTTAGAACTGTACGATAATGTTTTATCAAATCATGTGTGCGCTTTTATGAACAAAGTATAGTAACCTAGAAAATTATTGTTCTCATTCCTCACAAATTTTTTTAGGTGCATTCGTTGTTTTATCCATTCAGTATATTATTGCATTTTTGGTGAAAAGGAAAAGATTAAAATAATTATGGGCTTTATGGGCTCCAAAGTGTGGTACAAATTATTTTGATGATGTGTAGTGTAGCCTATTAAAGAGATTCTATTCCGATTATAATCTTCTCAGAATTACTTTCGAGATGTTTTATTTCTTTTCAAATGTTTAGAAAAGGATTATCATAAGCATTTCATTTCACTCTCAAATAGTCACCTTGAGTTCTGGAGCGGAGACACGTTTTAGCATTTATATGTCAATCAGTTATTGAAAAGCTACGCAGAGCCAAAAGAAAAAGAGAAAAACTGTTGCTTCCCACGAAAAAAAATTTTTTTTAAGGTTATGCAACGCGAAAGTGTATCACTGCATTTATAAAAAAAATATATGTTGTTTTCGTCGATTCCTCTGCGTGTTGTGATATTTTGCTACACTTTCGAAAAAGTCAGCATGAGTTTTAGTGAGTCGTGGTCGTCGCCTCTTATTTTTTGTAAAAAAAATATATACAGCTAAAAAGGATCTAGAAAGTGATCCTAAAAGAGCTTTTGTAACGTCATCGTTCTCAACATAGGAGTTCTGAAGATGGTCTTTGGTCCTCGATTCAATCTTTTTTATTTTCGTGGATGGAGAAGGCAGCAGCCTTCTTTTTACTTTCTTGACTGCATTTATTTGCTCCTCTTTTTTCCCTTGTATACACACTACTTGTTCTACGTGAAGTCGTCCACCCGCTCGTTTTCTTGGTTCGTATGTCTCCCAAATAGCCAGTAAAACTTGACTTTACAACCTTCATAAAATTTTATTTTATTACCTGTCCGTCATTCATAATAATAGCAGATTTGAATCAACGTGTTGCTTCTCTCCCTTCTTGTAAAAAAGTAAGGAATGCGATGCAATGCAACACAGTAAGCAAGCAGTGGTGGCAGTTAGTTTATGTTGATAGTGTGGCGAGATGTTGTGTAGAAAGTGCAGTAGTTGAAGGGACGTGTGAGGAGGGTTGGATCTTGGGTTGGGTTTTAACTTTCGACAATCAACACAAAAACTTACTCATTGTTGGGAGCTCATAATATTATATCTGTACTCAGCTCTTGTAACGCTTATCGTTACGCTTCCACCATACAAGAGGAAACGGTCAGCAAGCCAAGCACCATCTACTCGCCGAAGTCGGGAGACAGCGTACAAAAGTTAATGCCGCGTTCTTTTAATGAATGCCAACTCAGCACCGCGAGGAGAACATCATCCAAAAGCCAAAGCAGCAGACAACCAGAGAAAGGACATGGGAAGGAGAGGAGCGGAGGAATTCCAGTCAGTCGTCATTAGAGTCGTGATCGAGTCGTACGTAAGTTGTGAAGAGAGTCAGGGTCCGGTCTGTGTGTCTGAAATTAGATCTGAGATGAACATTATCTCTACACAGTCGTATTAATATTTTCAGTAATAATATTTTCATTAGTATTGCGTTAAATAAATAAAACATTAGTTGTTTCTTTAAAATTAGAATTCCTGAGTGTCAGTTGTTCAGCGTTTATTGAGTAGTTAAGCTCTGTCATTTATTAATGAGTAGCTGACGAGCGTACCGAGATCAAATTCCTGTGTGGCTTTTCTGTGTGAAGAAAGAAACTGGATAAGAAAGGAATAATTTGACGCATAATTATCATCACAATTAACTGTGTGCTGTGTGGATTTGTAGGCTGCTGGAAGGTGAAATAGCCAGGCATAAAAAATCATTAATTGTCATTTTTAATTGTGTCATCAGCATCAAGTAAAGCACCAGGCCAGCAGACGCTACAAAATTGGCGCCCAACGCGGAGGACGACCCGAGCAGAAGAAAATAACCAACGCCGGAGGACGACCCGACAAGGTAAAATTAACGCAGAGAACGGAACAATAATCAAGATAAGCCCAACGCTGAGGTGGAGCCAAGGTCAAGTGAAAATCCTGTGCGACGGAGGACTGATGGATTAACAGTTAACGCCCACCGCTGTGTGCTACACGACTCCAAGTAAATTAAAAGTGGACACAGCCCATAATTTACTGTGAAACACGAAACGACTCATCATTTTTCTCTGCCGTGTGTACTAAAATCTACAGTTTGTAAGTACCAAAAAAGCAACAATACTATCTTATTGAAGATACATAAATACTTACAACCGAAACTAAGCTCAATAATTAATTAAACTAGTAGTTATTTTTATTTAAGTAGTAGTAACAAAGCTGTGTGGGTACTGAACGTTAGTAAAGAGTGTATGTAAGTAAATATAAATTCAGTTTAATTAATTGATAATTTTATTTGGTATGTGTCAGAGAAGACACAAGTAATGTTTTAATTATTGTATGAAGATTAGGGAGGGACTGACCACAGAGTGTGTCAGTTTCTGTAATTTTAATTAGTATTTTACAGTTACCGTGTCAGATATGCGTACATGTCTGACCACGAGCAACAAGAACCACCTACAGAATTCAGCAGTGATTCAGAACAAGACACCACCCACCCACAAGCCCGCTCATTGAGATCTTCAACGTTAGAACAACGTGAGTTCAGAAAACCTTCTAAATGGTGGAAAACAAGAAGTAAATCAGCAAGAAAACAGAAATCATCGAAAAGCTCCGAATCAGATAATTTTCAAGACGCGGTCTCACAACAAGGAACTAGCTCAGATACCAGTGAAGTATTTACCCCACCACCTGTACTCCAACAGCAGTCAACAGAAACTGAAGAGACCGAACAAAAGAAACCTCCATCACCCAAGACAACTCCAATAATTGTAGTACGTCCTGCAACACCACCCACCCCACCCAGAGAAAAGAAATCAAGCCAACCCACCTCAACTCAGACAACAATGGCCACATCAATTCCTGCCGACGTTTTAGCAGCATTAACGCCGACAAAGCAAGCAAGCCTGAAAGCAGCTTTCGCCGCAGCAACGCCCACCTTCAATATCCCCAACCTCAGAATCAATCAAATCAGCTCGACAGTGAAACCACCAAGATACCACAGTCTGAAAAAGACAGCAACAGCATACCTAGAAGAACTGGAAGCATATTTCAAAAGTCAAGGTTTGGAGGATGCGCACTTTCTTGAAGCAGTGCCTGCAGTAGTGGACGACGAGGTCAAGTCGTGGTACAGACATAAGAAGACCCCAGCTTACACATGGGCCAACTTTAAAGCAGATTTTAAAGCTCGTTATGATGGAGACAGTTACAAGTTGCGACGGGAAACTTACCTGGCAACCAGAAAGCAGAGAGAAGACGAGCCGGTAGAAACATTTGTATGGGAGATGATGGACCTAGCAAAGCAAGTAAACCCAGCAGAATCAACAGCAGCATCAGTGGAAAGATGCAGACAATCATTAGTACCGAGATTAAAAGCATCGTTAGCTGGATGGACAACACTTACCCCAGAATCATTAATTGAGAGATGTACAAACGTAGTATCAGACTTAAGGGCTCTTGACCGCGAACAAGGTCAACGTAGCAAGTTACCCCCAATCCACAACAACTCAAGTAGCGAGCACAGAGGAAGACCATATCGACAGCAGAATGGAAGATTCCAGAATCGAGGATTTAGAAGAAATTATGGTAATGGATATCATGCAAATAGGACAGATCCACAACCAAGTAACAGTCAGCAAAGTCAATCAACACAATCTCAACAGCAACAGTCAAGCCAACAACAGTCAACTAGTACAAGAGGCAATGGTCAAAGAGGAGGAGGATATTTCAACAGAAGACAATTTCACCATGATACGAGAGGATCATTTCGAGGTCGAGGCTATCATTATTCAGATCAAGAAAGAAGATGTTACCAGTGCAAGCAGCCTGGACATATCGCAGCTCAGTGCCCGGTCACTGCCTTTTACTCGAGTGAAGGACCAGCCGATGAGGACTTTGATCCGACGCCACCTCAAGATGATCAGCATTTAAACGAGGACGGGAGCAAATAGCTTCGGGACAAGCATTTGCATTCCCAAATACACGTACAGTCAATGCATGCGTTCCTCAAATTTCTATTTTCTCAGAAGCTTTATCTATACCTGCATTCATTGATAATGGTAGTAGTACTAGTAGTATACGTCATTAGCATTAAGGTTAGCAAAGGTCTTTCAACCTGCACCAAAAATAAAAATGATGTGTATGAATGGTGATACGATTGAACCAATTGGTAAATTGAACTTGAATATTCAGATAGGACATAAGAAAATGAATCATGATTTTTATATTTTTGAGAAATTACCTTTTCCTTTGTTTATTGGTAAAGATTTAATAGTTAAGTGTGATATGGTAATTCATGAAAAAGCAAATAGTTTTTGGTTTGCCGACAAGTCAGACGCAAAGTATTCAATGAAGTGTATGAGAGGAAAATATGTTTTTATGTTACAACCTTCTAAATTAAATAATTTAAATGATGATGAACAAAGTAGAATTGATGATTTGCTTGAGCGCTTTTCTTCTGTTGCCACAAGCGACGGAACTATTGGTAGAACAAACATTGTAAAACACAAAATTGAAGTTACTTCAGATAAGCCGATTAACTGTAATCCAATTTACTATCCCCCAAAATACTCAAAGCAAATCGCAGAACAAGTTAAAGATTTATTAGAGAAAGGTTTAATTCGAGAAGTTTTCTGTTCAAAATATAATGCTAACATTGTGTTGGCTCCAAAGCCAAATGGAAAGGTGCGTATGACTGTCGGTTACAAAAAACTTAATGCGATCACAAAAGATAATTTTTATCCCATGCACAAAGGGTCATTTATTTTAAAAAGATTACCTATTGGAGGTTATTATAGCAAAATTGATTGTAATTCAGGTTTCTGGCAAGTAGCCATGGACGAAAAAAGTGTTGAGTACACAACTTTTAATTTTGAGGGGAGATTGTTTCAATTTTTAGTCATGCCTTTTGGTTTAAAAAATAGTCCTGCTACATTTGTGGCTTTGATGAATGAAGTTTTAAATGGTATAATTGGTAAATTTTGCTATGTGTATGTCGATGATATAATTGTATTTTCAAAAACTAAAGAAGAGCACTTCGCTCACCTTGAGCAAATTTTTCATCGGCTAGAGAAAGCTGGTTTAACAATTAGTAGAGAAAAAAGTCAATTTTGTTTGCGTGAAATTTCTTTTTTGGGTCATGTGGTTACACAAAACGGCATAAAAATGCAGCAAGAGAAAGTTAGAGCAATCGTCGATCTTCCGTACCCCGCAGGGAAAGACGAATTGCATACATTCGTGGGAATGTGTGGATGGTATCAGAGTTTCATCCCTAACTTTTCAACAATAGCAGACCCTCTGTATAAACTTTTAAGTAAGCATTCTGTGTGGAAATGGGGAGAAAAAGAAATAAATGCCTTTGAAAGGTTAAAGAAAGAGTTAATTAGTGATAGAATTTTGTCTAGTATCAATTATGATTTTCCTATTGTTATAAAAAGTGATGCTTCAAACATAGGTTTAGGAGCAATATTAGTGCAGTATGTTGATGGCGAAGAAAAAGTCATCCATTATGCCAGTAAATTATTGAATAAGTCAGAACGTTTATTGCATGCGTGTGAAAAAGAATTGTTAGGAATTTTATGGGCTGTAGAGAAATTTAAAGATTATGTTTATGGAGAGGAATTCTTCATTGTAACTGATAATAAGGCTTTGAAGTACTTGGAAAAATTTAAAGATACAAATAGTAAGTTGGGAAGATGGGCTTTAAGACTTGCACCTTATGTTGATAAAATTAAGCACATAAAAGGAGTAGAAAACACGGTAGCGGACGCGCTTTCCCGAAATTCTGTTCCTGCAAAGGAGGGTGAGCCTGATTATTTGGATGACGATCCGGAGGTCATGTTCACGCCTGTATTCAGCCTGTTCGAGAGTGCCCCATCTATCCAGGAAATCCGTGAGGAGCAGCAAAAGGATGAAGAAATCAAGAAAATCGCTGATTCACTCGCTAGTCAGACGATGCGCACGTCTGACAGCGCGTACAAACTGAAGAACGGAGTCGTATTCAAAGTCGTCAAGAAGTCACTGAGAGCGAGACAGAGGAAAAAGAAGCCCAGTAGTGCAGAAGAGTCCAGTAGTGCAGTGAGCAACGGTAGGGGAGTCGCGAACCCGCAGTCCGAAACTCGTCACGAAGTTACCAGTAGTTCGGAAACTACATCAGGTAGCGCTGGTGAAGAATGGAATGTTGGTAAATTGCAAACTTTAGAAGTTCCGGTAATACCAAAATCCTTGCAAGGCAAAGTGTTACGTATTTTTCATGATAGTCCTGAGGCAGGACATTTTGGAGTTAAGAAAACTCGTTTACGCATGTCAATTAGAATGTTTTGGGATGGTATGTCAAAAGATATTAGAGAATATATAAAGTCTTGTGATATATGTCAAAGAGTAAAATTTGATAATCAGAAACCCGCTGGTTTAATGGGTAATGTTGGCGTGGCTAACAAAATTTTTGAAAGAGTGTACATAGATTTTTTGGGACCTTTTGTTCCGAGTTCAAACGGTAGAAATCAATATATTTTAGTAGTTCAGGATGAGCTAAGTAAATGGGTAGAATTGTTTCCTTGTAAAGCAGCAACGGCAAGTAAGACAATAGAATGTTTAAAAGAAGTCTTTTATCGTTTTGGTTTCCCTAAAAAATTAATCTCTGATAATGCAACTCAGTTTACATCAAATTTGATGAAAGATTTTTGCCAAGAAAGAGGCATAGATCATGTATTTTTAAGTCCTTATCACCCTCAGCAAAATCAGTCTGAAAGGGTTAATCGAACTATAATTCCTATGATTTGTGCGTTTGTGTTAGATAGGCATTCTGATTGGGACAAATACCTGAGAGAGTTCGCATTTGCAATCCGCACGGCTGTGCATGACGCTACGAGTGTCACGCCAGCTCTGCTCAATCTTGGTAGAGAGATAATGGTACCTTTTGATAGAAATATTAATGATAATGATGATAAAATTGATGTAGAAGAGTTTAAAAATATCCCAGAGAATGTAAAATCTGTCATTAAGTATGTCAGAAGGTGTTTAGAGAAGCATAGGATGATGAATAAAAAATATTATGATAAGAAACGTAGAGACGTACATTTTAATGTAGGAGATAAAATTTTAGTACGTAGTCACTTTTTATCTGATAAATTGAAAGGTGTAATGAAAAAACTTTCTTTTAAATGGGTAGGACCATTTCAGATTTCTAAACCTGTAAATAATTGTATATATTTTGTTTCTGATCTTCAAGGAAATGTTTTAGGTAAAAAACACGTGTCAGATATTAAATTGTATGCAGAGAGAAAGGTAGAAGTGTTGTCTAGACCAAATGTAATTAAAAATACTCAACCAAATAATATCGATAGACCTAGACGGTCAGGTAGAACAAATTATCAACCTGGTCAGTATAAAGTGTAAATTTTAATAGCTAAATGTGTTTTCCCTAATTCATTATTTAATCTATAAAAAATAATTTTCTTTGTCTTAGTAATAATAATTAATTTAATGTGTACACTGTGTTATTTTTCTTATTTCAGACTGTCAGACGACGTTAGAACGTCTGACGTCCAAACATGGGTAAGAAGGAGAGGACCGAGAAGTGGAAGGCTCTGCAGAAGAAGTTCCCGAAAGCCAAAATCCGACCACAAGATCAATTCCCGAAATTTGGAGACCACCGAAGGACGCTGAATGAAAACCATACGTTTCCACACAAAGTCAATCCCTTCAGTGATCAAATCCTACGTTGGAAACCTGATTCTTGGATTTTGGACAAGTTAACTATCAAGCCAGATCGAGATCCCATTTTTGTGGAAGACAGGAACACATGGTCCGGAATGATGAAGCACCTCTGGTCAAAGAACATCTTTGCAATTGATTTGGAGGGAAACGACACGCATTCATACTTAGGTATGTTATTATGGGTCCAGATTTCCACAGAAGAGAAGGATTATCTCATTCATATTCCTACATGTTTTGAATGGATAATTGATGAACTTACTTACCTGCTTGAGAATGAGTCCGTAGTAAAAATCTTCCACGGCGGACACAATGACGTAATTTACCTGCAGAGGGATTTCAACATCTTTCCGAGAGCAGTCGTGGACACCCAGTACGTGTACAACTACATCCATAATATTGAAGATGACGGATATCACATTGGACTGAAGAGTATGGTCGAAAAGGTTCTGAAATTCGCTTATCCAGCAGATTTTGAACCTGACATTCAGATGTGTGACTGGCGTATCTATCCGCTTACGCCACAGATGAAGAAGTATGCCCACTATGATTCCTACCTACTACTCGAATGCTGGGAGATCCTAAGACAAGACTTGCTTGATGGAGAATGGAAAGACTCATCACTCAACCCTTTTTCGAAGAGCAACACCATGACAGCACGAATTTACTCCATGAGAAAGTATGATGTCCAAAAAGACGCCACCAAATTTAACATCAACGAGCAAGACATGAAAGCGTTTACTATTTTACACCAATGGCGAGAAGAAAGAGCACGAGTTGTTGATGAGCCTCCAATTCAAGTAATTAGCAACAACGAATTGAAGCAGTTAGTCACCAAAATGCCAACAACAAACACTCTGCTGCAAGCTGTCTTTTCTCCTTACTCAATTCCGAAATTGGTACGGGAAGTGAAAGACGGCTTACTAGAACTCATTGCAAAAATCAAGAATAACGAAGTCACTGAGAACATCACCATCACCGTTCATCAGACAATTGAAGAACCAGCAGTTCCGACTGAAGAAATCATTCCAGACGATGAAATTTGGGAGGAGGACATGATCGAACTACATGCGCCGCCGGAGGAGATCATGGAAGCTGAAATCTCGTGTGACAAGCAAGAGAACAAATATACCTATAAACGAGACACATCATCACTCCTCAAACTCCCGTTGATGAAGAAAAAGTGGATATCAAACCCACCAAGAAGACCACCACGTCTGCAGGAAGCACGCCCTTTAAAGTTGTACAGAGAGAAAGAGAAGAAAGAACCAAAACCGCGACGGAAGCTTTCTCCAGTCTCGAACAATTACCAAAGGAAAAGACGGCAATTCAATTACCGTCAGAACAAAAGGTTGAAGAAAGCCAAGATATTTCTTTTGGCGGAGGAGCTTTCATCCCCCAACACTACTTTTGAGGGAGGAGATTGTAACGCTTATCGTTACGCTTCCACCATACAAGAGGAAACGGTCAGCAAGCCAAGCACCATCTACTCGCCGAAGTCGGGAGACAGCGTACAAAAGTTAATGCCGCGTTCTTTTAATGAATGCCAACTCAGCACCGCGAGGAGAACATCATCCAAAAGCCAAAGCAGCAGACAACCAGAGAAAGGACATGGGAAGGAGAGGAGCGGAGGAATTCCAGTCAGTCGTCATTAGAGTCGTGATCGAGTCGTACGTAAGTTGTGAAGAGAGTCAGGGTCCGGTCTGTGTGTCTGAAATTAGATCTGAGATGAACATTATCTCTACACAGTCGTATTAATATTTTCAGTAATAATATTTTCATTAGTATTGCGTTAAATAAATAAAACATTAGTTGTTTCTTTAAAATTAGAATTCCTGAGTGTCAGTTGTTCAGCGTTTATTGAGTAGTTAAGCTCTGTCATTTATTAATGAGTAGCTGACGAGCGTACCGAGATCAAATTCCTGTGTGGCTTTTCTGTGTGAAGAAAGAAACTGGATAAGAAAGGAATAATTTGACGCATAATTATCATCACAATTAACTGTGTGCTGTGTGGATTTGTAGGCTGCTGGAAGGTGAAATAGCCAGGCATAAAAAATCATTAATTGTCATTTTTAATTGTGTCATCAGCATCAAGTAAAGCACCAGGCCAGCAGACGCTACACTCTGTACGCAGATGTATGCGGATATGCAGCGCGTACACTTTTGATGATCAAGTGTGCATACTGGTGGCCATCAGCAAATAAAACAAATGGGCAGGATGCAATAATTTGATTTTCTATTAGGCACATAAATGCCATAATATCAGTTTCCTTATAAAGGCAGTGCCAGTGTTATGCAGTCTCAATAACGTTCATAAAAATAACAACGCAACAATGCTGTCCAACCACTTACCCTATCTAACCATGATGCATAATAAGCAATGCCATTATTGTTTGTTTCATAATACAAAGTGGTTATTGATATTTAATAGAGATTGTCTGCTGCTGATAGTATAAAATATATTATATCGATTTTAACGTATTTTTAATGTGCGAATTTCCTACCAACTCGTAAATCATCACATCGTCTTCACCGACTGACCGCCGCATCGCAATAATCTACAACCCGTATCATATTGCCCACATGTGAGTGCAGTAATCTCGTTTACTGCGACATGTCGCTTGATATCGCTTGTCTTTTTTATCAGCTCAATACATAAAAAAGCGGAAAGCATGATTAGCTGCCAGATTTCAATATAAAAATGCCAAGAATTTTTTTATATTGTAAGCGTAGCGCACATGTACACACGGTGCGTACCATTTGTGTGATAGTAGGCAAGCAGAGTTTTAAACCATTTTCGAGATTATCAGCTCAGATGGAGTATGTCGCAGAGACCTTACTCCGATATGGTTCTCACGACTTACGGCAGGCAGACAGGTTATGTATGTGTGCGTGTCAATTACTACTATTACAGCAGAAGACTTAATGTAGGTACCTAAAAAATACGGATGCTCTATATATTCTGTTAACCAGCAACCTAAGTGTGTAGGTATCTCAGTTTTTTTTGTACCGTCATATGGTTCAAAACTCATCTCAGCACTCATTAGAAGATATACTATTTGCGTTGTTGTATATTACCTGAAAACACGATATATTTTTTCTGGCATTCATTTTGTAAAAAAAAATAATACACACATACACCACACTACACACACATGTGTGAGGTGCTTTAGTGCTTAGTTATTTTTTAGTCGAGTGCTTTTGTTGTTTACCTGGTCATAAGTCTGTGGGTTACGTATGGCTCTTTATTATGTACACGCAGAGATTGGTAGCTGACCTTTTCAGCTACAAGCTATAGCTACTAGCTACTTTATTTTCGGGAACCAGCTACAGCTACAGCTACCAGCTACTTTCTTCTAATTAAAAAGCTTCAGCTACAGCTACAAGCTACTTCAAAATTTTGGGTCAGCTACAGCTACAGCTACTAGCTACTCGACCGTTTGGGGTAAGCTAATAGCTACAGCTAAGCTACTTTTAAAGTTAAAAGCTACCGCTATAATCCACGGTTAACGCACCATTATGCGTGTCATTTTTTAATAATCCGATCAAAAAACGTTTAATTTTTGTTCAAATACTACTAAACCAGGTAGTTACAGGCAAAATTTATGATTTTGTGAATGCTAACCTTTACCAAATGCAGGTTTTAAGTGCCAATTCTTCATTGTTGTACTGACTCATGTATAATTGTGGCGGCAAACTACAGTCTCAGCTAGATTTTATTTTCCCTCAGCTACAGCTAATCTACAAGCTACTTTTATTTTATGGGTCAGCTACAGCTACAGCTACAAGCTACTTTCTTCCGATAAACCAGCTACAAGCTACAGCTACAAGCTACTTGAACTTCCGGCTCAGCTACAAGCTTCAGCTACAGCTACGTAGCTTAGCTGTAGCTTAGCTGTAGCTGGTAGCTTATCAAAATAGCTACCAATCTCTGTGTACACGGCAGTAGGCAACTGCCTGTGTGTGTGATGATGATGATGTTGACGAGAGAGAATGAAGAAGTTTTTAAGGAAAAAAATAATGAGGAAAGAAAGCGGCAAAGCCAGTTGGGCGCATGGTTGTTAAGATAAAAAGAGACGATAAGCAAGTAAATGAGTTGTTTGATTTCACAAAATGATTCACTCAGGCAGAGTCGGATACTACTCCATCTATCTATATTTCATTTTGTTTGTTGTATAAAAATATCAAAAACAAAGTATAGTCCAAGTTACACTTAAACTGCACAGAGTATTATTATTACCAACAACACAATTATTTGTGTTCATTAGTTTCAGAAACTGGGGTTCATTACCGTAACTAACTTAACTACATACAACACCGATATTCGGCAACTGCATAATTTGTGCTAAAGTACCATTGCTACCATGATACTAGTTTGGCATTTTGAACATTTTTATTGTACCACATTACTAATAATGCAGCATATTTTTGCTTGTTAAATCGCACATCATCATAACACATTATTTAAATATTTAGACAACTAACAAGGGAAGTGTACCTAGACTGTAGACATTTAATTAACGACAATGACACACTCAAGTCGTCATAATCATTCTGACGAGTCAGTATACAGGCAATGTTCGCAGGCCCTTTTTGCTGTGGTAAGGGTTCTAACAAATAAATATACTTCCTACTACGCAGCTTTTGTATTTCCAATTGAATGCTACGAACACCGTGTTCGAGAAAGAGGAAGGACTGTGAGATGGCAGCTTCTGCTAGACGTTGTTTCTGGAAAGAAGTGTCTAGGCGGGTGTTATGCCTCCTGGAGATTTATGAGAAGAAAATCGTATTTCGGGTTGCCTATATACTCGAGAGAAGGCAATAAGAAATAACCAGTTTCGGGCTTTCACTCTTCTTTTTCCGTAATAATAAAGGAAGTGGAGAGCGAAAGTAAGTAGGAGGACGGAGAAGAAGGGGTCCGTCTTTCCACCATCATCAGTTTCTTACCGTCCTATTACGTATTGTGTGTTGTATTCCACACGCTATTCATGTCACCGACTTAAATGCAAGACTGCCACCTTTTACTTTCTGAGAAGCCTGAATACTTTCTCTCTCCCAAAGTCTTGTATATTTTTCGCAGTATATTATACCTTGTCCTCATGAATGCACCTTTGCTCTTCTTCTTTTCCTTGACAAGAAACTGGAGAGGAGGTAAAAAAAAGACGGTTTGGGCAATATGGAAAATGTGAGGAGGAGAGAAGCTTTGCGTGGGATTGAATATTAGTTCAGTATACACCACCATCACGCCAAGTAGCAAAAGCACACGTTTTTATACTACTACTATTTATTATACATAGTTTTTGGACCTTTTCAAAAGAGTTTCGTTTTCCTATATTTAATAATAAGCATCAAGATATATTTGAAAAACGGTGGTTATGGTGGTGTGTGTGTAGCGTTTTGTGCTAGAGAAGCTTTGTGTGTGTGTGTGTGTGCCGCGCGGCACAAAAACTGAAGCAAAGACTTATTGGGCATGAAACTTTTTAGATGGAACTAATGGAAAATTCGCGCAGAGAGTGGATTCTCTCTGAGAAGAATCGATGCGATGAATGTCTCGCTTGAGGAAATCCCTCAATTGAGAACAGCACAAAATGTTATATATTGCGTATACATACATAAAATGCCATGCAGAAAAACTGGAATGCTGTAGAAGCAGTGGAACACACCATTCTGAACGCGAAATACGAAGGAAAAATGAAACGCTGTCATTGTGTGTATGGCTATATGGTATGGCTTGCTTGAATATAAAAACGCGTGTGTGTGTGTGCTGCTACTGGTTGGGAAGCAGCTTTTTCCTCCTGGCTCAATAAATTATTCGGATAGGCTTATATCAAACTTGGGGAAAGAAATATGGTGACACACCGACCAAGGTTTGTTGGAAAATGCTTCCACTATCCAATCCAGCCAACATGCTTTTGGATCCCCATAAAATTACGCGCTCTCCTCTCTATACGCTTATACAGTACGGTGATGACGATGCCTTGAACAAAACTCTAGTACAATTCAAAAGAAGTAAAATACTACTATGCATATAAATATATAAAAGCATAATAATAATACACGTTTTCTATCTCTCTGTCCTTACAAAATACACACTAGTCATATAGTCATCGTGTTGGTGGTGCGGTGGTAGATGAGAAAGGAGAAGCACAGCAGAACAGAGAGAGTGTAGGTATTTCTAGCCAAAGTAATTTCAGGCCACATGCCATATGCTGATTTACGATCCTCTCTTTTGCTCAAGATTATTTAAGTTTCATATTTTTCCATAGAGCACATAAATATAGCATGCAGTGTAGTAGTGGTTGTCGGAATATTCTTGTATTCTCTCGACTAACGTATAATGATCATAATCATAATGGCTGGAAAATGTGTGCGTGGTTATATCACCTTCTTAAATACCATGCCGGAAAAATGATACTAGAGAAGAATAGGGATATACCTACATTGTCTAGTATAGTTGGTTGGATTGCAGAAATGTGGACATTGACATTTGCGATGATTTTCAACAATTTTGCCGTAAACTTTTAGTTGCTATGCAGCAATATCAATTGTAACTTGAACGGTCTAAAAATAAATAGATGCTGATGACTTGTGTGGATACGCAAGTTTCATTCTCTGGAAAGAATATTATATATAGTTTAATTGTTTTGCCAAAAAAAACTAAAAAAAAGAGAAACAAGAACTGTTGGCTGCGTAAATGTATGAATCTATTTGACTGTGGAGGATGCTGTCAAGTTTGTCGTTGTTTCTAGTGAAAAATGGCGGAACTGCTCAGCAGGCGGTAACTGCTGCTTTGACTGCTGCATTATGATATTTACGCAAAGCATTATCAAGTACTCGAGCTAGGACACGATATAAACAGGCTTGCTAGTTATTTTTGTGCATATTCTGGAATTGTAGACGGAGCCATCATAATGAATTCATCACAAATGAGTATTTTTTTTCTTAAAAATGTATACAGGCCACCCTAATTTCATTCGATTTTAAATATGTGCACAGCCTTTTAATGTTTGTGTGTTTTTAGTCGTGCTGCAGTCTTTCACGGATAAAGCACATGAATTATTTTTTAAACATTTTCTTCTCATATTTTTTTTCTCTTTGATCTATCATCGCTGTCTCTTGGTCTCTACCGCTTCCAAAACATAAATCTAGGAGCACTTCTCGTATAAACTTTTTTTTTTGTTATTTGCTTCTCAAAATAGCGACCAAGATAGTTATATACTAGCTCAAGTTTTTCTATCTCTCTGTGCTAGAAGCACTCCTGCTATCTTTCTCTCTTCACAGTACATTTTTTTTTCTGTTGAGATATTTATTTCCTTTTCCGGAGAAGAGAAGAAAAGAAATTTTTTTAGTTTGCTTACTCATGAGACTCTAGCTATTTTTTTTTCAAAAAAATAGAAATAAAGGCCAAAAGAGTAAAAAAAAGTACATGTGAACTTATCAATCCAACAATGGAGCCCATTTATATATGCTTGTATTATTGTGGGCACTGTATATTATCAACGCAACAATGCACTTTGGTAAAAAAAAGAGTTCTTGAGAAAGCACATCCACAATATTTTTTTCTTTGCTTTGTTCATATTTTTGTACAAGTTTGCGAAAAATCCTTATTGGTCCGAGATCAAAAGAAATAAAGAAATATAGTGTGTGGAGGATTTAGTCATTCCTCTTTACTTACGTGTCATGTACGTAATATAATATATACAGTAGATCATGATTACAACTTGTCTTCTTTTAGCACACACCATCATTTTGTGTACTGTATACCTTTTTAGGTTCAATAATATATATACTTTTTTTGTGGTTTTGATTATGATATACAACACATTAAAGAAATGTTGCAATCGGAATGAATGAACATGCTTTGTATTTTCACTCCGTTTCCAGTTCATACACATATACCATCACTTGTATTATTATTACTTATTACACAAAAAAGGGAAGAAAAACCGCAAATGCAAGTAGTACCTTTACTGCTGCTGGTAATGCCGAAAAACCAATACGAAGTGTTATATGTGTATAATATAAATACTCTCTTTGTTATTATTATTATTAAGTTCTCGTAAATTGTGAATTGCTTTAGGATTTATCATACATTTTCATTCAAAATGTAATATATATGTACTTTGTACATTATTTTTTGTCTGGGTGGTGAATTCTCTGTCCATGGACTTGTATACGTGTGCGGTAGAAACCTTTTTTTTAAATGTAGGATGGGTTTACAATATTTCCCGCAGCAGTTAGTAAATGGCATGAGCATCATGAAATCCCTAAGTAGCGTGAAATATAGCGTCCGTACTTTAAGTATCTGTGTAAGGAAAATTCTTCAAAAAAAATAAGAAGCAATCTCATATCACATCATATCAGAATCAAAAGCGGAGAGAGAGATACATAAGGACACTACGTAATATACGTATAAGCTATAAGAGTGAATGGATAGGGGGAAAAAGATTTTTTTTTCTCGAGCAGAAAAGGAGTAGGGAGGAAAGCGATAGCGGAGGAGGAGGAGGTAGTGTTGGAAGAAAAATAAAAAATAAAATACGGAGAAATAGTCAACTTGCTCGGGGCATAGAAAAAAACTACCAAGTTTTTACTCACTCATACAATTTTAGATAATATGTAGGAAAAATAAAAAAGAGTATAGGTACTTATATATGCAGTGTTATATATTAAGTGTCTGGGAAGATATATACATATTTTTTTTCAACGTAAAAAGGAGAAATACTATTGGTGATTGTAGTGCTACGGAAAAACATCGACACACAAGCATGGCAGCAGCAGCAGCAGCAACCGAGCATGCAAGAAAAAGAAAGGAAGAAAAAAAAAAGAGAAAAGGAGCAAGCCCCTAAATCTCCGAGTTGAGACAAATTCTTTTATCTGCCTTACTTTCCCCAACAAAGATAGATTAGCCCATTTTTGCAATTTTCCCTGTCTCTCGCGCCCTCGTAACTCTTACTGAATTATGGCCCTTCTGAATCTCCACGGACTTAAGAAGACGCGAATTCAAGTCTGCCTCTCTGCCTTTTTTCCCATATACATTGTATGTGTGTTCGTTCGTATCTGTATCTACAGAAAAAAAGGCACTTATTGCGTTAGTTTTTCTCCCTCTCTGCCTCTTGTATAAGTAGGTATATTAAACATAGGCAAAATACCTATCAGTAGTTTCTATATCTTTCTCCCTATTTTTTTTTCTTGCACTTCCTTTCTCCTTTTCTCCTACACACACAGGAAAGAAGAAGAAAAAAAACCTCAGGATATTTTCTAATAGAAGTAAAAATAAGGGGTGTGAGTATGTGTGTATATATGCATATCATATATATATATTTTTTCTAAATTAAGTATAGAAGAATGAATGGAGCGGTGCTGGGGAGCTGTACTTTCTCGGAGCAGTCAGATCGCTCAAAAGCATTCATCTATTTTTTTTCGTCTCTCTCTCTCTCTCTCTCTCTCTGGTTCATTCATGTTTGTATGTAGATAGGGGAAAATTACTTCAAGAACTCCAGCAGCAGCAGCAGAGCCATGTATAGAAAAAAAGACGAAGAATAAGAAAAAAATAAAGTATTTTTTTCCAAAAAATGGAAGGAAAAAGAAGCAAGAGCCATGTCTACTTGGTTTGTCATGGTGTAAAGTAATATATTGCCTAGTGAGAGTGAGAGAGAGAGAGAAAGAGAAGCAGCAACAGCAGCAGAAGCTCTTCTGTAGACTTCTGGTGATACCATACCAACCACCATCACTATCGCCGCGCCATTTCTATAAAGTATGCAATGTGAAAGCATCCACATATTTTATACACTAAGGCCATCCAACATCCAACCCGCCGCTTTCAGATCATTCATCTTATTTTTCGTTCCCGTTTCCTGTTCTTCTTCTTCTCTTCTGCCTTAACAGCAAATAGAAAGTGGGAAATGTAAGCAGCAAACGGGTAGTCGGAGAAGAAGAAGAAGTGGAATTGTGCAATCATGTTCGAAAAAAAATGAGCGTTACATTTTTTTTATACAGCGAGCAAAACGAACAGAACAGTGCAGAATGTATAATTTGCTGTTTTTCATCATTTTCCCTTGCTTATGGGCTTGATAATGGACGGCGTAGAATATTATTACATTATTCCAGATAACCATCATTATCGTACATGCTGAAGCAACTTTTCTCAAAGTTTTCTTGGGAAACCAAGTTCCATAGAGAATGAACACGCTCGTGTAACTGAGCTTCTCAATGAAGATTGGAAATATTAATCAAACATTTTTTTTAATTCTTATGTTCACTTTTTTAGCATTTGGACTAGTAATCAAGTTAAAAGATTCGTATTTATGCTGCTGGAATAGTATGCGTTGTAATAAGCTTACTGTTTCACTAACTTACAATTCCATAAGCCATTGTGTTGAGGAAAGACATTGTGAAACAATTTGAAGAGATTTTTTTTCAGGTGACATAGTCAGAAAGTGTCTACGACTCTTTTTTTGTTGTTCCCTTCCATATCGTATTACAAAAAAAACTAAGTGCATTTTTAACGTAATAGAGAGATATTCACTCTTCACTTGTTAAGAAAGAAGAACGTTTATTTGTGTTTTTTTTCTCCCGTCTCACAGCAGGCAGGCAGAGACAACGGATAAAAATCTGAATTTACGATGTCACTTTTATCGTCATCAAATAGCATGTATACAAAAAGGAACTCACATATAATATATATATAAACTGCCTCACAACAACAACAACTTTGTTCTCGTTATATTTGTAAGAAGTAAGTGGTGAAGAAGGGGTAGTGCAGAGTTCATTTTCAGTGATGAGAATATTGTCTTGTTGTTATTTTGTCACGGAATGAGCAGAACAAGGATCGGTTCGAAGCGATAGGAAGACGATAAATACGACATAGGTATTTTTAGAAATGAATCCAATTTCTCTTTGTAAGTTTTTGTCTTCCTTTTTTTCTCCAGCCAGTGTCATTGTCTTCCGTGCCTCCAGGCTAGTTACGGGAGGAGACAAGATTGTTTTGCCTACCTTTCGAAACACTTATTATTTTTTAGGGAAAAAAATTCGTGTTTTCCCATTTCGTAAAAAAAAGTATGAGCTGACCTTTTGTATACTTCTGCTCAAACTGTCAACTTTTCAACAATGTCCTTAGGCAGGATTCCATGTCGGGTCTAATGCTTCTTGTCAGCATTTTTTGTCACTGAACATTGCATATTTAAATTTCTTTTTAAAACGTGGTATAAATATCTATACATGATTATTATTCACGTGGTACATCTTTTCATTTCGGCAGTGATAAACGATGCACTCAATTGAAACAAACACGAACTAATCAAGAATAGTTGACCACAATACGCAGGTACGGTATGCTGTTGTTAGTTGATTGATATCATTTCAATAATTGTCAAACACGAGTTCCTAGTGACAAGCCGTCTGTGACATCTCTGTAATTAATTAAAGAAAAGAGCAATTCAGCAATAATTCACTTTAATGTGCACGTATTACGGTTACATGCATGACAGGAATTTGCAAAAGTAAAAGATTAATCAATCCCAATGATAGCTATAATTTATGTGAAAAGATTCTTTAATGAAATTAAAACTGGAATCAGATTAAGATGAATGTGTAAAATTTACCTGTGACTGATTTTAATGAAAATAACTGTAAAAATATATGTTTAATTCCACTACATTGCGTATTGGCCGTTTGAGCAAAGGCATTGGAGCCCTGAATCAGACGTTTCTTGTGTAGCAATTTAAAATTATGTACATCTAAATAGCATGATAAATACCATATATACATACATGTATGGTTTACATATGTGTAGGTACGCAAACAATGTTGCGTTACTTTCATTACGCATTTCCTGGAGGCGAGGGAATACTTGTACGCACATGTCGGGAGCACTTATTGGTGATAAAGTTAACATGTTGATTCAAAATGGTTCTTTAAAGAATGATGCTGGAAATAACTGTGTATTTTATAACTCCCATTTTGCTTCATGGTCTCATGGAGATGTGTTCCTCTACATACCTATGTTGAGTTCTCATGAAGGGACAGAGTAAAAGGTACAAAATATAGAATGCACGCACACAAGGTGTTGTGCGGAGAGAAAAGGAGGATGGGTAAAGGAAGGCTAAGGGGTAGGTTAGGGTTCCATGATAATTGCATTTCTCATTATATTTTACAAGAGCAGATAAAATGCACTGCGGAGAGCATCAGTTCGTTGCTTGTGGTGGACTTTGGTGAGGTTTTCTTATGAGTTTATTACCTCATTTCATGCATCCATGTAGGTACGATGCATCTACCCATGTATGTATATATCTCTCTTGGTCGGCTTTTGGTGATTATTGTGTTGTGATGGGACAAGACGGACCAACTCTATTCCTCCATCCCTATTCCACTTATCCGTTAACTTTACGGTAATGTAAATGGGCAAGTAAGGTCGTTTACGTCATTGGATTATGCTTGTTACGTGTAAGTTATGATGTGGTTGTGTTGACTTTTCTTTTCACTCACTATATTTACTTTGATCTTTTTTGGTTAAAGCATATATAACACGATCCTTTTCCATGTATACAATTCTTTAAAGATAAGTGGTTGATACGTTTTCATATTACCGGCTCCGGTTTCAGACGTAAGTGAACCTTCTTTTTTCAAGATGATCACCTACCACCGTCGTCATGAAAGTTAAAATGTTTCATTTACTGGAATTTCGGGATATAAAATAGAAAACAGGAGGATGTATGCAACACACGTCTTAATTGCCATTCTTTTTGAAGTGGTGCTGAGTGAAGTCGGTCAATTATAAAAGTTTAAATCACGCGATTTAATTTTCAGGCCCCCAAATACTTGCATAAGTTTACAAGTTCATTATTATTTATGTTTTGTGTGTATTAAAGAATGTTACATGAACCTCCCCATTGTAGCAGCAAAACATGAGAGAATTTATTCATTGCGTGCACATTTTTTTACCTTAATCCGCACGCATAAAATTACCTTGTCACGTATACCATCCGGGTATTGCATCTTATTATATCTCCATAAAAAATAGCCTATTCAAGTAAACACATTATATTAGTTGATATGTGGATGTATTGGTAGTAGTGTGCGTAGCGTAGCGCATATCTTGATGGATTACATTATTATTACGTAATGCTCGTTGGAGCTGAGAAAGAAGTTATTACATTATCTAAAGATTATGTTTTTGCGTGAACGTACAATCATGTAGCAGCAGAGCAGGAGCAGCAGTGAGCATCAAGATTGATGTAAATTGTAGTTGTTCCTGTTTGAACAACATGTGAATAACTTATTTCGTCTTCTTCGCTGTTGCGGTAATTCGTAGGTATATCAAAAAAATGTGCAGAGGCTTTTCATGATCTATAGAACCGAACGCAGACCAACAAAGCATTGCACAACATACACAACACTTGCTTGGCTTGAGTTGCTGTTTGCTACAACAATTCATAATAATAGCACATAAGTCAGGAAACGGCATGAACTGAGAAAATATAGAAGCAAATGAAACATTGAGCAGAAGCAGCTGAGATGATTGTAAGAAATGCATACATGCAGTATATACAAGAATGATGATGATGAAGAAGAAGAAAGAGTAAAAAAATGAAAAAAGAAAGATGCATGCAGATGATAATATGAGCAGCGTAGAAAACCCGATCGTGTGTATATTTACGTATACCGTGTCGTGCACGGTGGTGAATGTATTACGTATTTTAGGTATATGCATATATACTTGTATAGGAAAAAATAAGCACGTTGCTGCTGCTGTTATCCACATCCAAACACATAGAAAGGAGAGGGTGTGCACTTGCTCCCCTAAAAGGGAATTTTTTGGCTTTCAGCCATTTCGATTTTCTGACAATGATTAATTGACGACGGAGGGTCGCCATTCCTGATGGATTTCAAGGCATCCAATCTGCTCGTTCTTTATACGCTTTTCGTCTTCTTGTGTGCTACTCTCATGTAACTCATGCTGCTGTTGTTAAACTGCATGTCGTGTCCTTTTCTTTACTGTAATATTTAGTTACACTACCAACTCACTTTACTTTCCACGTTATGACGAGTGCTGCTGCTGAACAATGGATAACATATGCGCATAAAGTCGACTTGCATACAGAGTGCATAAAGTAATAATTTTCTTTTCGATCAATTCAAACACTTTAATTTTAATTGTACGAATAAAAGTCTTACCTGCTTCCTTTTCAGTTTAAAATAGACGTAAAATGTTTTTGCAATTTGAATACAGGTCTATGTACCTCGCATAAAAGTCTACAAAATCCTTTCCTCTCTCTCTGGTTTTGTTTTTCTTGTGTGTTCAATGGAAAAAATTCTAACCTTGTATACAATTTTCCAACAGCTCGTTGTGAGATTATTCTGTTCCCATAATAATGCGCATCGTCTATCTACACGGCACACATTGAGCGATGTGATGTCGATTCAACATTTTTCAACCCTCCTTATTTTTTTGCCGGTGTGTGCATGTCTGTTTATTGCTTTACCCTATCAAAAAAAGAAAAACTACAACATCATCCATGCAATCCAGATGACGATAACAGCGCCTCGCAAGCTTGCTTTTTTGTTTGTTCACTCATTGAATTTTTTTTACAAGAATCCAAGTCAGAACCACACACACGCAACACAAGTATATCCACAGACAGACATTCATTTTCGTTCCGTGAATTAAAAAAAAAACAAAAAAAAATCAACCAGTCAACCTTACATACATACATACATACATACCTAGAGTTTTGTTGAGTTAGCAAAGCAAAATAAAAATGTATTTCAACTTGCTCATTTTTTTTAAGTTTGCTCAGTTTGGCTGATGCTTTGACGAGTGCGTCTAGTTGCTCAACGTGTAAGAATAACTTATAGCTCACTTAGCTGGCAATAAAAACGCCTTGTAATGACGATGAAAACGATCATGTGCTTACTCATGAGGATTATTATGTTTTTGCAATGGGATATACAACAAGAATTTATCAAACAGCAACAAGAAGCACACAGAGAGAGATACAAAATGTATTCTTCATAGTGCGTGCTTATATATAATTATAGTAGTCTATCAAATCATCTCTGTGATATCAGAATACTTGTCATTTGATAGGAAAGACTGCGTTAAGTCATTCTACTTGTATGTAAACTAATATGTCTACTAGTTTAAAAAAAAAGTATGCATTTGCAGCAGGTAAAGAACGGATGCCATTCTTTTTATGTTTCAGAAGCAACATTTTGTGGCTGTCAAGTTGACATGCTTTCTGGATAAAACATTCATAAAACATACCATTATATCCTTTTATACTAACGTAATGCATATCTTTTGTTCGAATCATCAAAGCAGACAGAAAATTCAGTTAAGATAATTTATATCCCCGCTGTCGTGTGCACAGTGCAGAGTCGCGTTCTCCTTTTGAGATTGCTAATTAGATATTTTATATCGAGAAATTTTGATGAGTCGCAAAGACGTTATCGTCCATCATTATTAGACAAAATGTAGGAAAGGTTTCTTGTGTAAGACGTCCTGACGAAAACAAACAGCAGCAGTCCTTCATTCTTGTAGCTCCAATGTATGTATATAATTTGTGTGACTGTTCATATGATGCAAATAAGAAGGAATTCTTTACTTCCATTATTTTGATAACAAAATGATTTAGCTACTCTCTACGCTGTCTGTGCTTTGTCACGAAGAAAGGTATGCGGTTTTGTAAATAAAACCTTGAATATTTGAGAGTTGGTAAAGCTTGATGGCTTTTTGGATGACAACAGACGGTGCCCGACATGATTTTGACTTGGTATACGAAATACCATACTCTTGTGTGAACGCTCTTTGTATTCCCTTTAATAATCATGATCAACACCACCAATATCTCTAGTATCATCGAAAATCTAAATCTGTTTGCTGACTTGTTAGTTGATGATGTCAAGGGAAATCAGATTTTGTTTGGAGAGACATATTGTAAAGCATAAAGAGGGAAAGTGTGTGTTTCTCTTCTTCTTTCCCTATTCCCTTCTCCACTTGTATATGTGATGAAGCACATAAGATTTTGTTGGAGGTCGTGTGTTTTTTAGGCTATAGGATCCGAGATCCTAGAGGTAGGCGGCGGAATTTAAAAAAAGATATACAACGGGAAATAGGAAAATAGAGAGAGAGTGGAGTGGAAAAAAGAGAGGAAGAGACAGAAAATGAGGAGAAAGGAGAGAGAGAGGCGAAAATGCACACCTGCTACCTCATCTCGATATTTGCATTCCACCCTTCTGCTCTACCGCTATTCCCCGCGTGTGCGGTGCCATACGCTCCGAGAGACTTGCTCCTATTCGGTTTTTCATCCTTCGAAAGCTGTACAATAACCGTGTGCCTGTCTAATTCAGAAGTAGTAACAGCAGCAGAGAGAAAGATACCAACACCACCACCACCACCAACCCAACGCATACATGCATATTATTACCTACACGTATATATGTACGCGTATATAATGAACAACAAGCAGCAGCACAGCACCTCTTTGCATTTCATTTGGAGTCGGTTAGAGAGAGAGGAACGAACGACGAAATCCAATTTACAATTCTGCTCAGAAACCCATATGCCATAAATCTTGCACTGTTCCCTGAGACTGAAGCGTTAAATCTTTCTAAAAAATATGCTCTCCCTGAAAGAAGAGAGAGAGAGAGCCAGCAAAGCTCATGAATGCATATACACATACAACATGAGTTGAGCATGGAACCGGCCAGCCCCTAAATCAATCCGTTTTCAAATAACTTACATGGCTAACATCAGCATTGCTACTGTTCAAAAAAATCGTATTCACTCACTTTGCTGCTGCTAGCAAACCGGAGGAGTGCAGTTGTACGTTATTCGGAGGACTACTGCTTCTGCTTCGAGTCTGCCAACCAATGCCCTGTGTGTGTGTGCTCTATTGTTAACCGTGCGAAATACCGTTAATATCAATTCAGTTGAGAAAGAAAGAATGAGCCATTACAGTATGCCAAGTCGCTATGCTAGTTCCAGTTATGCATGTCCTAGTCTATAATGATAATATAAGAAAATTAAAGTAACAGCATAAATTGCCGAGTTTGCGAAACTGGCAACGAATCAGATTATTTAAAAGTGTTCCATGTAGCATACATCACCAAGCACCGAGGATGCTACCACCACCACCGCCGACGAATCATGTTGAGTGAAAATAAGGGAAATATGTTCACCAGCCATTTTTCACCTGCTCAAACATTTCATATACCAAACCCGTGGGATCTTGTATTATGTCAAAGTTAAAATTATTCCGTGAATTTTGGCAGCGCCGCGAATAAACTGGCACAATCTTTGTAAATTATTGTTTATAAAAACAAGTCATAAGGCCACGATGATGAAAAATAGATATTGGGACTGTAAATTATATCCTACTCCAAGCTCCTCTTCATCATTCATTTAGTAAGTGCAGATGCATTTCATTAATGGTTTAATAATTTATTTTATTGGATCAGCAAAAATTACACATGTGGTTGGTCTCTATCTGATTCTATCTCTACACAAGTTATCGGGTTAATAAAATTCTGCATTTATTTTTATAAAAATCACGGTGAAAGTAAATCTCGTAAATGTTGTTTCTGTTTAAAAAGGTGTGACAATATTGCACCAATAAACACCTAATAAACTGTTCTGCCACTGTCAGAAAGCATATATATGTATATAGCTGCGTTCTTACTGTAAATTAAAATATTCCTTTTTTTTGTTTTAGATTCCAATGTGCCATAACATTACTGAGGGAATCCACCACAGCTAAACAACCAACCAGGTGAGAGATTATGAAACTAGTAGTTACTAAATAAATTGTAGAATGCATGACTCAGCCAATTTCATAGCATTGCATAACCACTCTAACTGCCGCACACGGAAGGAGAAATAACGCCATGCGAGAAAAGGATATGAAAGCAGAAGAGGGTGAACAAAGATTGCGATCTGCACTCTTTCTTGAATGAGCTGAAACCCGATCTGGCGAGAAGCATCTGCACGTTTCATGATTAGATTATGGATGGCGCTCACATACAGCGACGCGTCTTCCGTTCACGTTCCTCTTCAACGAAACCTCATCTCACTCTTTGTGCTTTTGAGACTAGAACTTCTTGTTACGCAACTTGCTTACATACATACATCCAGGCTAGAACGCAAGCACTCTGAAAATCCAGCGGATGCCGCAACAACAATTTCTGTCCAGTTTAAGTTACAAAATACAACTTGCACTTACTGCAAACACATAAGCAGTGGAAGTTCCACACGTATTTTGTATTTTTCATTTGTATCCCACGTTATCTTGTTCAATACAACACAGTTCGCCGTTCGCACCGCCACTGAACTCGTAATATAACTTATATTAACAGATATCGACGATAATATATGAATCTATACAAAAGCATGTTATATTATTAAGTATATAAAGGAGATAGGATTCCAACAAACCGTTTGCGCTTCTCTCATAGACTCTCGCTCGTAACTCAGCCGCACATACCTCATTCGATGCAATGAACATACATCTCTTTAACACTTTCGGCTGTCTCCCCTTATGCCACTCGATTGTAACTAACTGCCGGGAGTTTTCGGGAAAAAGAAATACGTAGTTCCAATGTTTCATGAGATATGGAGCCTCAGTACTTGCAAACTATTTACGAGCTGTTTGTGTCATACTTGAGAAAAGCATGGAGTTTCAGTTCATGTTTAATGCAGCTCACGTGTGTGTGGGTGGTGTTAGCTCTGTGTGTGGATTGTACATAGTAAATCAAGCTTCCTCTCTGTTGCATTTTAATGAAGGACCCACTGTTTTTTGCTACCTTAACTTTTTAATGCTCTTTGTTTAATAAGTAATCGATCACGGTAAACAAAAAGGCTCATGTAAAATATAAGCATCCTTTTATTGAAGAATGACGGCACTTGTTATATTTCATTTCACTAGAAATCGATAACCCTTTTTTCATTCCACTTATCCTCCAAGTGAATACTGAACAATGTAAATCAAGTGCAGGGATAGAGAAAAATGTAATCATAGGCTTTGGATCATGCAGGTAACAAATCATGTTTCATGACACGACATGCATGAAGCATGATACATAATACCATGTTGTGTTTGTGTGTATTATAGATGTAGAAAATGTGATGTGTTGAGGTGGCACCATGTGTAACGCCTTTTTGCGTGTTTCCAGGCTTGGCTTATCGTTGCATAGAATCACACACGAGTGTGGTAAAAAAAGTTCTTTGGAAAAAATGCAATTATAATCATTTACATGGATCTCAGAAATGAATGTTGGAATGCCCTTCACTTACATTTTTTTAGTTCTTAAAGGTTCAGTGGTCAGTGATACTTGAGCATAGGCCGAAAAAACAATGAAATCTCTGAATGTCCGTAAATGCATGAGAGATTTTATTGTTTTACGCTAATGGGCACATCGAACTTCCTTCGATGCCAATTAAAACCTGCAGACCACCTAGTCACAAGGAGAGTGAGTGAGAGTATGTGACATAATAATATTATGGATGACACTTTATAAACAGGAGACGCCATCCCATTTACATTTACATTGTGACACGACACGTCACTCTAAAAAAAAGTTACCAGATATTTTTTAACAATGCTACTGTCGCTGTCACAGCTCTCACCTCTCCCATCTCCTATCTCACGCAAATCTATTGTACTTTCAGAGAGAAAACCCAAATAATGAACTAATTAAGATATACACACAATGTTTGCTTTTCGCCAGACAAAAACGGAGAAATACAATGGTTTGCGTATCATGTCTTCCTGAGTCATGATGATTTGTGGTGACAGAAATAAACGAGAACACAATGCATGCAAAGTAATACAATTCTGATTTTTTACCTGTATCAGGAAATCCAAAATTCCAACGTGCATGTAAGCCTTAATGAGCCAATCCGGTAACTATATCCATCCTATCATGGTTTGTAAATACCTACTTGAAACACGTAAACACAACGCAGCGTATAATCTCACAATCCACAAGATGCAGAGATGCAACTCACTATACAGGCCAATTCAACTCCAATCACTCACACTGCAAACCATATTTATGGATTTCCGATTATTAAAACTTGAAGATTAACTAGGTAGATATGAGTCACAAATGAATTGTATATAGTTTTACATTTTCGGATTTTTTTTCTCGGAAATTCCAACCTGGAAGCAATCTTAAGCTCAAGTTTAAGTTGATTCATTCAGTTCTCCGACGATACTGATCAGAACCAACTGTATTGTAGTTTTTTACTCAGTGTTTGTACATGTAATGTTTGTACAACTGGACAAGAGGAAGATGCAATAAAAAATTATGTTAATGTTGTGAGCAAGCCGAGGAAGTAATGTGCTTCCTTGCATATATAGCATAATATTCCAAAGTTAAATAAAAAGGACGAAATTGGAGCAATAAAATTTACAAAAGAAGCAATAAAAAGGTAAGGGCATGGGTCATAAAAAACACAAAGCAGTACCGGTGCGGTGCGCACTGCTCTCATTTTTTTTCGTAAAACATTCATATCCAAACAAACCAAAACATATCATCCAGAGATACCGTTTTTACCATTGTCCATGTACCATAATGCAGTCAACTGCTGATGACAACACGCGTTTTCACAATATTATTATTCATTTCCGCGTAGCAAGTTCAACTCCTGTCATGTAGGTAGGTAGTGCTCAACGTAGTCGCATCAGAATTGCTCATATTTTACTTCATTCAAGCAAGAGCATCTATAAACCTTTTAAAAAATTTAGATTGCTTCCACAGGACATCCGTGTGAGCTATTCTTCTCATTAGTGACCCAGTTTCCCTTTTTACATGCCAAATGATTCTCGACGACTTTTATTGTACACTTGAACTTGAAAGTTATAAAATATATCCCCGAAATCTCCGTACACAACCAAAACAAGATTTTCAACGTGATGCAATAGCTTAAAACGAGAGAAGTGATATAGGTAGGTATGCTATTGCTTCTGGGGGCTGCTTATGTGGATCGTGAAACTGGAAGTATTGCTTACCTTTTCGTCCTTCTGTTGCATTAAAATTTGATATGCAAATGACAGGTCAGATTTTTATGATCTTTAAGGGTGCTGTAAAATGGTGAGCCCATTTGTCACAATATATGTACTTCAGCTTAAGAGCAAAATATGGATGTGTTTTTTTTTCATAAAGTGGATGTGTTCTATTGAATGTCTTACCTTCATTACAAATGCACTCTGTGCAGCTACATCAAGTATTAGGTAAATGAATACCATTCGGATATAGCTATGCCTTTTACTATCATTATTGTTTTTTTTGTAAAATCATAAAAGGGGAACCCCAATAGGAAATAGTAAATTCACTTTCTCACTTGTGAAACAAGAAAGATCTTTGTTTCACTTATAAGGTCTCTTTGTGTAAATGTTAATCGGGTGATTAAAAAAGGTTAAAACCATCACCAATGTCTACATATTTGTTCTATCTATTTGGTAGTACGGTATTACGATCCATGTACCTACTCATTAGTTTATATTAGCTAATGTTGTCACTTTAAATATTAAAAATTACTGGTTTACACATATGAATGCTGAATACAAGTAATTAGCTAATATTTTAGTACATAATTTTATGTGTCTACACACACAATTTGTATGAATGCGGATGGGTTTATTTTATAACCAGATACCTGTAGGTCACTTAGGTATTTGGACAAGGAATTAATCTTATAAATCGACAGACCTTGAATCGGCTATATATCGTAATCTGAACATGCGTGAATTAACCAAAGTAGATTTCATAGTCACTGTCCATCAATCATTTGTAGCAAGAGTTCTGATAATGTTCTGCTCATGTATGAACAAAGAATTTCTGTGTAAGATTTTTCCGCGTTTCCCCAAAAATACCACACTGTCGGATGAATCAAAAGAAGCAAGTTGAGCAAGCAACTTGTACCTGTGTTGTGATCTGTGCATAAGATAACATTTTGAAATCCTATGCACAATTGTTGCACTTTGCATTAACATAGCAGTTTTGCAATGGCTCTGCCCATTTCCCAGCCCATCAAAGACCAAAACTTCATCCTGAAAGCTGCTTTCTGCGAGTTTTTTTTTCTGATTGATCGTGTGATAAAATGTTTCAGTTTTCTAATCTCGCCCTCCACAAGGTAGTAGTGCAGGTGTCAGAGTGCAGTTTATGATGTTATTTAAGCATCCATTAACGTGTCGAGTTTTATATATTTTATTATATGAGGATGTGTAGCTAAAAAATGTGAAGCACTTCGAATGAGTTTTGGACTGCAGGTATTTTTGTGCATTTAACTGCTCTTAATGCAACAGATGGACACAATAATAATAATTATTTGTATTTTGTGTGCGCCAATCTAGAATTCTTATTTTTAAAGCCTTGAGCCTTCTAGTAGTAGCCATGCAGCGTGGTACACTTAACAAGGAGTACCGCCCCGTCGTCTGTCTGGTGGAGTTTATGTGGTTGTGTTTGTGTGTGCAAACATATTTTATGCTCATGTACCTTGTAAAGAATAAATTGTAACAATGAGCAACTTTGATAATAATAATCACATTAAAGTGTACGCTTACACGTACATGCTTATATTTTTATTAAGGCATTTTATTTTATGATAGCTTTGCAAAGTTGTTTTTGATGCGAATATATACAACTATATGAACAGTCAAGCTGCAAATTTTACAAGCCGATACGTATAGAATACTAATGAGATGGGTAGAGGAAATTGTGGTGAGGAGTAAATACGGTAGGTATACATTTAACATTAAATACATACGTTTACATATTGCTTACATTTGTTTCGTCACAGTGAGTGCAAGTCTAAATGGTAACTATTTTAAAAATATACTATAAAAATTGAATTTTAAAAAATCATCCAAATCATCATCCAAGCATTTGCCGAATCTGCATTCGGTTCGGTGTACAATTTATCAAGTAGTAAATCTTGATTAGACCGTTTTTCTCAGCTCTTCGTTTCCATTGTCAGCTTGTTAAACCAGCAAGTGGTCCCAGCAGTCCAGAGACAATCCAACTAGTTATATGGAGTACAGGATATTTTGATTACTGGAGAAACTCTCTGCATAATATTGAATCAGCTACATTACTCACATTTTCTAAGCCATTAAATCTTTTCGATTTGAAGTTTTGTGGCACATAATCTAATTATGTCATTTCGTGAATTAATGGAAAATGGAGAAGAACATAACTTTACCACTACATTAATTTATTGATCATTTATTGCTAAAATAAATGAGGAACTATTCTGTTTATGCATTTCTAATACAGGTATCTGAGCTACTGATAATGGCGCTAATCGCTTTTTATCTACATCAGCATCATAATTTTAAATTTTTAAACCATGTAATTTTATAATTGATTTAATTGTTCTTAGAGAATACAATTTTGTTTAGCTAAGCTATGTTAAATTTATAACAAGGGGCATAATGACCATAGCATATATAAACACATATACATACGTAGCCAAAGAATCCATTATGCTCATCTATGATTGATATTAATGTTTTACGCGCTGTTCTGCTCAGCTACTGGTTGCAGTGGGCAGCTACCTTTATCGTGGGCAAAGACGGCTGTCAATCAAAGAGCTCATGGTGCAACCATTTCCCACACAGTATTTATCGAAAACCACAACCTACCACAGCGTGTTTCGTTCTCGTCACGTTCCGTTTCAAGAATTCGTCCATATCATTTGTATATGCATTTATTTGTATACCTGCTTTTGTAAGCACATGCATTCCTATAATATATAAATTCAGATAGGTATTTCTCATCGCATCCCTTTTTTCAACAATTGTTAGCCCTAACCAACATCAACTGATAAAGCGTGTAGAGTTGAACAACAATTGATTCGTTTTTCCATTTCGTCTTTTCACATGAATCATTCTTCTTCTCTGAAGACTGGTTTCCCTCTTGGCATGGGCTGGACACTGCGGGGAACGATGTTTCTCAAAATGCTTTTTGTACGCGTACTTAAAAAATATCTAGTATACATTTATATATTAAACTATGATTATTATATAAGGATATATTCGTTCCAGATGTGTAAAGCAGCTAGAAAGTAATTCCAGCATACCTCAAGAAAGTTCATGTTGACCTATGTGTAGATTACTAGAAAATGCCGTTTCAAAAAATATCATCGAGGGATTATCTATCTAATTTTGTTTATTTTGTTTGAGATTTTCGAAATCAATGCATTTTTTCAATGATATCATGAATTTAAGAAGCGCATCTACCAAACAATTTGATGATAATAACAACAATAATAATAGTGTATACTGCTAACTGCATACATAGTTATTTTATTCTCCAGAATCATTCCGGAGATTTCACAAGTCAGGAAAGTAATCTTGAAAACGAAGCATTTTCCATATCTTGTGGTTTATTCCACATCCGTATTTTTGTAATTTTAAAGAGTAATTTTGAGCATTTAAAAAACTATTTACCCTCTGGGTGCGTATTAGCTGCCTACTTTTTTTACCTGTATCGCCTGTATCAATCGCTAGTACCAACTTTACTTAACTGTATATCTGCGTGATACCAATACAGCGTCCATGCTACAGCAAAACATAGTGTAGTCCCAAATTACAACACGATTATCAAGAGCATGATTTACGTCATATCTAATGATCGCCGATATATATGTGTACGCGTATTATACGCAGTTAACAAGTGGCAGGAGCATGGAAGGCCCAAACCGTGTTAAATAGTAAAGGCGACCCTGAAAATAAAAAAGTAGAAGAATTTGTTCTTGTGGTAAAGGAAGCCTCCAAAACTCCAAGATCATAACACATAATTTTTTTGTGTGAGTAAACAATCTTGTGCTATCAGCAATACCTTTACCTAAAATACGATACATTGAAACCTATCACCTATTATGCTGCGGGGGCAAAAGAAAGGCAGCAATATGAAATAACAGGCTTTGCATTATTGTTGTTCTTTTTTTCTCTAAGTATTCATGTCGTGTACCTCACAATCCCAACTCTTGATTCGGCTTCTCTAATCATCATAATAGTAACAACAACATGAGAAATGCTTGCTCTGTAACTTGTAAATGGTAATAAAACAATGTATTTACAATGCAGCATGTGGTTAACCTACACCTTATAAAACGTCTTGCAGTATCCACACAATAATACACTATCTGCCATACGCCATACACCACACGCGTGTTTTAATATTTTTTTATTTTATTTTACTGCTTCGTTTTTTTAGAGATAATGCTATGTGCATATCTTTACAAGCTCATGTAAACCAACCCTCTTTAGTTTAGGTCATGATGATGTTGATGATGATGATTAGTACAACCTGATACATGTGAGATTTGGTTGGTTTGTGAGAAGTTACCATTATACCTTTTATGCCGCCGCCGTTGTAGTTGCCGTTACATGATACCGCACACTAGTGTGGACAAGTACGTCATTTCTTGCACTGTAAAAAAACGTGTAGTCAGCAAAGAAACTATAACTAATGGTTAATATCAAAGTGCGTAATGCATAATTGAAGAAGTCTTTGGGTGTTCCTCTTAAGATAATAATCCATAAATGACCAATAAATTGATTATGAATTAAACGACTGCGATCTGGTGACTATAGGGTACGACGGAGTGACCGATGCTGCTGTGGGTTTGTGGTGATAATGAGGTGATTGTAAATTAGTGAACCAGTTTGGTAACCAAATCATTTCATTCATTAGCACACAGTTAAAAACAAATTTAGCAAGTTTTAATCGTATAATCTAGCCCGCCAGTGTTTCGAATGTGCTGCTAAGATGTGGCCACGTGTGACATTACACTCCATATCTTGGAGTATAGAAAACAATATTTTAAGACAAAAATAATCCTCCTCACCTGCTTTTATTTCACTGGCAACAATTTTCACAGTTCAATGTTTTTTGTATGTATTACCGTGTACTCGTTTCTTGGTGAGTGTTGTTTGAAAACAAACAATTTTTCATCCAAAGTGCGTCCCATATCTTGATACTTGTCTCCTAATTAGCATTTAATTGCTACTTTCCTCCTCCTTTCATTTCCTCTTGAAAATGCACTGTTATTGCGGCATTTCCAACAACGTATGCAAAATTTCATTGTGATTATAGTGGCTTTTGTGCTAACCAGTACATATTTCAGCATGCAAAAATGATTCTTGAACTGCTTCGGGCATATTTCATGGTATCGACTCTTGCGGGGAGCAATAAATTTCAAATTGAAGTGCAATGTAACACATAAAAAAAGATCAATTACAAGATGGGAATAAATAAATAGCGGCCTTTCTCCGATAATTAAAGAAATATCTTATAAGGAGTTAAAAAGCTATAGGCTGCTACTAGCTAATTTTCAGGAGAAAAGAAAAATATTAATTGAAAATATGTATGAAATGTATGAGAAATGCTTCACAGTAAAAAAGTAAATAAATCGTGTGTTTTGTTGAGTTAATTTCTATAAAAGTGTACGACTTTTTTATCTATGACTTGTGAGAATCCATTAATAATATTAATTAAATGATTCTTTTATTATTATTTTAGTTGCTGATATTTTTTTTAACTAGTGACTGTGCAAAAGAAGAGTGTGTTACAAAGTGTCTCGTTATTTGTTTTATTTAGTCCCGAGAAAATCCTAGATTTGAATTAATAAGTATGATAATAATTCAGTAGTCGTGTAGGTGTGATGGCTCATCGGTGTAACTGGAATATAAAAATAGTTTAAACTAGGACGGGTGTAAACCCGAAATAAAAAACTACCGGAAGTCTGATACGAGCAAATTTGTGTTCTAAAGCACATATTTCATCCTCCAAGATGCTAATCTTGAACTTACCTGTCAATTCATTTTTTGACCCATAGCCCACGCACACGTTCCAGGAGCCGCCGCTCCTACAGTGGTCAGAATTGACACATGGTGTGGTGACAAAAAATGATCAGAAGAAATTTCTCTATAAGATAAGCCAATAAAAGATTTTTGCCATAAGGATGCATGGGGGACCTTACCCCCCACCGTGCCCCTGGGGTTGGCCCCCGGAGGCCCAAAATCAATACCGATCTTTAGAATCACCCTTTGTACCTCCATGCAAAATTTGAATAAAATCGGTCAACGTGGAGGAAAGTTATAGTGTTTACAGACAAACGGACACACAGACACACAGACACACAGACAGACAAACAGATCAATCGCAATAACTACCTTTATAAGCATTTCATGCTTCCGGTAGTTAATAAAAGAAGTTCTCACACAATGATAAGGATTATTATGAAGAATTGGATTTTGTGCAGCCGACAAGTTTCAACAGTTCCTTTTACAAAAATTGCGAATAATATGCAATCTATAATAATAACTAGTAAGGTGTAAAACCTTTAATACATAACTACCGGAAGCGTCATGAATGCAATAATAGCAAATGTGGATAGATATTTTTCCATTAGAGTACATTTTTGTGGGACAAATTGATCATCCCCATCGATTTACGGCATAAAAAAATTTGACGACTGGGGACCCCCATACCTTCCACGGCCCACCCCACCGCCAAGTCACCGATTTGACCCATGGTGCCATGGCAAAAAATGATCGTCTTGAACTACTCCATCCATTTATAGAATAAAAATTTTTGACGACTAGGTCACGCCCACGACCTCAACTTCCGACCCCGTACTTCCGGTGAATGATGAGGTACGAGGCTGAAAATCAATAGGGAACGTCGCCATGGGCCAATGTACCTCTATGCAAAATTTGAGCCAAATCTGTCAACGTGGAGGGAAGTTAGAGTGTTTACGGACAGACAGACAGACAGACAGACAGACAGACAGACGGACAGACAGACAAACAGATCAATCGCTATAACTACCTTTCAAGCATTTCATGCTTCCGGTAGTTAATAACAGTTACACGCGCTTGGCACGAACAGTCCACTAAACTGATATAAAACAGGGGAACGTTATAATATTAGCAATAAAAAATGATTTGTTATTCATATTAATTAAAATTAACGGTGTAAGTATGTGCTATTTACATTCTAAAATGAGATTTTGATTGGATTGGAAATGGCAAATTACAAGCTCACTACTCTGGCTTATATATTTCTTGCTTGATGAAGATGATGAATGGGAAACGCAAAAATAACCTGTTACAAGGAGTTCACTGTTGCTGATCATCTCTCCACAGCACAATTCAACGCAATTTATATAAGATATATAAAAATAGGTAAAATAAAAATTACTTATAAGCTTTATCTTTTTAGAGAAAAATGAAATAGGAATGAAAAAGATGAGAAACAGACTCCTCACAACAGCAGTCTTGACTTTCGACCACTCGTCTTAGAGCATCGCATATATGCATATTTATTTAGGTATATAGGCATGCATTTGATATGTAGAAGAAGAAAAAAACTCGGCTCTTGACTTGACTCACTGTCTGCTGCTCTTCTTCTTTTTTTTCTGTACACTTGTTATTGTTGCCGTGTACGTTCTTGTTGGCGTGATGTTTATCTAGTGATTTATGGCGGGATACACGTCTCAAAGTGTAATTCTGAAATAAAAAAAAATTAACAGAGAGAGAAAAAAACGTTTGCTGAATTTTACGCTCATGTGTATAGTTTTTCTTATGACGTGCAAAAAAAAGAGTATTTACCTGACTGTATATTATGACTTTTATTATGCACACATTTTACATATACATAAAATCCAAATACATTGGTTTTACATTGTTGATGGTGTATGATTATTATCTGGGAATATTATCTGTTTAAGTATGAAAATGACGGATTTATGTAGATGAACGTGCAATTATTATTATTTTCAGCGTAAGCAGCGATGCACATACGCATTATAAATGCTGATTATTATTGTTATATAAATGTTTAAACGTAAAAAAGGGATGATTTGAATCGAAATAACAAAAGCTTTCTAGAACTCTGATCCTTTAAGCTAAACAGTTATCCACACAGGGAATATGGAAGGGAGTTGAGGTGGAGGAGTTACCATAACGATCGGACTGACTGACTATAATACGTGATACGTGTGTGATGTCCGTTAAAGAAAGCGGTTATCATTTTTTTAAGACGATGCACGAAGACGGGAAGGAGGAGAACATAAAGAGAAAGACATATTTTTTTGCGTTGTTGTTTGTAAGGCGGAATATATGGTACTGACCCTGAGCTGAGAGCTGACTGATGCGTTTTGACACAGACATCAACACATGTCTACACTTAATAATCGCAGCTTTTCACTCACTATATATATGATTACGAGTAGAGGCAGTACAATAAATGAGGTAAATCAGGATTTAAACTAGTTTAATAATGAGAAAGCATTTTTCATACATAGTTTGCACACAATTGAGGCAAGGATGTGAGCATGCGGGATATACATACGTGCGTATGTGAAGTAGGAGCAAAGCAGTTTATTAATTAGTATCAGCAACTTTTCGCTTCATTCTCACAAACGGATTTGCGCTTTTGTTGATAAATAAGATTTTAAAATATGGTGTTGTTGTAAGAAGGAAAAAAAAGAAAGAAAGAAAACAACAACAGCAGAGTAATTTGTACCTTCTAGGTTCTCATCATGATAATGTGAACGTTCACGATATATCTCTAGAAATAAAAAAAAATCGCTGTTTGTCCTTTGGACATGTGACATGGGATATTATGCAGGTACCGGTACGTACCTATGTGTGATGTATGAGGAGGCAGGCATGTGAACTGTCGTGAATAACACGTAACAGGTTCTCCTACCAAGTGTGCAATTAACATGATTAAGCCTGCATTATTATCTCATGTCTACTTATGTTTTCCGGATGCCACACTAATTTCAATTGCATCGTAAAAACTTGTGGAAATGATACATTTTACAGCTACAAGGTGGGGATTAGGATGTATCAAGGTAATCATTATTAGTTTTTAATTGAGGAATAACCGCATCATAAATTAGTAGAAATTTTTTTTTCCTTCTTATCGTTATGATCTTTAATAAATAGTTTTTATTCGTGATCATATCGTGTAACTAAATATTTTTATACAGTTATTACAATAGATCAATAACGCAAAATATTAGAGATTAGCAAGCAAGAAAAAAGCAGTGTAAATTCATAATATTTGCTCCATCATTATAAGTGGGCCATCTTTTAAACAAACCTTCAGAAGCACCCAAGTCTTCCTCTCATAAAAGGTAGCCGAAGGGATCAACTAATTTTCTTTTTAAAAAAAAATACTCTCATCTCGACTCCAAACAGTTCACAGGTATTTTTAAAGGTGTCTCTCATTTCGACCATGAATTCAGCTGCAATGTTTCCCCAAGTACCGTAGGATCTTTAGAATGGAATCTTATCTTCGAATCCCTTAAAAGTTCGTTGACTAGCGATAAACAACAAGCATTACAGTTTTACTGCAAAGAATTTTCTGATGCAGGTAAGTAGTGCAAAGTGAAACCCTTTCAAAAAAACAGACAGATAAACAAAGAGATTACTGGACAAATGGACTATAAACTACTCTGATTTACATTTGTTATGTAAAATCCGTAGATTTAAAGAAATTGTCAATCATGATGATGCAATTGCAGTCCAGACGCAAATGTTGAGCTCATAAAACATGTAAAGCAAAAGGTGAACTGAACTGTACATAAGCCATAACATTATAAACCAAAAATGAAACGGAATGAGTCTAAGGATATAAGGCACTTGCTTTTTACAACTGCTCTGTTTGTACCTATGCGTGCACATCAACCTCCATTGACCATTTTATTGAAGCTGGACCCTTTACGCGCAATTCTTTGGGCTAGTTTACAAAAAGAGACAAAAAAATGGTGATCCCGTTTTGTTGAGCAATAAAGTCATAAAACATACACAATCAGGTTTACGAGCTAGGATCGCTCTCTGGACTCTGGAGACTCTTAGAGTTCACGTTCAATATAACTGCCACAAAAAGTGTGCATTCAGAATGCAACTCTGCTCTTCTGGTAGATTTTTTTTGTTGAATGAATGTCAATGTCATAAAATGGTTTGCCTGACTTTGCAGTAAAAATCAAATGCCAGCAGCCGACCCAAACCAAGCTGCATCCTTATGTACGCAAAAAAGTGGAAAATAAAACGATGTGTTAGGTCAGGTATATTACATAATCTTGGCCAAGTAGGAAGATGTTTTCTTCCTCTTATGTGGGTTTTTATACTGGAGCAATTGTATCAAGAGATGTTCTTAAAACCTTTTTAAAAAATATGACCCAAGTGCTGACCAAATTGCATTGTTAGCAAGACAGGGGGAAATAAAAATTTACAAGATGTTTTGCCACCCAAAAAGTAACAATTTCTTGTTTAGTGCAATCCATGCCAGTGCAGTAAATCAGCACTTTGGAATGCATTAGTTAGGTAACACGTTTTATGCATTCAAGTAAAATGTGTGAAAGAGTTAAGAAGCAGGCTGCGATCTGGATTTTATTTTTTTCGGAAACTTACACAAGTGGATAGTTGCGATAAAAAGCAACTTTGTTCTACAGTGAAACGGACTAAAATTTGATCAGTTCAAAGTTTGAATTTTATTCTGCGTTCAAAATCGATTTATAAATGATCAGTGACGAGTGTCTTTCCAGCTCTACGTTTAGTTTTACCGAAGTCATTTTTCATTCTCGGAATAAAGAACCGCGTAGCACTTTACGTGGCAGTAAAAATTCTCGAAACTCCGTTTGTCTTGTAACTTCCGGTTTTGTGCCCATCCTTCCGTTCATGATGGTCTGCTTCTCCCTCACTTCCAGTTGTTCCGTCTCGTTTTTGGAATTGTTATGTGCTTCGCAGCGAACGTACAAAACATTCAACAAAAATATATTTCAAATGCATTAGCAAGCAGAAAGGGAATGAATTGTACATTTACTAAAACTAACCTAGGACTACATCGAGCAGAACAACAAGAAGCGTGCCGGAAGATGATTCTGTTTCTAGATAGTTCATTGATAAAAATATACTATGAGGAATATATACGATGTGTATTATTTAAGAATTGAAGGGATCGATAGCAGCAGAAATAAATAGAAATAATGTGGATGTTGTTGGAATTAGACTATGAAAAAGCTCACCACTTCGGTGGTACTACCAAAGTTACAGCTATCATTTAAAAAATTAAAATCGTTATCCCATTTCATGCTACTGCCAAAAGAGCTACTGTGAACTGAAAACATTATGGGAGGTAGGTAAGCTGCACGCCTTGATTTTTCGATTAATTAATAATTATGATGAATAGTTTTCCCCGTAATACCTCTAGTTTAATATCAGTTCTTTAATGAAAACATATTATTATTTAAGTTGCATGAAATTTTAAAAATGTAATTCAGCCAGGCAACTTGTTTTAAAAAAAATTCACAAATTACAGGTCGGTAAATTTCAAAAAATGTTTTTTGGGTAATTTTATATATACCTACTCATCTTTAATCAGTCTGATTGTCTATTAACCTAGCTGCTTTAAATAATTTCTTGGTTTCATCGTGCACACACAATATTCATTCTACTCTTTTTTTAAATAGGCAAATAGAGTTTCGGTAGTTCAACCTACAACAACTGTAAATATATTAATACGTTCTTGATAGTGGAAAAACATACCTACATCATTATATGGGTAGTTAATCATTAATAAAAATTGATATAGTAAATAATCATGCTACTACAACTACATATATAACCCATGCATGGTTACATTGCAGTTTACCATCAATTTATTGTAAATATCATGTGCTTAACACATAACTTAAGTAATCAGTCGTATAACAGCTAGAAAAATGAATTATTATTGTTCCGCGCACCGTACCATTACCACATCTACTCTCGTCCATATTATAAGCAGTAGTGTGTACTACACATATGCGTCGTGGTCTGTGTAGTGACGATTCTTCCTTCTTAAAACCATATAAAAGAAAACTTGATGTAGACAGGAAAGCAGCAGACAAGCGAAACCTAAAAAAGGGGGAGCAAAAAAAACACAAATTGTTATATGAGCAATGGGTATGGTGACTAACAGAAATTATTACTTTTCGGCTCAACTGAATGCATTTTTCTTTTTGCTTTTCGTTTAGCTTGAGTGAACAAAGATAGATGTCTAGGTACACATATATTCATAATATGTACCCACTTAAAATATACACGCATGCCTACATAAATAACACATTCAATACAACTCTCGTGCTCTGTCTCGTCCAAACGCGGCCGTATAGCTATCAATATGAGCACTGATGAAGATGTGAAATATTATATGCATTTAGGTGCGTGGCTTGTAGAAGATCCATCTTAACTTACGAGACCGAATTTAGTGGAGTTTTATTTACGGTTGTTGTTGTGGTAGACTGAATAGGCAGATTAACATGTTCATAATTCATATTCAGTTTATTTCTCATTTCCGACTGATGAGTCGAGGGCAAGACCTCCTAAATTATTTTAAAGATTGTATATGCTTTCATGAAGTCTTGTTGTTCTAATAGTTCATAGGGGACACCGTCACAATAATAACGTATAAATAGTAAATGTTGTTTCATATCCATGCAACTTGGGCTTAAATCTTGACTGTTCAACTTTTTATTGTTTCACTGTGTCATGTCGCGTGCTTCTGATAAAAACCATTTGAATGAAGTTGCTTCAAATAAGATGTGCATAGCCCATGAAACAGTTGCATTGTATTTTAAGCACCAATATCAATTATTGCTTTATTTTTTCAAATAAAAAAATCATGCAGTGATTATTCTTAATAAAGTCATTGTCATTTCAGATAAAAGCCTTGAACTTGACGAGAGCGGATAGAGTCATAAAATTATTTGACACATTCACACAACTTAGATTTTTAAAATATCACATTTATGAATAGACTTGTTAATAATGCCTTAATAATTACGTCATAAGTGTGTAGCTTCTGCACCATTACTTACACTACCATAATTTAATGAGTGTGGGATGTCCTGTATCTTGCGTAATTGCTGCCCTCATCATCATAATTTTGATCAACCAACCATTTTGTTGCTGCCTTTTAATATATGCTGTGGTTAGATTACGGGTAGCAGAGAAGCATAAATTAATGCAGAAATACAACAGTATTCAGTATGCTTGGATTACTAAGTCGTCCGTCCATCAGAAACGGTTTAAGGGTTTTGTTGTCTGAATGAAACAAGCAGCTTTCTTCGTGATACAGACCCGTAAATAGGTATCAGATAGGCGCATAAGTTCGGATGTGTCAATGTGACCAGCTTCCATCTCCAGACTCGCTGCCAGATGCGCTCTCCAAAACCATAATGCACACATGTACGATAGAAATTTTGAGAAACTTTTAAAAGCGTAAATATATATGTACAATCTATGTTTATCATTTTCTATAATCCGTTCGTTTTTCTGATGATGAGTGAGCGGAAATGTGTACATGACTCTGAAGAGCCATAATATAGAACTATGTGAATATAGAGGAATGTGATATAAAAGACGTTTGTTCATCATCGTACTAGAATCTCTTGTTTCACTGTCAGAGGAATAGCTCACAGTCAGGCTACTGCAAATATAGAAGCAGCACTACTTGTGTTTCTCCCGAGCTCTGGGGTTTAGCTGTCTCTCCTCTTCTATTTCCATTCCAAGCAATTCCACATGCCTGTCATACTGTAAACATGGTTGTTGTTGTTGCTCATGCCTCTTTCGAAATATCCTGGCTATTCATATTATATTCGACTAGTAAAAAAGTTACACAACACTTCCAGCATTTTATACGTGCATCTATCACCTATCTATATAGTACTAAAGAATATATACGCTGTTTATATAAAAAAAGAGAACAACTCTGAAACAAAATATTTCCTGCCACTCTCTCTCTCTTTCTTGCTGGCTGCCTCCTCCTCCTCTCTGTCCATGTCGCTTTCCTATCACACGGACGGACGAGGAAATGGAAGTCAAGATATTCTTCTGCTGGTGTGCTGCTGCTGGCGTACGAAAATGTATATATACCGTGTGTGTGTTATGGCAAGCAAAAAGGATAGAAAGAGAGTAAAGAGAAATGGGATTTTCCAATTATTTTCCATCTCAAATTTTGACATCATCATGGGAGACGGGTTTGGAGGCAGATCTCCAATTTAGCAAATGTAAGCGGGATTTTGGGAGCCTACGCTCAGGGGAGTGGAGCTGTCTATTTATTTTGTGTGCCACACGGCATACTATACGATGCATCTGCTCAAAACCTACCATCTCACCATACAACTCTTCCATTTAGGCTATAACCGACTACACCACCAAACATATTCCAAAAAATGGTCAATCGGAAATGAATGCGTAGTTCACATATTAGAAGTATTGCAAATACAACTTAGATTATTAAATGAAAATATTTCTTCAAGATTGACTTCAGGTACATGAAAATTTTCTAATTAATGTCCATAATCTTCATTTACAGTTTATAATAGTTCAAAATTTTGAAGTGGTATTTTAAGGAGCACATTTTGTGTAATGACTGTTTTTTTATATCCGTTACTCTCTGTAAACTTGGAAGAAAGAAGTTTACTCATCCGGGTTTGTTGATACTTACTGCATCACAACCTGCGTCTTTTCTCTCTCTCTCTCTCTCTCTGGCTGGCTGACTGCCTGACAGCTTAGCAGGCAAGGAAACTGGCATGACGTTTTTTACGGAGAAAACAGAGTGAAGGAAAATTTCCAGTGAGAGCACAGAGCAGAGAAAAGAGAGATAGAAAAAGGAGTCGCTTTCCTCATTCCCTGCCTGCCTGTAAGTGACTGCTGCTCCTTTGCTCCTTTCTACTCACTGCACTCTCTCTCCAATCCGAGTTTGCAGTTCTATGAAATTTCGCTGGTTCTTCTCCCCTAACATCTCTGTGTAGAATTTTTGAAAGCACAGGAGTATATTTTTCCTTTGTTTTTCTATAAAACGGAATTACAGGAGGAACAAGTCGGAGGAGAAAATGCAACTTCAATGTACTTAATAGGAAATACCTACATGATGATAGTCAAGCAAGCTAACAAAAAGAAAGTAGACCAGTCAAGAGCTATACTTTCAGATCAGTATTATTATTATTATGGGATCTTTGTTTGTCCGGATATATCTGAATGGAATATTGTAGTTGTATATTATGTATTCACAAAGCATGCACAAAAAACCGTCACCCGTTTTGACGTGATACACACAAAACTTGAGACAAGTTCCTTTGGTCGCATCTTTTCTTTCCGCCGCCGCTTTTTGCTCTTATTTTTCTTTTCTTTTTTTTGTCTGCTGTAATGACGAAACTTGTGTATGTATCAGATTATTACTACTACCAGTATTCGGATTCGATTCTCTTCCGTCGTCTTATATAGAGCGAGCATATCTTATCCTCTTTTCCCCCATTTAACTATTTACATCTTTCAACTCTTCTTACTTCTTATTATTACGCTGCTGTCGTCGACTTTTTGAGACTGATCCTGTTGTGGCAGAGGCATAAAAGCGTCCTATCGTCTTTCAAAATAGAGACATATACAAATATGCAATATAGGAGCGTAAAACAACGAAAAAGTATAACAACTTTTGAGTATATAATGCTCAACGCATGTATGTATGTACATGTCTTTATAATTGTATGACTAACATTTTGAGCAAATCTATATGTACATTCACGAAGATGAATATGCCCGCAGAACTTGATACGCACTTACCTCACCACGCTACACACAGTTACGCTACTCGTTGTAAATATTTATGTATGTGCTTACTGCACCAGATCTGGAAAGTGGGATGTGGTATTAATAATAATAATGGTTATACCACCACACACCGGTACGTCTACGTACGCTATGCTGATGAAAAGCAAATTCACATGCATCCTCTATCTACTCGTTCGTTCCTGCTCTACGATTTTTGTGCATATTCTATACACACATTCATTCGCCGCTTATTATAGAAATATGTATATAGCGTGTGTATATGCAGTAGTGCACACAAGTTTTCCCCGATTCTTCGACTCACTTCTATACTGGCAGCTCACTCACTCTTCTTCTTCTCTTCTTTCTCTCCCTTTCGTTCCCATCCGTCCGTCGTCCCGTTTGTTGTGAGGAGGTTTGAAAACGAAGGAAACCCATAATTCACTTCTGGCTGTCAGATTATTCGCGTCCCACCGAAAACTCGAAGCATTGGATATAGGATCCACAAAAGAATAACAAAAGCTTTGAAAGACTACTGCTGCTTCTGTGTTGGTAGAAGAATAACTGGTGGTGGTGGTGGTGGTGATGATGATGCATCGTGTATATATGTATATGTTGTGTACATACAAAAAGTCCTCTAAGGATGGGTTTTGAAGCTTAAAAATATATGTATGCCTACCTTAGGTACGTATATTGTCGTCGTGCACATCTTTTCCCTTCTCCATTGCATTTGGTACATAAGGTTGTGTGACTAGATGCGGACACGTAAAGAAAGAATCCAACTCACTTTTCCGTCTTCTTTCAGTGTGCATTTTCTTGATTAAATGAAGAACCCGGAAAATGCTTTTATGATATCGTTTATATACCTATGTCTATGTAGCAGCTTCGTAGGCGTTTGCACCTATTTGCAGTAATAAGCTAGGAAAAACGAACGCTATGTTGTTCGTGCGCCATGATTGAATGACATTTTACTCCATTTTAATGTGATGTTTTTTTGTATTGTGCTGCTCCTGAAAATTTTTTGGCACATACTTAATCAAAAGTTAAGGAAAGTGAGACGATGGAATATTATGCGAGTATACTAAAAATGGCTGATTCATTTGCTGCAAAAAAGAGGGGGTTTCCCTTGGTTGGTTCTGATAATTGATTATCATGAAGATCTCTGCCTCTTTGGTGGTGGTGACTCAGCTTTCTTCCTTTCATCTTTTTTGCTACCAAGCTTGTTATACCAGTTGACGATTTTTCTATAAAAGCAGGGAAATCGAATGTCAGAATATATAAAAACATAATAAGAATTTTCCGTGTATATCTGCATATAGTATCCAGAGAACCATAATTTTTTTTCCTAGTTCAAGCTCATCTCATCTTCCCGTTTCATCTTTCATATCAAACCGTATATAAGGCCTATATGGCATAGATAATAGGTGGCGGATGAGGGATCCCTGATGTTAGAAAACCTGGTACTGCTGATGTAGGCAAGACATCATCATCATCGACCAGGTGGGCTCATATGATATATGAAATTAATTATCTTGAAATTGTTAAGAGCGATGGTGGGATTCTTGTTGCATTTTGGGAAATTGGCTGAGTTAATACCACCGTGCCAGTGTGCTTGGTTCGGGGTTCCACTTTTTCTGGTTCGTTCAAATGTTCAATATGTAATGTGTTTTCAGGATAAACGCAGTCAAGGTGGTCTGCTAATGTGATGTTTCGTCCGAGTTATTATAAAATTCAGGGAATAAGCAACAGTTATAGACATGACATAATTATAATCGGACGACGAGTTTAGGTTTGCTTCAAGTATTTTATATTCCATGTGAAAAATAAACTGGCACTTCATATTGACATTCTTCTCTAATGCTCATCAAACGTGATTGTCAGAAAAAAAACAATAAGTTAGTTAGCGTTTTAAACAATTGAGCAAACATCATCATCATCATATTTGACACTAGTAACAACAACAACTACACAGACAGAGGTAGTATCAAAACTGATGTCAGAGTGACTGAGTGAGTAACATATCGAGCTTTACAATAGTATGCCACCACTGCACTGTACTTGTGCAGGTGGTTATATAGTGGTGCTTCCTTAATGACCAAACGACATCGTATATATTGTCGGGTAATCTGGTTTCCTTTTGTCATAGGTATATATGCATGTTGTTGGGATTCTGGTTTGTTTGGGTGATAAAACTGTCAAATGCAAGTAGAATAAGGTAATGAATGTACTAGCCACGAGTAATATTGCTACAAGGCCCACATGGTTGAGATGCAAAATATAAAATGTTCAAATCGCATTCAAGAATATACATACTTTTTTTTGCTCAACAAGTTGCACACATTTATTTTTCGCATTTATATTTTTATTTATATCATTGCAAGCTATTTGGGGGTAATAAATGCCTTGCTCATTTTCATTACAGAAACATTGTTCTGCTCATTGCAACGACAAAATACACGTGTTTGAAAGCAATTCCTCCTCTCCAATCCATTTTACTTGCTTCTTTTTCAAATCACAAAATCAGCATAATCTATTGCGAAGTCTGTTTGGAATCCTGTTCACTTTTTGTAAAGTAGCTTTACACGCATGATATTCATGTTTCAGTTCACTCATTCCACTTATTCACGAAATCTAACAGGTTACAGCATAAAAATACAATGTTTTATAATACGCGTGTGTATACTTCACCAAAAAATATTTATGAGTAGCAGCATCAGTCTCATTTTTACTATCACTGTTACTTGAAACTTTTTAGTGGAGAATACTGTGCTGTTATTAGCTAGGATAGCAGTATGTGAAGAAGGAACACAAATTCAACATTTGAATATACATATGGTGCCATAAATCATTTCGCAAAAATGTTAGACATGATCTTGAATGAGTTGGCGAACAAGTTAAGTTAGCAGAGGAGCAATGCACATATTGAAATCGATGCAAGATAGATTGCTGTTTCTTTCTGCTGCTCACTTAACTTACTGGTTTACTCACTCTCGCAAAAAGGGCATAGAGAGGAAATCCCTCAAAGACATTTGAATGATATGAATGAGTGTGATTTTTTAATTTTTTTATTTAAAAGGATGTGTAAAATGTTTTTTTCAAAGTCGACCCAGTTTGTCACGAAAAAAATTTAGGCAAGTCATAAGTACACATGTTTTTTTAAACTAAAAAGTTAAGTCCTGAATGGTACCCTGTTGTCGACATGCTTTAAAAAATTTAACTATCAAAAACCCATTAAATACTTAAACAATTTAATTTTCTCATTCCTTCATGGACACCTCTTCCGAAAAAAACAAAGAAAGGTGAAGAGATAAGAAAAAGTTCTGGAAAAAGAGGTTCACAGTTCACGCATGAAAATGTTAATCCGAGATGTTGACTGTTCCTTGATCTCACTGGCTTTTTCTTCTTTATTTTTCCCCCTTCTCATCTCATCCGTTTCCTTCATCTCTCTGACTTTTCATGCTGCTGCTTTTGATATCCATTTTTCTACCTTTCGTGTAGGTACATACACACATTGCCCACATGCCTTTGAATCTCTATCTTATAAAAACCCATGTACAAATACATAATCACACGATAAGAAGAAGTAGCATAGAAATATATTAAAAGTATTCTTCTTCCACTATTACCACCACCATCTTCGGCTTCTTTCTTTCTTCTCCTCTTCACGTTTTGGAAAAGTCGGCCATAAATTTCTCACAGGTTTCAACCTTGACTTGACGTGACTTGGAGTTCTTTACCTCACAATAATAACGCGTTACCACCACTAGGCCAAGATGACTTAAATGCACACGTAAAAAAGATATAGAGGTAGGTACATGGGCACATCATCATCATCATCATCACATTCATATACATACATAAAAGCTTCTATTCCAACATTTTATTACAGTATAACTTATTATACTTTATATATGAACGTTTGAAAACAACGAGACACGCACTTGTACTACAACTACTACTACTGTTTATACCTCTATTATTTCTACATTTATTACTAACATCATCACCACCGCCACAAAGTTTTTTTGTATTCTCCAGTTTTACTCAAATGCCATATAATAATACGAGAAGAGATGTTTTTATTCAGAAACATTCTTTTTTTTGAACACATATTTTATATATCTAGGTACATACATAGTGTAATGTATCACCACACAAACATATTATGTAATTACATTGCTATATCTTATTTAGTCTTCCTTCTTATTTTTTTCTCTAAGTTGATGTTTTTGTTGAATGTATTTTTGTACCATTTTCATCGTGCTGCTGCTGACATCAGGGACGGGTGTATTATGGTGTGTTGTTGTAATGCTTGTGTGTGTTTTGTTTCTACAAAAATTATGGCAGTTTTAGCTGTCATCTTGTGGCAGGGAGAGACCAGCACCTGTAATAAGTAAAAGAACGAAATAATTAAAAAAAAACATTGAAATGTTAAAGAAAAAAACATGAAATCCACAACAACGATGACTTTTTGGTTACGTGATGATGATGGTGATGATGATATGAATAAGGTGGTGGTGATCCTTGTTGAATTTTTCCTTTAATGAATGCCGCCTACCCACCTTAAATGCATGCGTGTACAATTTTCATATAATTTTTTTTCAGAAAAATGCTTTTGTAATGGGGTGATATTCTACATAAGTATTTATAATGACCTGGTTTTCAACATTTTTATGAATATAAAAATTAAGAGGTTTTAAATATTTTATGCGGCGATGTTACACATTCCCATTAAAAATCACTTTCAACTTTGGAAAGTCTTTTCATGTTAATTACTCGGTTAATTGCCTATTATTCCAAACTCCTTCCTTCCTCACTCCATGTTAACAATTTACGTAATCTGATTTATATATTTTTTTTTACTTTCAGATCCTTTAAACACCCAGGAAGCTCACACACATCATCACATCTTTTTTTAATAGTTTCTTGAAAGTCATCCGACAAAAATACTACAACGGTAAGTCATGTTTTATATTTCTTTGTAATTTTAAAAAAGAAAAAATTTAAAAATAGAAGGAAAAAAAATTTCATCCATATTGTGTAGTAGTAGTTGGTAGCGTAATACATACACACATGATGATTTGGCACCTGGTCTTAATATTCTAGCTCTGCACATGATAGATTTTAATTCAAGATTGGTCTTGTTCAGCTGTCCAATTCGACATTTTCATTAAACTCGCGATAAGAGTACACAGTTGTGTGTAAGCCTCCGAGCCGGAGTCGACATGACGACAGAAGAGGTGAATCCATTTACACACAAGTGCATCATCCTATAATACGTAATAGTAAAAATAGCACCCAACGAAAATTCCACAGTACTAACTTGACAGACTAGTAGAAATGCTATAGCAAGTTGAGTAGGTAGGTCTATATTATTATCCATCTTATTATATTTCTAAGTTTCTATACACCACCAAGTCCAATTTTTGTGTATTCTTTTAAACATCTGCACCAATATTTATCCGTGTCATTTTCTTTCCAATCTGCTGCTGTGCTGTTTAGTAGGCTACGACGCGGACAGACATATCTAAACATCGCCATATGTAATACAATGTCAGTCTGAAAATGTCGCCTGCACGCTATACTCCCCAACTCAAAGAAGAAGAAAAAAGAAGAGTTGACACAATGTGATGCGTCCTAGAACGAATTTCCAATATTCTCCTTGTTTCCTCTCTTTCCGCGTCCTATATGCATGCATGTAGGCGTTACAATAATATCCCATGTCTCTCCATATGAAAGAGTTATAGTATATCCGACGAACAACACAAGTGTGCAAAGATGCATCCGTTCCTCATCTCGTATCTATACCACCACCATGTTAAGCGACCCAGCATACGACTTGGTTGCTACATGTATTTATGTTCTATATATAAGACAGAGCTCTCCTCTATTAAAATGTAAAATCACGTGGAAAAAGAGACACACACACAACTTTCCCTTTCCCCAAGGGTTGAATATATTTTCAAGTTTGAGCTGATAGATTGGCAGATTTATTGCTGCCTCTCTTATTCTTCTCTTTTCAACTCTTTTACTTCCTTCCTCCACCTTCTTCTTCGTCTTTCCTCGTCTCCTCTCTCTCTTCTCACATTGCATTTGAATACGACAGGCTGGTGGCAGCTGAAGCGACGAGCCAAAAAATGCCATGCCAGTTTCAGGTAGTAGTATAGTAGCAGTAACACCAGTGCTGAGAGCGGACTGACTCTGAGACAAAATAAGCATAGCAGCAACACGTCGGCAAACTATACGACGACTTTAGAAACAACACGCTCCACCGCTATCGCGATAGCTGAATTACCCTTTTTGTGTAGTTTCTTCCGATTTCTTGGCTTCCAGCAGCCGTTGATCCAATTTGATGGTTTCACTCATTCTGTATGGCTTTTTGTTTCTTCTTGATTCATAAATGCACAAAAAGGGTTCAGATTTTATGATTAATTACTCATCTTTTAGGGGTATCAAAGTGCACAAATCGAACAACGACAGATATCATAGTAGCATACCCTTTCCAGTTTTTAAAGTGGTGTATCAAATTGATGTACATAGAGAGCATGAATAATTTGCACCACCACTGCCTCTATCTGCTGCTATATTACAGTTTTTTGCGTTTTGTTTTGCCCTAGCATGAGAGACGTCCTTAAAATTTATGCTGATTAATTCACCAATTCACAAGTTCAAGTACTTTCTCATGAATACCAAAGTGTAAGAAATGAGCATGCTATATAATCGTATGAGTGTGTGCGTAAGAAATTGTTGCTACTTGTGTATATTTTTAAAATGCAAAAAAAATAATCCGTTACATGTTGCGCTCTCAACCTCTTTAAAAATACCATGCGAATTTATTATACAGAAGAGCTTCAAGTTTTTAAATAAATAAATTTAAAAGTAAACTGTTATTGTTGTATTCGAGTAACTGTGTATTTTCACATCCCTCCAGGGAAGATACGTACTTATAAAAAAAATAAAAATAAGGATGTAATGTGCGTGTCTACTTTATATATCTTCCCCATTGTTAGAAAAAAATGCCCCTGTTAGACGACAAGATGCATTCTCATTTTTTTTGCTTTTCTCTATGCACTTACAATGCAATGTACATTATCTCAGTTTTTTCAAGTCTCTTGACGATATGATTTGAGATTGTGTGATTTTCTCCTCTCTACTCCATCTCATGCTGCTTAAACCGAATCGAATTTTAATGAAATAAAGACACTTTTTTTTGCTTTGTTCACGTTTGAACGTATTTACAAAGGCCAAGTGAACCGTTGTGTGGAGTGTTGCAATATAAGAGCATTGCCATTTCTCGCTACTTGTCATGTTTATACGGACATCGCTTCCTTTCCAGGGAAAAATAGATCTCATCTCTCTCTTGTTGTTCGTCATCCGTCTTTTATTCTTCTTCCTATTCATGGATTCGTCGTCGATTATTTTTTTGTCTAAAAATAATATGGCTCATGCAGAGAAAGAAATCTATAGCTTACTTCAGTTCGGCCGATATATTTTTTTTATTCCCTGAACTGTGTGGCGATGTTAGAAGCGTGTGGCATTCACAATAATATCCAGAGAAACTCTCAACATGGGATTTTCTCGTCCTTCTTTTAGTTTATATACATATTTATTTATGAAGGAATTGAGTGAGCGGCTTGGAAAAAAGTACATAAAAAATTCGTATACATTTATACCAGAGCAGTGACGATGTATGTGTGCGTACTACAGGCACTCATTTTTTTATTCCAAACATGCCACACATCTATCCAGTGAATCCACCCTATTGTCAATTGTATTCATTCCAGTCCGCGCTTCCCTTCTCTTCTATAAAATACGTATTATATATCATTATATTCAATACAAGCTTGGTAAGTAAGCCGAATAGGCTCGTTTTTTCATCCGTACAAGCTTGCCATATAACACACACACCAAACTTGTGTTGATGCGGTCTATTTTCGTGTGAGTATAGGGATCTATATTGTTATATTCTCATTGTATTCTTCAATCTCTCTCTCCGTTTTTGATCTGGATCTGCCTGCTATGATGTACTACCATTGTGTTGTTGACTGACGATACGGATATACGGAATATGGATTGCATGGATAAAAAATATGAATGCCAGAAAAAACACAAGAAACAGACCACAACAAACCTTCTTACCATCCATGTATGTGACAGCCACCGCCACACACACAAACGACGAGTTTTTGTTATCATTTCACCAACCGCTGTGAACCAGAGGCGAGAGAAAACACTCGCAGGTTTCGATTGAAACGAAATGGAAAATGAACGTAACAGAATGTACAATCGAAGCTAGATTGGTTTGGATGGTAGTGGTGGTGGCAGTGCTAATAAAAAATATACTACCTATCTATGTTTGTCACGTCGTTTAAAACGAAAATACTCTGCTAATAAGAAGACTGGAAACATTACATTACATATTAAAATTACTTTTTTTATATGATCAGCAAAAAAAAAGTAAAGAGACGAATAAATAATCATCTCAGGAGAATACACACAAAATGTAATCGAACAATCGAAAATTATGGTAAATATTGCATTATGAACTGCAGTGCGCACACTGCCCTACACGCACACAAAAAAAATATATTATATTTGAAAATCAAGTGCAACAAGGCATTATTATTGGGCACGGCACACAGGACATGGCTTTAGTAACAAACCGTGAAGAGAATGCGTCAAATCGTCGCGCACTGGCCCTCGCCGTTGATCAGTGTAACGTTACATAAGAAATAAGACAGAAAAAAAAACATTTTTTTCCTTTTTCACAGTTACTGGATCATCATGTCGCGGATATAAGCATGTGTGCCGTATATATGGTACGTTATTACATTTATATAAAAAACTCATGTCCTGATGTCATGTCGTCCTTTTTATCCAAAATCCGGAGGAAATGAAAATATATTGTCCGACCAAAACTGTCAAGTAAAAGCAACTACTACGCAAGCAGGCAGGCATAATTTTTTTTTGGCTGGAGAAGAGATATTTTGTTGACGCGTTGTACTTCCCCGAATCATCTTATATTGTCATCAATGATCTCATTGTGTTTTACCCTGCAAGAGCGTGTAAAAGAAATACACGTGCATTGAACGTACATATCGATTTTGATACAAGAGGGTTTGAAGTCATTAGTCCTAGCTCCTCTATTTTCTATTTTTTTTCTTCCTTATTTCCCCAAATTAGATTTTCGGTGAGTGCATTTGATGAATGCAGAAGAGAGGAGCAGTGTAGTGCAGCTGACGATATTGGGTATTGTTTGATTGTTGTTGGATACATCATGCTCCTTTATTTTTTCTCCCCATAAATTTCTGTGTGTGTAGCCGATGATGATGTAAATTTGTTTATGTATTCTATAGTGTGGATGGATACACACTTTTTTTCTCTTTCCCCAATTCTTTTGCGGAGTAGAAGTTGATTCCCATTTTGATGTAGTAATTTCTAATCCAATACGATCAAGGCTTCCATCTCAATTCAACCATTTCATTGAATATACGCGATAGAGAAAGACTACACAACTTTAACAAGCATCACTCATCTATTCATGAAAAGGAGGCAAAACAGTTGGAGATTGAAGGATATACATTTGAGAAAGGAGAGAAAAAAATATCGTGAATCATGATTTGGGATTTGGTTTTTATTCTTCTTGGCCAAAATAGTTTTAGGACACAACATATAGAAATGGATCGACCAAGAGATCCTTGTCAGTAACATTGATTCCTTTTGGCTGACAGAAAACATTCCTCTTTCTCAGTGTGTGAGTAAATGAGATTTTTTTGCTCTCTAGTAATGTAGTATGCAGTGTTGGATGTGATGTGAAGAGGAGGGAGAGAGTGATTCCCTGCTGAGAAAACTGAGCTTTATGATCTGATAAATATTGAAGATGGGAGCATTTGATGGATCTAAACACATCAAGAGGAAGACTTGGAAAGATGCTAGAGCTGAATTTTTGTGGACGGTACTCGGTTGCGATGTTCCATCCAATCTCATCTATACGTTCACCATGAACTTTGATAAGACGTTGATGGATCTCTGAAAGCATAATATTAAGGAGGATTTATGAAGACGAATAAGTGCCTTTAAAAATTATTTCGTTAATAAGTTTCCCGTAAATATCTTCCAATTAAAATTGAAACGATTGTATACCTGCCCATGAATATTAATTCAACGAGCATCTATGTATGTGTAACGCCTACACAGTGAGACGCTATCATGAACGATTCGATGAATGTGTTGCTTATTTTTTCATTGATCACAATATAAGCATCATCATGTGATGTGAGAAAAAATGGCAGTAGCAGATGAAAATGAACGTAGTGACAAACTCCATTGGTCTATATAATTTCTCAATGCTTGCATTTTGTGTTCCCCAGGGAGATTGTACGCAGCTTAGCTGCCTCACTGGCTGTGACTCCAAATGCGTTGTTGGTTGCGTTCTGCTTGTATTTTATGCACACAAATGGAAGCAATATAACATGTAGGAAGTATGCACACGAAATCCTAATGCTAGGGAGAATCTCTCTCTCTCTCTCTCGCTCTGCTTCTGCTAGTAAGCTCCGTTTTCATCTGTCTGTGTGAGGGAAACTTGACGGGTAAAAATGTCAGCCTTATTATCCTAATTCTACACGGACAGAATCGTATATATCTAGCTAGACCCTCCTTGTCTATGTATCTCTGTAGGTATCTCTTTTCATCTCGCTCCGTATACAAAACTGGATAATACTTACCAGCACGCTAGAAGACACGAACGACACCAATGTTTTATGAATAACAGCAGCAGATGGGAAATGCATTCATCCAAAAGTACATCTTGTGCTGCCGTTTTGTACATTGTTCGATGAGAGGCGACTGGATGAATTGTGTCTCCATAAACACTTTCACATTTGTTCATTATTGGTATATATTCAGTAAAATACCACGTAAAACAACGTAGCTACTCAATTCTGCAGACAGACGAATAAAAAGATGTGCCATTTGTTTTTCAAAGTTTGCTCATTGCAAAAAATAAAGTTCACATTTGTTGGTATGCAGAGCAGACATAGACACCCGTGAATGATTGTTGAATTGATTTTTGATATCGTAAATAAACCATAAATTTTACAGCGAAAACAGTAATTTATTCAAACAGATCGTCATATTATTATTATGTATGAGCGCTCAGCAAAAAGGCCATTATCGTTATGATATAATATATTAATGGACAACTAGGACGGGTGTAAACCCGAAATAAAAAACTACCGGAAACGTGTTGTGTGCGAAATTGAGACATTTGACACACATTTCAACTTCCCAAACAATAATCTTGAATTAGTCGATGAATTTCCGAAAAAGGATATTTTGACCCTTTCGTGACCCTGTGACCCGTAAGGGTCATGGAGCCACAACTCCGACAGTTGGTCAACGTGACCCATGGTGTGATGACGAAAAATGAGCAGAATAAAAGTCTCTATCTGATAAGCCGATAAAAGATTTTTGCCCATAAGGATGCATGGGGGACCTCACCCCCCACCGTACCCCTGGGGGTAGGCCCCGGAACCCCAAAATCAATACGGAATTTTCAAATGACCTGAGGTACCTCTATGCCAAGTTTGAACCAAATCGATCAACGTGGAGGAAAGTTATAGTGTTTACAGACAAACAGATTAACAGACACACAGACACACGGACACACAGACAGACAAACAGAACAATCGCAATAACTACCTTTATAAGCATTTCATGCTTCCGGTAGTTAATAATCCTTTCCTCGCTACAATAAAACGTACGTTAATCCAAAAATGTATGCTACTTTCTATGAGGTTCATATATTGGCCATGCAGTTATCTATGTAGTGGTTATATGAACATCTATGGGCGCACTTCATTTTCATGAATCGACTACTTGTGTGCACACGTCTAGGTATATCATTCATCATAATGGCTGTTTATGGCAATTTTAATTATGAATAATATGGCGAACATAATGGACGCCTAAAGTGATAATGTTGATTCATTGTGGCTACCACTATTACACGACGACAATTGACCACTACGTTATACGGTTACATGACTGCTTGGTTACATGGCTTTTAATGGCAATAAAAAGATAAAAGGGAATTATACATCTGGGCATGTAATGCGTATGTACAGCACCCATTAATTCTTTTAAAAAGCAGTGAAATTAATAGTTACATATAGCAGACTTGGATTGTAAGAACCGCAAAGTCTGCTGAGAATTGCAGAAGATGCACTCACCTACTTTTATCAATTGCATTATAATTGCAGTTTTGTGCATGGCCCAGTGCATTTCCTCAGAGATCACCAGGCCAATGCACATTCATTGCCTTGAACTGCAAAGAAGTAAAGAATGAAGTGACGACTAAATAAGTTGACTAGTACCACCACTTGACTAGTAGTAGGGCAAAATAATATAAATGTAGTAATAATAATGATATAACAAGCACACAAACACACACACCGCCCTTTGCTGGATGACTTATGGCCTCATACATTACTCTCTGACAAATAAATATGGTCCAGTTTGACTTGCGGCGAGCACTACTCTTCTTCTACTTGTGCTGGTGTTGCTTCTGCCACAGAATGTATTCCATTCCAATGCACTAGTATAGCTCTGAAGTTCAAAAAAGAGAATGAGAAGCAAAAGTTGGTAGTAAAAATCACGAATTTACTCATGTTGTTTGTGCATTGGAGCTCACTATATATAGCAGTCTCACTCAGCTCAACAGAACAGCAGCAAGAGATGTAGTTACCATATAAAAAGGTCCTCAAGACCTACATTCCCAACACATTACACATTACTTATCAAGCACAATATTATACTTTAAATAGCAGCAACAAGCAAAATATTTTTCCTGCTCATGTGGCTATGTTTTGACTTTTCGATTCTTTGAACAACTCTTACGAAAAACATATGAACTCGACTGAATGGGAAATCAAGCTACGATAAAGATGATCATGTCAAATTTTCAAAAGCGACATGAATATATCCATTTGTACATTTGGAGAAGTAATCCATCACCAGATTGATTTTAAGAATTCATTCAATTTTATATTGGCTTCCTGTCCACCTCCATCATTAATCCACTGACACAACCCGATCCTTTCATAATCAAATTGCTCGCACAGAGAAACGGTAGGGTTGGAGAGAAAATGATAAATTTAAAACTGCTCATTCTTGTTTACTATCTGTTTTAGTCCTCGTCAGATTTTCAATTTTGAATTTTATTCTCTCTGTAAATCCCCTCTGCTGTTACGTGTGTGTGTGTGTGTGTATACCAAGTAATCCCTTCTCGTTTTAGCGAATTGTGTTTTGAACGTGTGGATATTGCATTTTAGATCGTCGCGTCGTCGTCGGTTCTCCGACACACTGCATGGTTTTTCCAACTCCCCCTACTACAGCGAAGTTACTTCAATTACTGATTTACTTGCATTTATTGTTGCAGAGCTCTCTTCTTCCCCTTTCGCCCGATACAAAAATAACCGTGTACAATGTTCGCATTTTTTATATGCCATGATATGGAGAATGTCAATGTCAAATTCAACTTTGAAAACTGAAATTGAATATTATAAACTATAGCATGCATAGATAAATCCCTTTGTGCTTTGTCAAGTGCACATATACTCATAAATACTACCACATGCACACTTATTGAATCCTCTAAAATTGTTCTTTTTTTTCTACCCTTTTGATTACTTCATCCGCAGCATCTTGATAGACCGAATGTAATATGTGATATTTCAAACGTCTTTTGTTGTTGTTGTTGTTATTATTACACACAGCATACATGTGAACTCATGCGTGCATACTCGTAAGATTAAACAATAAGTTTCACGTTCTCATTTATTGAAAATTCAAAAGCTCACATATATGCAAGCATTGACAAAAAGACACAATTTATTATTTTGACTTTTGCGTTAGGAATGTATATGCATTCATGTATGTTCATGTAGAATAAAGAAGTGCAGCGTTACAAATATATGCATGCATTTACTGCACACACAACACAGCTACCACCACCTCCACCACCAAACATTCCTTGCAGCGATGATGATGATGATGGAAAAACTCAATATAAATTCAAAATCTAATGCTGTCACCCAACTACGCAGACCAAACCCTAATATATTCTAATTTCATCCAGAAAGTGGTACACACACAACCGAGAGCCAAGTACAATCAAACAAAACACTGCGACACTTTTTTTGGTGAATAAATTTTGTGTGAAGTGAGCAAGTAAAACACACGAACCTAATATACATTTACCAATACTACTACTGGTTGTGTGTGACAAAAAGTTACATAAGAACGTTACACAGAATATAAGTTATCGCCACACACACAGGAAATGCATGCAATAATAATATGGATTCTTCAGTCAATCGCGTAGGAGTAGTCGAAAAACGAGCATATATGTAGCCGAAGAAGAGACAAACAAAACAAAACTATGTAACACGACCTCTGTAAAAGAGACAATACAAGGGAGCAGAGTTGAGGGCAAGACAGGAAAAGAGATGGATGGCTCCCGCATAGTTTTCACTTTTCCAGTAAGTACTATTACTGTACATAGGCGCATATTCATTTCTTCAATATTCTCGCCTCCTATTTCCCTTTCTAATAGAACCAGTAAGACATTTACCGTTTATATATTTATAGACACACGTGAAAGTGAAAGGATAAAATGAACGCCAACACAAAAAGCATATACTTTGGTGTAAGTTGTACTTTCACTAGTTACGTGTCTTATACGATCCTTGTAATCTTTTTGAGGTGAATATATATTCTGTACTTTTTGTCGCCACCTTCTAGCATATTTGCTCCTTTTTTGTTTTTTGGGGAAATTGAATGAGAGAGAAGAGCTTAAAATGTATCAAGAATGCACTACCCCACACACCATTATTTGAAAATTCCATGCAAAAATTTTCGTGATGGAATGCAGATTCACATGGAGAACGTGTTGTGTACATGAATTTTCGGTTTCCTTGTCTGCTTTTGTTAGTCGCACGGCGGCGAAATTTCCTTTCCCCAAAAATTTCACTATTTTGATGATGGATTCTATTGTGTTGTTATTTATGCAGAGCGAGAGAGAACAATTTTGATCGGTGGTTATTAAACATGCAGAGTACAATGCTTGCATGCATGAATTGTATTTTCATGATGCGCGCTTATATTCATTCCCTCCATTCATTGTCGCTTAAGATTTATCCGAGTGTGAAGAGAGGGAGGAAAAGCGAGAGAGCAAAAGATGTGTGATGTATATTTGGAAGTAAGGAAGGTATTGCAAAGTCATAGCTCATTTTGATGATTTCCAATTCGCTGCATGCATTTTATTTCACACACACACACACAAACAGGATGGAATGGATTATATATCATTCACACGAAGAACGGAGAGACGCAAAATGGAAAACATGTTCGACATCAAGGAATTTTCGCTCGCTCGTTCCATGTTATTGTCTGTGTTGTGGAACCCTTGAAACTTGTGTTGTGGGTGTCTATATGCCGCTATACTTCTCCCCAAATCAAACGGGTTGGCTAAATTGATGATGGTGGTGTGTTATGTGCAACAAAAGCAAGTTCCAATGATATCTTGTAGTTGTTGTGTGTCCCTTTAGAAAGCATGGCTACCACCAACCAAACCCCATCATCCACTCTAATAATGATGATGAATACTGCCATCGCAAGATCTTTGTGCATTTTGTAATAGTTAAATATTGTACACGTTTAGTACCAAAAAGTGCTAACATAATAAATTAAAAGGAAAGTTTTGACGCTTCGTCCAACGAGAGCTGCGTATATGCATACTTAATGTAATATATTTTGGATCATCTGTGTGTTTGATGATGCTAAAGTTTATTTGTGAATGTTGTAGAGAGAAGACAAGGGCAAGAAAATGCGACGACGACGCCAAGTTGGAAAATATTTCCTGTGTAATCATGAGAAATAATAATATGCGTGATCATGCATGCAACAAAACTAATTTTCATCTTGGCTATATATAATCAATCATATCGTACATGCAAAAGCGGGAGCAACAATGGAAGAAGATTCTGAGCTGTTGTGTTCGCTCTGAGGTATATTAGAGTTTTAGCTTGGGCGACGACGATGATCATGATGATAATGACAAAGTACTTTCCCATGAGGGAAGATTATTCTTTTTGAAATAAGTTGGCTGGCACATAAGTTACTTCCGATTTTTTTTGCCACTGTGTGGTATGTAAATGGACCCCTTTGCTGCTGCAGTCAAGATTCTGAGAATGATATGACATCACTTCGCAGAATAGGTGCGGTGACATGTCATGGAATATAAGGAAGAGAAAATACGCGAACCGTGGCGGTGGTGGTGAACAGAGAAAGGTTCCATGTAAAAAGTACATAATCCACTATCCACACACACACACGATTTTAAGAATTTATTATACTTGATTTGGTGCTAAAGCACGAACCGATGTAATGAAATGACGCGCAGACTCTGCCTGTCTCTCCAACTAAAAATGTGATTTGATTTACTCTCCTTTAAAAAAAGAAAGAAGGAAAGGTAAGTAAGTAAAGTATGCATAGGTATATATTCAGAATGTGTAGTGGTGCATAATTACTTTACATCGTGTATGCATGCTATGTTATCCATTTTCCGTTAGCGACGACAGACAACTAGGAATTATTTCGCATCAGCGGAAACTCTAATCGAAACTTTCACGCCTTCATGAGTTTATTCATTTGAGTTAGATTCGTGAATGAAAACTTACTGTGTCGTACCTATGCATACACGGAAATTGGGAGAAAGCAAATGGAAATAATTTAAATAGTGTGCATTAAAAACACGCAAAGGACTACTCGAAAAGCGTGGTTACTTTACAAATTTAACGTGTCCACAAACTGATTGTTTTATATATAACCTGCGACCAAAGAGTACTATAATAAATAATACTAAAACAGAACGCTGGTATTAATAACGGAATTGGGCAAGCTATAAGAGTCTTGTAGTCAAGCTGTCTAGAAATTTAAACCTGTGCTGGCTATATTTCGACAACAATAACTCCCGATAGACTCGTTTAGATAACTGCCTGATATAAAGTGGAGTGTCTAAATCATATATTATGCTATTCCTATAGCATATTGTAATTAAATACATTATCCTTGTTATTTTTATTTTCCCTAAATGACTGGATCATACACTATATTGTTTCAAACCTACACAGCCTTCAAGTACATTTTAATCGAATCAATTCGTACAGGAAGTGAAGCAACTCTATTAGCTCCTCGTTCATATCTGCTCTTGGCTACGTCCGGTTTTTCCTAAATAAATATATACTTTTGCACACCCCTGAGCCAATACATCATATCTTCATACTTCATACCGAGTACTAAAGTTCTGCATGTAGCAAAATATTACTGCTCATTGTGTACTATTTTAACCACTTGCAAAATACCATGTACATAAGTGGTTTATGTGTAGGTGGGTAAGTAGAAATACTATCCTGATTAAATAGTCGAGTAAGGTATCTGAGTATGTAAAGCGTTTTATAATTCTGCTGATGTTGTAAGACCCACACCACCACTACCGCACGCCACCCTCTTCCCGGTCACTTATCACAAGTATGTAATTAAAATTGATTATTTTGAGATTCTAAGGCTGATAATCAACAATAATTCAACTTTGTGCATGTGTTATATATACAGTATACAGTATCAACATAACAGCCGTTGTTTTTTTGAATGCAGATTGTTCATAGTTGAGACTATAATTCAAAGAACATTGTTTAAAACTACTCAAATATTAATAAAATATTGATAATAATATATACTTGTTATTATCTTATAGAAAATACATTCGGAGTACCTTATACTTTATTTCTATGTCCATATTTCAATCAAACTGTAGATTTTATCGCTAAAGCACTAATGAATACTTTGCGATGATCTATTTTTGATTATCATTTGGCTATATGGAGTCGGACACATTCCTAACAAAATCATGGTCATGTATCAAAAAAGTAACGGTTATAAATAATCAATAAATCATGGCATCAATTATATACCTATTACAGAATGTAAAACAGCTCATCATCATGTAGTTTCAGAGAACAGAACTTCATTTTTTTATAAAGCGATTATAATTATTATTTCGAGAAACTGGAAAACTGATTTACTTTTTACTGTATCAAGCACCCTAAGTACGAGACAGTATCAACATTACAACTTGCGCATTTACTCATTTTTTAAAATGCTGATTTTGTGCTTTAGTGAAACTATGCGCTCAAACTGATGATGTTTAAGTGACTGATCGTCTACGACGAATGAACGACACAGACAATCTCAAGCCAAAAACCAAAAGCAAAACTCAACTCATTCTTCCCTGCTACTTTTCTCGCATCCACAATTTATAATAGAAGCAGCAGTAACAGGCTGGCTGACTGACTGAACTGAGGTTACTTTAAGAGTGCACGCTTCTCACTCACTTTACTAGAAAGCATCTCGCCTCTGTTTCTATACAATATTACCTAATATTGCATCTCTCTCTCTCTTTCTTGCTAACACACACACACAGTTCAGTTCTGGCTTTTTACGTTGCCTTATTCTATTCTATCATCAGACTAAAAAAATGTAATAAGAATTACAATGAAGGTATAAGAGAGCATACATGATGGATATATAGATTCTCAATTCACCACCGCACCACCATCCTCATCACTACTCCTACATGTATTACATGGGACAGATGTGTGTGTGTGTGTGCGTGTGCAAGTGTTGTGAAAGAAAAAAGGATGAAACGAAAAGCAAGCGCTTGAAAAGGACTTTTGCTCGCTTTGCTCATCTTCCACAGTTAGTCGTCCTTTTCATATGATGATGATGCTCACTCACTACACTTTTCGTTGAGAAGTGGAAAGCATAAGTTTTTATTCCAATGTTACAACAATACAAGTTGTAGAAGTAGTAGTGCTAGTAGACAAGCAAAGCAGAGGAGTAGCAGCAGCAAAAGCACAAGAGCTACTACCAACATTGCTGAATAAAAAAAACATTCAAGCTTTTTCAGTTCATTCTCTCATATTCCTCTTTTTTCATTGTATTTAACCAATGGTCCACCCGGATCGGTTCCCCAGTTTGTGTCACACTCTCTCTCTTGGAACAAGTTGACTACCACCAGAGGTACTAAAAAACCAGGAAGTGGTGTGGTTTTTTTTCGTGTGTGTGAGTGAGTGAGACATATTGCACAACAATGTAAGAAAATCACATTTGTGAAAAGATGACAACAGTTATTTTTAAATGGAACTTTAAAAATCTAATTAATTACTAGTTAGCCATAAATTGAAAAAGTGCTAACAGTAATAATTATGTATACGTGTTATGTTTTCACTATTTATAACATTCCATTAGATAATTGACATAAAAAATTAGCGGAAAAGTAATTGAAACTCACAATCCCCCAGTGAAGCAGCAGAATATATATATAGTGAATTGGGGTAACAATTACTAAAGGAGATTGCACAGCATGCCCCAAATAATCCAGTTGACAAGATGACAGTGTTGATGATCATGTCTAATTCTTCGAACTTGTCAAGAACTTTTAGGCAAAAGCTGTCAAGTAATTTGCAATTTACGCCATCACCTCTACCGGGGCGAAAAGTGACCTCGGCTAATTGTTTTCGCCGAAAATAATGATTACTTTCTAAAATATCGCTTCAGAGATCATAATCAGCTGAAATGAAAGTTTGGATGGATTATGGCTAACAAAACACTGACTCATCTTCTAGTTCAAGTTTATTTACTCTTATTGCTGCTAAGACTAAAGTTTACGATACAAAGTAAGCATGAGTAAAAAAGTTTGGAATTATTCCTTTGAGTGAAAAACTATAAAAATAACTAGTATGGATTGAGTGAAAAAATACGGAGAGAGTGTGAAGTGGTGAAGAAAAAATAATAATAATAAATACTCAAGAAGTGTGTGTCTGTGTTTGTGTGTGATTTTTTCTATCACTGATTCCCTCTTTATTCTCAAAATCCCTGTGCTTCTTCACTTTTTCACATTCCCCTTCCCCATCATATGCCCTGCTTCGTTGCTTTTTTTTGTATAGATACACTTTTCAACACACACTTATACGCAGCAGAGAAAACTATATTTTTGAATCGGGGACAGCTCGTGAAATTAATAGTGACAGATCAAGAGTTTTGCAAATTAAAGGAATTACTGCGGCACTATCAAAAAAATACTCTCCCTTTTGTCGTCGTCGTCGTCAGCTTCGCAAACGGAATCCTTTTTATAATGCTCCTCTCTCCTACTACAACACGTGAAGAAGCAACTGTTTCCGAAACAAAGTGAAAATTTACCCAAACACAAACGGAACTAATCTAATATATGTACCAAATGAAACGTTTTCTTGGTTAAATCAATTACTGATATATCTGCTCTTGTGTGTTAAAAAGTTTCCGATTACCGAAATCGATTCTAGAGAACAACATGCATATTTGCTAGAGTCAGTATGATTGTGCCTTTTTTTATTATTATCTTGCCCTCATCGTCGTCATCGTCGTTGACACATTGTGTCAAACTGTTTATGTAACTGTATTGCATAATCATCATCCCAAAATCAGTCATCGATCCTCGTTTCAACTTTGTTTACTAAATAGACACATAGCTAGATATAAAGTCATTCTTTATTGTTACTAGAAGAGAAAAACAAAGGAAAAATAAAATAAAATGTAGAGTCCTATTTTTTTATTCAAAAAGCTGTATATCTTAACAGGGTGTTAACTATAAGAAAATATATATATAGCTTTTTTATTAGCAAAACAGTTACCTTCCACACACATTTTTCTCATTCTCGATAAAGTAGGGATATAATTTTGAATGTATTATTTTACCAAACTAGACACGATGGAATAATTTGCATTGTATTTTTTCTTTGTATTCTCAATTCACAATTCTAGTCGGAAAATCGTAATCAGTTTAAAGCTACCTACATTAATATAGCCGTATATTTAAATTATATATTTATGTAAAAAAACAAAACCTTATACACCGAAAAAAAATGTTAAATGATTTAGAGGTTTAGACAACTGAGTAGAGAGAGAGTGACACATTGTACACATGCCTTAAAATTTTATTCTTCAATTTTTCATAACCGTAATTTAAAAAAAAATACAGCAACTCAGCATAAAATATAATTTTTGTAAACAATATTAAGGAGTAGTAGAAAAAAAACGACCAGTTTTACAAGAAAAAAAAAGATATATGAAATTATACAAGCTATGATGATGATGTATTACTGATATTTTAAAATGTGTTAAGGCTCCGAATTAAAATTACAAAAAAAAATAATATTTATATGTGGAAACCTTCTGCTAAAAAGTAATATGCAAATTACCTTCTCTACAAAACTTAATGCTGTGCTGCTGTTGCTTCAAGAACCAACAACAACAACAACAACCACACACACTCGGAAGAGTTTTTTCAACACAGAAAATATAGTAAATATATCGCGTAGCGAAATTAAAAATTAGTGTGAAGAAAAGCAAGACAAGCTCCCATCACTCAACTTCGGAACCAAAATTTTATTGTGATATTTTATATAAATAACATATAAGGTAAATGAACGATCTCTTTTTATACATTTTTTTAAAAGTATGAACCGCATAAATCCAAATTATCATTTTTGACTAATGCAGAGAAAACATGAACATTTTTACTCGGCCCGGAAGTGCATTTTGTGTTGGAGGAGATGTAGGAAGTATGCATTTTTTTGTTCACGTGCTCCAGTCGAATAAAATATTGCCGTAACGGCCTTCTTCCCCAAAATACACATTCCAATACTGTACGTGGTCCAGCAGCAGCAATACAATGTCCCACATGGTACACATAAAAACTGTGTCTGTCTGCTTGCCTTTTTCGTAGCATAAAAATCGTAACCCGATTTGATACACTTATCTCCAGAGAAACATGCAATGTAACAATGAGCAATGCATTAAGGAAGAGCATGCTCCTTTTTCTTATCTTTCTCCCAGACCAGCAGAGGCCAAGACACAGACGTATACAGTGGGGTAATAAAGTCACCGCAAGCCCTATTTACGCTCCATGCTAAACGGCACTTTTCAAAAAATTCCTACAACATTTGGGATGGAGCTAAAAATCTGATTTTTGGTGACCGAAGCATTCAAATATGGGGACATTGATTGCAGCAATCCGCGAGAAAAAATATTTTCGCGTTTCGAATTTTCGGAGGGTGCGTCAAACCCAAAAAGTGAAGAAAAATGTTTTAACATGTGCAGGATAGGGAAATCTTTTTTCTTCACTTTTTGGGTTTGACGCACCCTCCGAAAATTCGAAACGCGAAAATATTTTTTCTCGCGGATTGCTGCAATCAATGTCCCCATATTTGAATGCTTCGGTCACCAAAAATCAGATTTTTAGCTCCATCCCAAATTTTGTAGGAATTTTTTGAAAAATGCCGTTTAGCATGGAGCGTAAATAGGGCTTGCGGTGACTTTATTACCCCACTGTACATTTACCTACGTCTCTACTCAAATGCATACCTAGTCGCATCATCATCGTCATCATCATTATCTTCAAAACAGCAGCAGTAACAACAACAAAACATGAGGATGGCATTGCCACATAGTTAAAAGTTACAAGTATATTTTATTTCCAAATAAAAACATTTCTTTTTTTTCGTGTCTCCCTTCTTGCCATCTCCCATTCGTCAAGTGTCAAAAACGAGGATCACGTATTATGGGCCAGTAGAATGTACCCACCTTAAAGATCACAGATCCTCATTAATCACACAGTCTTTATACACTAACCTTTCCTACCAGATCCTTTCTTTTATCCATTTCATCTCTAATGAGTAGGTAGGAAATGATGAGGAAATACAGATAAACATGATACGGTAGGCCACTTAATTATGTAATGCTTCCATCACTTTCCAGTTTTTCGTGATAATTAATTGATCAAACGAAATGCAACTGGAAAGATTTGAATAACTTTTTTGTAGTTTGAAATACTTGTACCATTTAAAAAATGTATATGCACAAAGTTGTGCAATATTTTTATGAGGATTTGAGTAAGCAATTTTAAAGCGTACTTGGAAATACCTTGGAAAACGTCTTAATTCCTTTCTTGACATTTACCTATCATCTCTTCATAAACAACAACATGATATAATATGCTAAAAAAACCATGATGTGTGTTGTGCTCATGAAATATACATTCATAATATTAAATTTATGCCGAAAAAAAAATCTGGACAAGTTAATCTGCTGGTCGCGCGGTCAAATGGCAAAATCGTTGCTCATATTTCATTTAATTCAACTTGTCGTTCCACTTTGCAACTCTTGTTGTGTGCTTCTCTCTATCATCATCATATCATCTTATGTCTTCTTTCATCACCCACAAAAAAATAACCAGCCAAACCTAACAGAAACGTCGTCTCTGCTGTTCGCAATCGTGATGTGATGCACATAATATGCATTGAAAAAAAAAACATTTTTTTGTGTCTAGAATATTATCTCAATAATCATTCCATCCAAAAATTATGAATATGATATTATGCAAGGAAGGTGTATTTTATGAAGCCATTACTAACAGCATCTTATCTTGTAAGAAACGCAGCGTATTTCAATACACAAACGACTATACATTTATAGGCTATGATGATGATCAAGTCAACACAAGTTTTGGGACCATTTTGCCTTAATTTTTTCTTACAAACTCCGTACATACGAGCACATACCTATGTGTGAAGCATATCAAACGGACTCAAATATCTTGTTTGAGTTGTGGTCATTTTATACCTGTGTGTTGTACTGTAGGGATAATTAGATGGATGAGATTATAGTGCTTAGTATACTTAAGATTTGGATTTCTTTCTGAAATATGATATGATACGGTGTGCAGTTCAGTGCATGATGATGACTCACTTTGAAAACAAGTTAATGAAAAAAGGTTCATTCCTGTCATCGTCGTCACTGAATAAATACATCTGAATCTGATGGCTTAAAGTAAGATAGATTTATGTTATATTTAACTTATAATAATTGTAAAATCAATAGAAAAATAACACCAAATATTATTAATCGTTTGAGTTAAAAGCGAATTGAAGGGATTATGGGAGTTGTAAATTCTTCAGTTTTCAAAGACTTTTTAGTTTTCAGTGTAAAATGAGCAGAAATGTAAGTTCACGAAAACGTTTCTCTGGTTAGTTTGGGGGCTTTCAGACGTTTCTTGTGAGTTGTCATACGTCAGTTGCATTCCATCACGATACAAAGATAATAATGGTGATGTGTAGAAGCAAAGAAAGCAACAAACAATCTACCTCAAAAATCTTGTTGGATTACAGTATGTATTTTTTTTACTTTACTGCACTTGTGTACATTGAACGTGTTGCTAAATCTTGTTTCTGTTGTACGTATTGATATGGAATGGAAGTTGTGTATGGAGCTGACTATTTGGCTGTAAATAATAAAAATATTCTCTCCTTTCCACTTGCTTCGTATAGCCATGAACTCTCTGCTGAAAATTTTTTTTAGATGGAGAAGAGATGAGATGACTGCGCGCAGCATACAAAGTGAAAAAAATAAAGTGGTAGGATTATTAAAAAGAAGCAAACAAGAAAATGAAGTGTCAGTCACTTCCAGAAGACCTGCTTGTCCTGTCCTCGTCAATGTCAACTTGTCAGGTTACGGGAAAAGTTGTGAGTTAATCCATGTCATGGAGAGCGATGCGAGGAAAATGGGAGAATTTTTTTATGTAAATGTACGTTTACAATATACGCCATACGTACTTTATATATATTCTATCAACAAAGCACTTTGTGTATTTTCAGTGGCTGGTTCATTCTTCTTACTCCTCCGTAAATTAAATTGGAAATTTCTATAATGATTTGAGTACAAGGCAAAAAGAAGGGCATGCGTGCTTTTGTAAAAGTAGAAAAACGAAAAAGGATTATCGCTCAAGCACTGATAGAGGCAGGGTTTCGGTCACCGTTTCCATTCTGGGAGGAGGGGCTACACCACCTCAACTCGAATAATCATTTTCATTTTAGTATCTAATGGAAAACCAATACTACACCAATAAATAATATTATAGACATGCACAGAGTCATTCATAGTTTAGCATTCGTATTTCGGATTGCACATGACAATGACCGTCTAAAAATCATAGCGTTATTTTTAACAACTTTCGATGACATTTTGTGAGGTCATACGTGCTCCTATTTTTTTACTTGCTTTACCAAAAAGTGTATCACGCACGAACGACTGTGTAACATTTGCCATTTTTGTGAGTACAAACCACACCGCGTAAATATCACCATTAACACGGTATTGCAAACCGTAATATCTTTTGCAAAAACGATACATGCGGTTGTTAGAATTTGATACAAGCCGATAAAGTTTAAATCTAAATACGTGAGATGCCTCGAAAAACAAAATGGCACACACACATGCTGCATGGATGACATATTCTAATTCGTAATGTGCATACGGCCTGCACTCGTGTAATTAAAATTAAAGCTATAAGCAAAAAAGAAACCACAAATATAGTTATCAAAGAAAATAAAAATGACATATGAGGAAAGAAAACCAAGTGAAAATTTTTTTGAGACTACTAATAAAACTAAAACAAACATATGCAGTTGTGCGTGACTAGCCACTTCATTCGTCATTTTTAAATATTTTGAGACAGAGATGACGTAAGTTTATTGTGGAAAGCTATCTGAAGGTGAGCGTCTAGCGACTATTTTTTGCTCTATTAAAAAACTAGATGAGCAAAAATGCTCTCTTATCACGTAGCAGTAATTTTTGGTAGCAATATACCGATAGGTATTTGACATGAGCGACATGTTATGCAGCTTTAAAAAATGCAACTGTCAACTGGTTTTTCCTTTCAAAAAAATTTTGTGGATGGTTTAAAAATATCGATATTGCTATACATAAAGACAATTTCAAATGACGTGAACCTAATTTTTTGCCTAGTGCAAAAAAGCTTCACGCTTGATCGGTGAAAATTTACCCAAATTCTGATACGATGATCCATGAAAGGCCAACTGCACGCTTCGTCTACTTAGGTAGATTACACGTGTTTCAAAATTTCCTGCTTCACTGAATTTTGCGGAAACTATACGTATACCTAGGTCTACACTTTTTTGCCAACTTGTGAGGTTGTGATGTTTTGTTCTGTTAATTTTTTGCATTCATTCGTTTCTGTACATTTGTAAACCAAATAGTTCGAAAGGAGAGAGGAATATTTTGTACTACGCTGGGAGAGCTGCATAAACTGTGTAATAACGGTTTCGTTTTGCACGATATAACTTCTGGAAATAATTTCTTTCAACCAACTTATTGGAGTGTGGTGGTGGTGCAGTCTCCTGCATTACCAAACAAATTTACATGAGCAGTTTGTAGAGTTTAGCTAAAAGTTCATGTGGAAGAGGTAGAAAATCCCCAGGTGGATTGCGAGACTGGAAATAGAAAATGGGCTAGCACTCTATAAAATTACCGTAATTAAGTAAAACTACTACTGGTGATGGTAACAGCCTTCACTCAAATCCAGAGCTTACTCTGGCATTGTCTATGCACACATATTATAGCTATACCGTGTGTGGACCCACATCACTGACTTTCTAGTCCATCCTATACCACCACCACCGTATTTACAACAAAAGCAAGTTGTTACAAAGTATTTTTTAGGGACGCCAAATGAAATCTAATGTAATAATAGTGGAAAACGCGGGCGTAGCTCACATATCATGTTATATGTGGGCAACAAAAACCATCGCACAAGCACACACACGTAATATATGTAATTCAGAAAGATTTTTTTAGTAGACGTGTACCTTTCTCTCTGTATAGCTTTTAGCTGTGGCTGCCACATTGCCATGTCTGTCCATGTCATGTCATCCAGTCAAATTGAATTGATATATGGCCATAAATCAACTTCGAAGGTAGGAAAATTCCCTCCTTAAAGACTAGTTTCGCTCGATGTCGGTAGCACTGGCGCTGCAGCCCTCACATCACATGGCTCCGGTCGTTCCCTTGTTTGTTGTCCATGTTGGCGTTTGCATTGTCGACGATGGTGGTGGATGGAGTGAAACTCTCATTCTGTGAAAATAAAATATTATTTTATTTCAGCTATATGCAAAATACATCTCTACCATAAAACCATTATTACCTCAAGGTAAAATAAACAAAACACGGAATTTTTTATACTGATATATAAACTAGCTGCAAGCCATGTCAGATGCATTCTACAATATTAAAAAATACCCTCTCGTGTGTGTGTTATGTATTGGAAAAAAATAGGGGACCAATGTAATCAACTGAATTGTTAAGATGAACTAAACGCGACCTATGCTTTTTCCGCTGATATAAATGACGTATTCCCATTGCTTTGCTGTGAGTCACCCTTCCATCCAAATTCATTGGAATATGATTACTTCAACCACACACTCACACGGTTCAACTTATTTGGATGGTTGTTTTTTACGAATTAGTATTATATTTTTAGGTATTGTGTTAACATGATACCAGGAATGAAACGAGCAACGACGAGAGGTTTTACTTCTACATTTTTACGTGTATAACTTAACTTGCATCATATACACATGGCCAACCAACTCTTTAATTCATAATTCATCTAATCATCATAGTGGTCAACCGACGAGACAGACAAAAAGTCAAAAAGAAAGAAAAGTGGTTTTTACGAGAGAGACAGTAGAGTTTAAATGCAAATTATAGGTTTGGTTTGGACCCTCTTCGGTAATTGTAACTATAATTTGGATGTTAATGCAAAACTTCATTTTTACTAGGAAAGGTTGAAAGGTTGGGGCTACGTTTTAACTTGCCCATTTTTTATACTTCCAACACTGCTCACAGTTTATTTACTACTAATCATATAAAGTAAAATGACAAGAGAGCTTTGAATATATAGTAATCATTAAAGTAAAAAGTATATGTTTGCTAGATGTAGTTAAAATTGTAACAAAAATTCATCATAGACACATTTTTCGTTGATTAAACATGCGCCTAAAATTTCTGTAAAAGTAGCCATAATATTATTCTCACCGTCATCAACAACGTACCGTATTGGGAATCACGTGGTGGAATGTAGTTGAAAACATAAAACGAAAAGGGGCATGACTTGGTTTTCCCATTTTGAGAGATTTCTCAATACATTTTTTGTTTTGTTACGCACTCAAAAGAATACACACGCACACCATTTTGGTGTGTACCCTTAAAGGGATGGGCTTCGTTGGTGTTGGCTCAGGCAACGTAATGGCTGTCCCTTGTCAGTGCAGCCAGTTGTGTGCTAGAATTTAGTGGACATGTGATTGATCGACTGCACTTGCCTTGTCACTCACTTTGTTCCTGAGCCTAGTGCCAATGGCAGGCTCGCAAGCTAGAGTGGCTGTCCAACGGTAACCAATCCGAAAGTTGGAATGGCTTCCTCATTATGCTCCTGTCAATCAAAAGATGTGCCTATATACTTATTTACTCGCATATATCTACATGCAATATAAGCAACACTTATACCAACTAGACCTACTTCTTATATATTGTACACTGTGCACCTCTAAAATTATGGTGTGTGTTGTATGTGCTGTTGTGAAAGTCAAATAAAAAGCAGCATAAAAATTAGCAGTAGGTATTTCATATCTTTGTTAGAAATTACAGTTAAGTAAATACTACGATAATGATTATGATAGAATGAATGGATTTTATTATTTTTGCAAAAGTGCATAAAAAGTTGGTTCATAATGTATCTGCTGCGGAGTTTTTTATGTATCTTTTCTCTCACCATTCAAATGTTGGAACGTAAATCCTTCATGGAAGTGGCCATCAAAATATCCCATAAATCCCAACCCTCTGACTGGAGTCTGTCGGAAGAGAGGGAATCCATCCGGACGTGTTAGTTGTGACTCTGCCATACAGAGTACATACATATCACCAAGAGAAGGAGACGGGAAGCCCTTGTTTCTACGCGGAGATGTTGATGTTACTTTTTCCCATTCACATCTCTCACATCACATCCACACACACAAAAACCCACACATAATATTGTGAGAGCGTATAAACGTAAGATATGATATATACACAGAGAGACGTTGATATTGGCTGAATGGAGGGATTTCAACTTGGTCTAGGGTTTAGGTTGAATGTCTGATTGAAAGAGGGCCATTCCAGTACCTTTTTCATTTCTCGAAACTTTCAAAACCAAGAAACAACACCGCTGCAATGCGTTTCAAGTCAACAACATTTTTTTCCGCACAATAACTATAAAAAAGGCCATGCACAAAGTTGTACATAATTTCACTTAATAGAATAAATAATTTTAATTTCACAAATGCACACGTATAGGTAGGATTGATCTAAATATATTTAAAATATTCCGTTTTCTTTGAAGCTGATTTTGCTGACTCTGCGTACCAATTAATATGTGAAAATGATTGTTATTGCTGCACCGTATTAAAAACTAATCAGATATTATTCAATTACAATTCAAAGCAGGTACAATTACTCACCAGCTTAATTTGTTTCTGATAAAACTAATCACGAAACTATGTATGCACAATGCACTATCCATCAAGTTTTCACGAAATTTCTTCCCGTTCCGAGTTCCTTCTTCGTCCATTCCAAATTAAAAACTAACCTGCTTCAAAAAAATCACCAGTAAAAATTTCACAAGAAAAGGCTGGAGAAGGTACTGTGGGTGCTACAAGTCGTTAAAAACACCATAAAGTCATAAATACAGGATTACAATAAAAAAGTACAAAAAAATCCAATTTTTATTGCACAGCAAGGGTCATCAATTAAGCCTCCTTCCTTATAGAGGTAATATCTTGACCTTACCTTTTCCCTAAGAGATGCTGCAAAGTACATTCATAGGAAAGGTCAAAGCATCTCATAAAAAGTCCATCGCTACCGGTACTTTTATGACTGTGTTGTCATTTTGTGTTCAGTTTTAAGGCGTTTCGTTTACGTTTGTTATTTCATCTATCACTCATTTCATTCCTCCCATAAATTACTGAGGAAATTCATGAGTTTACGTAAGGGAGATGGAAATGAGTGGATTGCAAGTGTTTTACCTCCGCAGCAGCAGGAGAAAATAACAAACTGTATGTAAATCTTTTCCTTTTGTGAGTTTTTACAGGGATTCAATCAGTCCATTTTTTACAACTCTTTAAACTACCTTTTCATTGTTGAAGGTATCGCATATTGACCCGCAATAAGGAAAACACAAAAGTTTGTACCGTGCCTTCGTAAAAGCACAAGATAAAAGATTATTTTATTGCTTGTTAGACAGTAAGGAGTAGCCGAGGATAATTGTTGGTTTAAGGAAACTAGTTAAAATCATGCATAATGTGGACCAAGAGAAAAGAATCTCGTTTGAGAAAGGCAACAGGAAAAAATGTTCATTTTGCAAAAATACATTTTTATGCACAAGTGGAATGTGACGGGTACACGCACAACTTATGTACGCTTGAGGAAGTTTTTTTGTAAGCGTTCCGTAAAATATTATTTTTAACGCAAACAAAATATATTAAGAGAGAACTCACAAGGAGGAAATAAAAACACATTTCAAAGCCAATGTCAATGTTACGCAATAAATTAGTGCATTTCTGCATAAATATGTGCTCGCACAACATGAAAGGGTAGAGGGTACGGTCTACAGTGGTTGTGATAATACCTTATTTTACTGTTAAAATTATTACAATGATGATAAGGGTAAAATGATGGTCATAAAATTTGATCGCTCTCGCATTTTCCTCAAGATGATGATCCCTCAGGAAAGTGGATAAACAGAGTGATAAAAGGAATTCAATCCAATTGTGGTTGTTTACACATGGAATACTACCAACAAACACGCATCATGCATTTTCTTTTGCGTAAATATACATGACCCAACCAGTATTGTGCATCGTTATTCCACACGCAATAAAATTGAGTGCAAAAGGGCTAATAAAAACATGTAGTTTGCTTATGACTTGGTTGGGTTATCGAAAGAGGTTTTCTGTCTGAGAGGCAAAAGTTCTGACAATAAGTTTTTGTCTGCAGACTGTGCTGTGTGGTGGTGCCATGTGCCATCAATAAATATTATGTAATGTTGAATGCAATGCTCTTATTGCCGAGGTATGCGTATTTGAACTTGGTCATTTGTGGAAGATTTTACGTTTGCATTTTTGGAGTAAGCAACTGCTGTGATTTCGCTGATGATGATGATATTCAACAAGTTCAACAAATAAATGGCCCATTATAAAACAATAAAAGGGCTATAAAGACAAAAGTAATGGGATATATTGCACTCTTATCTTTGCCAAAAAAAAGATTTCGGAACGCAAATGGGAAAATGGTGGGTGTGGATAATGGGGATAAAGGAGATCATTTGGCGCAGACATTAAATGAATTAGGGTTTTGCTAAAAATTGTATATCAAGTTCAAAGACAAGTGCATTTTGCCCATTACAAAAACAAAGTTAATGTTAATGTGTTCATATTAAGGGAGAAATGTAAGCCAAATTTAATTGGTTTTCGGGATTAATGTGAATAAACCCATATGTACGAAAATTAAATGTTTGTTAATTAGCATTAAGTCATTGTTACGACTTAACACGTCTTCAAATTATATTTCTTGTGATTCAAAATATATTTTGTAGTTCCAATATTTTCTCAGTACTCTGACCACCAATGGCTCATATATCTACTTTCTAATGTATCTAGCCTAAAAATTCGAACACACAGGCTTTTTTTTGTTAGCTTGCTACACCAAAAATCAGTGAGTCGGTTCAAGTCACCACCCTCAAGGAAAACCTTCCGCATCTAACCAAAACCAATAATTTTCAATCATGGTCCATCACACATGAACAGAAACATTGCCTATGCATGCTTTCTGCCTTCCTGTGTGACACGACGTACAGATGAATTCATATCATTATGTGTAATTATTTGCCTTCCGTTGTTGAAGTACAAAATATTAGAGGAGCGGAGATTTCTACCCAAGCTCAAGCCTCCTCTGCGTAAATACACATCCTTTTACAATCATGCTTGTGTCGTAACATGGGTAAATGGGTCCATCATCGACCGAAAAGCCTTTTTAACCAGTAACACATGACGGACAGAAAAAATTCCCGTGAGATGCATTCTTTTTTTTTCAATATTGACTCAACTTTACATGTTATATGTTTTGGGTATTAATATTATAATAAAGACATCACTCTATACATGCATTTTTGGTGATAATGTACTTGGGAAATAATAATAATAATGCTCTGTTTTGTTCTCGGATGACACAAACACATGTAAAACATTCAGAGAAAAAGTCACACACACCACACATTTATGAATGCCTTTTTTCGGAACTTCATGAATGAACTATATATATTTTTCATTTTTTTTCTTCTCCCTTGTCCTCCTGTCTCTTATTCTTCTTTCGTCGTATAGCTTCAAAAAGATGTGACGGAATATATTTTGTTGGTTTCAAAACCATGTATTTACACTCATTAATATGTTAAGTTGGTTTTCAGGGTTTTTGTCATGTCATTGTCGCCGCGTCATCTGGATGATGATACAAGGATATTCCCTGAAACTCCCAAAGGAGGACTAGTCAGTCAGTCCTCTAGTCCCTGAGGGAGTGACAGGCTCCTCTCTGAATATTGCACAACTCAAATTCTAGCTTTTTGTACATACCAACTTATTATTTTGTTGAAAGAAAAACAAAAGAACTGCGGTGGCACATGTCCTGCCCTTGCTGATTCCGAAAAATGGAATAATATATTATTTATTTACTTTTGTTTTATCATAAAAAGAAACCTGTCAACTCGACAGGACACTTTTGTTGCATGTTAATTACGCACTTTCCGAAAGATAATGAGTTTTCCAATTCATACGAATAAGCTGGAGTGTTCCGGCCAAATAAACAGTTTCTAATGAACAGTTGTGCTGGACACTGGTCAATGTTTCTTAATCCTCTACATCCGTTAAAATAAGCACACAATTTCCATTTCCGGTGGAAAAAAGTGTACAAATTTGTTGTTTTTCTAGTTTTTTTGTGCAATAATTCAATCACCATTTACACGACTATTGTTTTACGTTTAAAAGATCATATCTCAAGCATCCTGTACATTGTGTTAAGTTTACAACTACAAAAAAAATGTGGTCATATAAGTTGTTTGTGAAAATAAAATTTATGAGGGTGTGATTACAATGACAAGGATTACCAACAATGAGCAAGTTGAAAATACATACATTTTGTTGGTCTAGGTCATGATCATGTCCTTGTGTTGGCAAAAGGCATAAATATTATAATGTGTAAAGTTGTCTTTTTTAGGGTAGGTTCTCAAGTGTCTCTTAATTATTTGATAACAGGCCACATTGAGTCAGCAAAATCCACGAAAGGACAAAGAAAAACGATATAAATTTTCTTTACGAAAGAAATAAAAAGCAAAAGAACAAGTAACAAAAGTCTCAATATGCTACATTGCTGTTGCTCCATATGAGTATGATCTTTATTCTGTGTGGCAATCACAAAGAATGCAAACAATATAAAATACATGCTTAAAAAAAGGGAAAGTGGATATGTGATAGTTGGAGTGGTAATTCTGTATAGTTGGAGCTCGAAAAAAAATAGAACATTTATCCGGATTCTCTCTCATGCCGACTACTATCATCATGATCGTCTATTTGAAGAATGTAGAGGTTTTGGCTCTCACAAGCTCCTTTCCAGCTTTGGCCAGTAGAGTCGTGTTACAACTATTACCACTTATATTGTTCCTTCCTTTCTCCGCACTTTCAGTGATGATGAGGGTGCTAGCAGCATCAGCAGCAGTTTTACTACTTGCCTTCTACTTCTAAAGCAAGCAGCATCATCAACATCATCATCATGCCCCCTTCTTTTCAACTGCAACTCCCGAGTGCTGTTGCTTGTACTACTGGTGGTTTGCCTCTCCATTCTAGTAACAGTTTCAACATCCGTGCAAAAGGCTGTCACTATCTGGCTTAAGAATCGCCATAAAATTCTCTAAAGATGCAATAAATTTTAGAGTTAGACCAAAAGTGTTCCAACTCCAGCTCTCTCTCTGCCTCCACTTTTTCTCTCCTTCATGAGGAATAAAAAAAAAGTCTTGATACCCAAAGGGATCCCTTTTTTTGCTCAGATGATGATGTTGTACTGTGTAATAGCTGGCGAAAAAAAAACTTGTTGCTGTTTTCAACAATTGCAGTATGTGAATGTATAGGTAGTAGCTACATGATTCATTTCACTGGCCGAACAAGTGGATAAAAAATAATATGAATGGGATGATGACATTTTTGAGAATATCTAGTATACTTTTTTCAATCTAACCTCAGCAAAGTAAAACTCGAGAGACTAGTTGCTTCTATCTACAAATGAAAATATTACGGAATTAATCACTATTTTTAGTTACTCATTAGTGAAATGCTTTCATGAAAATAGAACGAAATATTTCGACATTTAATTCAAGTTGATCTTCACTCTTCACTCATTCCTTGTTGCATTCCAATACACACGTAAGTTTATATGGTTTGATTGCTTTACAAATGGAGCATTTTATTTCATTCTGCTTTTTTACAAAGCAAATAAAAAAAATCTGATCTTGTTTCATGGCCTATCCCAATGTAAAATTTTTTTGGCTCAAATGTCTACAACCGCACCTTGCCACTATATATCGTCATATACGCTATAATGCATCACACCGTTTTATTTTCACAGGCTTTTCGGTTTTCATGAAATTAGTCCCAAGGGTAGCATTCTTGTGAATGTTTAACCAGCCGAAAGCGCGGATGAATATATACATTTAGAATGCACTTTCCAAAACTTGATCCAACGCAGCATGTAGAAATGTGTGCTGTGCTGAACTACATGCTCAATTCATACAACAAAATGTTTACGAATTACAACAAAGTTAAATGTGAAATTCCAGAACCTCACGGAGCATACACCTGATAATTTTTCATAATAATGAATGTTGTTTTTTTATTCATTTATGTGCCAACTTCAACTTGCTACTTTACACAAGATACATTTTAAATGAAAATCATGCAAAGCGTCCTTGTACAATGTTATATTAACCTACAAATTTGAAATTTTCTTTGTTTTTTACAGACGGAAAATTCCTATAATAAATTATTAGCTACTACTGCGCGACATCACGTCAACGTCGAGAACTGAGGAGAAGAAAAAAAGAAGAATCTATGATACAACTACATAAAAAATAACGCTGCAAATCATTTATAAATTTTTGTATGCTACCACGTCGAAAACTACAGAGGAAATATTATTACGAATGTGAAATTTATCTTTGATCGCAAGAATATTCCTCCAGAGAACCCACAACACGTTATACGACTTGTCTAGTTAAATATTCATTTAGGAAACAAGTATACGAAGAAACCAAAAATACGTACGTAAAAAAAAGTTAATTTAATTGAAGCATAAGTCCAGAAAGGTGTCATCGATGAGGATCTATTTTTATCGATGAAATTTTACTACTTTGGATGCAACTGCAACAGCGTATACGAATCGACTGGAAGATACCACATCTAGTGATTACATGATACTACATACTTGATAGGAAAGAAAAAAGAAAGAGAAAACAGTATATAACCATTCATACGTATTATAAGAAGTCTATATATAGTTTTATATAAAATACTACAAACTCCTGCGACAACAACACAAAAATTTATTCAAATATAGTCCATTTGGAGCACACGGTATACAAAAAAATCAGCGAAGCTGGATCCAACAACGTTCACGTCGCTTCCCCCCGCCCCACCTCACCACCACGGGATGACGTCCTACTACTCCAACTCATACATTCCGGATTTGCGAAACGGGACACCGGATCATTATCAGACATGCACGACACCAGTCAACGGAGCAACACCAGATCCGACGTGTGACCCGAGAAACTCAATCCATCACTATGGAAATCATCACAATGGGCAGGGTGGTCAGCCACTCTATCCCAGATTTCCTCCGTATGACCGTTTGGACATGCGGGCGGTTGGACCCAATGGAGGTCCCGGCACTCCTGTGCAGTACTTTCCCCAACAGGGTGGAGGTGCGGGACAACTCATGGAAAATCAGTACAGGCCACCTTCCCCGCCGCCATCAGTCAATCCCGGATTTCCTACTGGGGGTCACGTTGTCAACATGGGACAGAGTCCTACTGGCTACTCATCTTGTAAAATGCAACAACAGCCGCAACCACAGCCCCAGCAACAGCAAGTTCCACAACATCAGAGTCCTGGAGCCAACGGTCCTCCACTTGGAGTCACACCTGTGGTCCCTCATAATCACAACCAGCATCCTGGTGTTGTAGGACCGCCTCTGAGTCCAGACCCAACCGGACAGTCAAACCATGTGAATGTTGTCAATGTCAATCATATGAACAATCCTCAGAATGGGAACCACCATGGTAGTCATAATCACATGGGCATGTATAATAACATGGGCGGGGGACCTCCTCAGCCACCCCCGCAACAGCATCCTATGAATCAAATGCACCCGGGACAGCCACCCCAACAACAACCACCTCCACAACTTCCGCCACAACAAATGGCACATCACCCCAATCAAAATCATCAAAATCCACACCAAAGTCCGCAGCAGCAGAATAGTCCTGCTTCTGTGCTTCCTAGTCCTTTATATCCTTGGATGAGAAGTCAGTTCGGTAAGTAATAAAACACCTTACATTTCTAATAAAAGAGCATACATCAAGTTTTCCATACAAAAGTCCGTTCAAGTTCAATCATGTAAATTGTTCCAGAAATTAGCAAGTAATTTAGTAAATTGCATTTTAGTGGCATCATCACTGACCTATCTCAACGTTTTCCCAGATTAAACATGGTTAGTGCTACAACAGGCTGTTAACTTGTTGAATCCCATAAATTTTATTGCTGTTATTACTGTTGTGGAGAAATATAGGTTGTAGGTTTATATCTATCTCTGAGAGAGTCAATGGGTACATAGAGATTAGAGATACAACACATGATACCATTAATGGGCTCGTAAAGATGTAAAAACTTGCATTATTACACCTCGTGAATGGATTTCATGTCTGCGTTAAACCAGCTCACATACAAAGTTTAAGTACATCGTTATAATAATAATTGCGACATAACATGGTAGTTTCTTATATTACTTCACACTATACAGGAGCATATAGAGAGGCAGTGCTCCGTATATATAAAAAAGTGAGAAAGGCAGGAGGATGGGATATTAAAGCATATTTTACGAGCCCATAAGTTACCCAATTCGACAATCCTACTCTCTCGCAGGCTGAAAAAGCGCAGAGCAGATTGGGAAGAAGAAAAAAAACTCATTCATGCATTGACTTAAACGTAAACGCATGATACTATCAAGCTATATGGAGTTTTCTCAATGTGGGTCTTTGGCTTTCAATCTCTATAAGCCTATACCTTACAACTGTAAAGGAGAGTTTTTTAGCGGTCGTGAAGTCATAAGTGTTTCCTAATCTCGTATTTTATTGCCATTATTCTACCATAAAAAACTTTTCCACCGTTTGCATTTGTAAACACGCTGCCTTTACATCAAAGGATATAATATTCCTTCTGGACAAACTTGCATGCAGCTTTTATTCATCTACAAACAATATCATCAGTACATTTCGAATGCTCATTTTTGTATCAAATATTATACGCATACTTTGATTAGGTGCAAGAAATTGTCAATCACGCGTACGCACTTCAACTCATCCCTTTTCTCACCTTTACCTCACATCACCATCATTATGGCACTTTAAACGTGTTTATCTTGACACATTGAATTCGGACTAGGCTTCAAGAATAGCCTCTCAGAAAGGTTGAAAGATTCACACAGTAGGACAAAGTATGTATATTGCGTCTAGGCACAATGATCTGCTAGACCCTTTGGATTTTTTGTCAACCTTTTATTATTGCAGTAAGTCGCATACACACAGCTTACCTGTGTCTCTTCCCAATCATTGAAATGTAAAAATGTACGAAAAATAGGTATGCTTTGATTTTGCTGCTTAAACTTGTGTTGTAGACAAAGTTGTTGGTATTAGACCACAGGGCGTTCCTTTATGTTAGGATTTTGTGATGTCTCTATTCAACCTTACGTAACTGTGAGATGAAAAAAAAAACTAGTAAATCATTCAACTTCTGTTTGCAAAAGAAGAAAAAAAAGTTTTAAATGAAAGGCAGGTCATGTGGATGGGGGTATATTGGAAAACAATATAGTCAAGTTTTACTGCCTTTTTATTGCATTTCCGTCTTTCCTTTTGGAAAAATACGTTGAACCCAAATTTTTATTGTATTTTTGGTCATAAAAGCTCACTCTGGAGAAGGTCAAATGTAATAAGGGTTAAAGAATTCACTGCTGTTTTGTTCAGCAATGTAGTAGACCTTTTTTCTTGAACTTCATTTCTTTATGCACGTAATATTGCCAATTGACAGATTTTTCAGATTTGAATAAGATATCAGGAAATTGACATGCCATAAAATTCTGGAGAGGAGATGAGTGAATGGCCCAAGAGTTTTTGGTGCTTGCTGACGTAACCTTGAGTAATTCACTTTGCTGAAGTGAATAAAACAAATTCTTATAATGCGTACATAGACAAAACAGAGTCTACTTAACCCTCCTATTTTGAAGCAATCAAACAATCATCCAGTTTTTCTGTCTCAATTATTACAGTATTGGAATTTTCATGTCCGGTCAGTTTCATTTTCATTTGGACATGAGCGAGACGTATCCAGCACACACACACACCACCACCAAAAACAGTTTTTTGTTGCTTCTGGTTAGTGTTACATTTCATAACCAAACAATATTACACGCATACCCTGTACTAATGGAAATTTTAATTTCCATTCCAAAACTGACAAGTTCTGTGTTTCATTAAAATATATATTTTATGCATATTCCAAACAAGAGTATGTGAAAGTGTTACAATTTCAAAATAAATAAACATCACGTCAATTTAAGTGTCATCTCAATTTGTGCTCTTCACATGCAAACATAAGCCATAAGTCTTTTTGTTTTCCAATATTGCGATTCTTTTATAATAAAACCTTTCTGTTTATCATCATATATTATTATTGTAAAGTTTCAAGTGAGAGACATCAACACAAACAAGAGAGAGATTCCCCCGGAAAAAAATAGTATACCAAGTGTATTCAGTGATGATGATGATGATGAAGCAAATCGAAAAATCATGATAGGTAATGCTATGCAGAGAAGTGGTTTTGTCATGCCAAAATTTGTTATGCTGTCAGCTATAGTAAAACTTTTTGAAATGAATCTAGAGAGAATTTTTGTGTGTGCTGCCCAAAAATAACACACTATCCAGAGAATTGAGAAAGAAGAGTTTTTTTATTATTATTATTATTAAATAGAGACGTTGACAAAGTGCTTGTGACACCAAGGCTGAATGAGAATAATACGTGGATCTATGCATCATTCTTCACGACTCATTGTCCAACTAATTACAACAAACACTAGTCACAGACCAGCCACTGCGAGAGAGGAGAATGCTCGGCGTGAGCGATGTGATATGTGTTTCAGTTTTTTGAATTAATTATTTTTGTTCACAGAGAACGGGATTTGTAGTTGTCGTGTAAAAAAATGAATGAAAAATGAAGCTTGTTGCAGTCTGTTTGCATGCACCATCTATTCTCCATTCATAGTTTGCTTTCAACTTTCAGCGTTTCGGTATTAGCAGAGGATAAGGTACACACCCATTACAGAAATTTAAAAAAAAAACGAGTTCACTTGCAATTCATCCAACATCTAAAAAAACGTTGCATTTTTATTTATAGAGATAAATTTGTTAAGCACACGAGAAAATTATTTTTCTAGCCTGCTGATGTTACACGAGATAGAATACCATACATAGTTTTTATAAATGTATGTATGGCTAAAAAATTCTCTCTCCCTTTCAACAATGCACGTATAGATCTGCAGAACAATTTATCATTTTTCTTTTTCAACAGAGTGAAAGGCTTTTGTTCAGAGAGATGTTCAGCATTTTTAGCTAGGTCTCTCTGTCTCACCTTCATTTAAATACTTTTAATATGACAAACAGCCGCAGTATATTAAATTGGTAGACAGAAGCTGAGTTGGCTGTTCGCGTACGTATTTTCGGGAAACTGGTAGGCAGGCAGACACGGCATTATCGATTTCATTGAAACAACATTGAATATTAATGGGCATATATGAATTTGCCTGATTATGTATACAGTCGGTTCACAGCCATCCTTTCCAATATTGATGTGTTTAAGTAGTACCATCATCCTCATTGTTGGCATGAATAATGCTGTTCGAAAACAGATTGTACAGAGAAAATTAATATTAATATTTTTTTGGGTGTTGTTGCGGTGGTGGTGGTGTGTATTGTATGCAAACATGGTTGTAATTGAAGGGTTTTGTTTGTTGGCCGTGTGTTAGCTCTCTGCTTAATATATTTACTGGATTTCTATATACAAAAAAACTCACTTTCTATTCCAATTTTTTACTAATAGCCGCATTTATTTACACCTCGCTACATGACTCGGTTGCATATATTTTATGAAATCTTGCTTACGAAGTAGATTATGATGGAATACAGTTTGTTTCTAACAGCAGTGGTCCTAACATGGTCGACCACAATTTTGTGACGATGATGCATAAAGAGAGGTTGCTGAGCATAAAAAAAATCCAAATGTGTTGTTACCTTCTGCGAGGACAATGCTTTTCTCACAATTCCAGATTTGTGTGTGGCGTGTGCGCATTCAAGGATTCCAACAAAAAAAATGAAACGGGTTAAAATATTGATGAATGTTTTTGACTGTTGTTTCCATAAACGAAAAGGATAATATGTTATTATTGGCTCTTCTAATCCACGTCTAACTTTTTGAAGAAATGTATGAAAAGGGAGTGCACTTCTTTCGAAAGCTAAATTGGTTACGGGTTTCGCATTTCCCCTACAAAAATACAAGAGAAAAAATTCCGAATGCCGAATTGGCATTAGAATCGAATTCAAAACATGAAGCTGGTATACCATTGCAAAAATTCTTAATTTAATGATAAACAAATACAGATGTACATGTAGCAAAGGGGGAATTTTTTTAATATATCCTATTACTGGTTCAGGATTGATGAAGCAGCAAAAAAAAATTCTGGCAAGACAAATTGTAAATAACATTTGTCAGAAAAAAGAAATGATGTATCGAATCATGAAAAGAAAGTCTCACGCTGCATCCATCCTAGATATTTTTTTGTACGAACGACTGCATACAGCAAAACGCTTGACGACGATGGTGGTGTGTACTCTGTGGTTTGTGATTTGGTATTGTTGAACAACATGAGAGGATTGGGGTACCGTCGTCACAAAAAAAATAGAATAAAATAAAACTCAATTAGATAATCTCATCTAATTTGATGAGAAGCACCATGCGCCATTGTAATTATTATTGTATCGTTGTGTTTGCACCACCTGCCTATCATTCACCCATCTGGCTAGCATTCAAACTCAAAAAAAAAATTTCTTGAGACCGATTTTTTGAGAGTCTTTTCTTGGTGGCGACTCTTGTACTAGTTATGTGTAGAGTTGTACATATGATACATGAATTGTTATCATTAGAGAGACCGTCCATGGTTTCAATACGGTCACGGCAACTCATTTTTTAAATAAAAATTTGATTCGATATTCAGATTCTACATGTTGAGAAACCCCCAAATTGCACAACAGTAATGTTTTCAGTTTACTCTTTCGGCCACCAGAGGGACTTGAAAAATTAAACGGTTTTCAAAGCTTTTCTCCGGACCTGTTTGACCAATTTGACTGAAACCTTCGCCAACCGAAAGCTAATATAAATGCGCCGAATGGTTTTTTCACCGATTTTTGAAATTCAAATTTACGGGGGAACTAGAGACATTTTAAAATTTTAACTTAAACTTTAGCATAGTAGATATTACAAATCGTGTGTTTTGAATAGCCTATGATATTCTCCATCAAAAATAGCATATATTAAAAATATGACTAAAAATTAATTAATTAATTAACATAATAAAATATTAAATTAAACATTTAAAAAAATTATTTAATTTAAACAATCAAGTAATTATAGATTCTACGCAAATCTATATATGTAATTTAACCTCCTGAACACGATAGTGAAGGTCCCGAGTCTCTATCTGCTTTCGCTTTGGCGCCATCCTTTGAAAACTATTGCTACCCCCTATAGTGGTCATACCACTTTCTGGATTTTTTCGATTTTTGAAAATCGAAGCAATTGTATATATATAGTTTGACCTCCTGAACACGATAGTGAAGGTCCCGAGTCTCTATCTGCTTTCGTTTTGGCGCTATCCTTTGAAAAGAATTGCTACCCCCTATAGTGGTCATACCACTTTCTGGATTTTTTCGATTTTTGAAAATCGAAGCAATTGTATATATGTAATCTGACCCTCCTGGACACGACAGTCGAGATCGCGTCGCTCTATCTTATTTTGTTAGGTCACAATCCGTTGAAAACTGTCGATACCCCGTATAGTGGAAACATCACTCACATTAAAATTTGCGACTTTAAGTAATCTAAGAAATCATATGGACGTAGTGTGACATCCTTTACACAATCTTGCAGGTCAATTCGTTCGGTTCTGGTTCGTTTGACCACAATCCTTCAAAAACTCATGTAATGATGATAACGTTTTCAATAGATATCGCCAAAACGAAAGCAGATAGAGACTCGGGACCTTCACTATCGTGTTCAGGAGGTCAAACTATATATATACAATTGCTTCGATTTTCAAAAATCGAAAAAATCCAGAAAGTGGTATGACCACTATAGGGGGTAGCAATAGTTTTCAAAGGATGGCGCCAAAGCGAAAGCAGATAGAGACTCGGGACCTTCACTATCGTGTTCAGGAGGTTAAATTACATATATAGATTTGCGTAGAATCTATAATTACTTGATTGTTTAAATTAAATAATTTTTTTAAATGTTTAATTTAATATTTTATTATGTTAATTAATTAATTAATTTTTAGTCATATTTTTAATATATGCTATTTTTGATGGAGAATATCATAGGCTATTCAAAACACACGATTTGTAATATCTACTATGCTAAAGTTTAAGTTAAAATTTTAAAATGTCTCTAGTTCCCCCGTAAATTTGAATTTCAAAAATCGGTGAAAAAACCATTCGGCGCATTTATATTAGCTTTCGGTTGGCGAAGGTTTCAGTCAAATTGGTCAAACAGGTCCGGAGAAAAGCTTTGAAAACCGTTTAATTTTTCAAGTCCCTCTGGTGGCCGAAAGAGTAAACTGAAAACATTACTGTTGTGCAATTTGGGGGTTTCTCAACATGTAGAATCTGAATATCGAATCAAATTTTTATTTAAAAAATGAGTTGCCGTGACCGTATTGAAACCATGGACGGTCTCTCATTAATAATAATAGGCTATATTCACTCCGCTCTCCGTTCTTCTAAGAAAAAAAAAAGATCCAGCCAGGATGATGCAAACATGCAACATGCGAGAAATTCCTACTTGGCTTCAGGGGGTTCCTTCCTTCCTTTTTTACGTATAGTAAAAATGATGATCGAAATCCCGACAAAGAGCAGACACAAATGTAACGAGAAAAAAGGCATAGTGCACACACAGAATTCATGAATATACCTTCTTCGTTTTTACGTTCATCAGAGTTAGGGCGCTTTGGAGTTTTTTGGTACACAGCTGTCTTTTTATTTTACATCAACGTCAATGCAAGACTTGCTTTTTGAGTGACAAGCAGGCTTGGCGTTTCTTCCTCAGCTTCCCTCTTATTAGCTACCATTGTAGTTGTTAGATATTAGCTTTGAGTTGTTGGTTGTTCAATATCAAAAGGCAATTCTTTCTTGAACAAAAAAAAAGAACCTTTTTTTTCTGAGAGTGACTGACAACCAAGCAGAAAAAAAAAATTCTTGAAGGGATTCTGAATTGGCGTAGGATGGGATGGAATTAGGAATACACTTCTCTTGTCATAGTACATATTATGCAAACGGCTAGTCATGCTTATCAAGAGACTGAAAAAAACGTCAGTCAGTCGGGGTTGTTTAAATTGAAAATGCATGCATGTTAACTGTTCACCCTATTGGTTACTCAAAATGAACTAAATGGTCACCAATAACGAGTGGATTTTAATTAAACACATCAATAGGCAATTTACACCGATTGAAATTTAACGGCTGCTGCATAATCGATGAGATGAACTATATATAACAATTTTGACATGATTGTGATTACTTTTTCATGCTTGCAGAGAGAAAACGAGGGCGACAAACGTACACCCGCTATCAGACGCTTGAACTGGAAAAGGAGTTTCACTTTAACCGTTACCTCACCAGAAGAAGACGAATCGAAATCGCCCATGCCCTTTGTCTGACAGAACGTCAAATAAAAATCTGGTTCCAGAACAGAAGGATGAAATGGAAGAAGGAGAATAAGACAAAGGTTGAGTCCGGAAACTCTTCCGGTAGTGAAAATGGTAAGCACGACGATGTATTTTTCTATTCATCTTTTCGTGAGGGTTTGTAGGCTTATCTAAAACCGACAAGGTTGATTATAATTAATACATGATTCTCTTATTTAATGATATTCATTTTTTTGCATTTTCTCCGTTTCAGATTCATAAACACAAAAGGATAAAAAAAATCATCTCTGCATTTTTAATCAACCAGCCCATCATGCCCGCAAAAATGTGTACCATCGTCCTTCAGCCAACCGCCAACGAAATCTTCAACATTAAAAAATCCATAAGATTTTTTTTATTTACATCATCATCATCATCATCATCACCATTTCGCCATTGTTTTTGTGTGACTTTCTCATCTTTCTCCATCCTAAACTGTCATAGTGTTCGAATCGAGTTCCAAAGTGATTTAGTTTTATCTGTGATTGTGGTCTTACTGTTATTATTATTATTATTTTTTAAATGGGTTTCTTCATGTTTCTCCCAATTTCAACGAAACCTACAAAAAAACCCAGCATCCTCTCTATTGTGTCGTCTTGTCATCTCTTCCCAAAAAATCTCAAGCAGCCGGATATGGAATCAGCGCAATTCTTTTTTAAGAATCTTGGATCTTTTCTCTCATCGTCTTTCCTCCTCTGCGGGATGAGTATACGATTTTATTTTAAAATGTCGCATTATTATCTCTTTTTACCTTATTTAAATATTTATTAATAAGCATTACTTACTCCAATTCCTTTTTCAAAACTGCTACAATACTACTATATAATCAATAACAATAAGTCATAATGCTTTTGGTGACATTATAATTAACTCATATTATCGACCATCTGATAAAATGAAGCGTGCAAATAAGCGTCAAAACAGACAATTTTGTCAATTGCATTATTCATAAAACTATATTATTAATATGATTGGCTGTATTTACCTTGCACAATAATTAATTTATATTTCAACATTGGCATTCCATCTTTTTTTAATACGTACTAATTAGTTGATCGAGGCTGAACCTTACATAAAAAGGGAAAAGGATTAAATGAGGTGACACATGTGTTGTTTGGAATAAATTAATAATATGCGGTTAAAGTAATTTGTTTTACTCCACAAAAAACAAGCGAACATTTTTTTTTGGGCAGACGTGGAGTGTGGATTGATTGAATATGAATTGAATCTTACTACCTATATTTCCATGAATCTCAAGGTAAAGCGCAAGAAAAATAATATGTGTAAACAGTATATAGAGTATTGATTGATTTTCCTCTTGTTGGCGTTGGCACATCCAGTAAAAAAAACATTATGTGCAATTCAATCCACCTATAGTTTATTATACTATTCTATTCTACTACTACTACCACCATCTTCATCATAATCAACTTTTTTTATGATTAGGTCAGAATCTCCGAATAAAGAAAAAAAGAAATCATCGTTATCGAAGGTATAAAAATATATACAATTATGATGATTTGCCAGTATGACACAACCACACACAAAAAAAAGCATCCTGTTTTAGAAATACTGATTACAACAACTAAAAAAAATATTTGATTGAAGGGCAAAAAATGTATAGAAAAAAAAGAGACACGATTTTTTCTCAGTATTAAGCACATATACGTATAATAATATAAATAAAAAGCATTACTAGGAACTCTCGTTATGTATGAATTATTACTACTACTACTGCATATATAAGTATAAACATGTTAAGTGAGGATCCAATTGTTAAGTAGACACGTATACATACCTTCACCGGTAAAAAATATCTCTAGACTTTTTGTAGGGCTCACCTGTAAAAAAATATTGCATTCTAAAAATATGTATTGTGAGGTAAAAAGCCTGTCATGGGATTCATGATGCAAAGGCAATACAATATTTGCGCTGTATACTACATATAAACGTTATATACAATTATGACTTTTTATGCTATTCATTACATGTATACTATTTAACCGAAAAAAATAATATGATTAGTAGAACGCATATAAAAAGTATAAAAATTAGTAAATTTTATGATTATTAGGTTTTGCATATTATGAAGTACACTAAAAAAGAAAGCTTTCGTTGAAGAAAAGAGTTTAAAAAAAACGCTATTAATTCGATTCAATTACTGTCGTCAGTGAAGTTTTGTTAGTACAAGCCAAAGGTTTCATCCACGTACAGCTTACAGTACCCGATATGAAGTATATTTATCATGGTGAAAGAAAAAAGTAATATTTTGCTCATTTTTTTTTTGTTATTAGATTGATAGTGCAAAGTGCAACAATGACTTATTATTATTATTATTACATACTCGCAAAAGAATTTCACCTTTTCAACAATTGAAATTATAATGTAGTGGAATATGTGTACAATTTTACGGTAGCGCGATGAATCTGATAATTATTATTTGTACCAGAAGAATATAAAAAAAACAGCTAGAAAAAATGAAGTATACAAAAAGCAACCAAATATACGTACGACAAAGTGAAAGCAATTTAATATACATATTTACATACTATAAAAGTGTAAAACTATTAATTTAATAACAAGGATACAATATATATATTTATGTTCACACGTTGAAATGGAAAAGATTTTAAAAAAAACGTGCTCCGGTGATACTATTTACAACATTTTTTAGCATAGTTTTATTACAATTTTATCAAATCGATAAGAAAGAGAGAGAATTAAGTTTGGAAAACATTCATTTTTGTGGTTCATTTTATATATATAAATATCATGTATACATTTTTTCTCAGATATATAGTCATTTTATTTCTTACACATCATAAAAATAGCTACATATATGAATACACACAAGATATACAACACGTCATGGTAGTAGTTTTTTTTTGTTTGCTTGATTTTATTGTTTGCATATCTACATTGCATTTTGAGAGTGCTGATGATAAAAAAAAACACAAGCACAAAAATATATATAAACTACTTCATGGGACAAAATTAGTGATGCTGGTATACGAGACTTGTAATTAAAATTATTATTAATTTTATTCGTTACTATTCACTATTATTATTAAGGAATAAGTTATTTTTGTTTTAACAAAGGTTGCAATACGATTTTTTGTTGTTGATTGGTTTTTAAAACTGGTATGCTGCTATATTTATGTATTATTCAAGAAACAGTTGATTTTTTAAAACGTTTAAATACAATACATACGTTTATGCTTTTTCCCTCGTCGTCGTCATCATCATTATTTGCCTGGCTCTTTCAAAAAAAAATATTTTTTTTTATCCGACTTTTACTCCAATATCGAGGCAAGTAATGCTGAAAAAAATGTACCCGAGTGAGTTCATTTTACAGTAATGGTAAATAAAATTGCGCCCAAGATGCCCAAGTCTATAAAAAAATAAATGCATGAAATCATACTACACGTTTGGATATTATATTTTTTCTCCATGAAGCTTATATGTAGGTCTCATCATCAAAATGCATAAGCGTATATAAATCATCTTTTAATTTAAGGTTTTATTCAAAAGCACCACATCATCCATCTTCATCACTTGTCAACAATATTCGTGTCTGCGTAGAAAAACCGTGCAGTAGGCTGGAACAGAACAACACTCTTTTTGTGCACGACGACCACTCTGCTTGCCTAAAAACACTGAGTATGGTTTACAGAGAGGAATATATCCGAAATATCAGTAATGATGAGGATGATGACGACTCTCTGCGAGAGAGGGCTTTTTTGCCTTTAGTTTAGTATATTATCGACTTGGAAGAATGCAGTAAAAAATTTCATATTGTTTTCTTTTTCTTTTTGATGGCTATCATTTATTTGTGGACTATCATCATTTTAATTTTGCCAGGTAAAAAAATTTTAAACGTGTGAAAGCTTAGTCGTGTGAATAGATATTCAGATGGATAGAGAAAAAGGGCGAGGTCTCATTAAAAGTGATTAAATATAGTTTGAAATTTGATCGGCTTGCACTTTACTTTGATAAATGGCCTATATCCCTCATTATCATTACTTGTGTAGTACTTTTTATATCCAGAATATTTCAGGATAAAAAATGAGTCATGAGTCTTTAGTGAAAGTCTTTAGAGATGAATCAGGAAATCTTTCTTCTCAGAAAATCCCTCATTGATGAATGAATTACAACATACACACAACGAGAGAGGACAGCTATAACGTATTGTATAACAACGTCAACTGTTTCGAGAGTTCAGATACTAAAAAATGGTGTGTTCTAAAGGTTTTTTTAAGATAAAATATATATTTGAACAGTTTGAACAGGTAGATGACGACCGATAGAAATACAAACAAAACACCGTATACAATTGCTACATAGGCATTTTACCCTTTTTATGCAAATATATACATTAAAAACGTGTTACATATATATATCCCGGTAGAAATTAGACTAAATACTATAATATATAAACACACTGTATTATATAATTAGGACTAGGGCTATATGTATACATTATAAAAAACTTCATATTATTATTGTTATTACTGAAGATGTTACTATATTATACAGCGTAATTTTAATTGATGTTATTATTATAATAATAATATATTCCTGCGTAAATGTACTATTATTATTACCTATTAATAATATATGTAGTGTAAGTTAAATGCGTAAGTACATTACTACAAGATACAAATACACATAAACTATAAAATATATATACCAACTATCATTATTATTATGAATATTCCTATATATATAAATGAAAGTAATTACGATAATAATATATTCTATATTATTTGATGATATTGTGTCAAAAAAAATATATCGTTGTTGTGTTAAAAAGTTATTTACGAAACCTATAAGCATATTATACCGCCATTATTATAAAAACATGGTTTTAAAAATTTGACATTTTAACGATTCACACTATTATCATAACATGTTACATAATAATGTACGTACCCACACATATTCATTGTCATCAGCTGATTTTTATTAATCCCCTTTTTCTCCACACACTTGCTGGAAGCTCTCGTATTATTATACATAATATGAGCCATATATACCACCATTTACGCAAAGCTATAATACACAGAGCGAAAAGTTGTGTTGTAACAAAAAAAAGAAGAGATGAAGACGGCGCATATGCAATAAAAACAGAAGGAGCACTCGTGCCAAGTTTATAATACAGCGATCAGGAAAAGAGGGAAAGAAATATTATATGTATAAAAAGTGCAAGAAATATATCCGTGTGTACATATATACATGACTATATAGTTCCAAGCGAGTTCCAATTCTCCTGATCTGATTCTTGAGTCAGGAAAATACTTGGAAATTGGAAGGATAAAAATATATAGCAACCAGCCTTTATATCCATGCTTTACACCAGCAAACCAGCAACAGCAGCACTGGCACCGGTTCCAAAAAATATTATTTGTAGCAGGTTATTTCCACCATCATTCCCACATAACAAGTCGGAGAGTAGTAAAGCAGTAGCACTCTACTCTAGTCGCCGTTTTGTTGAGTTGGTTATATTTATTACAACAACAAAACCACGTTGTTTGGGACTCGACGTATTCACCATGCTGCTGCTGCTGCTACTATGCTGGTTAGTGCTTTACTCTACTCTATGGAACATGTATTGTACAAAACAGTCAGCCAAAGTATTTTTTTTTCTTCCTGGTTTTATAGAAAGTGTGTGTGTGTGTATACATTGTAGTTTGGTAATAGTGAATGCACATCATATTTCTATACCATAAAGCAAAACATGCTCCTTTTCCCTTTTCTTTCTTTTTTTTCTATTCTCTCTCTGCTTTTTACTACAAGCGCTGCTGCTGCTGCTGCTACTACTGCCACCACCACCACAAGCACAAATATCTATGGAGTCGGAGTTTTGTTGGACATTGATTAATCGTGGTTTGGAAGGATCGGGTGGAGTTGCACAAGGAAAAGTATGGCTGCTGGGCTAAGACGAAGGCCCATTGGCAGATCCATGACACGACACTCATGATATGATAATGAGAATAAATCGTAGCTCATTTCCAGCTGTCAATCAAACGGCCCTTTTTTTTCTCCCTCGCTCGGTTTTGTAGAGAATGAAATGCAGTCTCTCTCGTCGTCGTCGTTGCGTTGTGTATAAATATTGTTCATGTATATTATGCTTTGCTTGTGGGGTATATTTACTCTGTATTAATGTGTGCGTAGTGTAAAAGTAGTGCCAGTAGTATCTATAAAATGTTTTGTATTCGAAGCACATGGCCAGGCATCCCATATATACCAGTTACGTAGGTTTTGTTTTTTTACAACTCAGGATTCTCTGTTGCTTTGTATTTTCAAGAGTAACTACAAGAGAGAGCCCGTTGGTCTTCTTTTCATTGTCGCCATCAAAAAATTGTTCCGTAGTAGTAATGTGGTCGTCACATGAAGCATGCACTCTCAATATCACATTCATTGAGAAAAAACAACTACGCTCGTTCGAGTCAGATTTCTTGTTGTGCAGGTGTGCGTTTAGAATCCTTACCTGAGAGAGATCTATAATAAAATGAGTTGCATATTATTTTTTACGTGTACAGATCTAGCCTGGTTTTATGGTCAAGATTTCTTACCTTTTTTCATGACAAGCTTTTCCATCCAACACATACTGACGTCTGGTGGTACCTTGTCAAACTTTCATTAGCTTTTTATCATCACAAGTTGGCGTTCATTGAAGCATTTTCTTGATTACGGAGCAGGGCTTCGTTTTGCTTTATGGACTTGATAAACCTTATATACAATGCATTTAGATTTGTTGTTCCTTGAAAATCTTTGTTTTGTTTGGGGATGCATATCATCATCTTGAAAACTGTAATTATCCCTTCTGTGGTTGATGAGCTAATAATTACTTGCCAGCTATGTTCTAGAGAACAAAAACGAACGCTCCGCATAAAAAAATGATCGTGTTCAGAGAGTAGTAATATTTCATCCTTGTCTATAAGGATGCATTTTTAATTTGATACAACAAGGATAAATTTTTCATCGAAAGACGGATGGAAACCAATTTTTTTTCCTGTCCGAATCTCATAACTTCGAAAACTAAATACGCAGCCTAACTCCCTTTTAAAAATACATCAAGTATAAATCTCTGAAGAAATTAGTATCGACCAAAAGAAAAGATCTTATTGAAAATTTGGTTCGTGACATTATCGAAATTCCCTTGCTCAAAAATCGTGTAGTTATACGTACTTATGGGCGATTTCATTCATGTAGTATTTTAACAAGTCTTTAAGACGAAATTGTAACTTTTAGAATATGAATAGAGGCATGTTCAAAGAAAGGCTTAAAGTAAAAATGGGTTTTTTGTTTTTTTAATTCCATCACATTAGAGGCTTCTTACAACCTACCCCACATTTATTTGTTGTCCTTCGTAAACAGAAATATGAAAGTTAATGTGAAATCGGGCGGTCCTTTCAGCAGCCAGGGATATAGCATCATCAAAAATATTTTAGGAAACGATTTTTTTTCTTCTACAAAGCTGACGTTATGTATTTATTACCATCGAAGCGAACGAAAAAAGATTTTTTTTCTCTTAAAGTTTTGATCCATGACTTGTTATCTATAGGATTTCGCATATAAACACATTCATATTTTTATACATGTACCTATGTATGTATTATTGTTGAGAGAGAGTAAAGTGCATTTTGTTATTATGATTATCATTATTATTACATATAAACATAGCGCACACATATATAACCGTTTATATCATCGTTGAGTCGGAAAGACGCATAAGCACAAAATAACACACAACTGCTTGCTTGTTACTACTAGCACCACCGCCACCACCACTGCTCGAGGCAGTTACTGATGGAATATAGAAAATGGTCGGAATCGACATCATAAATCATTTCGGCTGTGGGAACGACAGCACTACAATGAAAACATGAAAAAGCGAGAGAAAAAAGAAAAAGACGAGAAAAAAATAGAGGAATAGGTTCGCGTTCGACTGAACGGATAATATACAGAGAGAGGAAAACTCTATTTGAGCATTTTTTTTAACTTTCAGAGTGAGTGGATAGCAAAATGTGTTTGTAGATGCATTGAATATTATTACAGGTTATAATATAGATTAGAGATGAGTAAGCAAAATATTATATACATCAAGTAAAGTAATCATAACACACACAGGATATCTACTCTACTTGGTATGGTACCCAATATATTTTGTAGGCTGCAAAAATTCGTCGCAATCAGGATTGCATAATAAATTATTCAATTAAACTTGATCATTGTTCATTTAGCAGGTGATGAAAAGGAAACTTTGCATTTACTAATATTTTAATTGAGCAAAGATTTATGTAAAGAAATCAAAAGCTCGACTTTCGATTGTCTCTCCGCTTCATTTTTTACAAAACGGGACATGGAATGAAATTCCTTGCTTCCGGTCTCCACCCATCGTCCAAGTCCAAGTGAAAATGAATCGGGAGAAATATTGAGTAGGTATTTTCGTACAAACCAAAATGGAACACACAACAAAAAATCTTGCACAAAAACATAATACATTCAATTACGAGTATTACTAACTCAAAATAAAAGTGTGTATAGTATAGGAACTATATGTGGAATTGTTTGAAAATTTTCCTATTTTTTCCCTTCATGATTTTGGCAAGAGATATATTAGTCTCACTCTCAGGACACAAGTTTTTCTCCCTGGTTTTTTCTTTCCCGACTCCTTGTGTGTGTTGGTCTGTACACTACAGAGAAACTCCCATCGTCCATCTTTTTTTGTAAAAGGCATACATTCACAAGTGGATAGATCATGATGATGATGATGACGATAACTAAAAGACTATAATACATTTTTAAAAGAGGTACATATAAACATAAGTAGCAACAGCAAAACAAGTAGTTTTTTTTCAGAGAGTATACTAGTCACTCTTTCATGCCATGTTTGTCCGTCTTCGTCTCTGCCTCTGCTCTCAATTCTCTACTCAATGTTGTTATGTAATGGAATGTAATCTAATGCATTGTTATTGATGCATTGGGAGGACTCCGATTTTTCTTTGGAGAGCCTTTTTTCTTCCCAGCTTCCTTTTCCTCCGATTTCATACATTTTTTTTCTTTTGCATTTCCAAAATAAAAACGTAAGAAGAGCGAACATTATTATTGGGACTCCTCTTCTGTTCGTCTTTCGTTTTTGCATCCATCTCTGTCTTTGGCGATTCGCCTCCTTTCTCTCTCCTTTCTTGCCAGCCTCTGCGTGTTATACTTTCTTCGTATTTTTTTTGTTCGATACATTTTGTGGGAATAGATATTTTGTTTGAGGATAAATCTATTTGTGTATAGTCAGGATATATTGTTCTCTTTTTGGAACAATTGCGTATAAACAGTAAATGCCCAACCATTTTTTTTGCTTTTGAAGTGTACAGACCATGACTATTTTTTTCCGGTCGTGTATAATACAGCATGCTTTTGGTTATGTGTATTCGGAGCACATTGTTGAGTTGTTTGTTGGATATCATCATGTCTTTGACTGTTTTATTTTTGCATCTTGTGAGTATATATATTTATTATGTATCTCGTCTCCAACCATCCACTCATTCATTCACTTAGGTATTCATTGCACTTTGGTTTCGTTTCGTTGGTTTACTTGACATATGAGTAAGTGGTTTCCCTCTCCCGTAAAGGGTATGTGCACCTACTACACACACACCCAGTTAGTGGAAATGTTCAATATATATAGATATTTATTTATTTGCAGGAATGTTGAATATTTTCTATTTAGATGAAAAATATTTTATAGGTAGCTGTTTCGTACACACACACACACACACACTTCCATTATGCTTGCATTGGAAATGAACGGAACGAAAAAAGGTAAAGTAGTACATTCATATAAGCACACAGTAATTTTATGCACATAAGTATGCTGCTTTCCTGGAGGAGACATGGCAGACACAAAAGGCATGTGTAGTAACAAACAAAGTAAGAAAAAAAAACAAGTTTTTTTTCCGGACTGAAAGGATGGATATGGATGAATGTTGCCTAGTTTGCTTTGCCTCTTCTCCTCTTCTTGCATGGATGGCTAGGAAAGGATGCGAAAGTGATGTAACATGTTTGGTTGTGGCGGGTGTAAATATACTATAGCGAGTAAAGAAAATGGTAAAAGAAGGATGGATCTATTTTTTTGGAAAAAATAAAGAGCAGGCGAGAGAGAGAGAGAGAGAAGACGAAAAAAAGAAAAACGCTTCTTGTGTAGAAACGGTAACGAAGAAAGGAGAGAGAGAGAGAGAGAATAGAAGAGGGATGATGAAAAATACCCGGGTAAAAGTAAAAGTAAAGTGAAGTGAAGTGGATGGAAACGGGAGGGAAAAATAAAAGGGAAATACATGATGGGTCTGACAGGGATGGATTTCTACACAGTTTTGCTTTTGGCACATTTTACCAAGAGAAAGTGGACGAGTTTTTCATCCTTTAGTTTTGCTTGAAAAGAAAAATGGATATGTTAAGTGATGTTCGGATATGGATTCTGTTAGCTGGATATATTTCTTCTTCTGCTCCTGCTCGTCGCTCTCTCTCTCTCTCTCTCTCTCACTCATACTTGCTCATTCCTTTTTCTCTCGTCTCCTTTTGTTAAGTGCAGCAGCTGTATATTTTTCCATTGAATTCACATTCTACTCTCATACGCAACTCTATACTCCATCCCACACATAAGGCATTGTGAAGTTTTTAAATGAAAATCATGTCAGAAAAGCACCGACTACTTATGTTTGATGGTCGCTCGTAATGTTTTATTTGAGATATTGGTAGACATTTGTAAAATGATGATGATGACTTAATGTACTTTAGCTTGCGTACACATACGTAAGGTATATTCACGTACATATATATGCATATATGTTTATTCTGCACAAAAAGATAGCTAGGTATATATTCTGTGCTCGAATAAAAATAATACAATCTTTTTCGTACTATTGACTGTTGACAAACTATTTTTTCGAAACGAGACAGCTAACAAGATGGACGAGCATGTAGAGATGCTGGCTGCTGGTCCAAACTTTCTTTTTTTTTCTCCCCGTCTAATTGCATCCACGTCGTCATCGAATATAGTCCCCCTGAAAAAAAAATATATTCAAGACACAACGAACGACGGAACATACTTGGCAGTTTATTTTTTGTGTTTACTAAATTAAAATCTCATGTGACCACAGAGAGAAAGAGAGAGTCAATATCAATCCACTTCACTCAATAGACCAACTCCTCCCCTTAGGGATACTATACATTTCCCTTGATTATCAAAGCATGACCTTTCCTTCTAACAACGACAACAATAAGCATTTTGCGGTTCCCTACAACAAAAACTCTGCCTGGAAAGAAGAATGACCTGACAGGACGGACGCGCTCTTGATTAAGTTTTTTTTCCTTCTCGTTTCATGTGTATTTTCTAGAAATGTCTTGTGCATTGACAGTGCTGCTGAATTTGGTTACGCTGCTCATCCAACCAAACCAGAACGTATAGGAGCATATATCCAATCCAAGGATGAACTCTGTTGTGGTCTACATAATATGTGTGCTCCCTTATCATGGGAAAAGCAGATAATCTTATATGGATGTCGTTTTTAGTAGCTTAACATTAAGAAAATCCACTTTTTCCGGTTTAGAGCGTGTTCATTGGTCTGTGTGTACATATACACACATTACTACCTAAATGTTAGATTATATATTTTGGCTGCATGTGTCAGGCAGCTGAGCTCTGCTTGTGAGCGTATCCTTTTTATTTACACTACAGCTTTTTGTTTTCTTCTGCAGACATCACCCGTTGCACAAAAAATAAGAAGAGAGTATCAACTCAAATCGGATGAATCTCTGGAAGATGTATGTAGTTTAAATAGGTGCTGCTTGCATCCGATCTTCATGAACGAATGCAGAAACTCTCTGGATTTGAAAGAATGGTGCTTTGAATTAGTGAAGGCAGCAGCAAAAAACCTCTCGATGATAGGTCCAGGGAATAGAATTTTTTAGTGCATTCTGTTGAATCACTTTTGGCCAAGTATATATGCCTATGTCGATGATTGTGTATAAAAAAATAAGACGAGTGAAATGAACATGTGGAGATCTTATTAATTTATATATATATTTACACACAACGCATATAACTTTTATATAGCTGGAGTCAAGAGTTTTTTCTCTGGATTCCTCTCCTCCCTCTCCTCCTGCCGCTGCCACTCACCAATAAAGTTGGTGAGGTAAAAAGGGAAAAACCACCCAAACTACTAAAGCGTAAAATGGAAAAGAAAAGAAAACATTTAGATTGCAAAAATGTCAATGCTCAAGGGAAATGGGTTGAGGTTCTTTTCCTTTCTTTCACTCTTCCTATTTTTTTTTGCTCTTTTCACAAGATTCTTCTCTCTATTTCTCTTCTTTTGTTGCTCTTCTGCCTGGCTTGCCTCTCTCTCTCTCTCTCTCTCTGGAGAATATAGCAGACAGAAATTGAGCAACTCAAGGAAATCCTAAAAAAGAGGAACGTTTCTCTCTTCTACAGTCTAAGTTCATCCAGTAGCCTTGTCGGTGTGAATAGCATATTATTGTGCTCATTTGAAGCTGGTAAAAAACTGGGATTGAAAAGTTTTATGGTACTTGCGTCCACACAACATATAACGACATGAGAAACAAGAACCAAAAAAAGTATGCGCTCCTCTTCTCTTTCACTCGGCCTTGGCACTTCATTTACTCTGCTAACACTTTGATTACCTGTGTGCAAGATTCTCTCTGCAACTAAAATGCGAACATTTGACGCTCAACTTATTTGGACAAGTATAAAAAATTCACAAAAAAGATTTATATAAAAAATATACAATTTTTTGAGTCCACGCAATTTACCTTTCCCAAGTTTACTCAAAAGAATACTTCATTCATTTTTCCTCCTTCCATCATTTTTAAATCAGTTTTTGCTGGCAAAAATATGAGTAAATATTATTCCAACTAACTCAGAAATTCATGAAAAGCAACACATACATACTTGCAAGTTTTATGACGTATAATAATAAGATATATAATGTGAAACTTTACACAAAAACATTTTTTGAATGCTCGTGGGTGGTTTCACAGTTCAAAAAAGGTTCTCATCCTGGAGCACCTGTTCTGCATACTAAACAACCAAAAAGCATGATGTTGTTTCTGCTCCTTGTCCCGGTCTGCTGGTCTTCCACATTGCTTCTTGTCAAAACAAACGACTCTTCGTAATATCCACACACACACACACGATGAACGAACAAAAATGTTTTAATACATATAAAATTAATAGATTATACAATAAAAGTACCACCTGCATTTAAAAAAGCGTGTAAGTCGTGCATGCATTCACAAAGAACATGCGGTCATGCAGTATAGATAAAAACCCTGTGTCCTTACTAATTTCATAAGTATTGAAAACGGAAAATGTATTACTCATTTCAATTTCATTCTTGATTCTCAATCGTTGATACATTCCTCCCCACCTTTCCGCATATCAAAAGTATGATTCCCCTGCAGCAACATCAAAGAGCTCGACAGATAATGAAGAGGACGCATGTTCTTATATGCAGTCGTGTAAGAAGCAACGTGATGATCAAAGGAGTGTTTAAAACAATCTCCAAAATGTACAAACTGCACTTATGGAAATACAAAAGATACAAAGTGCATTATGTGATTTTAATATGGCAGCATAGTTGAATACACCTATGCAGCGTAAGTAAAATGAAATATTACTATAGGCATGATATTACAATTACGAGAATGATGAGTAACCACATAAAAGTTTAGGAGGGCAAAAGACGTAACAAGAAAAAAGTAAAATTGACATGACATGACGGCAGTGTCAAGATGCTATCTAAAGACTGTCACTCTTCTTGAAAGATTCGAAATAAAATGACAAAGTGCTGGTATGGTGGTGTGTTAACCTGCCCACCGACTTGTGCCAAAGTATCATAGAGCTCAAAAAAAGCTAGGACTTCTATCGTAGTTTGGAATGAAATGCTGTGTTGTACTAAGCACTGATATGGTTTATCAAACACTAATGCATTTTTGTACCTTATTATTATCAACCATATAAGTTTGCAGACGAATCTGTACCTATTCACTCAATAAGGAATATTGATGAAAATGTAAAATGAATCCAAGTTTTTTTTCTTTTTTTTGGGGTTAAAACGGTGACTTAAATGTTTATCGCCCTTACTAAATAAAATTACATGGTTTTTTTTTTCATATGCGAGATGGTGTCAGATTTAAAAAAGTAGTGTGTATTTTAAGCATACCATCATGGGATACTTTTTTAGAATTTGTTAACCATACGAAATTGTGGCATCTGCAAAATTAGAAGAAAAAAAAGTGTTCAGGAAACCCAAAATCTGAGGAAGACATTAAAAAAGTTTGTTTTTCAACTTTAAGATTTTTCAAGCTTCTTGTCGTTTTTTTAGTACATCAAGGCTAAATAAATTTCTTGATGGCTGTGTTTTTACCTACAATTTAGTTGATAGGGAGACAGGGATTTTTTAGGTGTTTGACAAGCGTATAAAAATGTACTTTACGTAATCTGTTGTTATTGTGGCTAGTCCAATTCCTTTCCGACAAATATTGAAAAGGTGATAGTTATTATCATTGGTATTTACGCATTTACGGTCATCACGTTATCCAGACTTGCCCTTTCCAATAAGTTTCAATGCGTTACTCTCTGACTCCAGCAGGATGGTGATCAAAGAAAAAAAGAAACATAGTTTTAAAGCCAAAGGTGCAGTCTACCCAGTCTACTGTTTTGAGTGACGTGACGCTAGCATCAAAAATTGTTTGAAAATGAGATGTACGTATTTACGAATACCTATACTCCCAGAGATATTTCAGTATGGCTCTGTGTGCAAAGCCTAAATACATGTAATAGATGTTATATCAACAAACAACCACTTTTCAATGTCGGCTGGCTGTTCGTCCGTTGGTTTTGCTATCAAATTACACGAGTCAGATTACCTTGCTGTAAAAAAGCTTATATACAAAATACATACTTGTGTGTACATGGGTAATATTGTACGCTTATAAAAAACAGATTCTCTCTCTTTTTATGAAAAATTCTCTGAGCTGGAAATCAATCTCTCACGCTTTTTCCTTTCATATTTTTTTCCTTCTTTCTAAGTAAGCAGTATACCGCATGTCTTAAGACTGGCGTGATTATAATGGAGGGAGTTAAAATCACCTTGTGCTCAGATAATGATTCAGTTTACGTGTTCAACAAATTTAGTATTTTGTATGCCTAGGGCATTAAAAACTGAGTCATTCTTGTAAGCTTTGCAAGTATTTCACCTCTGAAGTAAAAAGCACAAAAATGTTACTAAAATCTAGAAATATGATTCAAATAAACGTTATTAAGTTATTAGTAATCAAATCTAGTTCGAATTGTAATAATTTTTATAACTACACTTCCAAATAGCTCTATTTTTCATTCACTATACGCCATGCTTATTTTGTATGGATACTCCTTCGTATCCGGTTTCTCGTGAAAATTCTTTAAAAAAACACGGAATATATTTTTAAGGGCGTATCTCATATTTCTCACTGTTGTTGGTAGATGTATAGGTTTTGTACGGAGACTCCTGAGTCTGAGTAGTCTGCCAAGGAAAAAAAAACTTTTTCTTTTCCTTTTCTCAGCAAAAGGAAAGAGGAGTCATGTCATGTCAGCCAAATGGATGCTGTTATGAGTTTGTCATAATGAGGAGCGGAAAGGGCGCCATGGCTCATGTGAGTTGACAGACATGCAGAAGCAGCCGGAGAGAAACTTTTTTCTTCCTATTTTCAAACTTGTATATAATGTGAGTATGAGTGGTTGGTGTGGTGGAAGATGTAGCAAGTAGGAAGGAGCGACTTCTTCGTCTCTCTCTCTCTCTCTCTCTCCCTTTCTTTTTTCGGAGATCTATCTGGCATTATTCTTGTGACAAGGCGGCAGGCTAAAATATTTTTTTTCTCTTCCTTCGAGGAGAAAGATGAGTACTGGAGCTAGCTTACATTACGCTCACAGAAAAACGAACTTGATGATTATATGATTTTCTACATAATATTATATTGTGCTTCCTTTCCTTACTGAAAAATAGCACAAAAAAAAGTTAGCAACTTAAAATGTATAACCCAAACTATATACACTAACTACTGAAGGCCAACCAAAAAAGAAATGCTACATTTTACTCTTTGTGCCTCTCTCAAACTAAACTCAACGCGCTCAGCTTATATTCACAGCGTACGACGTGTTTTATAACGTGTCATAGTCATCATGTGCCAACCATGCCGTGAATGAATGTGAGATGTGCACATATATTATATAATATATTATATCAACAATATATAAGTATACAATTTGTGATGCCTTTGATGCCCGTTTGATGATGTTTAATACTCCTTATATAAAAATATGTCATACATGCATTTTAATATATATTCCTTAATATATGCAAAATTCTTGAGTTTTCTTGAAAAATAAATACTTGGTGTGTGCTTATTCAGGAAAGTTAGCTGAGAAAAAAGAAGAAGGGAAGAAAAAGAAGATACACATAATATTTTGAGATGAAAGAAGTTGAGACGGACGGACGTAGTTGAGATACATCATCGTGTCGTGTCGCACTACTTATATAAATATGCTTCTTCTGCTTTTGTACACGGGAATTTTTTGGGACTCCCCTCCGATTTTTTGGTCTCGTTTTTCTCCTTTCTCAACGTTCACTTCTCAAAACATTTTTCGCCCTTTTCAAAAAAAAAGTCTTCTCTTGTCTGCTTGACTGCATGGTTGCCTCCCAGTACATGTATCTCTGTGTGCAAAGCAGTATGTATGTATATATGTGTGCATATATAGCGCATTTTTCTCTTCTATTTTTCCTTTTGCTTCACTGCTTTAACTAAGCCAAGTTACTAAAAGCTTATAAAGCCTTGTTTTTTTTCTCCCAGTCTGACGACTACTCCTGCTACATATTTATTCATTCAGTTCTTTTCTGATATTACATTATGCATAAAAGTTACTTTTAACAAAAACTACACAAGTCGTGTTTTGCATGTGCCCGGATTTTTTTTTCCTTTTCTCTTTTTTTTCGATCCTTCTTACTTTTTCCAAAAAATATATATATAGAGGCACAACACGTCTTGTGACGTATGTGAAAATGTATATACTCTATTTAATGTAGGTATAGTTAGATATTTAATATGGTTTATTTTAAGTCCTCTCTGTCTGCTAATGTGTCTTACATTCATATTGCTCAACATCCGTCACTTAATGTTGAGAAACACTACTACACCCTCTGCAACAATGTATACTTACTTATAAGTAGAAAGGAAATAGGCATCTGTCTATCTGTTCTCTACTGTCATAGTTTTGGGTAGCGTCCTGTGGCACTTCCTATCCTTTAGAGAGGACGTTACCGTTTCATATATAAGCTATAGTTAAGCTCTATATATTTCTTTTTGACGTGACATTTTTCAAAAGTTGTTTTTGAATATTTTTTTTTCTGTATCCTCTTTTGGCGTGACGTTTTTTTTATGAAAAGAAGAGGAAAAGAGGGCGATAAAATGACAGCTTGAGAAGAGAAAAGATGGGCACCCGTGATCGGTCACAGAAACAGTAACACAGCTCATTACGAGTTATATCGGTATTACGATTTGAGAGAGGAACGTTTCATAGGTCAGGAATTAGAAAGCTGAGAAAAGTAAAAATTTAGAACCTTTTTTAATAGACACGTGGAAAATTGAAAGCAAGCTGTACAAAGAAATAGAACCAGTTTTTATGCGCCTACGTTTACATACATACATCCAAGCAATTAGAAGATGCGAAAATAATCCATTTACTTGAAGACTGATGTACATATCGCTTTCCTTTCTTGTACCATTACTTCTTTGGGTGTTGATGATGCTGATGTAATTTTTTTTGGTGGTGGTGGTAGGCAGGCAGACAAGAAAGGAGAATGAGAAAGGAAAACAATCATCGCTGAAAGCATTTTATGCAACAGCAGAGTATCAGCATGGTACGTTGTGCATCGTCGTCTTGGAATCGTAAATAGAAAGGCTTTCTTTCTCAAAGAAATGGGGAAAAGGAGGAAAAATGATAGAAGAAGCAGCACCTCCGTCTTTCCAGTCTACTCTCTTCTTCTCCTTACGTAATTTAGTAAAAAGTAATGAATGATACATGCAAGAAAAGCAACCATGCATGAAAAAGACGAAGAAAAAGAAGGAAAGTTGACGTCGTCGTTGGCACACAGACAGCTACTCCTAGCGCACCCGCTTCTACCCCGTCACATGGTTGTGATTTTCGTCTGCTATCTCCTATCACACAACATTACAAATACATAATAATTTATTATAGAGTATGTACGTTTATATGTGAGGAATTCTCAGAAAATATATATATTGTCTTCTAAGGTGTGAGTTTTGTACAAGTTTCCATTGAATTCAAAAGGGAAAAAAAGTAGAACGTTTCTCACACAAACACACAAACCTTGTCGCTCGCCTGCTTTCTTTCTTATTCTCATTCTCTCCTTTTCTTTTACTTTTTTTTTCATTCAGAATTGTTGTTTGTTTGCTCTTGCCTGCTGCAAGTTTCCCTGCAGTTTGTTTGTGAGTGAAAGGACTTATTAGGAGTTTTGTCCCAGAGAAAAAAAAGTCTGCTGAGACCAAAACAGAGTGAAAGAAAGGGAAGGGAAAAGTAAAAAAGAAAACTCGCTCTCTTCTTTCCTGGCACTACTACGAGCACCATCAACATTTCTTGTTGTTGTGTGATGATGAGATGAGAGTGCAGTGCACCATAATAATAATAATAATAGCAGAGTGAGTGAATAAACGAATGAGAAAGAGATGGGCCCAAGATAGATTACAAGCATTATGCTCGTGACAGATAGACGTTTTGAATTATTACAATTCTCGCGCAAACATATCTATACGTATTTTCTGACATATTATGCGTTATCCGATATACATTATCCGACATGGCCATTTTCCAGTATGAGTATTTACGTTACATTTGGTTAGTCATTCAATCTCATCATCATCATCACAACCAGCAACGCGGCCCTTTCATTTTTCAATGAATGAGTGTTGCTGCTGCTCTGCACGGACTATATGTACTTGGTTTATTATGTAAATGCTTGAAAATCTTACGATTTCTCTATGCTGTCGTCAGTTTTTTCATTGAATAAATAGCTTGGAGAAAAAAAATTGCGTTAATTTATGTTTTACAAAAATAATTATTGTGTAATTGTAATTGAAGTGCTTGTTTTTAACCAAACTGCTTATTTTATACTATATTATGTTCATAAAATACTTTTTAGTAGAATATCCCATCTTTTTTTACTCTTTTCACTGATCGGGGGTAGCAACAGCAGCAGCAGCCGCCACCACCACCACCACATGGAAGATTGAAGTAAGTTTTGCTTGTGCCATGGGATTTGGGTTTGGTTTCGCATCTTATTTCCTTACAGGTTTAAGTTGACAGCTCATTTTTTCCTGAGTCTTGGAACATTTTTCACAAACAAAAACTTTTTTTTTCTCCCTAGCCTTCTCCGTCTTCTACACACACTACACACATTGCTTCTCTTTGGATATGGGCATCTTCACAGTGTTTTTCTCTTTCCTTTCGCCTTTGTAGTATAGTCCATGTTGCTGATCATGATCATGTTCATCATTGTCGGGGTTTGTTCTTGTTTCCTGTACCAACCACACATACTCATCTGGTAATAATGCTGTCCTTATCACACACGCGTTTGAACAGCAAAAATCTATATCCACTACAACTCGCGCAATAGTTCATAAAATGAACGGCTTACGAGAAGAAGGACTGCTCTAAATAAATGAGTTTGTGTCGAAACAAAAATACAATAGATCGAATACATGTGTAGAAAATCGAGCATGTCCTATAATGTGATTTCTACATCCCCTCAAAAAAGATTATTAACCGAACAATATTTAATTTTAGCACTTTTTAATACAAAAGATGCTGATAATAATTGCTTTAGAACAATCAATTCATTTATCATCACTCTTCTATGATTCTATTCGAAAGTCGAGTGGATTGCATCATTAATCAAGGAATTGAATGAAAATCGATCATGGAAATTAGTTTTGAATAAGGCGGCTCAAATACACAACAGCAACTGCCCACATATTCTTGTTGTGATGAGCGTAATATTGAGCATGAATTTTTCAGATATTTCATACACACAGGTTGATATAGGAGGAAAATTTTCAAGATGCGATTGAGGGTGTTACTACTCCTGTCAGTGAACATGTTTCCATCTTACTATATTCTACATAGGAGTGTATTACCGATTCCCATAATAAGTTATTAATCTAACCGCGCTCGATTGTTATAAAAAAAGCACAAGGCACGACAAAAACTCCTGAAAATAAAGTCTGATGTTGATGAAACTAGTGATGTAGTACTATAATGGCTTGTATGTACTTTTACTTATGAAGCTACCAACAATATAATCACAAACAATGTGTGTATAAATGCGCACACTGTTGTTCAGCTCAGCCACTCCATCATCCTGAATGCATCCAATCCATTGGAGGAAACGCTGGAAACCATTATGCACGAAGAATGGTGGGCTGAGTAGCTGTCATGTCAAAAAAAGTGATTTTTCATCTGTTGGCGTGTCATGATGATGTATTCGTGTGTACGTGGTGGTGGTGGCGTAGAAACAGCATATAGCCTACTGCCTAGCAAAAGCGAAGGAAAAACGAAAAGAGGGTCCTATTGGATTAGCACACTTGGTGGTGGGAGCAAAAGAAGATTTTTTGGAGCTCTCTGAAGCACTGAGTTTTTTTGTACTGGGTGAGCCGAAAATACACCAAATCAACACGAAGACGAAGACGAACATGATCGGGACATAAGAAGTAAGTTTCACTTTGGTACCAAATTCATAACACAAAAAACATTGTAAAAAGATGAAAGATGTAGCACACACACAACCACTTCATATGTGCATCATCCTACCGTAAGAAAAATTGTTCAAAATGCTATTAATGGTGGCAATGCATGGAATATGTGGGCATGAAGGCGTCACTTGCACACAGTAATGTGCCTAATACGTTATTACACGTGGAAGGTAAGCTGCATTGAATGCTATTGAGAGTAAGTAAAGTTGAAGCTTAACAAGAATCGTATCATGAATTATCATATATCATGTAGGACAACAACGTACACTTTTGAGTCGCTTGAAATTATAGAACTCTTTTTTTACTCTCTGAAAATTCTAACCAACACGAACAAAAAACGTGCTAATGAAGGAGCTATCACGCATGCACGATATTATGAAGATATTAAATCCTTTGAAAATTATGCTTGAATCCCATTCTCCTTTGTCGCTTGCCCTTGATCAAACTTCAAAAGTTTTTGGGATGCCATATAGTAGGGATGATTATGATAGCCTTGTTTTTTTTAAACCAAGATGCATACCTATACAGAGAAAATTATAATCAGGCTAATGGATACAGTGATTTGGGTAACGACAAAATAATACATATTTAAGAGGAGCTCATAAGCTTACATACATTCAAGTTGAACTGCAAACTTGCATAATAATAATAAGTAATTTGGATTGAATTAAGTCATATTTTTAGAGTTGCATGTTTCAAATGATAAGTTGTGTGTGTGGGAGATTCAAAAAAAGTGTAGTATAATGATATGATATGATGCTTTGAGATTTGAGACAAGGAAGGTAAGTATAATCATATTGCTATATTTACAAATGATGAATGCACAATAATAGAACCGGATATTTGTAAAGGAAGGGTGGAATGGCAATAAGACGCAATCAGTCGTAGAATATTGCATATGATTTGTTTTTTATACCAATTACTGTTATCCAGTTGAACCAGGAAAAAATGCCGACGCCACCGCCGCCGCCGACACTACAAAAAGGAGGCTTTCCTATTCCCATTTTATTTTGTACCTACTATACTTACTACTGTAATAATAACTGGGAACGGAATATGGTGTGCTACTACTGCCAAACATGGTGATGTGGGTAAGACAGCCTATAATGAGATTTTGATTACATTTAAATTACACTCATTTTCTACCACCGCTACACTACACCCTTCATGTTGCCCTCAACTTTTTGTTTGCAACTCATACTCAACTCTGCTACTATAATGCAGCCGGAGTTAACAAACTGATTTGCTTTATAGTGTCTAGTGTCTATGCAACATCCGTATTTGTACTAGTACTGGCTATTGAACAGAGAAGGAAATGAAAGTATTGCATTTGTAACAACGTGAGCATATGGTGGTCTTAAAGGTACAAAATGATTTGCCGTCATATCGTGTATCATATTTGCAGTAGTCTTAAATTTCCCGACGCATTTTCAATAGACTCTGAAAAGTGTGGATTTTATTTTGTCTTCAGAAACCTTTTGGACATGGGAACGAATATTATGATGTTACATTCGATGACATCAACAATGCATAAAAAATAATTCGTTTCTTTTTTATCAAGGCTCCCTTTGAGCTCTCTCCTTCCATTCCTTACATACCTGTCACGATAAACTTTGAGAAAATCCAAATATAATTAAAGAAGTATTTCCATGGTCTGTCATGGCACGAAATTCAATTCTTGTGGGGAATAGAAGTATCAACTTTTCTCCTTTCGAAAATAATGTATATACTTATACTGCTGTGAGGGTATTTGACTTATTATAGAAACTTGGAGATTATATAGATAGTATAGTGTATAGAGGAAGATTGAGAAGATACTATTATTATTATTATTATTATAATGTAGCGTATAAGAATATCATCAGCGCTTGAGCCCATGACGTGCTCCCGCAGCGTTCAATGAGCCTCATCATCACCAACAAACCATCTCAATCCAACGTTCATATATGTGTCCTTTTTCATAAATCTCCGTGGCGGTGTGTTGTTGGCTGCTGCTGCGGGGACTAGGGAGGCGAATTGAATGAAATGGAAATGAAGGTTTTCAAAAGAAAGAAGATGAGGAAGAAGGAGAGAAAAATAAACCCCACCCGTCATCTCTCTCTCTCTCTCTGAGAAATACCACGACGGAGCATGTTTGTGCTCTATGTGTTCTCTTCTTATAGACATGTCTATTGTAAACGAGGACGGAGGAATGATAGAATACTTTGCATTTCTGTTTATCAGTTATTTTTTGTAGAAAAAATGTCGCATGTCTAGAAATGGAAATAGGAGCGCTTGAATTTCCACTGACCATGGACTGATTTCGACATAGTTGGTTACTTAAGGCATTTCTTTTTTTAAACCGAAAAATCGGATTTTCCATCAAGGAACATGGTAAAGCTCTCATACTTGTTTCAGTGTCGTAAAAATGAGTTTTTTCTGGAAGGAGAGAAAGAAAAAAAGAAAGAAAAGTATAGGAACAGCAAAAGGGAAAGTAGAACTCATGATGATGATGATGATGACGATGATCTCTTGCTTTCATCGTTCGTCGTGGTTTCCTTTTACTTTACTCTTTTTAGTTCTCACGAAGAGAAAATGATGATTCGGTATAAAAAATATATAAGAGAGGTGGTGGTGGTTAGAGAACCCGTCTTGTGTAATCCGAACGAGGTAATCAAAGCTTGGAATGTTCCACACACAGAGTGTAGGAAAAAAAGAACAATGAAATACTATGTAGTAGTTAATAACGATAAGTTCCGTAGAGCAATATGTTGTTGTCGTCGTCGTCGTCGTCATCTTATGTACATTTACGCCAACTTTCTATATATGAATTATAAAGATGTGAAGAGTCACACAGGTTTAAATTACATATAGGAGTAAGCTATGTATTCATGATTGTACAAGGGGCGACTTAATGGGTATTCGAAAAACTGTTTTGCGGCTTGTGTGTGTGTGGCAAGTTATTTTTTTTACCCTGGCGCCATATGTTCATCCTCTCTTCACAACTCCATTCTATTGCTTTCTTTTGTTCTTTCACCAATCCCATTCTTTTCCCACAGACAGGTTTATGGTTTGCTTTATAGAGATATACCTGGTCCCCTTATATATATTATATCACGCGCCACACATAATCATCATCACTGTACTGCACTAAGCACGCTACTTGTTTGTTTTCCTTTCAATCACAACAAATAGAAAAAAAACTCGGGAAAAGAGAAAACGGGGGAAAAAATAATAATGTATCGAGCAAATGAAGTTTTCAGCAATTCATTATCATCATCATCTTTTTTGGTGAGGTATTTTTGTACAAGTTGGTTGTGTGTATTTTCCTGAAAAAAAATGAAAGCAATCTGGTTGAATTACCTGAATATATAGTACAAATGAACAATTATTGATTGTTCAGCGTTTTGCCTTTATTTTCTTCTAGCAATCAATACGTGTAATAGAGTCAACAAAATCACATATCCAAGTTAATGAAGAAATTCCTAAGATTCCTTATGTAATTACAGTTTATTTTCTCATTTCCCTTTTGCGGCTACCTATATTTTCCTGTACATGGAACAAACATGGCATATCTGTTTGATAATATTTTGATAACCTAGTAATACGATAAGCTTAAGATTACCACGATTTTGTACAAAAATGCTTAACCAAGTACTCTAGTAGAAGCTACATCACTGTTCCATTTTCCAGTGTTGACCATTTTTACAAGTCTTATCAAAATGAATGAAGGTGATTATTTTTTTTATTCTTCTTTTGTGGTGGTGTAACAATCGATAAAACCTCATAAATCTCTTTTTTTTTGTCCGGAAGCATATGTGCCTACAATGCCGTATTATGCCATGTTGTTGCAAAAGGTAGGCGCATATAATAAAAGTAATTCTTTTTCTTCTTCTTTTTTTCAGATGCCTTTCCTGTCTGATTTCTTTATCTTCCCTGTTCTATCAGGAAAAAGTGTTGGGGTGAATAATGCCGAATGTGAAAGTTCACTTTTTTATTTTAGTCCTGAAAAAAAAACTCTCATCAATACCTCAGTTTGATTTGAAATACCACGCTCCCGTTCTGATCAAGCACTATCGATGGTGCATACAACTAAAGTGAATGATCCATTCCATAGGTAACTCATCTCATTTTGCATTCATCAAAGACATTATGCAATGCGTCTGCCTGCTCTTCTTGTGATACTGGCTGCTGGTCTCTCGCTTTTGTTATCCGGTTCTTTTCCAAAACCAACCCGGCTTATCCCGCTATTATATTTTATCCCTGCAACGGGAATTGTGAAAGCAAATAGTGAAAGAAAATAAACTACATCACATCATCATCAAAATTATGAAATGCAGAACAGGAGCCAATAACTTGTAGTGAAAGTGATGTACAGCTGTAAATTACCACATTCCAAGGTGCACCCCACAAACATGTCATTCATCCTTGTTCAATGTTAGTCATCATTTCCTCTTTCATCCTGCACTCGTGAAACTGTATAAATTTTATAATTCCATTTCTAAGGTTAAGTTACCGTCATCCGCAGAATCGGCATTGTATAATTTCCCACACCTCTTAATTTTCTTTTTCTCCTTCTTCTGGGCTAACATTGTCACGATCTTCCCTGTCAACAGTAAAGCTGTTCCTGCGAATAAAAACAGAGAGATTCAGCTTACACACAAGAGGGAAACAAGCTGTATTAACTAATACTGCACCTTTGGGACAGTTGAAAGAGGATAAGAGTAAAATACATTTCGGGTGCATTGTACATGCATATTATATCAAGAAGCGTTACTTGAAATAAAGTTTGCTTTTCCCATACATATAAAAAAAGCTCTCATTTATGTACGTTGTCACCATAAACCTATTCTCTATAACAATTCCTCTATCTGAATTTTGATAATGAACAAAAGACAAGTAGAAGTTTGAAAAAATAATGCTGAAGTTTACGTAGCGTTCATTCGGAAAGGAGAGGAGGAAGTATGTATGTCGTATTTAGTTATAGTTAGTTTTTGTAGAGGAGAGAGAGGGAAATACCATACCGTGTGCAAGTTGTATGTTAAAAGTGTACAACTGTTCACATCGCAAGACGCATCTCTTTCCCGAGCTACCATCGCTCATTCTTTTTTTTCTCGTCTTCGTTTTGGTATATTCCATATGTCCCTTAGATATTTTCAAACCTGACAAGTTGACAAATGACAAATAGGGGCTACCATTGTCAGATGATTGGCTACATCGCTCAAGACATTCATCACCAGATCCCATCTCCTTTTGTGTTTTTCTGAGTGTGACGCTTCTACCACCACCACACAATCCTATGGCATCCAACTCGGCACACACACTGTGTATACTGTTCTGTTTCTCTGCTCCGTGTTTATCTCCCAGCAGTGCGTATAGTGTCCCTATATATTTTACATACATACATATGCATTTTATATAAAATTCACTTATACGCGATATATTGAAATTTTTTACTAAAAAGCCCTTGCCATTTTCCCTTTTTAGAGTTCCAAAAACAGGCTTCTTGCTACTACAATCACACATTTCTTTCATTCATTTTATATCATTTTAACTAACAACACCAAAAATTTTCCCAAAATTACCGTCTCATATCTTGGTTTTATTTGTGTACGTTGACTACGTCATGTGTAAAACATGCAAAACTCAAGTAATCGGCTGACATGGCCCAGTAGTAGTCGACGTTCTCACAGAACGTGGATATATATTTCAGAGAGACTTGAACAAATGAAATGAATGAATGGAAGAGAAAATATATTGAATGTCACAAGAAAATGCATTTGCGCTGCTTTATGTTCCAGCTTTATATTGTGGTGCTCAATTTTACATCCGAGAGAGAGAAACGGAAGGAAAGCTGAAATAGGAAGAATGAGATTTTGAGTGTCTCGTCGTCATGGCTGCATGTCAAGTGCATCACTTTACTTGGTCCAACCCAACACATATATAGTCCAATAATATCATATCATCATCACACACACACAAAAGAGAAGAGTTGACAGTGGTTTGCCATTGCTCACCGCCAAAGTCATTTGAGTTTTTGACTTGAGAGGAGATGATAGCACCACCACCACCACCGCACACAAAATTCTATTTTATTCTATTATGAATCTATGTAAATGGTATCACGTTTTTCTCGAATATGCACACATGAAACGGGAGAGGGAATCAGAAAGATAAATGTTGAAATGGAGAGAAGCGTCTTTTTGATGATGTTGGTTTGTTCAAGATTCGTTTTTAGGACAACGGACAACGACAAACCCTCTCTTGTTCGTTCGTGTACGCTCAATCATAGTTTCGTTGTGCTTCTCCTTCTACAGCTTCTGTTGTGGTCTCTTTCTCAACAACGAAGAATAGAATGTCATTTGTAATAAAGTATCATCATCATCATCATCCCATCACCGTCATCAACGACATCAATGTAAAACTTTGAATGTGACTGATGCATTCCTCTCGTCTGTCTTGTTCTCTCGTCGACAAAAGGGAAAAGGCAGCTAGAGACGAGAAAACGGACTGGGATTTTGACATTCTAAATTTTGTCTTCTTATTCTTTTCTGTCCATCTATATGTAACGAGACGCAGACATTTTATTCATTCAAGTGCATTATGATGAAACTGTGTGTAGAGAAATGACTCTCCTCCTGCAGGAGTCCTTTTTTTGATACAAAGAAGGTTTCCTCTGATGTTCCTAATGTGACATGTGCACATAAGCAACGTAATATTTTTTATTTAAAATTTGAGAGATGCGAGAGATGAATTGAATTGCGACCTCAAAGAGCAAAACGCTTTTTACTTTTTTTTTAGACTCCCATTGTGAACGAGGGAAGTGTGTGACACTGACAAGCTCAGCATTTCCATTCAAAAAACTATGAGAATAAATGATTTTTATTAATGTGCAAGATTTCTTCTGATACGCTATCCAATGTCCAACCATTAAAAATCCTATACTTTTTTAAACACTTAAGTTCCCCTCTCAATAAAAATAAGAAATGTAAATGCAACTTATTCTTTTTAGTTGCAAATCAGTTTCACACGAAATTAGGATTTCTAGACAATTTCAAATTTGCGAAATGAAGAAGGTCACTTGGGACGGACCTTATAGACCTACCAATAATGGTGATCAAATTAGCGTAAATCAAGTCAATCGTTAATTCTCTGCAAAACTTTTACTTTTCCCACTTTAAAATCCCCATTTTCTAGACTTTTCCTTGAAACTGAATTAAAGGGATAATGCTCAGCAGTCGAAATGGAAATGTTAAATTGAGTAGTTAATAAAAATAATGAAACTTTTTTCTCTCAACTTTTATTTTCAGTGTAAGAAGATTGATAGAAGAAAATAAAATACATTTAAATATAGTTTGGTGCAAGCCGGGCCGGAGTTTGCTTGCTTAATGTGACGTGACGTGTCAAACAATCGTCTTCGAAATCATTTGTTATTTTTTTCCTTCTTTTTTTAGTTTTGTCACATAGTGTATGTATGTATGTGCGACGTATCAAAGCAAAGGAACAATACTTTGACAGAAAATTTGAATACTGTATTAGTAAAAGTAGCATATCACTTCACAAAGGCGTAATAATATGCAAATTGGTGTCGTATAGTACATATGTACAAAGTGAAGTGGGGATGGTGGTGAGACTGCTCATCCCATCTTTGACTTTTTGCTTCCCCCAAGTGAGTCACTGACTGACTGATGAGCCGAATCATGACTTGACTTTGACATGAGATGAAACTGATGTGAACTGCCTTCATAAAAACCCTTCTTGTGACTGTATATAAATGAATGGGCTGATAATAGAGATTTTTTTTATGCAATGTGTTTTTTTTTAAAAAATTATGTAAACATCAACTGAACATTATATTCTCCTATAAAACACGTTCAATGTTAAAAAAAATTGTTTGCCAAACTAGTTTCAATGTACCAATTATAGGGGTGTTAAATTGTTAAGTTAAAATATTAATAGCAACCTTAATTGAATCGGCCGCTATGTTATAGTCTTTTGTTGGTGACGTATGACGTGTAGGAATTTGCATGGAATTATTATATTCATTTTTTTTTGCAAAAAATAATAGAACTGGCTAGCACATCGTCTGTGTAGGCTGTAGTAGTCTGTAAGATTGGAGACAACGGTGCGGGGGGAAAGGCAGATAAGTCTTGAATTGGAAAAGCTGTCAGTGTCACCCATGAAAACTCCAGTCAACGACTCAACCTCATTGTTGTCTTTGCTCTCGCTTATTATTATGATATTCCATTATTATTGCAAACTTTCCTCTTTACAACACGCCATACTCTTTTTTATATATTAAAATCATACGTATACAAGGAATCAGCAGGGTTATAGGAAGTGTGTAGACGACACGGGAGAGTAAGAAAAAGGCCGACACGGACAGAGTTTCAGTTTCAGTATGACGTGACGCGCAAACTTGGCTCATAAATCACTTGTCATGTCACACAACCAGGGGATTCTCTCCTATCCAACAATTTATATATTACGAAAAGTGGAAGAGAGGACCAACAAGATGATGGCATGGCATGGAAGTGGCAGCAAAATGCAATAGCACAAAAACTTGTGAGTTTTGTGTGTGTGTGTGTGTGTGGATGAAAGCCTGCCTGCCATCATGCCATACTCCCTTCACTTTTCCTTTCCCTATTCCGCTTCAACTCTCAACTTTCAAAGCTATAATACAAATAATACAACAAAAATACTTGAAATATGCGAAGTGCTCATAATATTATTATGGAATATTATATAAATATCATAATGTTATAGATCAATACTATATAATGTTATACACAGGTTTTTCGGTTTTTGTACCCGTATGGATCTCACTCGGGTATATACAAAGCGGAAAATACACACGTAGTAGTTAGCATGATGATAACAACACGCATGTTTTTGAGTGAAAGAGGGACTACGAACGAAAGCAATATTATTTTTATGATTAAAACTCGGCGGCTGAAAACAGTAAAAGGAAGACGAAGAGAAGAAAGACGGCTGCTGCTCCTGCTCCTGTTTTTGCATTCTCTGTATATAATAATATTTTGTGGTAAAAGCAAAAGTGGATGAGAGAGAGAAGAAGGAAAAAGTAGAGCAGAAAAGAGTTTTGATGCCGCCGTGTTGTTATGTTGGTTATGTGACTATCTGCAATAATAAGAGTGAGGGAAGGAGATGCGGCTGCTGCTGCTTTTGCTAAAGCTGAACTTAAGCCAAAGCCAAAAATGCATGTCATATTCTATAGCTCAAAGCCCATGTCAAGTAGACAAGACAGGCAAGGCAAACTTATGGTTAGCTCTCTCGCCCGGTAAATCCAACCAACTGCTCTCCTATTTCCTCATCGAATGGGAGTAGTAGTATTGGAGGAGGTACGTGTGGTATGGTCGTGTATTTAGTTTTGTGTGTGCAACGTCGTCGTCGTCGACGAGAGCCTCCTCCATGCCATATTTCTTTTCACTTTGCTTTAACAATCATAGCACCGGGACAGTTCCTTCCAGGAGGATGATGAATTGCTCCGACTTACAAATCGATTATTATGATGGGATTGGTTTTTGTGACAATATCATGTACCATTTCTCTCTCCCGTGAATGTACATATTATAGTATGCCCTACATACAAAAATTTTAACGCATGTCTTGTTACTAATGTAATTTGTTTAATCTTCGCCATTTGTAGTTTTGCGGCATTATTATTTACATTTACAAATGTATTAAATCCTGATATTCAGAAATATGACCTTCACGGATTCTACACTACACACTATTAGCAAGCAAGAATGGAGACATGCCGTTAGTGCACTTCTTAAACAACACAAATTCATCCTTGTTTACCGGTAGTTCCAGGTAGGAAACCTGGAAACATTAGTAATACTATTATTGCATCATCATATGAATATGACACGATTCTATTAGAAAATCCAGTTCCATGAACCTATCCAGCTCCATTCACAGTTCATAATGCTTTTAAGCTACATTAGCACAGCACCACCACCACCATACACCTTACTCCTACTCGTAAATGTATCTATTATTATACTAGTTGATGGTGTTGGTAGTAGAAGTAGTAGTGATGGTGTTTTAGGTTCGTAAATCATGTTGGGTCATAGTCGACAGATTTACTGCTTGCTGACTGCTCGCTCGAGGGCCATCAAAGAGTTAACTTGGGTTCATATCGTCGTCCAACATCAGTTCTCAACTAATTCATCTCGTTTTTCCATATGCCTGTACTCTTCGTGTACCGTACTACCACACGAGACCACTAACTTCATGAAATACTAGTTACTACATGCATAATACAATTTCAACTTTCCCGTGTGTGCTAATATGATAATCATATGAGGACGAGAGAGGAGGCTGATGATGGTGGTGATAATGGTCATACTATATTATGTGATGTCTCAAGTTCCATTTAAAACCATTCATCTCATCGCCTCAGTCCTATTACAACTATTACTACCAGTGCCGTTATTTCATGCACTTGTGCAAGCGCATACAAATTATTTGTTGGACAATGTGTGTTTCTTCATTCATATCCAAACAGTACAATTGTCACAGAGCACAGTAGACACCCATATAACCAGTACTTGTATTGTACGACCACATTAATGACGTATTATGCGATCCTCATCGATTATGCAAATGCGCTGGGTACAAGATCTTCAGGTTTGCTGGTTTAGTAATATTGTCAAGCGCCATTTCAAAATAGTTTTCGGAATACAAATATGGAGCCACCAATAAAATCTATTATCAGGATTGCATTTACCAGTCTGAAGGACGTAGCTCTAGCATTATCTTTCTCCGTTCTTTTCCCGTCGTCGTTTTATATAATCTTTTCATAATAATAATAATAATATCGTTACTTTTTACTCAGTTCTCTCTTTCTATATATCTTTCTCTTTCTGCAACAAGACTACTGATGGCTGACTTGGCACCCGGAAACTCGGAAATCAACGGCACACTTCTATTTCCACACGACTATACTCTCCGATGATGATGACGATGGGATCGCATCACACTCACTCGCGCAAGTAACATTCAAACACACACACACACAAAACAGAGCATAAAAGCATGGAGAAGAAAGAGCTTAAATAGAAACGTTAGGGGTCAGAAATCCATAAATCAATCTATTGATTTATCGCGGTTGTGAGAAGCGGAGCTGTAGCTAAAGTATGTGGTAAAAGCGTAATATACTGAAGCATAGCATATTATAGAAGAATGTATTATTATTATTATATCGTATACACATGTGTAAGTAAGCAGACGCTGTACTTGCATGAGCTTCGTTGGAAAAAAAAGCTAGAGAGCTTAGAAGGAGATTATAGCTCTATTCTATGGCTTTTTGATAAACGAGCTACTAATAGTAATATCAAGAGAGAGTATCTCCAGAGGAGCTCTCCTACAAAAATATCAGAGAGAGAAAGCATATCAATTTTTAGGGTGCATGATCCATGCATTCTTCCGAGCACACATATGATATGACGCCAGATCCAATGTTTCACTATTGCCCATATTTATTCCATGTTAACATAAAGATTACAGTGCGCCCAGCAAACACAGAAACTCGAGGAAAAATATGACATGTAAATGTTGTGTGGATTCCTTTACAACAATATGATATTGTCGTCTCTCGTGCTTTCATTTTCTCTCCTTCTAATAATATTAGTATTAAACCGTGTATAGCGCGCAGTGTATTAAGTAGTAAATGCTCACATAATCATCTTTCTCTTCCACCTCGACCAGGATTAGAGACTTGAGCTTACCGAGTATAGTTATGATCATTTATTATGTTTTTCGGTTAATGATAACGCACAAATACCAACAACTACGCAGTTTACCTAGGTATTCATGTGTGATCATACTAATAATCAGTTATTGGTAGTTTACGTTGCATATAGTCATAAATATGATGTAAGAAATCCTTCCATGTGTAAAAATATTGATATTTTATAGTTCTATAAATAGTAATATTGTTGCAATGCACCCCCGCCCGATATGCGATACTTGTGTATTACTTGTTACAAAACTATTGTCTACGATTTTTTTATATCTTTATACTTGAGATGATGATGGCGCTAACGTTTTTAGTGCGTTACATGTGCATTACATAAAATTCTACTTACGCTCTGTACTCTGTACCGTCTACCGTCAGGCGACAAGGAAAGGAATGAAAAGAGAACCAACAACTGCTGCTCCTTTTTTTCCTTTTCTTTTCTCGCTTCGCCATCGCATCGCCACCGCCACCGCACCAGCTTCTTGTCTCTTCTTCTGCCTCACTGACCACATAAAGTCACCACAGGGCCACTAGTATAGCAAGCGGTGTCGACACTGCAAAGGCATTATTTGACTAGAGTAGAGTAGGGAAGAAAGAAATGGTGAACAACGTTTGCTTTTAATCAGTGCATTTCCGCAAGTATTACCAAAAAAAAATGTATGGATGGCCGGGCGAGTATAAGTCTTCGGCTTCGTTGAGCTCGCTTGCCGTTTTACCCGGTGGACGGGATTTTCATTTTTCGACGACATCATGAACGACAACAAATGCTCATTTCCTTCACAGTAGAAGACAGAGAGGTAGTTCTTCATGGCGCTCTTAGTAGCGAGTAGAGACACAAACACGTTCTGGGAGGAGGACGACAGGAAAAGGAGACATGCTGATGGGGCTGCTGATGATGGGATGATCATGAGGATGGAGGAGATGACGACTACATGCATAATATTCTAGCTTCCCTCTGCGAAAATGACAAAGTTAAGAAGACTCACAACCTGACTCATTCCTATATGAACGCGCATATTGTATCATTTATTATTAATATTATTATATTAAGTTTTGTGTAATATCGATATCACGTTGCATATGTGACAAGAGGTGGATGTGACAAGGGGACAACCGATGTTTTGTGGGAGAGCACTGGAGTTTGAAAAGCTTGGAATAAGAGACGATTGAAATGTCGATGGTGAAATGGCTTCTCTCAAGGAAATTGAATCTTTCCGTTCTCTTCTTCTTCTTGTGGAGCAGCAGCAGCGAAGCAACACCAGCTTGTATTGGGAAAAGGAGCACTCACATAACAAACAAAGCATTTATCTGGTGCCGTATTCCCTTCTTGAGAAGATCAATCAGTTTGTGCACAAGACACAGAGGAGTAAAGCCTGGCGATGGTGGTGGTTGTTTGATATGTTGGGGGAGGCAAGGATATGAAGTAACCGTGTTCGTCGTTTTCAACCAACTTCCTTCCGTTAAGTGTTATGATGAGCACATAATAAAGAGAATCACTTCTGCCTACATACATATACATTGTTGGTATACGGGTATATAAATTTTGGCTTATCCAGAAACAGAAAGATTGCCTAAAGTATCAGGATCACGCAACTGTGTTTACGGTCATTAAATGCATCCGGAAAATCGGTTATCTTCCCGTAAATGCTGGATTACCTGTCAGCAGCTCTTCATCTTCCTCTCTCCGTTTGCATGAAACATGTCATATATATATATAGAAACTTCATACAACATCTGAATTCATTAAACGGTAAAGCTTGCTCGCCAGAGCACGTACAAATATGCTGGTCACGCTTGAAGTTTTAAGAAAAGGAAAAGTGTAAATCGATTCAGGTTAACAAAGTGTACACTCTCTGGTTAATTGAAAAGGATACAACTACTCATGAAACCTATATATGCATATATTTTCCATTTTTAAACATTACTAGACTGGACATTATAGAGAGTAGGTATATTTGAGGATGAACACATGAGCAGTTTTCCACTCCCATTAAATATCACCATCATCAGACGCAAAAAGCAAGAGCCCTGATGGTGTCATCATAATCACCAGAAAGATTACTACGACTTGGGAAACTGGAAAGAAATAAGAGAAGAAAAAATACATTAAAGTGCACTAAAAAAAGAGCATATATGTTACATGTACTTTTTCTCCTACATGTACATACATACACACAGCAGCAGTGTAGCAGGGACCTTTTGTTACTTTTGTTATTAGAAATTGAGTTCCTGTGAGAGCTGTGCAAGCTGACACAGAGTTGAAGAATACCATCCATCCCTCAAAAGCACAGCAGCCATCATAGGTTGCCCCTTTTCCATCACGAAAACATCATCATCTTTTTCGTTTTTTTCTCTCTATTCTCTCTGTCGTCCATCTTCTCTCTCTAACTCATCTCATCATGCTTTTGTTGTAGTTTCTGTGATCAACCATCACATCACAGTAGTAGTGGAGTGGGCTGTGAATGATATTCCTCTTGCTAATATAAAATGCGGTAACAATAACAATATTCTATGTATTATGTATGTTTTTCTACCAACTCATAATGAAAGAGTATCTCTCTCCAATATATACGTATACATTATCATGTAGTATGTATGTACAACACATTGAGTGAATGAGGAACAAGATCGGAAAATGGAAGAATAACACCAGGGGAAAAAATCCAGCAAAAAAAAAGAGCATCAGCAGCGGTAGCGAGCAAAGCAGCTTTGTTCAACCCTCAGTCAATTCTATTCCCTTCAATTCAAGTCAAGTAGACATCCCTATGGAATGGAAGGAAGGAAAAAAAACTAACGGATAAAGCACAACAACAACAATGCACAGTTTTTACGTTCATTTCCGCGTATATATGCTTACAAACTCATCCAACATATACAAATACCTAGATCATTTTTTTTGAAATGGAAAAAGGCGAAAAAGAATGGAGGGCTGCTGCCGTTGTTGTTGTTACTTCACTTATTTGAGTTCTTCTCCATCATCTCGCGTGTAAAGCGTACATACATACACTTATATTAGTAGGGGAATTGAGCACACAGAAATATAATGTATCATCATACGGCATCATCATCATCATTACCATTGGCATATCTGCCAAACTGAATCTTTATTTTGACGCTTCAAATGCCTACGCATGTTCATACAAATGCACCCTTGAAAATCTTTTAAGCCCTCAAGTTATTCCTCTCTCTCTCTATGCTGCTCCTAGATTCCCTTCTTGTCCACTCTCGCTCTGCTGAGAACTTAAGAAGTTGTACGTGCTTCACAAGTGCTCTCATTTAATATTAAAACAATTTCCTTGTTTTCTCAAAAACACAATGTTTTGACAATTCACCCAAAAGAAAAATCATGTTTTTTTTTCTTTCTCGGATGATAGAAAATCCTGAAAACTTTTTAAGCGGAATTTGAGAGAGAAAAACCCGTATACCATGCCATAGTAGTTCAGAACGAGTCTAAAAAAAAAATAACGGGCTGTTGTTATATTCATGATGATGACAGGAGCTTTTCGTTGTAGATAGATACACATGCATCGAGAGTAGTATAATTTTTACACAAGTTGCTACACATGTTTTGCAGGAAGCACACACACACACAGTTTCTTGTAATTTTTTTACTAGTGGCTATTTTTTTTCTCTATGCACACATCATAATATAGTTACTGTATGGAATAATAAGATACTTTTTATCTCATCTCAAAAACAAATCCAAAGCAGCCCTTGTTTTTCTTTTTTCTTCTTCTCCCGGTGCTATACTTGGACGCATGGTATTGTGAGAAGAAAGGAAGACTTCTTAATTTATACTATCAAATATTTCAAACCAGAGTTGAATCTTTAGGGCTTAAGAGAGAAAAAAAGGGATGAAACATGAAAAAAGCATGAAAATTCTCATATGAATTGCGGATAGGAGTGTAGTGGCAAGAAGCGGTGGTGGTGGAGAGAGTAAATCCTATGAAAATCTTGCACAAAGCTTGTACATGGTATGAATACTTGCGAGTTTAGCACACACACACACACACCATCATCACACAGAGAAGGGCCAATGGTTCGGAGGATATGGCACACCAGATGCATTACAAACCTACATACAATGTGGATAAAGTGACTTTTGAGCCCTTTCTTCCGTTTTACAGATGGAAATCGGTATTCAAAGTGTTGGACTACAGTAATCCGAGTCATTTGTGCATGCACTAGAGATGGATGAGTTTGACTTGGTAAAAAATGAGGTATGAAGTTCTTCTTTCCTTTCTACAAAAAAAAATATGTAAGCTATATATTGCCAGCGCATAGTGATTTGTATATAAAGAGGAAATACAACGAATTCGGTTTTTTCCTCTTCACTAAAAAAAATGTAAATCCAAGTAATATAGAAAAATGAACTGGAACAGAAATAGCAACTAGTACCATAAATACTGCTGACGAAATCGTACTGTGAGAATTAATCGTTTTACTTCTCTTGCGAGAGCCTTCAATCGGGGATTTTGAGCTGGGATCCTGTTTAATTTAAATTCCTCTTCTCTGCCTACTTAAAATTCAGAGGATTTATATCCTACACGCAATTTAATAAGTACAACATGGATTTCATTCACACATTTCAGAATATATATTGAATTCTCTTTAAAGCAAAAAGATTTGCAGAAATGGTGTCGTGGTTCATGTGGGCAACTTGCATCACTGTGATGGGAGAGAAACAGGTATATATAACGACAGAATAATAAGGCATGTTTTAAATTTGAATGGGTTCAAAAAGAGAAAAAGAGGAAAGTTCTACACAAAGCGTCGCAATCAAAGCGAAATCATTAAACTACTTGTAACAAGAGAGATCTCTGCGTGTGCGTGCATGCATACATTAATGTTTTGCGAGGGAGGATGAGCTCCTATGTAGTTCCCTGACAATAAAATCATGATTACGATAAAAATAAAAATACAAGGGAAAGGTAACAATGAGTGACGGTATGACAATGATAATGATTACTAAAATGATCACGAATAAAATCATCCCACCATCATCACCGTGTGTGCAATGATATGCTTGCATGCGTACGTAATAAGAAAATAATGCTACTACTTGTCCTATTATCATCATCACCATCTTTCTCTCATTTTGGTCTGCTGCGCTGGATTCATGCATGCATATCTTATTTTTAATGCTTCACGAATATAATGGTTTCTTCAAACAGAGAGAAGAGAATATATTATAGGCATGCTTATTTATATACCTAATTATAACGAAATCATGATGACACTACACTACAGTGCGATATAACAATAATATTTTGATGATTGTCTAGTGAAATGGATACGCAAAAGATAATTGGAGACAACAGTTGTGTCATTCCACTTTTTTCCTTAAAAAAATAACCTAACAGCGAGTCTATTTATGACGAACCGTAATGGAATTATGAGGAAATACATAAATATATGTATGCAAGTACGTAAATTAGATGGAGGTTGTATTTCATGTTGTGTGGTGGTATTGTGGCTCGATGTTTTTCTACATGCTTCCTTACTGTGACGAGTAGTGGCTCTTGCTGATCAGAAAGGATGCTCATCTCATCCTTTTATTTTCGGAGACTACCTTTGGATTCTACCCTTTTGTGTTGTCTGCCGTGTGTATTTTTTTGTTATTATTTAAATAGAAAAAGTTTAATGAGCTTTTGGAGTCCATAGGGCTCTCAGAGGAGAATTTTGCATTAAATGCTTGCTGATGACTGCGTTGGGAATATATTTTGTCGTGCTGTGAGTCATGGCACGACATGCATTATGTTGTGATTGTTCAAGTGGTGTAATGACACTCATGCTGCCGTGGTCGTGAAACACGGAAAAAGCGACAGTGACAACAACAAAAAGATGTATAGTGTGAGCGAGCGCAAGAGAATTGAGTGGGAGAAAGAATGAGAGAGAGGAAGCTTTGGAATGGATGCGAATCTCGTTATGTCGAGGGAGATGAGATGAGAAGAAAAAAAATATTATACAGTGTGTTGTAAAATGGCTTGGTATAGTCCGCACTGTTCATTTACACAAAACTATGCAAACTCACAGAGCGGTAAAAAAATATATTAAATGCACATAAGGCTACATTCCTATTCGAAACTTGACAGTAGACGTACTAATAATTATATATTTTTATTCCCATCATGAAGCATTGGGGGTAAATCAGGAGAGAAAATAGATGAATGTGAGATATCGAATCAAAAAAAATGAAGCACAAACTTCACGTGTGTCCACACTGGAAAATGATTTTGGTTATTGTTAAAATGATAGAGGCCATTAATATTCCCATTATAAATTTTTGGTCTGTTTTTTTCTGTAGCAAGTATTGTCATTCCACTCTTCCCATTTTTTTTCTTAAACAGATCAAAAATGTTTGTGTCGCACGATTTTGATTGAAATCTGATTTAGCAAAAGGTGAAGCGTATATATTGAATTTGAGAAAAAAGGATAGTTCTCTTTTCACCTGATACTCAGCAGGAGTATTTATACCCATACGTCTGAAAGATGCATAACTAAACATTCTATTCCAGGTTAGGAAACGACGGGATTTTCTGCATAGCATTTATTATTACATGCTTTCATTGTTACACTTGAATACTTATATATCATTGTGACAGTTGTATGTATGTGGGTACCAGGTAAAAAAATACTTTATCGGATATACACAAAACAGTCTCGTTCTTCTGTCTCTCCTCTCGGCGCGCATAGAAAACCCAACCAGCCAGATCCAATCAAAAATCTGTACTCGGAAGGTATTGACAAAAGTTTCAAGCATTCTACTACTACAACATAAGGAAAGATAATATGATGATCGGTAACTGTGAAGCATTGTGTTTCTCTAAATTTGACAGATGACATATTACATCTTTGGTTTTGCTTCCTCCTCACTCAAACGAAAGGATGGCTTCCTTTGAGAGGAAGGAACGTATATATGTCGTACATCTGTACATTGTTAATTTTAACATTTTAGAGCAAATGATAACCACGTACTGCGCCAGAGAATATATGTAGATCGATTTACGTAGAAAGTGATACGGACGTAGAAAGAGGGGAAGAGATGGAGAGCGGTTTTAATAATCAATGTGCTTGATCTGAAAAATCTAATAGTGTATCTCAAATTTAGTAATTGGAAAGTATGTAATGGTTTGTGTCGAGCGCTTCATGATCATTTTCGTTGTAGTAGTTAGCAGGACTTATTTTTTATGAAATGGTAAGGTTGACAATTTGAGGCAGGGCACACAACAGCATGTCATGTCATATTTTCAATTATTTTTCCAACATCGACAGCTATGAGCCGCGCCCTCGCTCAGTATTTAGTATCGCCGCCTATATAACTCCTAACGAAAATACTAAATACAAGAATTGTAAAAATAAACATGACAAGATCTTAAAAAGATCTGATGATGGCATTCCAACTTTTTATTCAGTTGACATTCGTGGGAATAGATTGATATTTTAGATCATTTACTTATATGGAATTGATAGAAATTCGATTTATTAGTTTTCGTAAAATCGGTATACCTTAAACCATTTTGTGCTGATCTTCTTGTTAAACAATAATTTGGAAATTAGATTGTAGTAGTCTATTGACAGTTGACGTTTGAAGAACACGAAAAAATAGACGTCAATACAAAAAGGGACAATCATTTATAAAGAATGAGTTGAGACTTCAGACATCATAAATCTCGCATTCCAAATTTGTATACCTACCTACCTATACAACTTTTGTCAAAACTATCATTTCAGTTCTTCAACAATCTAAACAAAAATTCCTTCGAACGCTTTGTATTTGATGGAGTCTAGATGCCAAGTAGATGAGGTATAAAAATTTGGGGAAATGTAATACGTGTTTTGCTACCAAAACTGTTTGCTTATATTCCACTGGTCTATTTAAATGATATTTTAAAACCCTTTTGTGCATAATCTGGGAAGCATTACGATGAAATGAGAAGTTTTTCATTATAGACAAGCCACACTTTTTTCAAGTTTTGTCTCAATCTGCTGCTATTAAGCAGTCTTGGCCCGTGTCACAGGAATGCCCGCCTGGCAGCTACATAACGTGCAATCAGCACTGGCGCAAGTGTTCGAGATCGAATTACACAACGACAAAGCTCCATTTCAAGAATTTCGACACAACCAATCATGTGAAATGGTGAATGTCTTGCAGCTGGAAGAATATACATTCTAGAAGTCTAGAAGGGAGTTTCGAAGTATCGACTACCAACATGTTATCTTTCTCAAATTATTGAATGACTGCTGCTGTTTGCAGATGGATAAGCCACACAACAAACGGTTATAACACTTCCGCCTGTATTAAATTGCAGGTAAAAATGAACGACATTTTTATATTTTACCAGTAAGCAAATATGTAATTATAAACATGGTGTATTTGTGCATTTATGATACTCCGTTCCTTCCAACTAGAATGTAGCAATAAGGGAAAGTACCCAAAAATGCAACATATATTTCTAGCAGAGTAGTGGAAAAGCTAATATTTAATATTACAAGGTGCAACCGCATTCTACTTTGTTTTAAGGACTATTTTACAGACTACACACGAACTAAAAAGTGTTTAGTCCTTTTCATATCATGTCACCAAAAGACTATGTATATAGCATCCTCTGAATGTTTTGGATGCATCTAGTAATATATTGTAGAGGTATATGTAAAACTAGTCGCACAGAATGTAACACGTTGCTAAAAGGTGATAAATGTTTGCCATTTATCATTCTCGGGGATTCTGCCGCTTGATCCATTTCTATTTTCATCATCAACTCACAGCAGCAAAAACCATGCATCACCTTTAATTATATTACACTTCTCTCCTACCACACCGCACCACACTACTCATATGTATGTATCAACATGCTTCCCTTTCGCTTTCCGTTTCCATTCTCCACCTCGATTTTCCTGTCATACAAATAATATATACATGAGTGCTCATTCATACACAGGCAAAAACATACATCTATTTTTCAAGCAGCCTCCATTTTTAGTCTGTTTCCTCTCCACTCCTTTGTCATAAAAATGCAATATATACATATAGTAACATTCAATCATGCGCTGTTGTAGTGCATTATTGTTTCATTTTTGTATTAATTAACTCGTACTTTTCACTTTCACCACAATAAATAGTCCTTTTGCACTTAACCAGGCTTATCAAAGTACATACCTACTTCAATTCTTGTTTCTACATAGCTTTATGAAGTTATACTTTGACGAATTTCAGTTAAACTAAGTTGAACGCAATAAATTGAAGATTTTAACGCAACTAAAAAGTAAAAAAAGGAAAGGACGACTGCCAACCTACCAAGAGTAAGTGGTAATTTGGTGTGATGCAACCGACAGAAAAAGTTTTTCTGATTTTTTTTTCTTCAACTGCTTCCACATTACCACTATCATTATTATGTACGTCATCTTTTTTTTCTCCCCGTTTTCTCCATAGTCCTTGAATGTGTACACTTTGTTCCTATGTATGTAGTAGGCATGTATTTATAACAACGTCGTATTCTCTCTCTCTCTCTCTCTCTCTTTTCTGTTGGAAAACTGACTCAACTGAACTGGAAAGAGATTGATGGAAAAGTGAGCAAAACAAGGGAGAAAAATGTTTTAGGATTTTCAAAGTATAGTAAAGTTGCGTTAGTCGTCTTGTAATAGGAGAGAGAAAAATAAGGGAAAAGGAGAGAAAACGTCAGGCATGCATGCATCCAGTTTTGTGTGATGGTAGTGGCAGGAGTGGAGAAAAAAAAGAAGTTCACTTTTTCATAAAAATCCCTATGCTACATCACTTTTTCACTGCCGTCTCTACTTCTCTGTTTTTGACTTTTCTACGAAGAAGAAGGATGAGAAATAAAGCGGAATGAAAAACTTTTTTTTCTCTGTGAGCTTTTTTTATTCTCATTCTAGCAGTTTCTTTTTTCTTCTCAGTCTGCCTTCCTCTCTCTCTCTCTCCATGTTTGGATATATATGATGCAATGTATTTCCTTGATTTTTTCCTATTTCTCCACTTTTGATAAGATGATGTTGTTGTTCCTCCTAAATGCATGAAAATATCATGGTGGCTTTCTAAACAGGAAAATGAAATTTCTACTAAATTAAGGTCTATTTATTTATTTGTGTACAAGTAAAGCAATAACTTTTATTTTTTGAAAATGGATATAAAAAAGATATTGATGCCATTTGATCTCCTAGGCCCTACCTAAATTAAATATTCTAAAACTAGCTTCATAATCGAATACGGTTGAAAAATAAAAGTGAATTTAATGGTCGTTTTCTTTTCAACTAGTTGCCCCATCCATTATATTATCCTACTTGTAAACTCATTCAAATAGCACACACCAAAGCAGTGAGTATAGGAATTTTTGGCAACAAGTGTAATTTTAAGTTTTTTTTTCGTACCAATCCAAAGAATGGAACGATCCGAATGTAATAATGTTCAAACAAAAGTGATTCATTTCATTTAAGGCATATGTCCGCGTAAAAGATTTTTATAAGGGCTTTTTATGCATCCCATATCGCACCGATAAGAGCGTATAAAGCACACATGTATCTTATACATCTGCTTCGCTTTTATGGTTCCGCTTGTTGGTGTGGTTAAAAGTAAAGTGTTGGTATAAAGCGGTGCTTTATGGAGGTTCTATGTGTCGGTGGTGCTCTGCTGCTGTTACCGAACTTGAGTTTAGCAAGCAGCCCAAAAAACGTATGTACTTGTGTGTGTGTGTGTACATGAGTACTCCTGTTCCACGACTCTGGCTTTTACACACAAGGAGTGAGATATAGGCTATTATGACATTTTAATAGCCCAACTTGGGCTATTGCGATGAGAGTTTTAGATGCGTGAAGAGATATATGAGGCTCATTATCGTTATGATTATTGTTATTGCTGTTTGGCATGACCTAGCCCTACTTGATGGCTCATGTGCAAGGTCGTCCTCTACTTACTTTACTACCACCACTTTACTTGTTGTAGTAAAATTGAATAAGAATGAAAATCCTCTCCACATTTTTACTCACGTTCACGTACGTATTTACGCGTCCTACACTTATTTACAAAATGTAACATAATATCAAAAAAAAAGTAGTGCGTTTACCCCGTGAAAACAGGACAAGGATTTTTATTGCTCTTTAATACAGTCTGCATGGGCTGGATGAGGTTATTGCTCCTATAAGCTATTACGAGAGTGTAATAAATAAATTGGTTCAAGAGGGCATTAAATGCTGTGCTGGATTGGATTGAAAATATAAGAGTCAAATGTAAACGAGAAAAAAAACCATTCATCTAGGTAATATTATAGCACCTAATAAATAATACAACTTACTTGTTCAATACTCTTCCCCGTGATTTTTTTGTACAATAATTTTGTGGGCAATCCATGATTTTATGTTGTTAAAACGTAATTTGAATTGTATTTCACTTTTTTTACACTTTTATGCACTTCACTTGGTTGAAGAAATGTGTGAATTTTTACATGGTTTTTTTGGGGCAATGCAATACTTGAGACCTTTCACCTTACTCGCTTTTGGAAAAATGAGAAAAAGGGTTCGAGTAGAGTCAGGAATAATTTTGTCGAGCGTTTTTTTTCTAGGTGGTCACACGTAACAATTATCCCTTTGGTTTGTTGACTTGGAATGGTCAAAACAAAAATCCACAAGTGACCATCCCACCCAGTCCTCTGAGTCGTCATCAAAGAGAAAAAAGCCTGGACGATTTTTTTGTGATGGGAGAATCTGTAAAAGGCAAGGTTATCAAATGTAAAGTTCAAGTACCCTTTTTGTTCCTGCGGGTAAACCCGTATTAAAATGACCAGAATGGTAGAGATGGTCACTTCCTGGCTGTCAAAGGTGCAATAAAACGTCGTTTATTCTCTGGAATGAAAAAAAGGCCATAAATCGCAACTGATAATGCGATCGCGTCAATCAACTTCAATCAAACTCAACACTGCATCATGCATAAAAGGCGGAAGGTCAACGTTGTCCACTTTAACAAGTGTACTTAGTATTTACGTAACAAACACCTATCCAACACCTTCTCAGTTAGGTTAAAGAACCCTTTCCGAGGCAAAAAAAATCTGTTGTACTTGTTGACTACGCAATCTGTATTTTATGGACTTTTATTGCATCTTGTAAATCCATCAAACAAACAAAAGGCATTATCCTAAAGCAAATGTATTCACTTTTGAATAGCTCAACACGCAAAACAAAAAATACTACCTAAAACTATTTTATAGAATAGGTTTGAGATGCAAGGATTATGCAATTTTTTTCATGATTTCTTTAGTTGAGAGCAGCTTCTCCGTGTACCTCTTTTACAAAAACCCTTTATGTAAATCCGTTCATCAGTTGACTAACCGTGTGGCATTTTTACTGCAATAAAACCCTTTATGACGCTGGATTCTGGATTTTCGTTCAAAAACGCAAATCCTTTCGTTTCCTAAACCTACCCCTTTTCTACTACTTTAAATCGTAGCGTACTCAAAGTTTATAGAAGAGAAGGACATTTGATGCTTGTAAAACTCAACATTACAAGCACAGCATCTACATGTATTGATTTGAAATGTCTTTGAATGTATCCATTTCTCATAATCTGCATTTAGTTTGCTGCAGACTTGATCAAAGGCGTCATATTATAATTCTAGTTAAGCAGAAGAAATAATAAGCAAAGAATCGATTACCAAATTATGGAACTGTGATTGTGGTTGTAACTGGTGCCATATATATTGTTATTGTCATTGTCTAAAGAAAATTCCTTTTTTTTAGTTTACTGACACGTGATAATACATTATACATACATGTAAACGGAAACCAAGTAGGAGTAGGAGGAGAAAAAATATCCCCGAAAAAAAAACTCATTTTTTCTGCACAGTGTACCACACTCACTGAACATTTACAAATAGACTAAAGGCTGGTCCAAACCGAAAAAAAGATGGAAAAGCGAGAAAGAAAATTATTCGAGTTTGAGTGAAGGAACAAAAAAAAAGTTGAGATAGTTTTTAGTAGTTCGTTAAAGAAGAAGAAATTCTATATGTGTGGTTCTTGTGTTGTAACCGTCTTATTGGTGAGATGGTAATAACTACTAAAAAAAGACCAACATACATTTTTTCTACACTACTCTTCGTTTTCCTTCGCTTCGTTGTTCCTACTCCATTTTTTCGGGGCGGGTGGATTGTGTTTAGTTGTGTCTGGTTGCATGTGATGAGAAAACAAAAAAAAATATATACGAACCAAGTGAAGTTTCAGCTTTCATTCTTTTCAATGGAACAAAAGTTGTACACAAAAAAAGTAACCTGTACAAAAATTGTCGAGAAAAAAAAAAGATTGAGTAAAGTAAAAATAAAAAAAGGGGAAATTCTCAGCCGCGCGATAATAATGGAATAACTATATATAAATGTATGTATGATGAGAGACGATAGTAAATAATATGCTGTTTAAATGCTTGCCTGCACGGAAATCAAAGAGAAATTCATATTATGTTTGTGTACATATATCGTAAGGCAGACAATGAACTGTAAGTTTGGTCCTTGTGCATTTTTTCGTGCGGAATTTGATCTGGAAAAAAGAATCAGGGGCATATATTATTATATGGGGGGAAAAAGGAAAAATAGTTTGTCAGTGGTCTGGTTTTTTTTTTGGAGAATATATTGGAGTGTGGTGTGCTGCTTTTCGGATACAAGTTGAATTCGAACAGTGAGTGGGTTTCCCATGTGAAGTGAAACAAATGCGAGTGCTCATCCCGTCTCTTGATTGCCTGTCTCTTCTGTCCAATTTGTACCCATCAGAATTGACTCCCAGGTAGGGAAGAAAACGAACAGACTCTCAAAAAAGAGGAAATCATGAGAGGAGACGGAGGAGAATGGAAAGTATGGGGCTTATAATGTAAGTACACAAGCAGAATGAGAAAAAAATAAAATAAAATAAAAAAAAAGTGTAATCATCAACATCATCCTTTAGTCATTTGGTTTTGGTGTGCAAAGGCTTTCCGTGCTATTGCTCGTATGTTTTTATGCTCAAGATGGGGTAAATCAAGGCTAAATGCTGTTACATAATATGCCTTAAGGAAATTGTTCCCTTCCTAAAGCCTTTATTTCAAACTTTTGCAAAGGAATTTGGAGATTTTGTAAACAAGCTAATTAAGCTTTTTCGTGTCACATGCTTTTAAATGCATTTTAAATTATTTCTCATTGTTTCGATTTTTGTTCCCATTTGATTGAATTTCTTTACCAACTTCTAAATTTATCTAGTCATATCTCAAACCAAAAACATATCTTATGATATGAACACCTATATACAAAAAAAGTAACATTTTCTTACTTTCTTTTTATTTTTGTTATTGAAATTCTATGTTTTTTTAGCCGTGCATGCGAAGCGCTCATCATCATTAGTTAAAAATCATCGTTATCATCACCAAGCACACTACCCATACAAAACTGTATCCATTCATGGTGCATACACCCACCTCACATTATGCTTTGTCTACAAAAATAAGCTACCACCACCACAACATAATATTTAGGTAACTGCAATACTAGAAAAGGAATTTACTAATGAAAAAGTAAACAATAGTAATCAGGGTAATAATAGTAGTGATAGTATGTACTAATCCAAACATGGCATTAAATCTACATTTTCCCTTCCGCAGTGAGCAAATGATGATTTATTTGTATCTATTGTGAATATACATGAGATGAGCAGCTATAATTTTACTTTGCGCAAATTGTTTTACTCATTTGTACCAAAATACATGTATTTTGCATATACCATGTGGTGGCAACCTTACAGCTTCTACGAAAGATTCTCATTAAGGGTACCACCAAGAATAATGTACACAGCATTTATGGAGGTGGGCACAAATTATCAAAATATTCAAGCGAGTTAGGCAAATAAAATGATATACTTTTGGTGGCAAAAGGACGTGTTCAATGTTGTCAAAAGAGTTCAGTGTACACACTTGTTTTTTTGAACACACGTTCATCTCTTGTGCAGTTGCTTGTCATTTTTGAACAAAAAGTGAAGAGAAACTTTTTTTTTATCATGAATGAAACGCTGATGATGATAATGACAATGATGATGGTTTTTAATGGGCTCGCTGCTCTGAACAGAAAGGCAGTACAAGCAAAACCATTGGAAAATAACACAACAACAAGCTATGTGGAGAAAATGGGGTGGTTTTTTATATATCATAATAATGCGTGTTGCTATACAATACACATGCAAAGTAATGAAAACGCGGTTTTCTGTTTAAAAACGGAAACATGGTTATGAGTCGACACGCATGGTAAATAGCTACGGGTCTCTAAGTGTTGTCAATTTTAATTCGACTGAAACGTCTAAAGCGGAAACAAAAAATTTTTTGAGTTTGAGTATGGCGGAAATGAATACTTTAGATACACGCAGATGCATGTCACAACAATGATCAGTTTCTATTCAAATTTTCTAGAAAAAGAACACATTTGCACACGAGACGCATAAAAAATATAATAAAATTACTCCCAGTTTTGTATTCCTTTACTAAAAAAAATTGAAATTAAGGCGCCACTTTGGAAGCACTTGGTGAAGAGCTATGGAAAGACTTAAAAATATAGGCTGTGTGGAATATATTCATTTTTCCATTTTAATCAACTTATTACGCATTACATTAATGTAGTCTTTTTTGGAGAAAAGGGCTCTCCGGTAATACATTACACAGGGGCAACCAACCAAGCAGATAAATATACCACTACATTTAAGCGAACATATTGTGAAGCTGGAGTGGAAATGACGGTGTGAGTTTTGGGCTCAGGAAGAGAAATATGTATAAAGAGGTGAAAAAAATACAGAATACGAAGAGACTTGAGAGAGAGAGAGAAGAATCTTTGAAAAATGGACCAAAGGAGAATAATAAATGGGTTCATTTTTTAATTTCACAATCCCGGTAGTAAAAACCTCCGACGAAGAAATATTGGTAAGATATCCTCCTTGTATTTTTGTATTACTTACTCTACAACTTTTCAAGAATTCAAGCGAGGACTAAAAAAAAAGACTCTCACGTAATATCATGTATTTCAACACAACATATTATGGGAACATGTAGAAAAAACCCGGTATAAAAATCCGCTTTATTCTCTCAAGTCTCTCTCCTCATAATATACATATTCGTATTTTTTTACCTATACCCCATTTTTGCATACCTATTTTGGACTTGCTTTCTTATTCTCACGAATATATGTATCTGTTCGCTTTGCTTTCTATTTTAGTCTATATTTTTCTTCTCTCTTCCACACACCATTCCGGCATGAAATTTTGAAGAAAAATCCATTGTGGTGTGTACCCAATAAATATGCATGCCTTAACAATTCTCTCTTTCGTCTTTTCTTTTTCGTGAGTCTATCCTTTTATATTTTTTCCATGATGTCGTGAGAAGAGAAGAAAAGGAACTTATTCTCCTTTTTTAAAGATTCAGGCTTCATACTAGAGTACATTCTTATTATTAAGTTTATTTAACAGACTGGAATTTTTAAAAAGAAACGTTGCATATTGTTTAAAAGATGTAAAAAGATATACAAAGCAGCTATTTCTTCGTGAGCCCTAGTTCGTATGCCACTCGCTTTTGTTGTCTTCCTTTTTTTATTCATTCAACCCTCTTGTATCACAATCAACTACCTGCGTAATATTTTGCCGAGTTAGCATATTTTTGCAAATTCCTAATTATTCTTGCTTATTGTTGTGAATTTTTTGAGTATGAAGGTTCACATTCTTTATTTAAATACAAATATATAATGGATTAATACAGTACTTTTTTAATCGTCCATTTAATTCCAGTAGTATCACCAAGTTTTTTTTACGGAGCTGTTAAGCTTGTATATAATTCATTTATAATCCCTTGCTATTTATTAGGACAATATATGAGATAAAAAAATATGTTTACAAATTTTTCGTACTGTTTTAATCCTCTGATTTAAGCTATGGTTTTATTCCAAGCAACAAACTTCCTTGCACACTAATTTGTATTAATCGTGGGAGAGTGAATTATGGAATTTAATACACGTCGCAATTAGTACAAAAAAATATCTTTTATCTTATCTTCATACTTACTACTGATTAATCGTCTTCATACTACGCATGCCTCAACTTCATCTCATCACAAACTTTGTAAACACAATCAATCCGCCCACACACCAAATATATATCGTCATCATAATTTTTTTGCTAATAAATATTGAAAAGTGTTTATAAACCATTTATTTTTTCATTCAAAGAGTAACCACAAGATTAACGTAACAAATTTATAGCATATTCCTCTGTCCATACAGTAAACATTGATAAATCCACCTAAGTCATGTTGAGGAAATTTGATACATCATTTTTAAAGGATTTTTTTAGAACATCATCCGGATTCGTTCGGGGATATATTATAGTCGTACGGACAGAATAACTTTTTAAATATTTAAATAATAATAATAATATGCGCTTAACTAATATAAAAACATAACTTGTATAGATGCGCAAATGATTTGGAATACACACATATTAGAGTGTTACGGTTCCAGGCTAGGCTTGTCTTGTCAGATTTTCCCCCATCCTCTTCTTTTCTACCAACAACATCATTACTCACCCTTTCCGATTATTAGCTACCTAGAAAGTCATAGGCTATGCTTGCTTCTTTATAATATTCTTTATTTAGCTTTTTTGTGTGTTACGACGACGACGGATAAAAGACGATATTTTTTTTTGTATATTTTAAGCTGTTATTGTGTGGTACGTACCATAATGCCTTTTTTTCTATATTTTTTTGAGTAACAGGACGCTGAATACCGATGAAGACAGAGATGGTGAAGGTTTTATGAGCTTAGCAGCACCACCACTGCCATCACATATCATCAAGCCTCAAAAACATGGTATCAACCCCCGTGGAAAATATATGTGCATCATATGTAGATATAATATGTGCTCATATTATTATACTTTCCTTCCTTTATCATCAAAATAAAAAGGAGGAAGAAATATTGTCGAATTTTCCATACACACACACACTCTCACACATTCTACTACACACACGTATGACTTATTTAATGTGTATGAAGGTTTAGCGGGAGCTAAGCAGCAGAGAATCATCATCATCGTCATCATTTCGTCCTCGTGAGGAGGTTTTGCTTTTTCCTTCTCTACAAAAACTCTCGGCTCATATCTTACGCTGTGCAGTACATTACACGTACACAAAAAGAAAAACGAGAGATGAGGAGAAGAAGACAGCGAGAGCTTTTGAAATATTGCGACTTCACGGCATCGCACTCCTTTTGTCTCATCCATCATTTTGATGTCTTTGTTGGCCCCCATTAGCCATCCATCAACATTCAACATGCACACATAATAATAATAACACATCATATAATGCAATCAGAGGATGATGACGATGACGATGATGTGGCAGGCAGAGAGTAGTCGACGAGCATCATCATCACATCGCAGCATCCGCATCAACTGCATTAGTAATGCACTTACAGAATTGTAGTGTATAGTTTTCTCTCTCTCTCTGGTATATAGTCTAAAAAAATATTACTAGCACACACACCATTCACAATGGAATAGAAAGAAAATGAACCAAATGAGCCAACGGGAAATCTGATGAGAATCAAATGAGATTGTTCTGCTCTCAGCCATTTCACTTCATTGGCTTCCTTCTAGAGAACCTAACCATCACATATATGTAGATTTCAAGCAAAGAACCATATAGATTTTGTATTTTTTCTCTCTCCTGTTGTTGTAAACACGAATTCGAATGATGAAGATGTTGAGAGAGCAATCATGGTAGCATGATATTATGGCGTTTTATTCCTGTAGAGTAAAAAAAAAATAAGAAGACGCACGAAAATGTACCCTGTCACTATATTCATGTCAGAATGGTAGAGAGAGAGGATTATTATGATAATCATTATTGCGCGCGGCAGCATATAAGAGAAAGAATGAATCGAAATCATTAGTACTACCAGAATATATATATGTTTTTACAGTTGCTCATAAAATATCGAGCACATTTGAAAAAAAGTAGATTGAGAATCAGTAACAAAAAAAAACAGTTCACGTTATATGATAATAATGACAGTATGAACTAAAATGAAATGATGAAGGTGTTGAAGTTTGTTATTATTATTATTAATTAATGTTGATGATGATGTCTTCAAGTAATCAGGTTGCATTGTTCGCAACCAAGTACTGAAACCTTGCGTAGAGGAAGCAAATGGCATTAGTTTTATGTGTTCGTTTTTGCATTTGAAAGGGTAAAATGAATTTGTCTTGTGTTTTTTTGCAATTGAAATGTCTTCTCTGTTTTCAAAGTTTACTATCGCTTCATTAAACTGTAATGATATTGGTTAGATGACGCGAATCGTAATTCAGTGATCAGCACTCCCCATCGGAAGAATCGGCACATTCGGAATAGATGAGTCTCGATGCATAAATTTGTAATCAATTTCGGAAAATTGTTAGTAGCCTCATTCCTAACAAGCTTTTGAGAGGTGGAGACAACCTTAGATTTTAAGTAAAGTAGTAATTAATAACAAAAAAAGTCACTTTATAATGAATAACTACATATTTTTTTATCTGTACATGCATAATGCATAATATCCTACCGGATATCACGTTGGGAGAGTGAAAAAGGCAGAGAGAGAGAGAAGATCTTTTTACCTGTTTCTCCATATTCAAAAGAAAGAAACAAGAAATCGTTCCATTTTTTTTTCTACCGTCTAAAAAAAATCTTAGTCTTTTAGTATTCTAGAAAGCCTTCCGTAGCACGTACTATCATGAAAGGATGGGCTAAATCTGACACAGGAATGATAAACAGAAAGAATGAAAAGAAAAAGAAATGACTTTGCATGTTCCTCTTGATTTCATCGTAATATTGCAAGAAAGAAAGAGAGAAAAAATCTCAAGAAAGTTGATATAGGTATGCACACATGTAAAATGTAACTTGTGTGTGTGTGTGTCTGCCTAGTCTTCTCACATAACACATCCATATTTTGCTCTCATTCGAGGAGATGCTTCTTTTAGGAAGAAAGACTGAGTAACTGGATGGATGAGGACGGTTAGTGGTGGAAAGGGTGAATTGTGACTTGTATCGCATCGCCACCACCGTCATCATCATCGTCATATAGACAAGAAGAAGAAGCCATAGGCCTGGAATGCATTTACTTTACTTTCTGTTTATGCATCCATCCATACTACGTACTTTAGTTGCTACATGTTTTTTTTTATTTCACTCCTTTCATATTATTATTGTACATGTGTATTTTCTCATTGCACAAAAGTAGAGAGACTCAAAAGACGGGCAGAGAAGAGAGGTGTAACATTATTGCGAGTAGTAAAAGCAGACAAGCAAAAACTTTTTAGTACGCGAGTCAAAGCCCATGCCACACCATTGCTTTGTGTGTCTCCCATTTATAAAGCCGTCCAGAATGTTGGATGTTGAATGTGAACAGCTCATTAATAACTGTCAACTGTCGCAAAGTGTGACTCCCCATTCCTTTCATTTTACCATGCAGTGTGCGGGAAGCAACTCCCTTTTTACATTTCAGATCCTCTCACTCAAGTATACACTTTTTGCTGATGGATGGAAAAGGATTTTTTTTTTCTGCTGGATGTCGAATCATTGAGCCCATTACTTGTGTGTGTGTATTTACGAATGAAGGGAAAATATTATGGATGCAGATAACTTTTGCATGTCCTTTGAATGACGTTAGTGGTGGTGGCTATCTATAAATGCTCTAAAGTCAAAATCAGGTGATTAACTAGTTGTTGTATTTGTTCCATTTCACATTTCATGTAGTCTCCTGTCAATCTAAAACAAATAAAAGTAAATCCTTTCACCAGAGCAGGGGTAATTATGATGATTGAAAATAATGAGCACAAATGATGGAAAGGCAGATCGAACAACAGCAAGCCCGATATTATGGAGAGAAAGTACTTGTTTTAGCGATGATTTCATTTCAATGAAAAATATAGTCTTCGAATCATATAAACTGGTTCAATGCTACATCTCTAATATAGATAATATAAGTACTTGTATGTATAGAGTTGAATATATGTAATAATAACATGTGTATTTTCTTTTCGTCAAATAGAAAAGATCAAAGCGCGGAAATGACTGTGATTTTCTGGATTTTCGTCGGCTTTTCCAGTGGTCTTCCTCCGTCATCAAGTTGAGTGCTCCGGTAATGGCCCATTCCTTTTGACGTAACGGATGATTTCTCAAGACCGATCTCTGGCGATTACATGGACAAGTCCGTCAAAAAAACATCATCATCATCATCCGTAAGAAGTAGAGCTGATGAGAATTTAAAGAATCGACCATGTCAAAATACATACGCATTTCATCATACTCCATTTTTAAAAATCAAATAATAAAAAAAACTGGACAAACTTGTCATTTTTAAAAACAAATCAATAGAAACAACCATTTACAAAAAAAAATCTGTGTTCAATCTACAGTTGTTTTTTTATTTAAAATTTTGAACTAATTTAAATTCATATCGCAACTTCACCTTTGTAACATTTAGCACAATTCTGCTTTCAACCCCTCTCATGAAAATAGTCAACAAACTGACTGCTTTCCAACAACCGTGATGGATTATTTAGAGTAGAATCATTTGTTTTTGTGTGCTTTCATAGTACAGTGATCATTTAACCCCTTAAAAAACCAGCCAAAAAAACAAAGAAGATCTTTTTTACCTGTTTTTTTTTCTACAATGTAACAAGTAGTACTGTTTATTATTAATAACGTACAAAGCTCTTGCATTCAAACATATTCGGTTGTGGGAAGTTGATGAAAATTAATAACTTCATCAGAAAAAAGACCGAAAAACACATGTTGGATGATAGAGCCACAAAAAAAAGTTTTATATTTATTTATTTATTAAGTATGAATTTTCTGGCCCATCTCATATATTTCTCTCAATCCTGCCTTGTGATGGAATTTCATTTCATTTGAAATAAAAAAAAAGCTGCGGCAGATATACAATTTTTCTTATTTTTTTCCATTTCTTCTTATTGAAACTGTATGCGCTCCTGTATTAAAGTGGTTTAGCACACGATTCATTACAACATGTACAAAATTAGGTTTTACATGGATTGAATGGTCTACCAAAAAAAACTACATGTTATACACACACATCCTTGTGTACTTTTTTTATTTTCCTTCGCTTCTCTTCTTGATGCAAGTTGATTGATGCTAGCAAAACCATGAAACATAGTAAATTATCTAATTTTCTCTTTCACTATTTTCTTTCCCTTCAACCCTCTCCTCATTCCTTATTCACTCACTCTCACGATTTTTTTCATAATGCGGTAATAGCCGCCACTATACCAGCTTTACCAACCACCACCACAACCAGAGTACCACTACTGCACTGCCAACATTAATTTCTAATAGTAATAAAAATAACAAAGCCTGTCGAAAAATTGAATTCTTCCTTTAAGCTACTATCTCTCTCTTGTTGCGGTACATATCTACTGGGAGAATGGGAGTTGCCCTATTTGAAAAATTAATAAATTCATCAAGCCTTCAGTGTGCTCTGCCATCATTTTTTTCTATTTGACTTTCTACTACACACTGCATTCATCTGAGAATTCCTCGTTCAATTACATATGCACACAGGTTTTTCTTTGATGTATTGTACGTTTTTATATGATGAAGCTTACGAGTATTTTTTTGTTGTTATTACTTTTTTCAGCAATTGATTAATTCCATTTGAACAAAGTGTTGGATCGTCATCACATGGTAGGAAATTTTTACATATTTAGTTACATTGTTTTCATATTTTTTGCGTCGAAAGCATGTAGCTCATCAATCTTGCCGCACTCTTCTAAATCCATTAGTGTTAAAACACATTTTTACTAATAACAATATTCGTTTAAACATTCAACACTTGCATATAGTCATCATCCGCATTACATACTACAGTCTCGTTTGATGTTCAATCAAGCAGCTTACGTTACTCACGGTCACCATCATCATCAATGCTATAAAGTATTAAAAAGAGTGCAGCATAATCTTCGTAAATACACTTCCACACACACACAGTCATTCCATTATTACTGACTCAAGTATGTGTGTTGTGTGTTGTTCTTAAAACGGAAAATATTATAGTACTTTTCTAAAAACGAAACTTACCACGCACAAAAAGTTTATCCCGCGTATATACAAAAGGGTTTTCACTAAAAGACGACAACTACTACAGTGCACTGCAGTGGATGGTGGTGGTGGTGGCGAGTGAGCAAGATCCATAAGTGGTGCTGATGTTGTTGTTGTTCGTGGCGGTGGTGGTGGTGGTGAAAAGAGTGAACGAGATAGCATATGAAAAGAGAGAGAGAGAAGAAGACGAAGACGAAGAAAAAGGGAATTGCAAAGAGATTGGCCCTAGTCCTGGATGACTTTGATTGAGTGAGAACATTAATACACGTTAGCCAAGGCGAATGCAACTAGCTTCCCATGCTTTTGTTAAATGAGCCCTGCACATATCATCAGTTGAATAATGAGCGCTCACTATATATATCCTGTGTCAGTCAAGTCGTGCTTGCTTTTGCACATCTTTTCCCTTCTCCTTTTTTTTCTAGTTGCGCGCGATTAAAATGAAAAGAAAACATACTCATGATGATGTTCATGAGGATGACGATGATGATGATGATGAAACATGCAGGGAAGAGAATGTCATGATTCTTTTTTCTCCTTTAAAAACCAAGCGTGTATGTAGATCACACGCAGAAGAGGAGTTGCACCCAAAAAAATGCTCAAAATGCTGCTATGCATACATGTTGTTGGACGTGGACGAATTGTACATGTGACACAATGTGATAAAAACATGAAATACTTTTATTTATTTCAATGAACATTCCTCAATTTTTTGATTCGAAACCCATTTCAGTTTTTTAAAAAGCGTTACGGTATTGGTATTTGAAGAGACTGCGGGGAAGAGAGTGTTCATTTTCAACCCTTTTGCCCGACTGTCACTCACTCAATACCAACCCCTATTCATTGCAAGTACTATTGCATTCTTGAATTCATTAAAAAATTCCTTTCTTCCGTTTAGACTGCTCCTAACTAATACTGTCTTCCGTTTTCTATCAGTAGCGACATTCAGAAACTCCCCGAGGAAAATTCCATTTCCGCGATATTTTGTAGACGAGGGGAATTGAATACACTAGAGAGATTTCTTTTTTTTTTCAAATCCAAACTCTTCGAAAGGACGACGCAAGAATCCTTGTACGTATACATGTTTAAGAACCAACTTGAGTAAAAAATGGAAGGGATGGTTTTTTTGTTTTTCTATTTTTGCATTTTGTTGAACATCCAATTACACTTTTTAAAAATCTAGCATGGTAAGGACGAGGAGTAAAAAAAGTATATGAAATCACACATGCATGATGATCATTGTTTATCTATTTTCGTCAATTCAGTATGCAAGTGTTTTGTTAAAAAATATATATGATCAAATATCAACCCTGAATTTAATCAAAACATTCCAATAAATTGCCATCCTCCCCCCTCTTCCTCGCTCCTCCGTGGCGACTGAGACGGACCAATAAGTGATCGACAAAAGACAACTGACTGAATACCATCAAAAATATTCCAACAGCTGTGGGTCCTGAAAACAACAGATTTTGGTGTGAGTTTAGATGGCATCAATCTGTAGATGATTTTATTGAATATAAGTGAACAGTATGGTACACATTTGGTGGAAGAGATGTACAAAGGATACTTGTATGGGCATTTCTTATACAAACTTTTTTTTCAATATTCTCCCACATTTTTCCTTTCATTCATTTTCCCCTCACATCAGTAGTTGGGATATTGGCATGGTCTAAATATGCATGACTTGAAACTGATACGGTGACTATATTCACACGTTTTACGTTATGGATATAGAAATCTGTTTCGATATCTGGATCAAATCCCGAGAATTATCCTTCTGTTTTCTTTGTGGTTGTATAGCAAAATCCAATCAAGTTGGATCAACAGATAGAAAATAATACTGTGACGTGTGAACAGAGGAAAAGGGAGAAGAAAATCAGGCGAGTCGACAAGAAAAAATAAAGATTTGTGGGTAATTTGATGAAATGAGAGTTCCACAAATGGCGACAAAAAAGCGATATTGCGGAATGACAGATAGTAGCACATAATATTTCTTACATATTAGGGCACATATAAATTCATTTACCTACCGTTGTACATATAGCGTCATTAAAGCATAATTGATATTGACCAAAGACTTGAAATTAACAGAGGGCATCATTTCCTCCGCTTTGTTGAATAAACACCAAACAAACTACTATTGAAATTCAATAACTTTGCATGCATATCAAAAGAGACAGCCACAACAAATGATAAAATAATCGGAGTTACGTAAGATATGTTTGCATGTGCAGAGCTGCTGTATGTATTTTATGGGCAATGTATGAGGTGGCATATATGTAACCGTATAACACACATGAGCACTAAGAACAAAATTCCTATTTCCTTTTGTTAGTACAATTTATAAAGTTCACATTGTAATAATGCAACGTTATATCTTAAGCGCAAACATCCGAGTCTGCTGCTTCTGCTCTGCCTGCTCAGTGTTTACCCGAAAAAAAGAAGACATTAGTCAAATGTCAAAATACACGAGAGAGAATAGAATTGGATGATAGAACCGGGGTGAAGAGCAAAAAGAAATAGTACATTTTTATATTCTCTTTTTCTGCTGCTGCTCGGTTATTTATTTCATATGTCACTCATCTATGTTTTGTTGCTATTTGGCAGAGGGAAAAAATACACTGTGTGGTGGTGGCTGGCTGAAAGTACCTTCTGCACTCTGTAAATTGAAATGACATCGTATTACTCACAAACTACAAAATTGGGTATCATGCACAACAATAAGTATTAAGCAGAACGAAGAACGTTCATAAGTTAAAATTGAATATCAAACCGTTGATGCATTTTTTTCCTAACTTATAATATCCAGTTGTCAGTTTTTGTACACAATATTATACCAAACCTTTGCGTGTTCTCTGTCTGCCCAGTGAACACTCAACTCTCAATTGTACATATTTTCATAAATACAGAGCGTCATAAAAAAATCGCCAAATTTTTACATTAAAAATTTTCTTTAGGAGGACAGAGTACATTGCATTTTTGGATAGTTATCAATAGGACAGATTTTGCTCAGAGACAACTTGTCAAAAATGTAATGTCGCTGCCAATGATGGTCATCTTCATAGTCATCTGCAATGTGCGCTGCCTCGGCAGAGAGTCAGGCAGGATGAAATGTCTAACTCTGCGAAGACCACCTGCAGTGTCCTTGCAGGAAATGTCTTATTGTCATTTTTACTATCTCGCCGTGTAGAGCATAACAATAAACCTTGATATTTACATTTTATATAAGTATACCAAAACTTTATCGACTAATTGTTATACCTATTCAATATATTAGTATATTTATAGTTCATGCTTATGCTCATTGTGATTATGCAATACTCAATGCAATAATTGTGTTACTCTCTAATCTAGAAACAGCAATTTGTTAATATTTTGCTTGCTCTTTAGCAAGTACTACAACTTCACTAATGTGGCGCAATTGAATAGGGTTATATGAAGCTGAAAATTAATTGCAATAAATAAATAAATTGGACAAGCAGTATTCGCAAGACAGTGTTTATGATTACTGCATTGAAGTCATCATAATAATCATGGACTCATTAGAATACAATAATCATATTAAAAACTAACTGACAGGTACCGCGCGGTCAAACAGATTAAATCTTACAATTAAAATTCAATTAAGCAACTCGTGGTCTCCCATCATACCAACAAAGTAGGAATAGGAATGAACAAGTTTTCTGGATAATGCACGGTTGATGGTGTAATTTAGCTGATTCAGCTGCATTAAAATACGTCAAAAGTAGTGCCTTCTTGATTTTCCCTACTACCTGATCCTTTATCAGACTTTAACAGCAAAACTGAAGGAAATGAATGAAGGAGAAAAATGATACAAAAATATAATACAAAATTCTCCGGTGTCTTCTTTATTACATGTAACATGTATAGGTCCTCGCCGACTCTTAGCAATTTCACGAAAGCTTTTTTGTTGCTGTTTTACTTCCAACAAATCAAAACCGTGACAGATTGAAAAACAACAGCGTGAAACGGAAGAGCTCCTTTTATAATGAGCTCTTTTGTTATCATTATTATTATAAACATGAGCACAGACTTGAGATTATCGTATACGGTATAACTGATACTGATACTGCTTATATGGCTTATATAGTAATGCTTTGCATGACACTTTGTTCATCCAAACATGCATACCTACCTATACAGCAAAAAAAAACCTAATCACGTTTCTCATGCTCATGCAGCGCTTTTTTTCTCTCTCGTATTTACTTCCAAGTCATAGTGTTTATGATTAACAGAAGATATTTTAATTTGCTCAAGGTGAAGAGTGAAGATTAGCCATGAAGAATCTATGTTGGAAGAATTCGTGTCGTATTCAAACTTGTTAATTGAAACCTTTACGGAAAGCCCAGTTTCTTTAAAAAGAGCTTATAATATGTAATTGTGATTTAAACTATTCATAAACACAATAATATAATTGAAATATGTACAGACCAGAGATTTTTTCACACCGCCACTTCAGTAACATGAACTGACTCTCATAGACTGTTCCTCTAAAATACAAATTTTATGGTTATGCTACTGCGGTCAAATACAAAAAAGTCCAACATGTGTTGTCTTTCTTTCTTTGAGGAACAACAGAAATCGAGTGAATAATATTGCACGGTTATCACGTTTCATTCTGGTTACAAGACATTCACTGGTGGCGGTGGTGCTCATACAATCTTTTTGTTGTACAAAAGGACCTTTCAACATTGGCAAAGAAATTAGAGTTTATACCGTAAAGAATCACTTGCAAAAATATCAGGAAATGTAAAACAAAGCATTAATAAACGTTCGCTCATATTTTACTTTGCACTCATCAAAACCGTGAACGTCACCTTCAACAAATGTGTAAGGTTTGCATTAAAATATTTCAGCACTATTCAAGAAAAAAAATTCTTACTACTTTAATTGCTAAATATTTATCTGTATTACCTAAATCATGAAACAATTGGTTTATGTATGTATTGAGTCAATGCAGTAATCTGTATACTCACTTGTCTACGTAAACATAGATTGTGTCGGGATCGTTACATTTTAGTTCAGGATACATTGCTTTCGAATAACTTTACGAAAGAAAGTATAGGTGACGTTGCTTGTCTCAGTTGAGCATTAAACACCAGAATGTGTGCATAGATCATGAGTCATGATAAAGAATGAATATGATTTAGCTTTACTATTTTTCTTTTCCATAATAATCATATTTTTAACACAGTCCCGTTTTCTCAAGTTGAATCACAAAACCTTTTAACTTCAATTGTATTGATAGTAATCATGTGTGTTTAAAGTTGACATTATTCGCCATTATGCATATACCAATAGCCATGTAGAACGGTTAGTGTTGTTACTATGACGAACATGCATGCTGCGTATACATTACCATGGAAATGGTGCGTACTTTTGCAGCGAGCATGATATATACCAGCGGGACGAAGAGAAAACTACTTAAATTACGCAAGTGAGTTTATGGGAAATCGGTTAGATGTCTCGAAAGGGACGATAGAAACACATTAATCAACTCGTAGAAATGCGTTCTACCTCACGCTTTTGGTGTATAGCTTAAGAAACAGAGCTTACGCTTCTCTGTTGCTATTCTGTTCGTGTGGTAGACATGCATCCTTTTTGCTTTGTTTGTGGATGAACTGCTGCGGCTTTTAACTCTTTTTCCTACGGCCTGAATATTCACAAAATTAGTTTATGCAAAAAAAGTAACACTACCTATAAATGCAAATTAAATTGTTGTAAATTATTTTCCCATTCGTTAATGTCTTTCTTGTACAAAGTGATTATTGTATAGCATTTTATAATGGATATCTGATAAAATGTGGTGCTCGCGATGGTGTTCATTTTTACTTTGAACAACGAAATCTGTTCCAAGCACAAGTTTCAGAGTGCCCCAAATGAAAAAGTGCTTATTGCAATATAGGTGGGTGCAATGCTGGCACCTTCGTGCAAAGCAATGACTCGTTTTTTAATGCTTGTCTGAAATAAAATGTATTTAAACTGGAATATATATTTTTTTAAAAATATTTCACAAGTTCAACCAACGCAGAACAGGTTTCTTTATTGAATGAACAAGGAAAATTTCAAGTCTGCCTAGAGCAGGCTTATTCTGGAGCGTTTCGGAACTACAAGAAGGAATATTGCATGTATGTAGTTGTGCGATATGCATTTTAGTAGGTAGGAAGTATATAAATAGTACATTTTCTGTGTTTGCTCAGTACTGTCATCGTATAACAGGCACAGGAGTGAAAAATGGATTGTCCGTCAAACAGAAGCAATGCTAATGGCGAAACCGTGTCTGGGTGACATTTGATTGTAAATCACAATACACTTTTTAGATTGATTTCCATGCACTTTTTTCTCCCTCAAACTTAATCTTTTCCCGTCCCTTCATGGTGCAATCGCACTTCACTTGCACAACCAGCCAGAGAGTATTGTCTTTACGCATTTTCTGCACTCTCAGCTCTATAGGCTCTGCATTCGCTTCACAACGATCAACATGAATGACTCTAAAATAGTCTGATTTTTGTAAATAAAAATCCTCTATTTGCATCCGGACCATTAATAAGCATGCTACTCATATTAATGTTATATTTAGAAGTAGTGCCTGCCCCAATGCTGGTGATCTGTGATGGAATGAATGCAATCTTCTAACTTGTAATTTATTTGTGCCTAACTAATTCTAAACACAAAAAGAATGCAAATGGATCAGATCATTTTAAAACATCAACGAAGCATTTGGAACACATTTTAAAATTGTAGAGCTGCAATTTTCCGTTCTCTCTCCTTTTTGCAAAATTTGTACATGTTAATCTGTTTTCACAGAGTACTTTCCAGCATTGACTGTTTATATTTTGTATTCTTTTATATATCATCTGAAAAAACTCTTAGGAACAGTTTACATTTTCCCATAAGGCCAAAAGCAAGCAGAAAAAAATGTTCCATGCCAAACCGATCAGGCCTGTCTAATGTTGACAAATTTATGAGTTTCTACTTAATGAAAGCGTGTAGTGTGTAAACTCATGCCCAGTTTAGTGAGCCTTTTTTTATGTATGCACCTTCAAAACGTTTTAGCGAAAATAAAATATATGTGCTTCTTAAATACTTCCAAATAAATGCTTTCCAAGAAATGATACAGAAATGTAGTATAGGTACATGTATTACTAGAAGGTGTAATTTTGCACTTTTTTCTTTTTTTCCCCATGTGCAACATCCAAGCATGACTTGGGCATGACATGTGACCAAATAAATAGTTAATCTTCATTATCTTCAATTATTTGATTACAATAATGAGGACAACCAGTGAGACAACTTGTGAACTTTGAAAATTGTGGTTTTGTTGTAGTGTGTGCACAGCATAAAAAATTGTCGTTGCATTTTTGTTCAAAGGATCATTTACATAAACACATTTATTTACTTTTTACACACATGTCTCAAAAAAAAATCCCTTCAAAGTGGCATCAACAACGGCAGTTAACAAAACATGGGGAATATTTGTAGACTCTATCGACTACAAATAAAAATAAGCATTTTAGTAAACTTGATTTGTAAACCAACAAAAGTCCCTAGAAGAATTTTCTTTTAGAATAATCAATTGGATATTCAAAATATTATTAATTTGCCGTTACAACTTTCCCTGTGAGAAATAAATACCTAAAAAAAATTATCTCAAAATTCATGTTTTTAGGGAAGTTTGGTGATGTGGCTATTTAACAATCAGTGTTGTACACAGATGGATTTTCTATAAAAGCTATCATCATAAAAATTTCTCCTCATTGCTCACATCTAAAAACCAAGTGTTAATGCGTACTCAAACAGAATAGATAAAAAGGATGGCAAGATTGCTAGATTTTGAAAAATTACCTACTTGAGGAATTCTATATGCGTGAAGATGGCGAGAAGCACAACAAGGTTGGCGATATAGTGCCACCGTCTATAAAGCATTGAGTTAAGTTTTTCCTACTCCTAAACTTATACAGATTTTCTTAAATTTGTTAATTTTTTTTCATAAATTTCATACAAGTGTTAAAGACATTTATTTTGTGTATACAAAAAAACTGAGCGGACATCTTCATGATAGTAAAGAATAGACAGGGGACATAGATTCTAGTAAAGTGTGAACCAACACAGAAAATTTGACTTGTGTTGTGTGTTGCATTGATGAATGTTTGAATAGCTGCATAATATTATTATTATTATTTACATGTGTAGTCTTTTTGGCTAATCTGCTCCTTCTCTTTGGTTTGATTTTGTAGTATGTACTATGCTTGTTGTTATTTGTGTGTGTACCTATCTCTATGAACAAGTTCATGGTGTGAGCCAAGTCACACTTGAAAAGCGAAAAATGTGACTTCCAAAAGCCAGACAAACATTTGAATTCCGCTGATGAAGTAGTAGTGATGTTGCTGCTAAAAACTTTTTTCTTTAAAGTGAGCGCACACAAGTACTATATAAACACCTAACACATAAACAAGACATGATTTTTGCTGTGAAGCCATTTGGTTAAAAGGTAAGATAAATGGGTGTTGCAAAACAGGCCAAAAGGTAAATTTATTGGCAGCATTTTTGATCATTTGTAAGAAGCAGGATGTTTACTCATTGCAAAATTATGTAGTTAATTAATCATGCCTTGTGCTTTACTGTGTATGTGTTTGTGTGTGAATGAGAACTATGTTGCATAATGTGTCTGCGTGCAAGTGTTCAAAATATATATGCTTACTACTACCTACATGATAATATGAAGCGAAAGAGGGACAGGGAGAAAAGAGCAGCACAAGAAAACGACTTTTTAAAAAGTCAGACAAGCAAGAATGAATGCAGTAATGTGGAAGAGACGGCAGAGTCGAAAATGTTGTTTTCGTTGCATGGATTTTCAAGTCAAGTAGCTCGAATTGTGAAGTTTATTGATGAACTATTGTAGCAGCCATATTAATTAAATCACACGTTGTCACTTTGATTAGTCCCTGGGGTGCCCTTAGACAATCAAACTAGAATGAAGAATAACATACAACATTAGTTACACTCTTGAATTTACCTCGAGTTATCTTGTAGAACAAGATAACGTTGAGCTACATTATTTGATGCATATATAACGCGCACATATAATATTTTACTTTCCAATGTTTCATTTTATTCTTGTTTTTTCATTTGCTTTGATTACAAGTTCCAGTTTTTGATCTTAGGTCGGAGCGGAGGAATTGAAACCTCTGACTTTTTTAAATTTTAATTTAAGAGTTGGGAAATAAGAGACTTTGTGCTAATCATGTGCTGATTCAAGTCTAAACAAGAGAAACGCCGGCGTGAAGAAGAAGAAGAAATACGAGCAAAATTTATGACTTGCGATCATTTCAAATTCTTGTTATTATTGCCATGAATCACTTTGTCCCCTGTTGTCGTTTCACTTTTTTTCTCTTCTCTTCCTTCCTTACGTCTCCTCTTACGCATATTTCCTTCCGGTGGTGAGCAAAATCATTGGGAAATGGCAAAATCTGTGTTTTCACTGAGAAAAAAAACCACTGAGACCTAAATCCTATTAGAAACAAACAAGATGATCTTGTGCATCAGGTTCATTCTCTACAGAGACCACATACACAAAACATGTATTAGCATTGGTAATACTAGTACATAGGTTCAACCGTCGTCGTGTCTCTATTCCGTTGTCAACTTTGATTTGTACCAATTCAGAGGAAATCTTAGCCAGAAGTCCCCCTCCTCTCTCAAAACAAGAAGAAGAGGAAGGTGGCGGCGTACGTTGCTAATTCCCATTTCCACACATTCAATATACATTTTTTTATTCCTTTCCTTTACATGCACACAGGATTTTCTCTGAGACTACGCAGTTTATTTACTACTATGGTGTAGTAAATAGAGTGACATTTTTGCATTTCCAATCTTAAATCCACTTTGTTTAAAATATTCTCCCTTTTGCCTATTTGCTACGTACATACTTCAAGGTGGAAATCAAAACTCAAAAAGCGCATAATAGAAACATTGTGTATAGCTTTGCATACAACATTCTGCAGCTGCACATATAAAAGAGATGTGTTTTTTTCTTCCTCCTCCTTCATCATCTTGTTTACATTGGCTTAGCCCATTGCCAACTGGGATGAAGATGAAGAGGAAAGGGTAGCCGCAGCTGAAGTCTCAAGATTTATTGATAAAATACATAAATAAAAATACTTACACTTACTTAGAAGTCGGCTCTATGCATGCACGCATTCTCTACCTCTCTTTTCCAAACACAATCAACAACATCATCGCCACCAGCAGAAGAACTTTTCCATCTTATGAGAATATTATAAGTATTTATGTACCTCAAATTCACATTTGTCGGTGGATGAACAGTTTTTGCCCATTCCTCCTGCCTATTAATGGAACACGGCCATTTATAATATATTTCATTTAATTATTTAATAAACATGAGTTTTGGCTTATGGTGATGATTATCTTCCATTTTACACATGGACGCAATCGTTACATAAGTCAAACTGCTTTCATTTCATTCGAAATGGTTTTACACTTCTACTTAATTCTTAACGAGTGATCTTATAGCACCCACGTAAAGCCAGAGAGAGAGAGAGAGAGAGAGAGAGATAAAAATCCCTTTTTCTCTCTAACAGTAAATGTCCCTGTCTGTGTACGTCTACATTAGCTTCGGAGAACAATAGGCCGCCGAAGAAGTTGGATTATTTTATGTGACGTTAACAAATGCTTTTAAGCAATTATTATTGCTTGTAGGACAATTCCCAAGTGAGAATGACAAGAAACCCGCTCTCGACACTATCAGAAAAACATCAACTTTTTTTCCTGGCAATGATATAGTAGAATTATTGGCTTCAGTGTGTGTGTACCTCCGCGTTGTTTTCTTTTGCCTCATTTCTCTCTACTTTATATAAAGATCATATAATACATTCACTTTAAAACTTTTGCATATGCATATCATTTGATACTTTGTAAAGCTTGTACGCGTTGTATGGGTTGAAAAATTGGTTGCATGGAGTCATGTCATCATTACTATCTCTCGACTAGGTATAGAAGCTCAACAACTCGGCTTCCACCTTTTACCTTCAATCATTCTGCTGCTTCCCTGAAATGAGCGGCTCTGGCTACAATGCATTTTGTATATTCTTTACCATGCTATGTTTCTCTGCTCCTATTGTTTCCTGCTTTAACAAAGAGATATTCTTTCTAACGAGAGACACTCGTCGTTGTTGTTGTTGTTGTTTCACACACAGTTGAGATCAAAAGTAAATGTAAATTTGAATATAAAATTTTGTTCAGGAGGATTTGAAGGTACGATGACCAAGGCCAGGAAAGGTTACGAGAAAACGGGGATTCACAAAGCAAAAGAAACGATGGCACATGACACCTTCATTAAAGTCGATTCGGCCTTTCCTATCGTTAATGTCGTACTGAGAAGCTCAAGGAATGAACAAAACATGAAAAGTAAACGACATAAACAATATGTATGACTGGTCACGGTTTCAAGTCTCCCTAGATCTGTACTCTGTACCTGTACCCTGTTTTTATCAGATTTAATTCAATCATTCGTTTACTTATTTTGCAAAAATGTGGAGATTTAAGAGTATTTGACAAATGACTGTTCAAAGTTATCAGTGAGGGGAAGAATTCTTCATAATACAGATATATAATGTGCAATTTCGAATCAGGAAAACTATTAGGAAGACTCCAATAGAACATACATGCAAGTATGCATATGTAGAGAGAATTCAACCAAGCATACTTAACAAGAAAATTAATGATGATCGGAAAAAGTGTAAAACTGTTTAAATTCCTTCTATTTAGTTCTACTTTCTTCTTACGAGCTGAAGTACGAGTCCGTATCAAAATCGTATTCTTGGAAGCGGGGAAATTGAAGGCAGTGCAAAAATTTTTATTTAAAAAAAACTGTGCATAATAATAATATCATGTGAGCCACTTTCCAATATTACGCAAAAGAACGCAACGATATAATCTCAAGTATGTATATACCTAAATAGAAGCCGTATGCACAAAATGTAGTCGCTTTCTTGAGTAGGTAATGGTTAAAAGAGTCCACGTCCACATGAAAAGGAAGACAAGGAAAGAATAAGAGCCTTTTTGGTGTCGGCTTAAAGGTATACACATTTTATTACATTGTTTATGGTTGAACAGGAAAGAATATTCTCTCACAGTGGCTTAAGCTGAGGTATGTGTTCAGCTGTCATGTCAAGCAATGCACGAATGGATAAATTAGGAGATAATTAAACTGGGAGTCGATCTACCGTGCGAATTTCCAGGAACCATTACAAACACAATATTTGACAGGAACACGAATGGCAAGACAGGCGAAGCGCATTCAATTAATGTTCTAAAAATTTTGTAAATTACAAATTATTCTATCGCGAATTGCCATCACACACCACTTTTCAATCAGTATTAGGATCCAGGGTTGAAGTAACTGTGTGCGATAGAAGCATTGATTAACGGAGACTTTATAAAATGAAGTTTGATTGATTCGAGAAAGTCTGGTTAAAAGAACTTAAACTAGTAATGTGATTCCAGTATGTACACTTTTTTAGCACTGTTGTCTCTGAATGCTTCTTATATACCTATTCAAAGTTTGGTGACAGCGCAATTTTTCTCATAATCTTCACTTACAGGTTAAATCATCCCTATCAAAAGTTTTGCTGCAAGTGCATACACACACAGAAAGAAAAGTAATTCCATTGTATTCCTTTCCAATCCGTACTCTCGGATTGAAAACTCCAACTAATCATGTGTCAAAAAGTTAAGATTTTTGTTGTATGTCCTCTTGTAAAGAATTCGGTAGACTGGCGCTGGTGTATTAGAGCAGTAGCGAATTCCGTACGCACGTCATACGACGTAAGCTGCTATTCTTGCTATTCTTGCGGTTCATTGTTCCAGGAATTCTTTGCATTTTAACCTGTGTCGCTCTTTTGTAAACGTTCCTGAATTATAGCATAAAAGAATTTTCTTAGTTTGTGATAAACGAATAAAAAAATGTTCCAGAAAAGGAAGAGATAAACATCCTTTTCCGTCAATATGTTGCAAATAATTAAGGTTAAACACTTTCATAACAAAATGATTCATTAAAATCTCTCATATAATATGCAACAAAGTAATTAATAAATTATTGGACCGACTTAGAATATCAATAATTTACAAAGCAAGGAATTCAATGGAAGTTAAGAATGTGCCTTTAGTACATTATTGGCATGCCATGGACTCAATTTTTCATTCTAAAACTCAAGGAAATAAGCAAACATTAAGCGGAAGACAGAAAGGAATATATAGCTAAAGAGTATCCGGCATGTGAGACGGTGGGACGGTGAGTTCAAATGAATCCTTTATAATAGCATACCTAACCAGATTGCATAGTAATGTATAGCAGTTGCGTTTATTCCTCGTTACTTTTAAACATACGACACATTCACACCACCGTATACTTTTAGCTGATATTTTTTGATGGTGTTACATATTATGCGACGATTTGGATGAACTACACTTGTAGTCAAGTGTAAGGTTAAATGAGGCTCAATCCATTTTTATGAGGCTCATAAAATTTGACTCTCACTTTCGTTTAGGTTAAGTCGTAAACCTTTTCCTTGTTTACAGTCTTGTCTATTGTTGGTTTAGTTTTAAATATACATATCCAGCGCGTAAAGAAGTTTTATATTATTAACTTAGGCAGTTGAACTAAACCCAAGTCACAATTTTTGTTTAAACGAGAGGAAGACTGAATGGAAATCTTCAAAATCATTTTAATGGTCTCCTCTCTTGTTACATGTTCATTAACAGTTTTTGAGTTCTGTACCTATTTTTGAATGTATAGGTTTGGCATTGACGTCAGATTACGTACGCGATTACAGGTGTCTTTTTTTATTTAATTTAAAAGGCGTTTTATATAATATGTATTTACACACGCACCTTTCTTAAATGTAAAGAATGGTGATTAATTTCGATTAATGTAAAGTGGCATTTAATGATGTATGATTACAGATGGGTTCTTCTTAATGAGATTCACACCTCTGTTAATTCAGAGCCGTTTACTTGCCATAATGAATTGGATGACTGACTGTCTTATGGACCGTTGTAGTGTTGTCGTAACTGGCGAGAGTTTTTGGCTACTTGTGTGGCACTCTCTTCACGTTTTTTTGTATTCAGAGGAGTAGGTGTTGGTCGCAACATTATCAAAAGTCATTTTCAATGAGCATTAAATATATATATTTTTTTCTTGTACGAATTATTATGCTAGCAATGCTCTCCCACCACCAAACCACCACAAAACGGCCACGGTAGATTATTTAAAAGGAATGATAAGTGGCAGAAGACATTATTCATCCAAAAAAGTTACATGTTGAAGCAATGTTGTTTTTTTCGCTAAGTCTACGTCTTTTTGAATAAAAATGAATCAACAATCTTGTTTAAACATGGCATCAATGTTAAAATGTTTTTGTATACAATGTTGTGGGCACGCATTAAATTAAATTACAAACTGAGGTGAAGTGAGTGGCAGAATCAATTTTCTATCTTTTAACTGAACAAAAAAGAGGTTGAATGGTGCAATTACTTATGTCTTTAATTGACCAGAAGGTGTAGTTGGTTTAGTACCTATATATGTCCATAGGACACTCACCGACTACTGCCGCCGACTCTCCTCTCTGATTGCTTGGTTTTAAAGAAGAAGAAAAGATTTCTCTATATGAATTATAAATTGTCGTTGTGTGTTGTGACATGAATAATCGATGGTTTCACTTGAAATTGGAAACCACACCTGAATAACAATCTATATAGCTTTGGGGAAAAAACTGGATGAAACTAACACGTATAAAATGGGTTAGAAATTCTAACTTAGAATTTTGAAAGCAAAAAGGTAGCTTCCAGTGGTGGACGTTTTATTAGTCAGTGACAATCATTAGGCATGTTATCTCACCTTTGATTTAGGTAATTTCATTTTAAATAAGCGAAGAAAAAAACGTACTCCGTTTATATGTACCCATGTCATGTACGGAAATCTTAAACAATCAATATTACTGATTAGATGTTTTAGCTACTACGCTACACACCCTCAGGGTTCAACTCACATTTAATATATTCCTTCGACATCCTATACGCATATGAAACAATGATCCAACGTTAATGAATTTATATTTTCGAGTATTTCGCTGGTTTTATAAATAGGACAGAGATTATAATTACTAAAAATTTATGTTATGCTTATTTTGATTAAACTTGCAAAACTGACTTTCAACAAATTATTTTTCAAACCGTGCTTAAATGGTGAGAACACATGTAACAGTTGCATGATGGGATTCATTTATAATTCATTAAAAAATCTCTTGTTGGAAATGATAAATGCAAACATTTTCTAGCCACACATATACATGGCATATGAATATGAACAAATTTTTTTTTCTTTATTGTACATATGTACAAGTAAATCGGTAATGTTGTCAGAAAGGATCGCTGAATCAGTTGAATTTGTCGTCATTTCACACACAATTACAACTAGCCAGCCGATAACCGGCCTATTTCATTCCATATATTATGTTTTGGGCGGCCGTACAGATTAACAAATCATATTCACAAGACAAAAGGGTACTCTAACCAGATATTCAACTTCGGTTTGCTTTGGTCTTTTTTATGTAAAAGCCAAACGAGCAAACATTATCATCATCGCACAAACAAAACTGACTTGTTTACTAGCCTGCTGAGATGTAACACAGTCGCATTTGATTAGCTTTGACCACACGCAAATTTGTTGACTCGTCCACTCAATTATTGTCATCTACTTGTCTATAATTTTTTATTTATTTTAAAATGAAGTTTCATTGAACAAATCTGTAATTCAGCAAACACCAATCACACATCGAATTACATATACCTTGCCGTACAGGATGTATACATAATACATTATAAAGACTAGAAATAGTAGTATTTATATTGTTTATGTATTAACTGCAACTAATTTATGAGCTGCAAATACATCTGCTGCATTGTCATTGCATGAGCACAAAAAGCGCAATTTTGATCCAGCTAAAAGATCCCAACGTGTCATATAAGTAGGTATAAACACACATTAACATCCTCTTTGAAGGATAATTAATTCTTTGATTGGTGTGTTGAAAGGGTGGGGGGTACATTGTTTCTCTTTTTTCTGAAAACTGCGCATTGTATAACATTGCGAAAAAATTCCAAATGCATCTCTAATGGAGTCATTTATACATGTACCTCAACATGCAGCATTGTTCATTTGGAATAAGAAAAACAGTAAAACTGCACAAAAAATTGTAAATGATTATAATACGGAAAAATCTGTTATTGCGATCAAGTACATAAAAAAGTAAGTATTCACGTATAAAGGACAGGTGAAATGCATCAATATTTTAATTGCAACTCTAATGCAAGATCAAGAGTAGGAAAAGGTGATACTGATTACTAGTTAATGTCACGGTTATTCATGCTGCTCAGTTAAAACCAGTATAATCGAGATTTGTTTAAACCCATGAAGTAACTATTATTACAAAACATCATAATTTACAACTTGAAACGGTAAAAATAGTGTTGGGACAAAACAAAGTTGGGTGTATGTGTACAAGGCGGCTATAGTAAACACAAACGTTAAGTCAGCGAGGAGGCTGACCAACAATAAATACTAAGCCACTCATAATTTAGATTTTTTTTCGACAAATAGTCGGAACCCTTAACCCTTTTACATGTTAAACTATACCATACAACATTTTATACTTGTTATATGTAATGAGCTAAATGGTATAGGAAAATCTCGGCTCTCTGTAAATACGATGCGATGACGATTCATACTTTCAAGTTTCTTCCTTCCCTCATGACTTGTTGTACACCTCATCACGCGTGGGTCTCCACCAAACTCACACCTTAAAGATTGTATAACCACAACAGCAAATAACAAAGACATCATAATCCATATGCTGCACCTTGTCATAAAATCATATTTCTTCAAGTCATGCCCTCCTCACTACATCCTCACAGCCAATCCAACACGACACACAACGCATCGTGAATATGGTACTGCTGGTAACGCATTTTATATATCCAATTCATAAGTCACCTCTTGAACAAAACCCACTTGAACAAAATGAGTAAAAAGACGACGTAGATGAGCAAGTCATAAACAAAGTGTTAGCCAACTGTAAATAAAACGAACTTGAATGCAAAAAAGGTGTGAAAATCCTAGTTAAAAAATGTACCATATTTTCAGTCTGGGAGCATGAACAGCAAGGTTTTTTATTTTGATAATCAACATCCACCACAAATCAGAAGATAAATATAAATACTTAGATATATACACAATAATGAATTGAAATTACAAATGGAGAATGTTTGCAGTTTTTCAAAAACCCTTTTTTCGTCAACAAAGCATTTTTTTCTGTTATCCATTCACAAATACATGGCTACACAGCTTCACAAAAAAAAGTTTCTTTGTTGTAACAACAAAGTTGAGCCGCAGCCGCAGTAGCATATCTTGAGAGCCTGAGCTACGAGGAGTCTGGAAGATCCAGATCAACTCCTGTGTAGGCACGTACACAAAAATTTTTTTAGTAAACATCAGCCAAATAATTGATTCCCGGTTCGTGTTATACCTTGAGATCATCATCATTTTCATCACATGTGCACGAGATGAGTTGTTGTTAAATCTGTGCACTTTCTGTAAAGATGTCCCATTTCGACCATCCTTAAATAATACAGCACAATACAAACACCTTTTTCTCTCCTGGGATTTTTGGCTTCTTATCACAGACGTATATATAAACACATGTCTACCTGGACTTCAGACTGTTAACTAGAAATACATTCGTACCACTACATGTAGTGGTACCTTAGTTAGAGCTGTAAAACATTTTCCACTGATCTACTTAAATGGACGCAAGAATTCGTTAATGAAACCAACAAAATATGCAGCTATTGAAGAATGACGGAATGAACTTCACATGCACCAACACGACAAAAAGTCCGCTATACGCAATGCCGCGTATATATTTTTAAAATCTAAAATACCTTACATTTTCTACTCTCCATAAAAGTATCAATCAACCCATGGATCACTCCATTAATCATAGTTTGATGCGACATCGTCAGCATCTAAAATCAACCTCTCTCTCCCTTTCTCTCGTTAAATAAAAAGGTCCACCGATCTGATCATTCACCTATGTTGTGTGAGCGTGAACGTAGTAGATGATCGTCGTCGATCATAAAAGTCCTTTATAAGTATATTCATCCGTTCCAGCTGCTACCTACACCATATATATTTCAAACTTCACAGAACTGTGTGGCAGATCTGTATATATTTCTTATCTCAAGCAGCAATTACCTGTAAACTATATGGAAGTTTGAAAACAGGTTAAATAAAGTTGAGCTATCATGGATTATGGATTTTAAATACGAAATAGATTTACTCCACTACAAAAACAAAATCAATTTTTGGCATGTAAAAAATTATGAATAAATTTCATAATACGTTCTATTAATATTCCATCACCGCGACAGCCGCAACAATAGACCAATATGCTCCAGAGTTCCACACACACGCAAAACGCACTTTCCATCTCGCTCTCACTCTTCACGGTTTTGTCATGCATTAAATTTCTGAATAAAAAAAAGTGAAATGGGACTGCGACTGCAGTTTTTGTTCTTAATGGATTTTCCCTAGTAAACGCCACTACATGATTGTTTGAACCGTTCATCTGTATCCACCTAAACAAGTGATGCTTACAAACAAACAGAAGCGAAAAAAAGCATTATAATTTGTATCTACAGTTTGTGGGATGAGAATATAGTGTCAATCTTCCAAATGAACGAAGGCAGTGATGATGACGACGATGACATTTAAGCTGTCCTTTTATACTTTGACGATCGGCCAATAATGCTAGATTATGATTAGGAACAGCTACAAACAAACAATAATACTCACCGATGCAGTATAGTGAACATCCGAGTATTTTTTTCCACTTTGTGAAAGACTCTGATGCTTTGCTTCTTTTCTGGAAAAAAGTGCTAAACTGCTCTTACACATTGTGTGTGTGAAGACAACATCTTTTTCCTATAACCCACGCTAATTTTTTATATAGAAATATATATGCAGGTTTTTTTTGTATGTTCACTCAACTAAATCTTTATTTCCCTTAGTATGTATGTCTCCACCATTAAACAGATTCGGAATTCATATTTAACTGTAATATATATTAAAGCATTGTGTTCCTTGTTGGACATAAGCTTCCGATAAAAAAAAGGTTGATGCTTTTGCCTCTCCGCCGCCAATGAAATGATTGATGACGTGTTCCCTTTCTTCATAATGTTTTTACACATTTTCCCCAAAAAAATCTGAAAGTATCCACCATACACGTAAATTCCTACCGTACGATGTGAAAAACATCAAGTAAAGTAAGTTATAGCCTTAAATACTTTTTTAATTGATCGATTAAAATATTTTTTTTAAATCGAATTGTCATATTTAAGCATGTGTTTAGATACACAATGTATGTGTTTCCGGGAACTTACAAGTAACGTAACAGTCTTGTCCCCTCGATTTTTTAATGTAACCCATCCAGTTTTGTAGAGAATTTTTTGCTGATTCCGAATATGCTTGTCATTGTCCCGACCATTTGGATCTGTGGGCTCCACAGACCGAAAACAAAACTGGGTTGAGCTTAGGAAGGTAATTCCATTGTCATCAGTACTATCACAGTGTGTTGTAAAAGGCTAATATTGTCCCAATAGTTTCTCCAATTATTGCTTTAAATTTCAATCACTATTTTTACTTGTATATATAATATATACAAAATTGAAACCCCAACACGATGACTAGCACCTTACAGACTTAAAAAGTTAATGACAAATAATCACTTACAGTCGCAAGCAAACAACGTGGAATTCAATGAATTCAATTCATGGAAATTAAAAATGAAATTTGATTTGGGGAAAAATCACGACCGATGTGCGATCACGAATCTTTGTAGCTGCATTTACAGTATTAGTGATTTTAGGACAATATATATATCGTCAGCCTCATCATTACACCAAATGTATCTTCTTGAATAATGATTAGTCAACTTGGCACACCTTCATACTTTCCGCTGTCCATCATCAACAAAATCCAACTTTCGTTATTGTGTAATATGCAACCCTATGGAGGAACCACACCGACATTCTGTGCTCACTCAAGACTAACATGTTCTGAAGATTTCAGTACAATCAACTCTCTTTCCCTAGATAGGAATATCGCTAACGTATTGCTAACAGGTAAATGAAATCGGTTTCCGCTTACATGTACACATTGTCAAGAAGACTTCTAACATAACCATTGGTACGGACTGAATACGGTAAGGAATCTTTTATGAATCGTAGCATATAAAAGTAGAGAAAAAGATTTCGACAGTATTAGCCTTTTACCGCACACTGTAATAGGTCTCATGACAATTAACTTACCATCCAAAGCTGAAACCAGTTTTGTTTTTGGTCTGTGGAGCCCACAGATCCAAATGGTCGGGATAATGACAAGCATATTCAGAATCAGCGAAAAATTCTCCACAAAACTGGATCGATTAAATTTAAAAACCGAGGGGACAAGACTGTTACGTTACTTGTTAGTAATAATTAAGATGTCAAAGCCAGAAGAAACCGCGTTTGAAATTGTTTAATAATAAAATTACCTAAATCCCATATCCGATTCTTTTTGGGTGAAAATTGATTTTTGTGAGAAAGTTGAAGTGGGCGGCGGTAAGAAAAAGTGCTGTCTGAATACAAAAACCAATACCGGTTTTGGTGTATTAGTATTTTAAATTTTATGCACTGAATATAGCATGTATTTTATGCACATGTATGTGTAATAGGTACATACATGTAAGATGTACTTGTTCCTGCAGCCGACATTATGAATATTACTTACAGGCCAATCCCATCCATCATTTTTCGACAGATCGACATCCCACTAGAACCTCTATTGCTCGTCTCACAGGCTCTCTCGGTGCTGCTGTTATAAGCGAGGATGGAAAACGTGCCATGTGCTTGCATTATAGATGAATAAAAATACAAAACAGATTAACAGCATAGCAGCAAGAAGGAAGCTTGTTCCCAGTTCCCAGAAGAGCTCCCCTACTTTGTACAGTGCGATGCACAAAGTTGGTATTTTAGAAGCATGCACAACTGTGGCCTTGCACTTGAACGACACTTGAACAACCTCTCTTGTCATTGCAAACCACCAGGATCCCAATTATTTATATGCACCACTTCGACATATTTTGCGATGCCTTTATATACGCAAGGGCATAAATGTTTCAATGGAGTAATTATAAAGTCAGTTAAGATGAAAGAATAGGAAATATTACAAGAAGTCCGAATCAGTTATTTTCTCGGCTAATTGCCAAACCCCTAATAGCAAAACATTAATATAATCTTGTTAAACTCTCTGTCGTAATCACACGATAATTGGAATTCATATAGCATATCCGCGCTAATCAAATTTATATGTAATAATAAGCCACATTTCTACCGATTTTGTTACCACAACCTTTCATAAAGCCATAAAGACTTGGGTAGGTCATGACCATTATCAGTATGAGTGGTGGTGCTAAACACAAGTGTTATTAATCGCCGGCACTTAACACCAATTTTTGACTTTTATGATACCTGGGGATGCATAAATTTTCCACATTCTCCACACTTCGTGATGATGATGCTGTGAAACACATTACAAATATATACATATACGCCTGTCTTATATATTGCTTAATAAATATGCTATTATAATCCCATTTCCTTTTCATCTCTTTCTCCCTCTTCTTCCGTAATTCACACTCAACATGAATTGGGTGTTGATGTCTTAAAAAGTACAAGATATTTTTTTCATTCATGACGTATTTTTTTGTTTTTATAAGCTCCAGCTCACTCCAGCAGTTAATATGTTAAGGTCTATATTGGTTTGCATGCAGTTTGTTTTTGCATTCTGTATGAAAACCGAGAGAAATAGCGTCTCCATATATAACACTCGACTCTCGATGTATTGAATTTGAATTTGATTTAACGAGTATAGCTATATTACCTATCTATCGCTGGCAAAGCGTCGGATATACTCTGCATCTGTATTTTTGTATACCGGATACCGAAAGGTAACAAAATGCTTAGTGTGTAACAGATACATGGAGTAAGATATAACCCATTTGGATTTTCATTGAATATAATAATGGCTGCTAGACACGAAAACGAATGTATATATATCTTCTCTGTAAGTAGGTATCTAGAGTTGTGCTGCTGCATTTCTGTAACCAGCAGGATACTGTCTTGTGTTTATTTTACATTGACTTTTTGGTATTATCTGTTAAGTTCATTCACTGACTGAGTTAGAAGTTTTCTTGTTCTCTCCATCTCGCATCGCATCGTCTAAAAAGGATGGAATCATGTAAGCATGTATGTACATGAGTTGAGGTAGCGGTGCGGTGGTGGTGAGGAAGTTTTATGTGTGCAGTTTAGCCTGATAGTGATTGTTATGGGACCATTACGTCAGTTTGGATTGCCTCATATATTTTCTTCAAGAGTCTCTCTCTCTCTCTCTCTGTGCGTTCTTTCTCGGTACGGTGTACATGTATGTACCTTACTATTATACGTACTTCCATGCAACTTGTTTCACTCTTGGTGTGAAAAATAAGTGGTTTAAGTTCATCTTCTTTCTGGTAGATACATGCGTGTTTGTATTTGTACATGCACAAGTGTGCAGTATATGAGGGCATATGGGCATATGCTGCAAGAAGAGATATAAAGTTTATTGGATAAATGAATGGAGTGAACGCTGAGCTTTTGCCTTTTCCGCTTTCATTCATTGTCACAAATAATATTCATTCTGGCTTGGACCACGACGGTGACTTTTTTTCCTTGTTTTGGGTCTTTTGTAGCTGCATTGTGTAGGTCAGGGTTTGATCCCATTTTATATATGACGGTCATTTATTTTTCTACGCTGAAGCAGGAGGTTATACGCGATGAATGATTTTTGTATACGCATTTATATTGTATTTAGGTATGTGTAGAAATATAATATAATAATTGGTTATTTAAATTTTGTCCAATAATTTCCCATGTTAAAAAAATACACAAAATTTATATGCACGTATATATGATTGATTTTAAATGTTTGTCCTGTCATATTGCGGTGTCCTTGCGTACATGCCGTTCCTCCCACTGTCAACTCAACATTCATAAATCAGGTTTCATTAATGACTGATGACAACAATGAGCCTTTGTTGCCGTTACTTTCATCATCACAAATGAACATGGAATTATATATAATTGAAAGTTAAACCTCAATTAAATAAGTAGGTTTTACAATGGAAAATCTTGATTAGTTTCCAAACTTTATTTTCAGAAATTGCATTCTTTTCCCAGTTTGAAATAATTGTTAAGCGGTAACTACTTATTGATAGCCTATATCGATGCATTCATATAAACTGCTACTCAGCCATTTTAATGAATGCTTGCACAGTTCTCCAATTGCGCTGATGAGGGCATGAAAATAAGGCATGCTACATTGTAATTTTAACTATCAATATCTACTTCACCTCTGCAACATTTTTTGTCTGTAAACAAAAACCTTCACCCCCTGGAGACAAAAAACGTGCCAGTTGGTCTGGTTTTCGTATGAATTATCATACGTATACATACATGAAGAATTCACATTGCACACTGTGTGCATATGTAAGTCTAGCGATGCATGTAAAACCCAGAAAAAAAACTGTATGCATATGTGTGGCTTTACTGTTCGTTCGTTCATCATTGTATTATTATCGAAAAACGTTCAAGTTTTAGCGTTGTTGCTCCCAATAAGTAATAAAATAGTGCTGCATGTAATTTCTCAGCATATGCACTTGCAAGGGCATCCCCTTCTTAATCATTGTACCAATACGATATACAGTCGGTTTTTATTATACGACTCATTGATCTCTTTTACACTGCGTTTTAGGATAATGGAAGCGTTTAAGTTAAAATAATACGAGACGAGCTATATATCGGCTAGAAAGGACAATTCCAATCCCGGTCGACCCGAAAAAATATTTTTATACTTTTAAACGCAATTCTGCACATTCTCGCCACACAGCATGACTTCATACATATATTCCTATTCATAATATTCCCTTTTTCACTTGAATGTTTCATAATTAGACGTTATTTAGCCTGGAGTATACAGATAGCAGAGCAGAGTGTCATGTTACACTCACTCAATTCTTGAATCTATTATATTATGTATCTTTTTTCTCAGTATCATTTTCATTCATTCTTTGCAGAGTTCAGTTGACTACTCTGTTATCAAACTGGAATCAGATACTTATGCACATCTACTACATACATCGGTTGGCAAGCAGGCAGGCAGACACCCAGAAAAATAAAAGCCGGCCAACAGCATCAGCCGCAGCAACAAAAGATTAAATGACAAAAACAGAGGGTGAAAATCAAGGGACGACCCTTTGGTCTAGGAAAAAAAAGCAAAAAAAAATCCGGTTTCGCTATCAGTGGGATGAACTGATCCCTTTGCTCAATTCATATATAAACAATTCCTACAATGATGATACTGATATTTCCTACAGTTAGCACGTTATTTACTCTGAAAAATTTTTGAACGAAAAAAAAATGTCAGCTGAAAATAATCAAAATAGGAACGGTCCTATGGCTTTGGTATGATATTATATTTATAGAGATATTTAAAGAGATAAAACTCAAAGCAATGCATGCAGAAAGTATTCAGGGCCTGCAGCAATTGTATTCGACCGTAGGATTGAGGGATGTCCCGGGTTTCCTAGTTTTACCAACATTCAAATAATATATATGAACCCAAAAAAATGGGTTTATTTCATACAAATGCACAACATTTTACACATCTCTCTGTAAGGTCTATACTACATCAGACATGATTACTATTACCAATCGTCATCATCATCATCATACAATCGCACATTGTCCTTCGTGGTGACAAACGGTTTGAATAACATTGCAACCCACGACACGACACGATGACTTACTTTCAGTTGATACGCACTCTTCTGTGGACATTCAAGGCATTTCCATCATCAGCGATTTTCTCTCTGTGCATTCGCTTTTTTCGAATAAAATATTAGACAAAATGGTGTTTTCGTATTCAGAATCTAGTTGATAATTATCACCTCTTGTTGTGACTAAAGTGCATGTGTAAAGGAAATATACGCAAAAGAAAAAAAATGCATTAATTGCACAACCCATACGAAAGTGTAATAATATTAACATCGCAATGTTGAGTGTGAAGCAACTAATCAAGTATAGTCATAAACATGAAAATATAAAGCAATAAATACAACGATTCTGCTTGAGTTGACCATTATATTATTTTGAGAAACTCTCATGAATATTATTCGTTTAATGTGAGCTCTCTGTCTGTGTATATAGCTAACCCATCTAGTCTTTTTTTGTAAATCTATATCTAGTCAATGGATTAACGAGATTTTTTTTTCTTCGTGCTCAGATTTTATGTACTCTTGCAACAAGACAAATAGTGGTGAAGGACAATGTTCTAATTTGGAGTCATAAAATCTTACATCCCTTTCTTCTAGTCAAATAAAAAGTCAAACATAAAACTTAATTGCGCTAATATGCCATCATGTTGTGAAAACATTTTTATCGAATTCTTGTGCAAAAAATAAATCTCAACATTTATTGCATCAACGCAAAAAAACTCTTCGTTTCCACTAGTCAGGATGAAAAACTGTCATTTCCCATCATCGACCATGTACACAACATACCCGACAGGCGCTGGGGCTGCTACAACGGCATCTTCGGGAGGACCAACTGACAGTTCTCCTGTTTGGTATAACAGAAAGCCAGAAACAACGGAAACTCCTCCATTCATTCCTCCTGGTATTGTTGGTATACATCCTCCTCCTGTTGTTCAAGGAATGGAGTATGGTTATCAGCCAACAACAGCACCACCGCCAACGCATCCACCACCAACTTCAGAACTTTCTCATCATTACTCATCCGCCGCCCCATACGGTCCACGCCATTGGCCGCCTAACAATTGGTCATCAACTTTTAACGACCTTGCTAATTACTACAACAATTTGAATCATCAGGGCCACAATTATCGTGCTAATCATTCTGCTAATGGCTCTGATTACCATCCATTTTTGGCTGAAAGATCTGAAAGTTTTCAAGTGACTCAACATCATCATCATCATCTACCAGAGCATCAGCAATACAATCCACATTTAGTGGGAGCGATGATGGAGGAGAATGAACGGTTCAAAGCTTCACTTCGTATGAACAACAACAACAATTCAATGTGTAAGCAATTCCGACATTTTTTTAAAACCTAGCATGAATTCATTTTTAATTTGTACAATAGAAACGAGTTCGTTACAGATATCTCTCTTATTGCCCCTTGCTATGCAATGACAATCGCTACAACATTTCTCACATATGCAATGTTGATTTGTAATTTGTATGATTACGACCGTGTATTTGCAGATTCATATTATCATGATATGCCGATATACCAAAATGAGAAAATGGCAAAAGAATTGGGAGGAGGTGCCAAGGAATCTACATCCAAGGAGCAAGGTGGAGTGACAGATGTTGGTCAAATAGGAAAGATGAAAGGCTCTCCGACTCCACTCCTGGCAAGCAAGAAACAGACCGGAGAAGAAGAAGCACTTGGGACAGGAGAAACTCTTAATGGCCCAGCTGACTACTTCCATCATCAGAGTTCCATACAAGAACCACCTCAACGACCACGTGATAGATGTAATGAGTCTCAATCGGCCATGTCACTCGTAACGAGTAAAAAAGAGGACAAGAATGAAACCGCCAGGACGACACCGTCGTCAACTACTTGTAATTCTACTACAACCACCACCGGCAGCAGCAGTAGCGGTAATCGTGGTAATAACTTCAATAACGTAAATTCCTCTCCCTCTCCTCCTCCGACTGCTGTTGCAACTTCAACTTTAGCCCATCAAGTTAATGATCGCGATCACATGTCACCTGGCTTAGGAGGAGCATCAGCAGCAGCGGTACTCAGTCGTGGTAATGTGGGGCAAGATGATCATCATCATTATCCGAATAATACCCACCGGAAGGATGAGTACCAACATTCACTAGAGCCATTGAAACGGCATCAGGGCAGTAGTGGCATTGAATTTTGTACAAGTAATGCTTCTGCTCATCATCGTCAACAGTTTCCGTATTTATCCACTCCTGCTGCAAAACACGTAGGTGGAAATAATAAAATCGAAATGTGTATTTCGCATCATCCAACCGTCACGGGAAACGTTTATGACGAGCAGAATAACATAATAGTACCGGGGCGGGCAATAACTTCATCATCGCCACACGGCGGCGGCGGATCAGCATCATCGTCACCGGCAACTTGTGTCATGATGACTGCTCAGCAGCCACCACGTAGTTTGTCCATGGAGAGCTGTGCTGCTGGCAAAGAGCAGAACATGCCGATGATGATGATATCTCATCATGAAATGATGCAAAACACACCTTCTCCCGCTTATGCCCTGAATGGAGACGTCGATGACCGTTGCAGGAGTCGTAATGGGAGTAGCAGGAATAGCAGTAGTGGTGGTGGTGGCTACGAGGAGCCTTTGCATCCAGCAATGTCCCGTGACATGAGTCCAGGTGGCTACTCCATGTCCAATAAAAGCTTTTGTTCTCCGCTTGAAGGGAATAGTCCACCCTCACCTTTGCGATTCCATAAGAATGGCGGAGGTGGTGGCAACAACAATAACGTTCAGCAAGGACAGTTTCAATGGATGAAGCAGAGCTCATATGGTATGATTTTCACACAATTTAGCATATAAAATCCTCAAAAATCATTACGTCGGTATATACCAATGCGTTATACACAGAAATTATCTAACGGTTATCGCTTATCGGGATTTCAAGTATTTTAATAACACACATGCGCATCAGTACATGCAATCAGGGAATGTGCATAAACACAGTACCTATGTGAGAATAGAATATGTAATAATAAAAATTGAAATAAAGCCCCAAAGGGCAATAAATCAAGAGACAGTTTCAGCTTTCATCTGGCCTACTGAAAATTCATTGCTTTACTAACCCAAGCCAGCAATGTCCTTGCGTATTGCCAGTTCCTCTGCTGTTACTACCGCCATCATGCTCTTTTCTGCTTGTGGTTGGCCGAATAGAACACCCTTCCTCTCTTGAGTACTTTGGCAAGTATATAAAAATCAACCCTTTCAAAAAATTCATCCCTTTGCCTTTTATTGTAATCCAGCGCATCCTTTTGTTTGCTTTTAGCCAAAAAGTTGACTGTTTTTTTTGTACCAATGAATACTAATCGTGCAAGTAGTTAGAATTGTTGTATCGAGCATTTGTACAAAAATTTGAAAGTATGCATGAAAGATTACAATTTTCTCATTCCTTTTGTGTGTAGTCGTAATGAAAAAGTGGTTATCTAATATTATTTTCAAGCATGCTTATGTCCAGTCCGTTCTCGTGGCGTAACTCACCTTCAACCTTTTACGTATTGTTATTAGTACCTTTCTCACTAAAATCGGGCTTCCTTCGTTTATCCCAAATTAAAAGATTTACTAGGTGATTTTTATGATGATGGTGATGATGATGATGACGATGCTATCTCCCAAGAAGTTTTCGTTTGAGGTCCTCTCAAATGCTCTATCGGGTTGTGTTGTGTGTATCTTATTCTCTTTCTCTCTGTGTGGCTCTCAGTTTTGATGCTTTTTCTGAAAGTAATGTAATGTAATCTACTACAGAATACAACGCTTTTAGCATGCAAGATCAAAATCACCCTACACACAAAAAAACAACACACATTCACACACACGCAATGCATACATACATTTCATTACATTATTAAGTTTATCATATAAAATGCAGACTTGCAGAAGCTTTTATAGCTTGGTTGGCTCTGGCACCCAGACAAACCTTATAACTTGCAGATAGAATTGTAGTTCAGAAGCATGCAAGGAAGGTGTGTGTGGTGTGAACCTGATATCGCTCTGCCCATGCACACGGGTCTCTTTTTTTGATACCTGTTGTTGTGTCACTTTGAGTAGTGGAAATGAGATAAGGAGAAAAAAACCTGACGGATAAACCTTGAAGTTTTTAACTTTTCAGTTTTTTCCTTTTTGATTCTTGTACATCCAGAGATGACTGGAAAAAAGAAACTCCGACAGAAAAATGAATGTCTGCAGCAACAGCAGTTGCATTGCAGCACACACTATAATAGCAATGTATGTACATATACTCTCCCAAAAATGAATCAACAAGATCCAACAAAATTGTGTGGGTACAAAAGGAATAATATTTGAGCTTTTCAAGAAATTGAGTCCAAGAGGTTCATCATTGTGCATATAAATTTACCCGAGACATGAGCATTTTATGTAATATGTAAATACTTGACAGCAACTAACAAACCTAAAGTGCTCCTCACCACACATTTTCATGGAGGACCCCATACCTGGGCCAGTTGAGTAGGTAGTAAGCAGGCAGGCAGATAGGTAGCTTTACCCAAGCATACATACATATTATATGAAAGACAACACAAGAAAGAAAACTGCTTTTGCTGCTATTGTATAACAATAAAATTACCCGTTAAATATTTATTTTAGCTGACTTTTCTTCTATCTGCTTTTAAGTTCTTTTCTTTAGAAATAATATAAAACAGGTAAGAAATAATAAACGTATATACATAGTCCCTAATTTCCCATATAGGGTTTGTGAGTGAGTAACTGCACAATAATGTTTTACAATGGTTGTAGCACCCAATTTTTCATTCCGAGCTGCTTGATTGTTTGATAGAAATTCTGCGCTTTCCTTTCCTCTGCATAAATTTATTTACTATTAAAAAACCAATGTATGTGTATGCTTTAATGTAGATACTTATCAGTAGTTATACGAAAAAAAAGTTAGTAAGCCAACTGGAAGGGGAAACGTGTCTAGTCAGATTTTTATTTTCTTTCACGTATACTGTGTGCTGCTTCTAATTTTATTACGTGAAAATGAACCCATTAAGAACACTTGATGCTTTATTTCGTTTATTTTTTCTTCTTAAAATTATATTACAACAATAATGAATTTAAAAATGCTCATAGGTGACCCCTCGAACATAAATCCTGCGACGGGTAAACGAATGCGTCAAACGTACACACGGAGCCAAACGCTGGAGCTTGAAAAGGAGTTTCATTTTAACAAGTACCTCACTCGGCGACGGCGCATCGAGATAGCCAATTCACTCGGTTTAACTGAGAGGCAAATCAAAATTTGGTTTCAAAACAGGAGAATGAAAGCAAAGAAGGACATGAAAATTGTTGGAGGAGATGCAGCTTCTTCTGGTGGAGGCGGTGGAGGAGGATTGGGAGGAGAACTTATCCCGTTCCCGGGTAATATTGGGCTTAGTTCGCCTAATCCAACTGTCTGTCAGGAGGAAAACCGCACACTTCTTTTACAACAACGACAGCAGCAGCAGCATCAACAACTTGAGTTGAATCATTCACATCACGGCAACCACAACAAGCAATTCCAACACCAGTTTGGTGGACAACTATGTCACATCCCGAGTCAGAAAGAAGAGCAGAAGAACGATAAAGCTCATCACTTGGGACAAGTGCCGTCTTCACATCATCATCATCATCCTTTCTTTCATCATTACCCGCAACAGCAGCCGGAACAACAACAGCATCAACATTATGCTCACCATCTCCGTCATCAGCAGCCCAGCAACAACGGCGGCGGAGACGACGACACAAGTGAAGATGTTTCCATTACTGTTCTTTCCCCGACAGATAATTCAATAAAGAAGGAATACGAGGCGAGTAGAGTTCTCAAAGACGATTACTTGGAACCGGATTTTCATCGGGACACGTCTTCCGTTGATTCAATTGCGGTAAAGTTTGCAGAGGATCAGGAGTCAGAAGATGATGACGATTCCAAATGGACTTAAGGCGACATACCTGACTGATCTGATGATGTTGACCTTGTTTCAAACAATTTATGTTTTTATGATGCATACGAGATTTCTTTTATGCAACTCCAGAATGTTTTAATTTAGTTTTCCTGACTTTTAATGTTTTAAATTGTTTCACACAAGGTGTAATTTTTCTGTGTATTATTAGGTAGCACTTTAGTGCTAACTTATAATTTCGTTCTGTGTGTCTGTTCCGTCCGTCCGTCCGTCCGTCCGTCCACGCGATATCTTTCGAACGGAGACGAATTTTTGAATTCTGTTTTTTGCAATGGGTTCCTAAGCCCATAGCGACGGGCCCCATTGATTTTCAACCGTATAGGTCAACGGAAACCGTTAGAAACCGTTACGAGATCAATTTTTTTCAATGGGAACATATGGCAAGTAGCATATCATTCGACTCGTCTATGAACATAACGCATAGATCTGAGGTCAGTTTGAGGTCAAAGGTTATCGTTTAACGGTAACGGCGATTTCAAATATCTTTTTTCGTTTTATGCTCTCCTGCTTAAACGGCCAAGAATTTCGGACTCCTTCATGCTTGCCAACCCCATATGCCAACGGCAACGGTTAGAAACCGTTACGAGGTCAAATTTCAAGTGACATATCATTCGACTCGTCTATGAATGTAGCACATCGACCTGAGGTCGTTTTGGGGTCAAAGGTCACCGTTTAACGGAAATGACGTTTTGACACTTTTTCGTTTTTCTAGCTTTTAAACAAAAGTGTCTGTTAAAGTGCTACCTCTTTATGTTTTCTTACTAAACCTAGTTGTTCCCTTATCTTGACCCCCATGAATAACGAATATGTTTACACATCGTAGTTACGTATGTAGTGTCAAGTGTAGGAGGATTTCTTCATAATAATGCATTACTACTTGTATTTCTTTAATGCATAGGTTCGTAGAGCTAGGAAAGAAAAACAAATCTGAGAACGAGAACAAAGTATCCTTTCAGGAAGACCCGACGCATTTCTTTACCTTTGCTAGGGGATTTTATGTTGTGTAGTTTTTGGCTATACTTGTGAGTATAGCGCCTATAATGAATGTATCTTATAGTTATGATAAATACAGGACCTCAGATTCAAATGGCAATGTATGTAACTGTGTTGTGTTGACTAGTTTTTATTTCCTCTCTACTTCTTGTTTATATATATATATATATGCCTATTTAGATAAACGTAAAATGATTCAATGATAGAATGAAACTAATAAAAGTGGAATCTTATTTCTTATGTATGCACAAAAATATTGTCTCCGTTTTGAATTTTTGTTTTCAAAAACATCAAAATACCACGTGTCAGTGGGTGAGGGTGAACATGAATCAATTAATCAGCTTCCTGTTACATTTTCTTGGCATGTTGACCATAAACAATAGCGCTCTAATTTGTCTCGCTGGCCATAAATACTTTTTCCTTTGAAGAAGACCTTCGGAAAGCCATAAATTGTGCAGTTCTTTGAATATTTAGACGTACATCATGTGTAAATACAATAGATTTTTATTGCACCCGCAATAAAACTCTCAAGGTAAGTACAGATTTCTTAAAGCGGCAAAGGAAAAAAAGGAAAAAGATAGTTGCGTATGTAGAAAGTGCAATTGCTCTAGAAATGTTACGTATAACGCTATCTCGAGCATAATACATAACAACAAAATAATATGCTCCAGTTTTTCAACTGAACTGGAGCTCTGGTTTACGACGTACCAAAGAATCAATGTGATACAATTGCACAGTTTGCAGCAGCAGCTCTGAAAAAATTAGATCATGCATTGTTAGTCTTGAAGAGATTTTCGAAGGTGATAGATATCTTATTTTTTCCGTCAAGTGTGAGTCGAAGCTAGTCATCAGTATTCTTCAATAAATATTCAATATCATATTTAGATTTTAAAGTTTTGCACAAAGCACATAACTTGTTGTTCCTGCACAAGTTGATAAAATTAAATCCAACCTGCAAGTGCAAAATAAGTAGAAAAAATAAGTGCAATTAATTAGCGTTTTGCTAAATGGCATTTTCATTTCCTCCATAAATTCCTATCTACTCATTAAAAAGTAAGCATGTGTTAACTGTTACTGGTGACAAGTTTGAACTGTGAATGCGTGAAATGAGTTTCATTTTCTTAAATATCATTAGAAAAATTAAATTGGATCAAATGTATTAAGGTATGACTTTCCTATTTTCATATCATATTCTTATACGACAATAGTTTATAGGGACGCTTTATATTTTATGTTGTCATTTGTGGCAATGCAAGTAGTGTGGATTTTCAGGAGCAATGCAATAACTATAATATTGGTAAGCGAGTTCAATTCTTTTAGAATAAATTTTCCCTCCCACAACACAACTCCAGAGAAAACCTCAAAATCGAAATATATGCAAAGTTTTTCAATAAAGATCGGAAAAGAACGATAATGAATCCAGAGTCAAGAAAGAGATTGGCCGACTATATATATATCTGATGAAAACCGGATAATGGTTGTGCACTGCAGAGTCTCCCATCTTTCAGCTCATAATATTCATGTGTAGTAAACGCGTTTAAAAGCTTTATTTGCCCAAATAGAATTCATATATATAATATTTTTTTGGGGTGTACGAAAAAGGAAACACGTTGTTCTATCACATCATGTATCTAACTTCCTCTTCTCTGGCTAAACTGAAACCTCAAACAAGCATCATCCAGTTCGGTTTTTAGGTTTGCTTTTCCTGAATACATCTCCCTGGCCTGGCTTGAGGCTTTCTTTTGATCTACTCCTCTTTTACTCACTCGCTTGGCGTTTCTTTTTCGCGTCTGTCTCTCTCTCCCTCTCTTTCTCTCTTTCAGTGCTACTTTTACTACTACCACCACTACTACTCGCGCAATCCGCTGCTGCCGAACAATACTACTTTCAAACCGGGTAACAAGGAAAGACCGGAACTTGTTTAAGTAAAGCGGGACCCAACATTCATCAATCACTATGCGACTCTCTGCTGACAGACAGCTGAAATCCATTAATTACGAATCTTCTCCCGGCCCGACATTTCGTCAACAATGCCTCTGCTCTCTCGCTAAACGCATACACCAAAAGAAAAGCATTACCGCTGCTGCTTGCTATATAATACGACCACTACGACTAGTTTGGATGTAATCCCACTACTACAACTTTTATACACTGTGAATTTCAATGGAACAGAGACTTCTTAGGATTCACGACAGAGAGAGAAGAGAAAAAAAACATTCAGGATAGTATATAAGTTTTGATATGTATATGTACTTATGTTGCAATATAAGCTTTCACACAGATCACGCAGACAAAGAAGATGTAAACATATCTTTTAGTTGCAGTTGCAGGGTAACTAGATCTTGTAAGTAAAAGTCGTTTAGTGGCTCAAGTAGTAAAGCTCGACAAACAACAAAATAACACACTCTCTGAGGGACTATTGGAAAATGAAAAATAATGTTGATAAAGTTGTTAAAATAGCGAGGAACATGCTTTCAGGAATTAAGCTTGCTGGATTACCACCGCAGATTCATTCACTGGACTCCTTTGCTTAGAGAGATCATTTGCGGCGGTGTTTTACTCATTTATCACTATTTTTAAATGTTTCTTGTGATACTAATTCAATTATTGTCAAAAAAAATATTGTACGCAAAGAAATCCTAGTAGAATATGTACATTTCCTGTTGGGTATATCTGAAGAACTAATGATTCAATTGAATTCCCGATGTCATTGTTTTTAGTTGGGTTAGGCTTTGAGTACATACGCCCAAAAATCTTGTGCACTAATTTGTAATTTCTTTTCACAATGTATGTGTTTCAACACGGTCATCCCAATCATAATCATTTAGTAGTTTTCATCACTCATTTAGAGTAATTGGGCGCATATAAATTATTGTAATTACTTGACTGATATAACAACGCTTGTTTTTTTTGTCGTTTTTATTACCGTGCGGAGCTCTTCAAAGCATGTTTATACTGCTGTATCCGCACAAGTTGCGGATAAAAAGGCCATTATTACTTTAAAGTGTGTTTACGACAATGATGATGATGATAATAAGTCAAACAAGAAAAAAAAGTAGCCGGGTGGTGATGGTGGTGGAATGCTTTATTGTTGTGGAACGCAGGTTTGACTTTTTTATGGCTCTTGTTTTATTGCCTCTTTTTTTGTATTTGCTGCTACCTGTGTACATTTTACGATTTACACAGGTCTCTCTCCTTGTGTTGTCGTGTCATACAACAACAATGTGATGATGAGACACTTGGTAGGCATCATCGGTAATAGAATAAAGAATAGAAAGACAAACCGCACGGTTCAGTTATTTGGTGAAGGTATAAAAGCGTTATCTGTTTACCATGTGAAGTGGATGGAGATTTTTTTTGTTATAATAAAATATATAGCTCTAACAAGTGTTACTCTTTCTAGTAGCGGAGTGCATCACATAAATTTTGATAGCGGTGGTGGTGGTAGCGGTTGGTGGTGGTGAAGCCCAGTAGTGTTTTGTATAGTGGCCAAGTGGTCATATATAAAATCCAGTCAGCCCACCACCACCACCACCGTATTTGATGACAGTTCCTTTTCATGGATGGTTTGTAAATTTCGTCCTTAGTTCCTTAATTGTCGTTACCACCTCCTCCGTAACACATTAGACATGCTGCTTGTTATCCGTAATATATTTACCTACCCAACAAAAAACACTACTCAGGGGACAATCGGAACGATGATGCATGTTTAAGTGGAAATCTCTAAACTGCTTGCAACTTGGGGCGGTTGTATTTTATAATAATTTGACATTGAACTTCAAACTCATTTTTTTACAACAAGGAGTATCGTAACAGAAAATTGGGGACAGGTTGATTATTGGAGAAATGAGACCCGACTAGGTTGTAGGAGATACGACTCAGTTCGTACTTCTTTTCACATTCCGTTAAAAAAAGATTAGACAAGTGGTGCGTGGTAGTCGGTTTGTGTATATAAGTAGCAAAAAACCAACAAGCCAAAACCGTAATTACTTAACTTAACCCCATCGGTGGTGGTGGATGGGGAAGACCAATTCGTGTTCCCTTTTTCTTCCCAAGAAAGAAATGCATTATGATAATGCGCATCAATTTACGTGCTAAGTATATGTAGTATGAATTCACGAATCAAACGGTACAACTTTCCTATTTAGATGATGATGATGATGCTATTGCCTATTTTACTATTGGGATGCCATTTATACGACTCGACTATACACACAAAAAAGCCATGCTTTCTAGGTTTTGTATCGGCTCCCGTCTTTTCAGTTCACTTTATTTGATGGATTCATCTCCCCATGCATGCATGTCACAATTTTTGAAATGCCTTTCCGTGATTGTGAAAGACCTTGTCAAGTTCAATCAAAATACCCATTGATTTCCTCTTTAGTTTGTCTTATTTTTTATTTCATTACACAACATTTTATTATTGATCCAGAAATGGTTTCTTGGATGAAATGAACTCATAAATGGTACACTTTCACGCATTCCCCTCTTTCGTATTTCGTTAAAATACTGGTATATAACCAAACATGATCAAAGTAATTCTGAATCTTGTAAGATAAATACTTTAGTAAATGAAGACAACCAAGTAGATATCCGATTCAGTCAATTATCTACATACATTCGAGAACCATTATAAAACTTGGCTAGAACTTGACTTCCACTAAAACAATATAATTTTCTAAACAAAAATGAATTGAAAACAACAAATTATATGAAAATAATTGTAATAAAACTCTATTATGAGAAAATGTGTAAGAAATAAATGGACAAGTAGTTTCAGTCACAGTGACCACATGAGTAAAAAGAAAGTTAACCCTTTAATCCACCAACCTTTCCACTCTCCGTCTTATAAAATCATGACTACAACTACTCGTCAAGTACTACAGTGCAGTGTCAACAGTTACCGTTTTTACCTTATCTGAATGACTGTAAAAATATAGCTCATATTATATTTTCGTGGTGTTGTGTAGACTTGTTGTTGCTTTTTTCTGATAATCAGCATACAACTCACAGGCTTTATTTCACAAGCCGAGGAAAGCATTGCGCACAATATTGTAGGATTGGCTAAGGGTACAATCACATAGCTCATACCAAATAGTCCGTCCTCCGATAACTGCTCTCTCTCTCTTCTAACTATCCGCATATTCCTCTCTCTGGTGCTCTGGTAAAGCATTCTTTTCTCTGTGGTTTTGCTGTTCTGATTCCAACATCCAACCAGAGGGTTGCAAAGTTTATTTTTAATGCCCGATACCCGAAGGCCCGCCCGAAGCTCTGTTCAGAAAGGCTCGCTCGAGTGCCCGCCCGAAGCTCATTTTGGTCAAAGCCCGCCCGAAGCCCGATCGGGCTTTTCATCGGGTACCCGATGTACCCGAAATTGAGCCCGATCCATTATAAAATTTTAGTTTTTACCTCTATCGTTGTTTTGTAGAGCATAAAATGAGCCGGATTTTATACGAAATGAATTTATTTGACGTTCTTTATCGAATTTATCAATTTTGTACTAAAAAAGAGAAGCAACATGAAAGATCTAAGCAATGTGACTGTATATTATAGCACAACAAGTACATTTGATACTCGTTAAAATGCATTCTTGTCATGAATAATAGACAGAGAGCATGGATAATGCTTCATATGCTTACTGTTTTGCTATTTTATAAAGACTTCGGGTATATCTTCGAGCTTGCAATATGCCCGATACCCGAAGCCCGAACCGAAGCTGACAAAATCAAAGCCCGCCCGATGGCCCGCTCGACTCTCAGGCCAGTCAAGGCCCGCCCGAAGCCCGATCGGGCTTCGGGTCGGGCTCGGGTCTCGGGCGGGCATCGGGCTCAATGCAACCCTCTGCATCCAACGAAGCTCTTTCCATATTCCATTCCACCACCGCACACACACTACCTCCATTCCTTACATGAAACCAGAAGAAGCATTTTCCCTGCTTGCACTACTACGACAAGGACTCAACTGTCTGTTTTCTATGTGACGAAACGATGAGTGTTTTCCTTACTTCCTTCCATCTACTACTAAAAAAGGAAGCTAAAACCGAACACAGTCAGCTACCAATATGCCCCAAAAGAAGTGTTTTGCCGTAAAGGCTTGTATGGTGGAGAATGGATACAATGACACACACACACACACTAGTAGTGTGTAGTTCTAGCACATAGTTGTACTTGTACACGTAATAATAATATGCATACATCCTCCCTTTCACGTATGAATGCCATGCAACAGTAGCAAAAGACGCATATTTCTCCGTATAACCATGTAGAAGTAGGGTTTTTTTGGTTGATGGTGAGACGGGAGTTTTACTCCTGGATAGATGGATGGATGGATAGATTGGATAGATGTGTGTGTGTGATGTGGGTATAATGTAATGTTATGTACAACGATGCTGCTGCTGGGTTACAAACCAACACACATCATCATCCACGCAAGAGCCTCTATTTCTTTTTCTTTTTTACGTGTTATGTTATTGCCAACATTATTATTACAAGAGTTAAGCTAAAACGGAGGAATAAGCAGCATGATAGGAAAAAAAGTTGAAAGCTAAAGATACACAATGAGATGTATGTATGCGGTGGTGGTAGTGGTGATGTGTATCTGTGTATATTACAATATGAAATGTATGCATGTGGCAAAGTTTGTGAGTTTTTGAAACGTTTCACCAACAAAACTACACACACACTGCTCATGCCACAAATCGTCGGGCTAGTATTTTTGGTAAATGCACTATTAAAAGTGTGCCAGCCACACATAAAGTTAGTACATAAAACGTGTAAGAGTCTCATGTTGTACAGAGACCAGCCAGCAAGCACATTGCTTTGGTTTTCTCAAATAACAAAACTGAAGAATCTCACCTCTTCTTCGTCTTCTGCTGGTTTGCTGCATATGAGCAAGTAGTATCCCTTGCCTTGCCATCATTGCTGCTTACACTTACATTGCTGGCAGTTGTAGAAGTGCCATCACCACCGTCGTCATGATGATGATCATGATCATCTACATCATCAGGATGAGGCAAGTGAGTTTACAGCTATAATTCATTGAAATTACGTCAACTACACACAGTTCTCTGTTTGGTTCGGAGGAGACATCAAAGAGAAAGTCATTCGACGTTTGACTGGCAAAGGCCCATGATCAATTTTGGTTGAATGGAAGCAGCAGCGTATAAATTATTGCTTACATATACCACCACACACACACAAGCCGTAATGTGCTAATGTCAAAAATTATAAAAATCATAAATTGATCAAACGTGATTTTCAATCCATTTATCACAATTTAAAAAAATAAACAATTACAATGCTGAAAAAAACAATAATAATCAATTTAAAAATTGATTTACAAAATATTCCACCTGTAAGGGAGTGCTTTAAATTTACAAGTTTTGGAGGTGAAAATCGGTGGCTAATTTTTTCACGTAATTTTTTTGGATTCTGATATGCCGGCATTCTTTCCTTGTTTGTCAAAAAAAGAAGTGAAAAAGAAAGAAAGCATGAAATGGTGGAAACATACACACTGTAACAAGACATCACATGTGAACATAAAAATACTTGACTTGTGAGTGTGCAAAGATTCATTGAGCCGCAGAAAATGATTCACAGTTCTGAGTCGTGAGTCGTGAGCCAGCTCTTTTACAAGAGACTGCTCTTCATCCTTTACTTGTACACGTTGAAAAAGAGAGACAGAGTTAAATGCGTAGAAAGAAGAGGTGCATGGATTGCCATCACATCATTTTACTACGACGTGTGTGCAAGCAAGCAAGTAAAAAGGTGCGAGAGTGAGAGCAAAAGCAAGTAGTAAAAAAGACGGAACGAGAAAGGAACATCTGTTCAGTTTTGTCCCATTCCGGGAAGTCCATGTGTTTCGTGGAGACTTTTTTCCTCTATTTTTCTGCGAGTATGTTGGAATGATAGAGATGTCTCATTCGCCAAATTTGCTTGTGTTTTCCATCGAGTTATCCTAATTTGTTTCGTGATATGTTCAAGGGATGAGAAATGAGAAAATCTCACGTTCCCCCAAAAAATCCCATTCTTCATGTTACTCAATCGGAAAAGTCAAGATATGTTGATATATAAATGAAGGCTTTGTCACAATTGAACAGTTTTATTGTAGACAAGACAGTTTAATGAAATTTATTACAAAATGAGTAATTTCATTACAACTTGTGATTACAGTAAAGCACTGTGCTTTTTTCGTGAAACTTGTATGCAGTTTGGTACAGCCATTAGCCGTCATTGCAGCATTAGCTGAACTGAAAACAATATATCTTTTGATATCTTGTCAATTTTGGAAACAAGACAGACTTTTTAATTCATCACACGAAAAAAAAGTGCAAAAATGAGTTCGTACCAGTTTGTCAATTCGTTGGCAGCTTGCTACAACGGGTCTCGCGGAGGACCTGATCCAAACACGGCGACCGATTACTATCCCGGTGCACCAGCAGCGTCCGGCGGTGCTGGTGGTGGGGGAGCCGCTGGGTCAAGCTATCCAAATTGTTACTCACCTGCCACCGCCGCTCAGGCTAATTACTACGGCGGTTCACCCACCCACCACGTGACAAACTTGTCAAATGGCTCTGACTACAGAACAAACGCTCCTCCTGGTCTCAACGGTGGTTCAGTATTACCTCTTACCGGCTCCCTGACAAATAATCCCAGTTGCAAATATGCATCCTCCGCACTGAACAATAACAACAATAGTAATACCAATAATAATAACTCTGGTGCAAGCAACCCAAACAATATTGTGTCAAGTGGGGGAGGAGGGAGTGCGGCGAATGCGAGTGCCGTCGTGGCAGCCGCTGCTGCAGCGGCAGCACTTGTAGGACTTGATACTGGTCTGGCCAACTGTGGCTCACCGCAAGATTTGACCACAAATAGTAACGGCTCATCCGCATCCAGTTCCGTGTGCAGTACCCCGAGAAGTCCACCTCTGGGCAGTGGGGGAAGCAGTACCGGGGGGAGAAGTCAGAATAGCCAAAACTCCCAGTCAAACTCTTCACATAATTCCACGAGTCCTAATTCAAATAATGGCACTCAGAGTCAATCAGGAAATACCAAAGGATCGTCAGGAAATCCACCTCAAATTTATCCGTGGATGAAACGAGTTCATCTAGGTCAAAGTAAGCAATCAGTAACTTTTTCCTCCAAACTCCATCATATCATTTTCCACATTAATCAAGCTGGTTGTGGTAATACATATGCATGCAATATTTATTCACATCAAGTTTTCAATACAGTTTGGGAAGTAGCTATTAAGGAGTAATAAAACTCCATGTGTCATTTCAAAGGGCAACTGAGTCCTTAAAATGCGTGCTAAAATGATTCCATAATAACAACTAAACTTGAGAAGCCCATGTAATGTCATTTGTACTCCCCCACACACGGCTAATCTCCCATGTTCAACTTGACTCTTGTATTTTTATTACGTGTTATTTAAGCGATTTAGGAGCATGCATGTGTGGACTTGAAACCATCCCTTGTAAACATAACTACATTAATAAGTATGAAGTCATTCTTCAGGAGAAAGAAAGTGAGGAGGAGGAAAAGGGGACCAGAAAAAAAGGGCTCATAATAACAAGTCATAAAGTATTTATGTAATATGAATATTATGCGTGTGTGAACTGTAGACAAAAAATACCCAAAAAATGTGAGGAAACACATTGAATAAGAAGATGGTTACTAAAACATGATATAGAGACACCCCGTCGGAGTTCCCAGTTGCATAATGATACAACAACAAATAATACATAACTTTATAAAACTTGCAATCTTCCTCCTCCACACACAGGCATACATCACCACGAAAAACTACCACACATATGCCCTATAAGAAAGAAGACATTTCGGCTCGTAAATCTTATTTTCGCCCTTTTAAGTCAAAACCTTCTTGCTCCTGTGTGTGTCTCACTTATTCACTCCTTTTTCTTCACACACACACAAACACACAACCAAATTAACGATATTAGTTGTCGGGTGTATTCTGCGTAAGGGTTTGTATTGGTCCCTTTTATTTCTTTGAATGCCACAAAGTCTGCAGTCCACACAAATTTCAAATTTGTACAATAAAAATTGCTGGCATTTGTGCAGAACTCTTTTATTTATTAAGAGTTTCTTCGTCATCAACATTGAAGAATGTCTATACATTATGATGATTTCTCCTGTTTGAGTTTTCTACAGTTCAAGCATACAACATGCTTGTCAATAATTTTGTTTAAAGTTGAAGGTAATAAAATATTTGGAACACTGCGAGTTATTTTTGAATTTTTTTTATTGTCATCCTAGTTTATATCCCAATGCTGGAATTGTGGAATTATTGTATGAAGTCTTGTCGCAAATACACGTTTTTTAATCAATTAGTATTTTTTAATGATTGCTCTAAATTGTTGTCCACTGTGTAATTTCAAATTTGACAGGAATTTAAGCAGAAATTCTGAACATAGAGTAAATACTTCATGAAGCTAAATTAAAGTTAAAATAAAAGACATATATTTGGGTATTTATATGCTTGCTTTGCAAAATGATATTGATAATAAATGGTCAGGTTATTAAATGCAAATATTTACTAGTACCGGAATTGGAATGGTGATGAGTATTGTACCGTAATTCCATGAAGTTGAATTTATCTCAATTGGAGTTGGAGTAGCATAAACGCATTATTACCAATATATGTGCATGTTTTTCTTGCATCAACATGAAAAGCATAGTACGCAAGCCTGACAAACCTTTTAGGGATTCAAACAAGGTGACAATTTGAAGATTACAAGAAATAAGAACTAATAGTGTTCAATTTCTTAAGTTATAATTTCGACCGTTTAGACAAACGGAATATTATTTAAACGCACGCTCAGGATAGCCGTCTAATCCCTTCACATAAATTCTATAATATGACCAAAGTAGGCTACTTAATTCAAATTATTGTCTAAAAAATAAAATGCGAAATCTATATCCATACAGCTACAAAAGTAAATTAGCTGGTTTGAATTGGACTGCATTATAACAATTAAGTCCAAATTCAGAAATTTCATTCAACCCCTTTCTTCATATAACAAGCATGTATGCTGCGCGCTGTCAAGTAAAAAACAAACAGGAGAGTCGTTTCTTCTGCTGACACAAAGCCTATAATTATGGAATGAAAGAGGTTGTGCTATATGTACTTCAGTGGGTGGGCAATTGTAATCACCCAGTCATTCGTCGTCATTCTCCCATGTTCTCATTCACTTTGTTAGTTAGTTCTAACTTGCCTGAAAGTTCCATTATAAAAATTGTACTATGATGACTACCATTGTGGAGTTCCTCTCTGTTTTGCAACGCTTGAGCGTGTCTATGAACGTGTTATCATTTATATACCATTTGATTATCTACACTTAGACACTTGAACAATGCTCAAAAGAACTGCAAACATGACTTCACTCTGGGGGACATGACCAACCAACCAACATAACAAAACTACGTCAAATCGAGTTTTACAAGCTTGCTGTAGCTCAACAATAGTAATAAATGCCATATTAGGAATGAAGGAAAAGCTTTAAATGCGTCCAGCCACATTTAGTTGACTTGACTTTTGTGTTGCTGTTGCCGTTCATCCTGATGATGATTGTGATCATGATGGGCATGCTAGTTGATTCCTCTTTAACAACTAGTTGTTTTTTTTATATATATATGACGATGATGATGACTGTTATTAGTGGGTTCCCATTGCCACTACCACCACCACCATATTATTATCATCATCAAGAGTAACACCAATGACCGACTACTATAATAATTGTACATGTACAGCAGCAACACCACACCATCCACCACCATGAGCTCGATAGACATGAAAATATGAAAAGGAGGTTGGCCACAAAAACTTTTAGACTGAACTGACGGATTGTTGAGTATGCTGCTGCTCCTGCTGCTATTATGCTAGCAGAAGAAGGAACATGAATACCTAAATACAAGAAAGAAACATGACTATAAAGATGGATTATCTCACCGCAAAATCAAATGGGCTGGCTTAACTGCCTTCCCAACAGCTTTACAAATCCTTACAACTAACCATTTACTTGGCTAGAAAAACCAACAACATGAGTTCTCTTCCACCAACTAAATCTAGTCAACTTGGATATAGCAATGTAAAATTCTTAAATATACAATGCGTACTCGTAAGAAAATATATAAATATCGCTGGCGTACAAAAATCAAATCAGAAAAAAGGATTGGACTATGCTGGTTGCCAGCGGGCAGTGAACAAAGCAGCAGGAGAGTCTCATAAAAATTATTATGTGTACATTTCTTTTTTTTACCCCTTTGGTTAAATAGCAAAAATGACCATGTATACAAAAATGTACGTACATACACCTCTTACACTGGACTGCTGATAATATTTTAATGTCTAGAGTAGTGTGGATGAAACAGGTGTAGCGTATAGCTCTTTTCACGTATATACCCTCTTTTATCACACAAAACTGCCCGCTTTGTACATTCATGAGAATTTATTATCTGCTGAGATGCAAGTATGCACAAAGAGATTGATTAGTCTTTCACGGATGTAGTATATCAGCAAATAATAGTACAGGCGTTGCATTTGATTACTCGTCTTTTAAAAATAAAATCCGTTCTACAGAATAGAATCATACATTCAGAGATTGGTTTCGATAATTACACACAGAGTTGGTGCCGCGGCGATGTCAACTTCAACTTACATCTAAGGTTTGTGAAAAAAAATTTACAATCGATCCCTTTTTATATCCGATGCAAATCAAACACGAGTTGAATTCTTTGATGATTTATCAATACGAGCTATTTTTGGTGGCATGATGAAGCTGAGTCTATAACGAATAGATATAGACTTTTTATTCTATATTTTTATGCTCAGGCGTTTTTATAACGTGTAAAGTTTAGTAGTCAGAGGCACATATAGCTACTTATATGCAAGCAGTCTCTCATGATGCAGCTGATTTGAAGATATTAATCTTATCAAAGAAAACACAACTACTACACACACCATGCATTTATTCAAGCATACTAACAACCAACAACTTTCTTCAAAGACATGTGAATTGGATTCCATCAAGATATAAAAAAATAACATTGCTTCTTCCACTTTACCGTACATGTTACTACTCCTATGTTGTGAGTAATACGTAGGTATGAAGGGAAATCATTAATTTTCTTGATAGAACAAGAAAAATTCATATAAATTCCGATTCGTATACATTACATGTATTATGGCATGTGTAAACAACACTTCAAGAGAGAACCTTGTGTGAGGTCTTGTAATATGCTATACACACACGTAATAAGTAATAACTATTTATTTGCCAATGATGACGATGATGATGGGAATGATTTTTTTTACATAGTACTCTGTAGACGCACCTTTATAATAAATCGTCGTTAAGAATTCCTTTTTAGCACATTTATTTACTACACAGAGCAGCGGCGGTGGTGGTTGTGGAAGAGGTCTTGACTTTTAAAACCTCTCGTCAAGTTTTGCATGTTAACATTAATAAAGAGCCCTGCTCGCAAAAATATTAATTTTCCTTTCTTTTTAGCAGCCACGTCAAATCATGTGTAAGTGGACATGAATACACAAATAAATACTTACGCTCTTTTTATTATGCATGAGATTATCGTTGTGCGGCGCAGGCGAAACATTCTTTTCTGTTGTGAAGCAGCAGTAGTGGAGATACGCATTTGCGATAAAAATTGAAAGGGGCTACTTACTACTTGCTTTGCAGCATATAAAATAGGAACCAATAATAAGACAACACCAGAAGCAGCAGCGTAATAACAATAATAGCTACAATAATATAATGATTATTATTATTATTCTTTCATACCACTTGGTGGACTTGAACTGCTATCCACTCTGCCACTTTATCATTTTCATAAGTTGACTGTTGCTGTTGTAATGTCAGTTGTTAGGAAATGGCACTATTTTACTATAATAAATAAAAATATCATTATACTATTTAGTATAACTGCCAGTTTTATAGAATAACCAAATGAGCAGCAGCAGCAGCAGTTTGAGCAAGTCAGTCTCACCCGTCTCATATGACAGACAGGCCAATGTGATTCATTGCTTATGTAACGTAGACCACATCAAAAAATGCCTTATCTTCATCTTTCTCTCTCTCTCTCTTCGGTCTCTTCTTTTCTCTCTCTCTCAGGCAGGCAACACAACTGCAGTTCCAAAAAACCTGCATGCCATGCGATGCATTCCCATAAAAATTTATTTAACTTTTGTAAAACTACGTGTAACAATAATTATTGTATTAATATGACAAAGAGCTATAGTAAGTGTATTAGATGGTATAATAATATGTGTAGGTATATCAAAATCAAGATGTGGACAGAGAATCCTCAGACGAGCAAGCAAGTGGATTTCAAATATTTTTTCTTTTAAAAAATCTGACAGACAGTCTAAAAAAGTTCTTTTGAATTAGCCGTACTGAAACTTTTATGTTTAACGTAACAAACAAGAAACCATTCGGATGAAATTGTTTTTTTTTCTTTGTGTTTCTTATCAAGGTTATTAATACACATTAGCAATAATTAGTATTAAAAATTCTACTCATTCGTGTATTACATGTTATATGTATATATACCCACTCAGCCAAAAATCGTCGGCAGATAAATCCTTTATAAGGTAATTTAATCTAATATAATAATGAGCTATATACTACTCACGAAACGTGATGGTCGTGGTGGTATGGTAAAAGTGTGAACCTCTTCCTAGAGGTAGAGGTTAACCAGCCATGTGAATCCCTGTAAGATTTTCCGCTTGTATCATATTCAGTAATCTTGTCGGAGTTGGTAAAAGAAACAAAGGTGGCCGCTATAATTCACATGTGTAGCACAGACGGTTAAACACAATATCTTAGTGTGCATTGGTTCTCGCTCTCCAGTTGTTTTATCATTGCCCTGCTGAACGATGACACGAAATGATGGCGTCTCTCATCCAACATTATCTTATAATTGGTTAGATACAACTGAAAAGAATTACATTTTGATTTCATGATTCTTTTGATTGTTGGTGTAACTTCATATCTTTATTTCTAACAATGTACACAAGCATAACAATTATTTTTAGTTGGTATTTTGGCATAGTTTTCAAGTTTTGTCCACGCTCAAAACATGACAAGAAAAAACAATTGGCGGAGCCATGTCCAAGTTTTGCAAATTTCATTTTATAGAGAATGCAAAGTATAGGTGCAAAGAGAGTGCAGTGACATTTTCATATAAAAGAGCAAGTCAATTTGTTATATTCCCTGACATGTTTGTCGCACGGCAGATTTAGATTTGTGTGTTTCTTTCACATGAGCTTCTACGTACGTGAAGCCCCTCTGTTGTTTCACTTCTGCAATGATAGTTTGTTCGGTGTGGGAAATAATCTGTAAATGAGTAATCTACATCCTCCCCGGCTGCTTGCCTGACGACGTATCTCTGGCGGTTGCGGCAAGTTCCTGGTTGATTGAGACTGCAAACGTGAAATATAAAAAAGCATACATACTTACCTACATCAAATAATATGCATAAATGTTGTGGACTTGTATTATTACCTATATACCAAACGAACACAGAGATCACTAGTAAAGCACCCCTTCTTCTTCTACTCTAAATAAAAAAAATGTCAGGGAATCTGAAATTTTAATTAATTATTAGACGTCAAGTTGTGATGTTTGTTCCCTGTTTCGTGTGCTCCGATATATATACATTCATTTAATTTGACTTTTTGCTCTTGTTTGTTGTTTGGTTGCATGCACCGCAAACCTTAGTCAGCCGCATGCACTCTATACTCTTCTGACTGACACATTCCACTTGAGTGAGAAAAATGCATACATTGTGATTCTAGTAGGAATACATGTCACCGACATGCAAAAGATCATTCATTTTATTCATTATTGGACAACTTTGCTTTTTTTAACGCTTTACGCATTGTAAAGTGAAGTCGTATGAGCTGCTGAATAGACGAGGACTCTCTCCGAATAAAAATACATTGTAAGAAATTAAAACAATCTTTTGCGGTATTTTTTGACATCCATTACTTCATTATAAAAAAAGAACAATGAAATGCTTTAAAGTGAGCTCAACTTTCCTTACTGACGGACAGAAACAGATTGAAAGGTATAGCTGTTGTCGGTAATTTTATTACAAAAACGTGTTGGGTACTACTAGGGATCAACTAGAACAAACTTACAGTAATAAAAAACACAACAAGAGTTTAAAATTAAAAATTTGCATCATGCATCAAATAGAAAGAGGCAGTCAACATGAACGAGACCCAGACGACAACAAAGAGCCATTTCCATCGTTGGTCACACTAGAATGATTGGTGTCGTCGGGAATCCCTTCCTTTCTAACAAGCAGCATTCAATATGCATCAATCATTTCTGTACATAAAGTAGGAACTCTCAGGATATAGCACAAAGTTAGTATATTTTGCTTGTATTTATTTTTTATCATTAAAACCTTTACGTTAAATTGAATGACCACTGCAGAAATATAAACCAACCGGACAGTTTGGAGCCGTGTTGAAATGTCGATAAATTTTCATTGTTGTTTTTTTTCTGCAAATATGCGAGGATAATTTTTTGATAGCGCGCACATTTTGTCTGCGGTTGTGTTGTTGGGATTTCCCGTATGCATAAAAATGATTGTGATGTTGGTGGAAGTATTTTGAACAAATGAAGATCTCTCTCTCTCTCAAAGTCTGACGTGTAAATGTTTTTATCATGTTTTTTGTACTATATGCGCTCATCCTATAGTCCAAAATAAGTTGTTGTTGGAAGACACGCTTTAGCACGCTTGTTTTTTTTCTTGGCTCTGTGCGTTTCCATTTTGGTTGAATGCTTCAAAAAAGAAGAAGGAAGGAAGGAACACACAGTGATTGCAAGCAGCTGAAGAAGCCAAGGTAAAGAAAAAAAGGAGAAGACAAGGCAAATGTAAAGCGAAAAAAAAATATATTTCGTTACTTTTTGAGGGTCGTCAGTCAGTTAATAACAAAGTTTTAAGACAACTGCTTGCGGAAAGATATAGTCATTGCATTTCATGTAGACGTATATTCCCATCGACTGCTGCACTTACACATATTATTTATGAATAGGTGTGCATGTATGTATGCTCAAAGTTACAGCAACTGAAAGACACTCTCAAGAAGAAGAAGAAAAAAAATCCTTCTAAGAACCGTGTTTATATATGCACGTCTCATAGACCCACGTATAATATGGACTTTTTCCTCTGCAGAGAATTTGATTTTGACTTTGACTTGACTTGAGGAGGGAAAGGTTGATGGCAGATGAATTCAAATTTCAAGACAAGGAGCCTGACATGTTTTAAAACTGAATAAACCCATTTTGGACGCTCATTGAGTATCTGTGTAGTAGGCTTCATTGCTATTTATTTAACTCCACATATCTCAGTGGTTCCAAATTCCTAGGGAGCAGAAGGATGTTTAAAAAATTTTAGTGAAAATTTCAAATGCTAAATTTTGAATTCAAACTTTCCCGAATTCACGCGAGACACCACACCAGTCATCTTTCTCTTTGAGACGTTTTTGATAAATATGGTATAGTTAAACTTAAATCAAATTCAAGTGATAGTTGGCAACAGGTGGGCAATAAATTTACAACACATTCTTTATAAAAAAACTATACAGGAACAATAATGTGTGCCTATACACGCATCAAGCATTGGTATTTTATGATGTTATACGCCTATTTAAGGAGTAATGATGATCAGTGAAAGATCTTGGTTCGATTCGAACTTGTGCTATACAAAAATAATGTTGACATGCGTCTCCATAAAACAATTAAATTATAGTATTTTTATCTGATCACGTGAAAAGGGTTTGGATGTTTGCTTTCCATCAGTTTCAATTGCGGTCGGTATTATTACAAAATGATATACGGGGTACGCCTTTGGGGCAAAGTGCAAATTCATCTTTGGATATACACGTGTATTTTTATACAGGTTTTGTATTCAATATACTCAAGATAAGCATTTTTCTGAATGAATAGGTATACATATTTTTATGCACAGTCTCTCTCAAAAGAAGCCAAAAAAATCCGTGATCATGCTCTGCTCACTTTTTTATTTGTTGTTATGTTATAGTGGCAACCGAAACAAAGAGGGCTTTTTATCTAAACGTACCATAATTTGTGCTTCTCTCAAGAAGATCCCTTACCAAAAAATATATACGAAGAGCTGCAACTGACATGTTGACATTTTGACAGTTGTCAAGTCTTGTCAATCAACACGACCGTGTTGTGGGCAGCTTCACTTTTCGGTTACATACCAATAATACGTAGATAAGGAAAAAAATGCAAATACATATACATATGTAATATTACTATTCATAATATGCATATACTATTTTGTTTGAAAGCTATTGCAGCTTTTTCGACCGTCTGGTTAGATGAGAGGGAGGTTTCTTAGATATTTGCTTCCAACTTGAGTTGACTAGATCTCTGAGCGCTACCGAAAAGCTAAATTATAACTTACCAATACGTTTGTACATGGATCATTGTACTGTTCTTGAAATATAATACCTTCTTTGACTACCCTATACACATCGGTTTATCTAGTTCTTGTCTCTGATCCAAGATAAGATACATAATATGCACTTCAATGATGAGATTGAAAAACGATACCCATCTTGTTCTCATCTTAACGTGCGTGGAAACCATAATAAAGAGAAACAAAGTGTGTAGAAATTTAATCTATTTTCTACCTAATCTATAATATTTTACGTTATCATTTAAAGTTGGGTTAATATAAATGGTTCGCCGTTTTAGGCAGAGTTCATTTGAATTTTTCTTGGTTCCCTCTACCTATATAGAAATACCGATAATAATTATTTTCTCATTTTTCACCGGAAATTGACAGCCGGGTTTTTTTCTCTCCCTTTTTCCACAAAGCCATGAAGCTTTTGTCCGGGTGGATTTTGTGAAGCTTTAGCACACAGTAAAGTAGAGAGAAGTAGCTCAGAAGCTTGTCAATGGGTCTTTCCTCAGCAAGCGATGAAAATACATTCCATGTGTATATAAACCTGCATTATTGTAGGAGTACAGAGCAGGCCTTTGGGAACAGGAGCAGCAACCTGCAGCACAGCATATATAGAATGGAGACAAACATATTATTATATGGTGTGTATATGTACAAGTATTATAGATTTTCAAGTTTATATACATATTTTTCACGTTTAGCCCAGCATAATTGAATCCTTACGTGTATCTGCTATGAGCAGCGAGGAACACGTAATAGGAAAACTAGCTATTATACTACCCAGTACAATCATTTTGGCCTTGTAACAACAACACTCTACAATGTAACTAGTCGCATTTTCGGCATTTTTCACTTGAACCATTTTCTTGGTTCTTCCTCTCTATAACATGGACTGTGTGTTGTGCATATATACATAACTTATCATCGATGTTCTACCTATTTTCATTCATTCGGTTTGTTCGTTTCACCATCATCATCATCGCCATCGTCGTCAACGTCATCGGTTTTTTGGGAGACAATGAATTAAGTGCATCCGGAATAGTAGGAGAAAAACCGGCACCCCTGGAAAAAGTCTATGGAAAACGTTTCATCAAACAATACAATGGCATCCACTCACTCTCACTCGCACACATACAAATACAAATGCTGTTTCTCCCCCTGAATAAATTCTTTTGGCACTTGTGCGTATGCAGATAGATGGATAGATTGATATTGATATATCTACTACCCACCACATGCATATTTCAAAACTTACCATTTTCTCTACAATAATAGGCTCAATTTAATAATATAAATACATTATTAGGTATATGTATGTTTTTATATTCGCAGAGAGATATAGAGAAAATCCATTTTACAATCAGCTTGTTTACATTGCACAACATTTTCGTATTGTGTTGGTGAAGACTGCGCGTGGAGGATTTGTTTTTGATACGACGGCATAGAGGAAGCGGTTTCATGTGATATGAAAATGGAGATAAATATATACAATATCAATCCAAACAGAATCCAAGGGGAAAACTGGCAAAAGTGGCAAAACCTTTGACATTGAGGTTTTAGTGGGGTTGCACCACCATTATCCCATCATTGCTCACTTTTTTTATCATCAGGAGAATATATTATTATCAGAGAAAAAAATTGGTTTCCTATCAACATATTAAGTTCCCATTTTAAAGTTGCAATTTAAAAAAAATATATGTCAAAAGTTTCTCACACCAGCCGCCCTGCAATAATCATTTGATAATAGTCACTTTCAATCCGTATTGGCAACAACGTAAATACAAACACTGAAAAAAGCATGCGTATTTACAAAGCCCGTGTTTCTCCCACTTTCTTAAAGTGATATTAAGAAAACATAGGCGTAATAACAGCAAACCGACAAAACCAATAATGAAAGCATACGTACAAGTTGCAGAGAGAGAGTTTTTGCTATGCGTACTTGTTAATATGCGCCTGCAAACAGTATAAGTAGTTGTTTGTCGAAGGAATAAGAGGAAAAGAATAAGAAGAAGAGGAGAAGACGAAGAAGAAGAAAAAAAAAGCGCGAGTAAAAATATAAAAATTCTAGACGAGTCGTTTCTATCAATATTTTTCCTTTCAACTTGTCAGTACATTCTTCGTTTCTCCATGGCCCCTTCAGCATGCTACTTGAGTGGAGCGACATTGTCTGTCAGTTACTTGTAAGCTGCTGCTGAAAAATGAATCTTTCCCATATTATATACGTTTTCTTCTCTCTCTCTCTGATAATAATAATAACAAAACATGAACTACTATGTCGAGTAACACGCTGGTAGGTTAAAGGCTTTTCGCTTAGAAAAAGTGGACTGGTAAAATATATAGTAGGCAAAAAAAGAGTACGTAAGTGTGTGCTAGTCAAGTACGAAGTACTATAGAAGCAAAATGTTGTTCAAAATATTCAACCTACTCATTGGATAATAGGCAAACGATGATAACCTCTACTTACATACATACACACAGGCAGCAAGAGTGGCATACTTTATCGGAATCCGATGCAGATATTTTCTCTCTCGGAATATGGGTGCTCCTTGCAATTGCAAGTTATTACGAATGGGATATTGATGTATTAACGCAGACCATTTATCTTAAATATTTGACCAGTACAATCCGAAGTTGGTCTGCCTGGGATTTGATTATTTGATAAGCAACTGGAATCAGCCAGCTTAGCATTAATAGCTAATTAATTCATATTTGGAATTCTTTGTCTTCAACCGTGGCCGCAGCATTGACATAATGATGCACACACTCAGCTTGATAATTCATTTAAGTTTAACTAATGAAGTTTATTAAATTTATTATTATAATTGTTTTGTTTTTTCTTGTTCATTTCATGTTCTCGTGAAAAAAAAACGCAACCATCCTGGAAATTTGTTAAAAATTCTAAACGATTTTTAATTAATTTTGCTGCTCCCCAATAAACACACATCAAAAAAACAACTATAACCATCTCCACATCTCTACTCAACCTCGCGCGGCCATTTTTGCATTCATTTTGTGTGAACCACATCATCAACAAAACAACACACAGGAAGTAAGTATTCATATTACATGCATGTAACATCCATTTCAAGCGCTTCGACTCAGGTTTTTGTCCTAGTGGAAAAATATTTTGATAGGTTTTGACAGTTTTGACTTCACTTCCATATTATCACTCCACACTTAATGATTGGAGGATGACATTGATTTTTTTTTCTTTGAGAAAATATTGTTTTGATTATTTTACACCTATTTCGTTTTTGTATTCTGTTAGTGTGCAACAATTTTATGCCGTCATTCATACAACATGCACGTACCATTGTGCATCTCTGATATTTGACATTGTTGTGATGTTCTTACAGAAAAAAACCACACCAGTATAGTAGTGGTGATTAGTAGCATCAACAAAGATCCAAGTGGTTGTAAAAGATGCATTTTATCGTCATTAGCTTCATATTCAACATTCTTACTTTTTGGCTGTCGAAGGAAAAGGAAAAAAAATATGGAAATGACATGAAAATAATGATGGGTTAGTGACTTGCAAGAAAAATTGTATGAAACGAGCCACCGCTATTGAACAAAAGTAAATACAGAATGTCACAAACCTACCTACATCCATCAATTCATATATATAATCTAGCAACAGGCCAGTATGTTTACTGATCTTGAGATTTAATTCCCAAAAATTTCCATGTCATTCTTCTGCCTATGAGTATTAGTTGTAGAAGTGAGTGTTACGGTTGTACATCCAAAACTTATCCTTTTTTTCCTAAATCCATTTCTGTTTCTAGGTACCGTAAACGCGAACGGAGAAACGAAACGCCAAAGAACATCGTACACTCGCTACCAAACTCTCGAGCTAGAGAAGGAGTTCCATTTCAACCGCTACTTGACACGAAGACGTCGCATAGAAATAGCCCATGCACTGTGTCTCACGGAACGTCAAATAAAAATCTGGTTCCAGAACAGAAGAATGAAATGGAAGAAGGAGCACAAGATGGCGACAATGAATGCCCTTCCTCACCATCAAATGGGTCCACCCCATCATCACATGGCTTTGGCCCATCATCCCCACCACCATTTAGGGTTAGGCGACATGAAAGGATGAAATTTGGGGTTGCCCTGTTCCGACTATAACTTCGCTGCCGCTGCAGCCGCCGCTGCTGCAGCACAGTCTCATGCGTACAATCCTGAAGACTTCATGGCTCCATCAAACTTCTAAATCAACAAATTAAAAAAAAATTGCCAATTAAATCATTTCATCAACTCAGCAATTTTTGTGGATCTCGTTGTTCTAACAAAAAACACCACCACCGTCGTCACTTATACTGGAAAACAGGATTTCAACCTTGGAGCAAGGGTGACCATTTAGCCAACCTCCCTCAAGAAAAGAGTACACCGTTTACTTTTATGACGTCATAAATAGTTTATATTTGGATAAGACCTTGACTTTCTACCAGAAAGGGTTACTGTCATGGTCCATTCCTCAACCTCATCAATGGTCAGTTTGTCTAATCCTTTATGTATGAACACGCAAGGTACACTTTTAGTTTCACATATACGTACTTAGGCTAAACGTGTGTATTTACATCATCAACATGATACCAGATTTCCCTGTATAAAAAATACTCATTTTTTTGTATAAATTATTACAACAATCGTTATTTCATACATGCATCACACGTATACTCGTATTTGTATTTCCGGTTTGGACTAGTTTCTTTTTAAAGATTTGAATTTATTTTATTTTATTTTTTAACAACATATAACATCTCGGTAAACATTATATTCAGTGATTAATTATTTAGGTAGCATACTTCGCGTTGGCAGAAAAACACGTCTTTATTAAAACAACGATCCAAATATAAAAAGAAGTTTTCATGAAAATCTTACAGATTGTAACACTAATTGAGGAAGTTAAATTCGGAACAGGGCGTTTCTCAAAGATGTAATCAGAATTTGCAAAAAGGAGAGTGATGCTTTAAAAAATGTTAAACTTTTACTTTCCTCCAAAAACGCACGATTCGGATTGCATCTTGACATTAGGCTATAATAATAAAATATTTTACAAAAAAAATCAAAAGGTTAGTAGGATAATTTTTTGGAATGTATAAAAAAATAAATGCAATTACTACTACTACAAAAAGCTCTACCAAAAATTTAGCCCTTTACGACAAAATCATAATATTTAGAACATAAATTTACAATTTATTCAAAAATAGGTAAAATCATATTTAAATAAATTAATATACGAATCCATTATTTCAATCATTCTCCACACAAAAATGCTACAGATCTGTTACAATATATGTTGGTCACATGATTAATTTTTTTTGGGTATCTGTAACCAAAAAACACCTCTTTCCATTCCATTTCTCTCCGTTTTACTGTTTACTCCTCTCAAAATACGACAGAATTATATAATCTAACCAGTAATCTAAATCTCAAGTCGTCAACAAAACATTTTCGAATGTTCCAAAAAATCAACTCGGAGATTTAAAATAATATTGATCATTACATTTTATCTCTTACTATAATAGATAGTCAGTCATTTTGAAACAATTTCTTGTATTTTATAAGCACTTTGATTAAATACCCGGTACGATTTAGGGCGTAAATCATTATCATCAGTTGCATGTCGATTTTTAGTATTTAAGGTTTTAAGGCTAAGTATATAAGCACATTACAACAGAGTCTATTCCATCTTACCGTGATTTTCAGTATACAATTTAATTAAGGTTCTACTACTACTTAATTGACAATTTTAACTTAGCTGTTATATGGATAGTTAGATAGGCAATTTTTTTATTATAGTTAAAAATGTCAAGCCATTTTTTATTAGAAAAAAATTACACATTTTGAAAGGGAAAATTGAATACACCTGCGCCGAGAGGATATTAAATGCTGATAGTCTTGTAGTGTGTGTGTGGTACGCTATATTGATGTCTTTATGTGTGCAGTGTGTAATAATGAATATAATTATATCATCTATTTGAAATGAAGTCAATTATCTACAATTTATAACAATACCGGTACATATGTCCCCCCGTCTGTATATATAAAAATGATAGCGCCTAACTAACTAAGCCACTACTACAAAGTTACTAGTTTCGTATTTTTGAAATCTTGAAAAAATGGAGATCACTCATTCATTATCAGCGTAACGAATACTTGTAGTGCAGTGTTACCTTTAGGATTGCCCGGAAAATCAGGAATCTCGATGAAGTGATTCGAATCGGAGTGGACGCGGAATTTAGCATAGACACCATTTGCATCAATCCATACTCCTAGCTTAAAATCACCCTCAGTTAAAATTTAAAATATTATAAGCCTCTAAAACTGTAGCCGCTAAAACTATTAAATTATAAGTAACGTATTTTAATTAGGTGAATAATAAGATGTATTGGATAGGAAGATACTGCATATTGCATGTAATTGCATTTCTATATATGCTTTCTACAGGGCTGACAGTGTACGAATTGTAAATTGTTGTAACAGTCACAAAAAAATTTTTTATATGACTATAAGCATCGAGAAAAAAAATAGTGGATAGGTAATCTACTTCCGGATCTTTCTTAAGGTACTACTAAACCTACTAATATGCTTTATAGCATTTTTTTCAAGGAACGCAAAATCACTTCTGTACACACGTAAATATATTGGCGCATCTCAAAAATAGTTTTGCTATTATTTTTTTCTGACGACGGCCCTTTATACATTCTCACGAGCAGGAAATATACTTGGTTTAATATGCGAAACACGGAACATGCTAAGAAAAGGCTGCACCCTAGAATAATGCGAAATTATAGAATCAATTTTATTATCGATGAGTCAAAATTAATATCAAATCAAAACCCCGTCAAAAATTTTTGAGGCTTGGGCTCCTTGTTGGTGTGTGACTGCACTGTTGTGAGAGATACTCGGACTTTGTGTCAATAGGAGTGTGAATTTTGATACGATGATTAGAATGAAATATATGCAAATATTATCATTATTAATACCAATCCTTTTTTATTGGTTCAACCAGTTATGATGCGTACTCAATTGCAAAGTTTGCAGCAGCCATTACACAACAACACAAACAACACTTGTAAAAATGTTCTGCCTTTACGTGATGGCACGTCTTGAGGGTGTGAACTTGATGCATGAGATGATACATGTTTTTATTCACGATGCCCCGCCATTCTTCAGCTCGTCGTCATTTTGGTTGAATTCCAAAAAAACAAACGTGATGCAGAAGGAGTTTCTGCGTGCTCGGCTTCTTTAACTCTATTCTCTTTATGAAAATATAAAAATACTTTAATGCACAATTCCGCTTACGATTTGCAGCTATAATGTCTACTTTAACTTGTTATATAAAGTTGAACGAAAGAGAAGGATTTTCTGTTTCTCATTTCCAATATATGAGTTTGTCTGATAATCTAAAGAACAGATAATTTGTTAGTTAATCAGAAACGAATTAAAAAAATGTTTAGTTTTTATCGGAATCTCATTAAAACCAGTGAAGATATTTTCTCCATGAAGCAAGGAATAGCACGTGTGTATAAACAAACTTTTTAATTAAAATTTTAATTTACGCTATAATATATTATTGGAAGAAAGTTACCATATTTAGCACATCTAAACGAATGTAGCCAAAAAAATATACAGATATTTAGAGAAGATGATAAAATCAAAAGTTGAAAATAAAACTGTAACTTTATAGAAGAAGAAAATGAAAGCTCAGAATGGATGGAACATATATGTATATTTATTCTGTGCACAACCTGTACAATATTGAGCATAATTTTGTACTGCAAGATAAAACAAAATGCTTTTTAAAACGTGTACACAACTTTAGAAACAAAGCATGCGAAGACGGATGAGAAATAATGCGTAAAACAGTATTACACACACATGTAGCTATACTAATTTTTAAGCTGACTTAACTATTTATGTAACATAAAGCATAATTATTTAATAAACTGTCAAGTTGAAAATTACAATTTACTTAAATACGAACCGGTAATATATAAAAAAAGAAACAAAAACCCCACATTTTAAATCTTGTAAATTGTTGTACTGTAAATAAATGTAGAGATAACAAGAGTTAAATACGCTAGGTTTTAAGAATTATTATGCATCTTACTGATAAATTGGTGAACATGTTAATTCAGTATCTATACTTATGTCGAAAATATACACACACATGCATCCAGTATACAATTTTACGATTCTTGTCTTTTGGTATTACTATTTAGGTAACATTTATGATTAATCGAATATTAAGAGTAACGCTATATAAAAAAGGTATACGAATAATTAAATAGGTTTTGCGTCTTAAAGATGAATCAAGAATAATATTTCTCGTTTTGTTTTTTGTGGAAAGTACTTTCTCTGTTTGTAAATAAATATAAAAATATGGTATAAAAATATTGATAAAAAATATACTGTCGTATTTATTATAGGTATTTTACTCGATGTACTATATACAAATATTTTAGATAAATTCAATAAAATGTAAAACTTAATTGTTGCGTGTACATATATGGGTTGCGAACCTATTTTTTGTCTCTTTTAATTTGAATAGTTTTAATTTTTTTTTTAAATAGTGTTGTTGTATAATTGCGACTTATTCCCGTAATGGTATAAATTGTATTTTGTTTTTTGTCTCATTTCGGAGCGTATATACATATATTATAAATAATACACGTGAAAAAACATGCTATAAAATTATTACATGCATATATTATAGTTGTTGTAAAACCAATAATAATATACAGTAATTAATCGTGAGAAAAAGTTCTAATTAATTTAATAGAGTGTGATCCAATAAAAGGTGAGTAATTGTGTTCTAAAATATTTCAATTATTTCATTTCATCCGATTCATTTTAGGCGTGGTGCCCTGCCACCTGCGGAATTACTTTAAAACAATGCATGATAAGTTATCATTGATAACATTTAGATGAGCAGCCTTGAATTCTCCCCTATATTCGTTCATTACATCTATTCATTCAATATAAGCAACATTTCATACAAATATATGCACATATATATATTCTCACAATTTCAAACTTTCCATAAAAATAATAAATTATTTCAAATTCCACCCAGTTATTTGTTTACGTAAGATATTTAATGGCCTTTTCTTAATAAATCAATTTTTCTTGTTCTAAATCATGTTCTCAAAAAGGTATCATAAATCACACGACGATATGAACAACCGGAGTTGTGTTTTTTTACAAAGAAACCAGTGTGTGAATATTAAATACCGTTAGCACAGTTGAAATATATCCTGTAAATCTTTCGTTTCTTATTTGTAAAACTTAAATGAAATTCCGCCAAAGTTTCTTATTTTTTTATCAGCAAAAATTGCATTGCGAGATTTGTATTGACTGTGCTCATATAAGTAAATTCGTGTTAATTTTCGTACATATTCCGTTTTGCATTGGGGGAATAGTTGGTTCATTTAAAATGATATGATGACATATTAAAAATAGGAATATAAACATTAATCATGATGAATACAACGAATATTATAATCAAAAACAAAACATGCTTCAAGAGATATGTTGTTTCCTTCTTTAATGTCGGATTGAAAACTGACTTGAAACCGGAATCAGATGTGCCAAGGCAGATGATGTAGCCAAAAATAGCGGCTGACGAACCAAGTTACACGTTCCAATGGAGGTTGTTGGAAATAATTTGAGACACATCTCTCTCTGGTTGTATTGGTGCATGATCTTTTGGCTGTATACCCACATCTTTTATTTGCATACTCTCCACAATCTCTAAATTAAAATCTTCCCAATAAAGTAAGTGCACCTTTAATAATGAACTTGTGATTTTAAGGTCAGAAGGATGATGTATTTTACAAAATATTTTTAAAAGAAGCCAGCTAATTTAGAAGAGCCACTTCCAAAATTAGAACAATATTCAGCCTGGCTTCAGCAGTTTCACTGGATGTATCGTTCCTGCAGCTCAGACAAAAATATATCGTGTTAGCATCTTTTTTTTGCGTGTGTATACTTCAACTGCATGAAAATGAATTTTGAATGAAAAGCTGCATTTTTTCGGAATTCGATGGGGAAATTGACGTCAGATTAACATAACATCCTGTCACCCGGAAAATAATGTTTCCAGCATTTAACAACGAAATTGTAGCAACATAATTCACTCCTATGATAGCTATATTACTACGCATAAAAGAGATGTAATTATTTGAGGAAATATGAGACAGAAAGAGCTTTTAGCGTGTTAACACATCATTTAAATCTGTCAGCTTTTCCTTTGAACGCGGCGCGCGGTTCATCCGAGCAACTTTGACGATTTGTTCGAAACTCCAGCGTTCCAAGAGCAAAAACGTATCTCAACTAGAAGGCAATTTTTTTTACCGAATGTTTTTTTTCTTGATTATTAATCTACGAATTGCCAATAATCACGCTTACTGATTTTATGATTTTTGATGTATAATCACGATACATATTGTGCATATAGAAAATCAATAATTTACTATTACTATAAACCAATAACATCCATGCTACTTGCATTGAATCCCAAGTAAAGAATAAAAATTTTAGAATGAGGAGCTGAATGAACAAGAAGCGTATACGTCTATCCCTGATGATATGACATGAAAAGCATCCTGTCATGAAATGAAGAAAACGGTTTCTTTCCCTCTGCTTGTTCACATACAGATATACGTAGCGTAGCATGAACTATATAGGTGCATAATATGTTTTGCAAACTTCCATATTATCATTATCTAACTGACACTGACAGTTCCGAAAAGTTAAAAGCTCGTATGATGACGCACTGGATAATGTGTTTTGAAAAAACCGATATAGGCAGTACACGTTCCTTCTATTGCTTCCAATGCTACGTAATGTGTGCATGGGAAGAGTTTTGTTAGCTACTTTGGAGTTCTACCCTTTCTACTCAACAAAATATAATAGTTGCAGCGAAATAAGTGGGCACTTTTCTACTACTTTTCAGAAGTAAAATGGAAAGTCCGAGAGAGCTTCATAATAATAGTAGCTGAAAATATCATTTTCCCATACACACACATGATGCATATGTGAACTTATGTTTTGTGCGAATGCAAATGAAACATTGAGCTGATGGCAAGTTTAGTACAGAATTAAATAATCAGCATTTTTTGAATTTTTTTTAGCAATGGCTTTTACATACAATAAAATCCCTTTTTGATTCCATTACATCCGACAAACTACCTCAACAACAAGGTAGTGTACAAAACAGCGAAACAACTATAGTCTAAGCACGTTTGCACTAGAAATGAATGATGGATACGCACACTGCAACAGCTTTAAATGAGCCTCTTGTACCATGATGATGATTAAGTTTGTGTGCTGAGAGATTTGACCTGTGGCTCCGTGGCTCCGTGTGTGGCTTTCCAAAAGATTAATTGCGACCAGCTCCGGCTTCCTTACTTACATAATATATTTTCTCTTTCGCACTCCATATGTGCGCATAATACTTATGTATATCTGCTTATTACTCAACTTGCAACAAAATCTTTATTCAGATATGTATACAGAATATACCCGTCGGTTCTTACATTCCGTGTTTTATATGCATAATGTATGTACCCGTGTGTAGTATGAAGTCGGCTTGTTACATGAAATGTACTCCCATGTATTGGGTCATTTTAACCATCCGTCAAAACGTGTACCGTCTTCAATGAATGTTTCACTTTCTTATTCATTTTCATCCCTTCCAATATAGCAGTAGGACCGAAAGTAGCTGAGCCAACAACGTGGTCTGTCTGGAATATACATTCATTCTCGCACATTCCTGTTTTTCCTTTTGCATAACATGTTTGTACGGGAAAAAGCTGTAAGAATGTATGGCATGTTTACTTCCCCACTGTGACGATAAGTGTTTTCCCCCAACTCAGCGCAGCGCGGTAGTATTTACCAAGTCAAGAAAGAAAACATCCATTAAAATGCCTCTCCTCCACTACAAGTATTATTATTCACTTTGCGAGGCAGGGAAAAATTTGCACTTAATTAGCAAATATATTCCACCATAAGTATCCAACCATCATTTTTCATCTTTTCCTTTTCTTCATCTGTTCAGTCGTCGTCGTTTTCGTGTTTTTTTTTGTATGCAAGAAGAAAGTATAGACCTTTTAGCTTAAAATTTAACACGTAAATACATACATTCTCCACCACCCAGAAAAAAAAGAGACGGTGGTGGTGACGACGAAAACGACGACTTTCCCCTTTTCCCACAAAATAATACAGAAGAGTGAGTAGTGTGAAGAAACATATATTATTATTCGTTCACACGTAAAAAAGTAGGAATAACTGCTAGCACGCTCTGTTCACATTTGGAATGCTCATATTAGTACCCATTCCACAAAATATAAATAAGGAGATGAAGAGGAAACCAAGAATATTACCATGAACGAGAAAAGCTCAGTGAGTGTGTCTAGTTCTCTTTTTTTCTATTATCGCGTTGTTGTTGTTACAAAAGTTGAGTGTTGTAGGTTGTAGTAGTACAATTTGGCTCTGAGCTTTTTCTTTCATTCCTCTTCTTCGTTTCTCTCTCTCTCTCAACATAAAATGACGACAGATTCGACTCGACAAGCGTGAGTCAACCCTTTCATTCAAATTCAAAAAAGGAAACTAGTCAAGCTCAAAGAAAAGAAAGAAAGAACGTACACATGAACATATATAGACAAACAGAGAAAATGCATACAACTCTCAGACAACCAGCTACTCACGTGCTTATGAAGCGAGAGAGTGAGTGAAGGAAGCCTTTGGAGGAGAAAGAGAGAAAGAAGGCTGCTTTTCTTTCGCCTCTCTCTCTCTCGCACTCTTCTTCCTCTTCTTCGCCCTTTAAGAAAATGAAACACGTTTTTAATGAAAATGGAACAGTGGCAACTTTTTAGGAGACATGGAGGAGGAAAGAAGAAAAAGCATTATACAGCGGACATTATATTCCTATAATAGCAGCACATTGAATAGAAATAAAAAAAACTGACTGACTGACGACTGTCAGGTTGGTTTGGTTTGTTGTTTTGGTTCTTTGCTTGACTGACTTGGTTTCTACATGGTCTGTTTAAAGTGAAGTTTGGTTTCCTGTATTTGTTTTATCTGTTGTGACTCTACCACACACACACATACAACAGCTACCTCTCAACAACAAGAACGTAAGTGTTCACACAAAAACATCACAGAATGTAGTACACTCTAAAATACATGATGCATAGAGGTAGTTTGTATCGAAATCAAAATATCCGTTCATGTATGTATAAAGCCATTGTTTTGTATGTTATAGTTTTATAATCTTCGATAAACCCGCTATAAACGGCAATCATGAGGACGTAGCTGACGACGTTTTACGGTTTTTTATTTGTTTTCAGAAAAGAGTGTCGGCTACTGCAACATATCGTTCTTGTTCACACAATCGTACGAAGTCCATATATTATGCATATATTATTTACATACCTAGAGTATTTTTAAGTGTTGCACGACGAGAGGGGAATATAAGGTATATGTATATACGTGATAATATGCCCTTCCAGTTAGAAAACACGAGGACGTGAAGTGAAATGTGAATGAAATTGAACGGAAAATCCTTGTGTCGAAAACAAATTTCCAGGAAGAAAATTGCATTTCCATCAAAAGACTGCCGCTATTTGTGGCAGCATTTGAATTACTTTGCTTGCATTCATAAAAGCTTAAATTTAATTTAATTTTACACTTTATAGATCATCAACAATACCTGAAAATATGGCTGCCAAAGAATTATCGAATTTAATATATTATGATTATTTTAATGTGTATTTTTTCTCCGAGTATACGGAAATGGTAAGTGAGAAAGCAATTACCTCACAACTTCACTCTAACAGCGAATTCTAACAATGAGTACGTTCATAGATGAATGAAGCCCTGTGTTATGAATTCCCCTTATGTCCCTGAAACAAAATTTCTGTATTGTCAATTGCTGGTCTTGTACTACTTATTCTTGTTTTACTTTTATCGTTTTTTAGAAACTAAACCAAATCATAAGGTCATCATGTCATCATCGCCATTCATTTAAATACGTTTATATTCATCTAAAATTCGGAAAGAAATTTGTTATGTAATTTTAGACAACGGAAGTGTGAATGCTATAAAAATACTATAAAGCCTTTCTTCATAGCTATTTCTTTATTCATTTCTGTACACTTAAATAGAAAACAGAGCACAGCGAAAGACTTATAATTTGTCACGTTTCTTGACATAATAGACGCATCGCGATACTTATGTAACTTATGTACATGAGAAATAATAAGTATTTCTTACAACTACATATACTGCAGTGCTGCTGTTGGTTGATTCAAGTAAAGTCTCTATAAATACGCCCATGAATAAAATATACAGGACATAGAGAGAATACCCTAAAGGAATGGGTTTACTTTCAGGCTCTGTCAGAGCTGTCACTCAGACATTCAGAGTCTGGGCCAAACATTCATCTCTTCCTGTCATTTTACTCTTTTTTTTACTTACTTTTCGTCTCTCTTCCCCGTTTTCCTGCCCCATCATGCATTCCCGTTTTTCTTGTGTGGAAAACGTCCACTCTTGTTCAAAGCCGATTTATAGCATCGAATTGGTTCTTTTTAGAGGTAGCATTTTTACCAAACATGATCCACCCGGCGAGACTCCATAAGAAACAGCGCTTTGCTAATCTTAAGCTTTCTAAATGTTAAATGTTTGTAGGTGTGTAATTGTCTGTTGTCCTTAAACCAATATACACTCAAGTTTACATGTACTATATACGCTACATTATCACTATGTTCAGGAATAAACAAAATCTATTTAATGCTTTCTTTGCAAAATGCCGGGAATGGAAAGCATCGCTATTTTAACTGACATCACCATTTATGTATGTATAAAATATTAGAGAGTGATACATTTATGCAGTTCACCGGGCCAGGTTCATGATAGGCTAAATCCGCATGTGTACACACACTGAAGACCTCACCGGGAAGAAGAATAGCAAAAGGCAAGTGAGTTGATTTTCCTTTGATAAATTGATTATTGATTAGTTTCTAAGAGTAAGCCAGTTTATGTAGTCGCTGTTGTTCCGGTGGTGGTGGTGGTACCCTGACATTGCAGAAAACCAGAAAATAAATGAATCTACCACCTTTTTATGTAACAAAAAATAAGCCTGAAAAACCTCGAATGATATAAACCCTTAAAATGTATTCAACATGCCGGCGGCGTTATATCATGCATTATATTTCTACTGATTATGTTGCATACGTAGCTAGAGGCACTTAACATGTCCGTCTGTCTGTTCGCAAGTTTGCACTCTATCTGTAATACTTACCTCTGACCATTTAGCAAGCAGGTAATTGCAAGTACGCTTGCAGTGTGATCTTTGATGATATGTCATCGAAAAAGCTGAATCATTCGGTAAATATTGATTTTAAAACACAGGTGTACATAAACTTGTAATAAATGCATGCTGATTTGCGCTACTTTATTTATTATGAGTGTGACTTGTTTCGCATTTTGGGAAATATCGTTCAAGGTCACAGAAGTCTCAAGTCCCTACATTACGCGTGCCACGCTCTGTTACAAATGAATAGGTAATACCACATCTACTAGATATACTTCCAGCTTTTGGATAACTGGTTGGTGAAAGCCGGGAGAAAGCGGATGCAATACGTATGGTAAAGGTAAAACACAATAGATTAATTCTAACTGGCCTTGGGTATTTTTTTAAATTCTCTTCGGAGAAACGATCTAACAAAAATAATACTTACGGCATATGGGGGAAAAAGTTGCGTGGTACAATTGTATTCAATTTGAAGTGCTTTATAATATGCGTGCATGCACCTTTCCCTATTAAACCGAAAGTTGAAATTGAGAAATCCACATATATTTAAGGGAGACATATATATGGTTGTGGTAAACCTTTAAAACAAACAATTTCGGTTTTGCCATTCTTCTTTATAGTCTTCACTTGTCGCCTGTCATTTTGAGCAGAAGTCATACCAGGAAAGATGCTCTCTGGTGTGTGTGCAGTGTCGTGTGGGAGTAGCACCATACGCTCCCAGTGCTTTTGAATGCCATTACATTGGACATGATACGGACGGATATTATTGCAGGAGAGCAAATAGTATTATTACAGTAGTTGTAGCTGTATAGCTTCTCCGATTGCACCTAGAACACCCCAATTGCAAAATGCACATATTATAGGCGTGAAACATATCATGGTATACGTATAACATGAAAACCACATAATAGTACTCTGGAAGCTCTGAATGACATCATGCAAGGCTTCCTCTGACTTGTTGGAATTTCAGAACAAAATTAAACCAAGATTCGTGTAGACAAGGCAGAACGAAAATGACAGGGTTCCAAGCAAAAACGTATAAAATAATATTTAGTAAAAGCTGAAGGCTATCAGAAAAGTAGCCTGAATAGGGAAACCCCAATCGGGATAGTGGATATATGTATGTATTTTGTATGTACAATATATGTATATATATTTAGATTATATATAACTAGAATATTATGTGTGTGGGACAGTTGAAAAGGATGACGAGAATTATGGCTATGTAATAAGCTGTTTGAAATGACATTGAGAAGAAAGTTATCATGTATAAAGTTTTACGGATGACAGCAACAGCGTCACATCATATTGTCACTTGGCATCCTGAGTGACAGTTCCAACATCCAAAGTTTCTCTTTCTCTTTGTTCTCTGCGACTCATTCCACATCACTACAACGCATGATAACGATAAGATAGAATAATATATGTACTTATAACCAAACACCAAACTTATAAATAAACAACCAGCGACGACGCAAAATGCCATTCCTATACAACTCCTTTCTGGTGACGAGTTTAAAGATTGGAATATTTAGGAAAAAATGCAATCACGGATACAATCCTACTAACTAGCGAGCTTCTTTTCAGTTTTCCATGTGCTCTGATGTATGTAAATCAATAAATTGAGAAATATTGCAGGTAAACAGTTGTACATGAGATTGTGCAACTCAAGAAGAAGTGGCAAACATCATTGGGTCATCAGTTATCATTGCACTCCAAGTTACGTGCGTGAGTTCCATACAACTTCCTTTGTACTACAAACGGTTGTACAGTACAACTTGTACTGTGTGGTGACATCTCTGAGAATTTTTTACTAGGAAAGTATGATGGCGCTTCACTATTATAACCTATAATGCTATCGTCCCAGAAAATATAGCGTATCCAAAGTTGAATAAAAAACGGAATAAAAAGTATATACAGTTATATGGATTTATCACGAATTATATTTGAACTATAGAAAATTTATTTCATACATAGGTAGAAGAATTATCCAAAAAAAGAAGAAAGAAACAATTTATAAAATGCGCTAAAATATAGAATTACAAGTTATGAATTTACTCTACCTCTCCTACAATTAGTATCTACTGCTGTCTTTTGATCACTGTACTTTTTCAAACATATACCTCGCCCATTAAATATAGTGTCGCCTATTCTGTTTTCAGAATTTATAGAATTGACAGTTAATCTCTTCACCCTCCGAAGCAGTTTCATTTGCGACATTTGTTGTTCGTCATGTACGTTCATGTTGATGTTTCCATATTCCGACAAGGCTGCACTTCGCTTCTTTCGGTTGTGCGATTCCCTATAATTCAAAAATAAATCAAATTGAATGGATTACAATGTAACTGTAACTGTGTGTTAACTAAAATCAAAAATACACTAATTTACAAAAACCTACATTTCACTATCATCTTGATATTTCGAAAGCATAGTTGGCCTGTTCATATGAAATGGATATTCTGATGTCATACGAGCACCCGTAGCACAGCGTTCCAGCCCAAGCATAGATTCAGCAATATTTCCAAGAATCCCAGCGTACTCACTTGCAGTCGTTTCATTCCGTACCCTAATATATTTTAATAATAAAATGAGGACCAACATTTCAATATGTATCACGTTTATTGTCCCATTGGGGATATTTACACTTACCAAATGTCATGCAACTTGTTGGAGAACAATCCCATCATCAGCATTGTGTACTTGTGATGATCCTGGTACTGACCACCAAAGTCTTTGAAGCAGTACGAGTGTACAGTCACAAATATTTTCCATACAGCTTCTATCACCGGCTCGAAATTCCCTGTATGAAATACATCAGGTACATCAAGTTTTACGAGTACAGTCTCGTTCCCTTCAGCGGATGGAAGTCCTATGTGGTCTGTATTCTGCCGTAATTGATAAGACGCAAATTTTATAGTTACAATTTATTTTACAAGCGTTTTCAAAAGCAAAATTGACTATACCTCATAGCCACATTTTGACGAGCGCGCAAACTTCATCATGACTGCCTTGTTTTTGCACAACGATAGGGAAGTAAGGATGCGAAGATAATGTGTTTGTTCCACAAAAGGTTCTTTCCAGCGATATCCTCTTGTCAATATGCCCAAAAACGTTCCAGCGACTGTGTCAAAAAAGGATGATGACACAAGAGGACATATCCTCTTCATAATGTCCCTATGCACCCCAAGCAACTTCTTCACTTTCCCCGTTTCAATCTGCACCACTGACTCATCCTCCGGTGGAACTAGTCTGGTAATATTCAACACATTACGCATTTCCACTCTCCGGTACATCCATAAATGGTTTACGACAAGGTGATTGGAACTGGAGGATGGTGGGGTTAGAAAGTGACGCGGATTTTTCCAAGCCTTTTCCAAGTCTAATTCTGTAAATTACATTTTTACATTGAACTTATGCTATAAAATACTAATTATCGCTTTTTTGGGAATCTTTTTACTTTTTAATTTAGTTTCGTTGGAGGATGAAACTGAAGGCGCTGTGTTATTTGCATCACGCTGCATGTTATCACCACCCATTGTAGCGGTCAACCGTCGATGCCATTCCGGTTCTCCCTTATAAGCTTGAGCAACCTTTTCCGTCATTTCCAAGGGCTCCTCCGGCACCAGTTCTGGAGGTTCACTGTTTTCTAGAAACCTGCCAAGGTTCTTCAATGATCTTGATGGTCGCTGGTGAGCCATATCGTCATCGTCGAGCTCATTGTAAATATCCAGATTGTACGGTTCCGTCAAAATTGACTCCTGATACTCTTTCAGGATTTGCTCACTCAAACAAATATCATTGCCTGCAGATAAAATCAAACTGAATAAAGTCCTTTATTTTATTGTGTGCACCAAAAAGCCATAATTATGGTGCACGTTAGGAACCAATTCAAAATATTACCTAGACTTGGTAGCATGGGCTGACATTGTACTGGTTCCAGCACCATTGAACTATTGCAGCCTTTCTTAACTGCTCCGATAAATGGCATTTCATTGCTCAAATCCGAATAACTGCAATAGCTTGAGCCCGGAAACGCCGCAGTTTCTTCACTTGTCAGCCCCTCGAACACGACAGTTTTACTTTCCAGACAAATGGACTTTGCTCCATCCGGACTTGTCAGTGTCCAGCTTGCGTTCAAGGTAATGAATTTGTCTGCATCAGTCAGCCTCAGTCTCATGTTCCTGTAAACCTTTGACCGGATCCCGTCCATGCCTCCTTCGAATACGGTGAGAAATTCCCCCATGGCACGGAGAGGATTACTGATAGCCACCGCCATTCTGATCTATGCACAAGTAAATAAATTAAATTGCACATTTTCTAAATTCAAAATTATTAGTTAAAGTTTGCGTTAGTTTGAGTCGAGTACTTACAGGCTTCCGAGGCATTTGGAAGCAATGGTTATTTCCACCGACAATTGCAATTGGCTCATGGCAAGGATTTTGATAGAAAGCCCATCTGAAAAAGCAACATTTATAACGATCATATGAAATCGATTGCATTAAATTCACAGTTTAATGTAACATGTTATCCATATTCCTTACATACATTCCATTTATACATGCGCACGAGAACCATTCCGGTTGACTCAGCGCAACCCCTAGAACAGAAAATGAAAATTTATAATTTTATTCAATAATTTCCAGGATCACTTGATGTAAACGAAGCTGTTTTGATTTCAAATTATTATTCATTTTCAAACGTTAACATTAATTATGTCAATATTATAGCACGAGCGTTTGAAACTACATCACAGAAAATTACGACAAAAACTTTTATCACTTTTATTAAAAATATATGAAAAAAATGCACAATTCTATAATTTTACGTACCCACAGGACAATCTTTTGCATCAAGGTCATATTTGTCAGTTCCTTGATACAAGGTAATACTGGAATGTTCTTTGTTATGAATTTGAATTGCATTTAAGGAGAAAAATATGTCGGAACTTAAAATCAATGAAATGATGGGCAACACTAAGTCACACCGAATATCATGACTATGAAAACACATCATGTATTTAAGTAAAAGAATTAAACGATTATACTCCTATTAAATTCATCCTATCGTTTATTTTAGCGGTGGAGGATTTAGCTGGAATCCCACTAACAATATATAATACGTATTATTTTGTATTGAATTTATTGACTTTTGTTAATATATACGTACGTATTCTCAGACCTTCATTTACCTATTCATTTGATATTTCAGCATTGGCTCATCCATTCTTTAACATTTTTAATGAAGCTTAATATAAAAACCTCAACTATATGTCACACGAATCAATTACATTTACAGTATACACAGTTAAATAAAATGAGCGTAAAAGTAGGTTCATTTACCTTTTGTTCTACATTGCATATATAGCAATGTTGTTTTTACTTTCTCAATTCAATCTCTATTCTTCCCTTTTTCTTAATTTCCCATTCTTCTTGGCAATGGAAATAAACCGGGCTCGAGGACGAATTCCATTATCTTCTTCATAACTATGTGTACTTAATTGAAGGCCAGAAAAATCTCTCTTGAACATTTTTGCAATTTTTAAGGTGGTGTTTCGTTTTTACACTTCTATAATAAGTGTAGGAAATTAAATGAATCAGTTGTATTTTATGTTTCTAGACAAATTTTCAGGAATCGTCTCAAGTTCCACGAAAATTATCTATAATAATGTCACTAATTATTATTATATTTTTGTACTGAAAATATTGTCTACACTGAAAAACGTGTTGTTCACCAAAATATTAAGCAGGGATAGCAAATGTTTGTGTTTTTCATGCCTTTTTTGAAGACACCACATGTGATGTGGTATCCATAATGCATAGTATGAAGGTATATAATATGTACCTATACAACAAATGACAACCCTTTCTACGTTCTAAGCATATTCCAAAATCCCATATTCGATTTGTGCATGACTCTGAGCAGCCCTTTTTACCAAAGCGAAGTAAACTGTCTTTTAACTAGTTGCAGCAATTCCATTACATATCCTCCACAACGGAGCAGATAACAATATCATGTATCACGTATGCCATGATTAGTTTTAAGGATTTAGTATTTGAACAAAGGAAAACGGTGTAATTAGCACTTCTTGAGAAATAAAATGACTAGTGAGTAGTTATGGTTGAAGACTTGAATAAAAATACGCATCCACGGAACGCATCATATAATTTTTTTGAAACAACGAGTTTGGTCCGTTTATTTACACCAACAATACAAACTATATTACTTCTCATACTCATGCAGTACAAGTAGTACTCATAAAATGATATGATTGTTGAATTTAGCACCATTTTGACAGTGACAATTTGACAAAATTTGAGGTTGATTCCATACACATATTATTTGCTATATACATGACATGGAATCTGTACTCAATATAACACATTAAAATAGTTCATTTAATTTTTATCAAATAATCTAAATATACTTAACACTTAAATTCAATCTTATTCAGTAATCCAGCCACACTCAACCCTGCGAATTATGATTTCCGCTGACAATCCGGCAAGATAATAATATATGTACATGTTACGAATAAAGATTACGAGAAAATATAGAAACTAGAAGTTGAACACCGACTCTCTCTCTCTCAATATTGAATATTAACATCAAATTTTGGTGATTTATAATTTGGCATTATGAAGATAAATATCTCTACTTGTTAATTTGATACACACGACACAGCAGCAGAGATTCATATTCAAATGTTGACAATTGTAATTTAAGTTAAAAGCTTATAGACCTACAATAAAAATCTTTTCAGAAGAAATAAGGCTTCCATTTTTGACTACTGTTTACACACATTTTTTTAGTTCTAATAAAATTTTTTATATAATAATATATTAATTCGGGTAATATACAAGGAGCTGCATACATTATTATTCCTTGTGCAATAATCTGGTGGCGGCGTAGGAAAATTAAATACTTTTTCTGAAAAAGTACCAGTTTTTTTGCAACAAATAATTAAATTAGATTTAGTACTTTCATTCACACACATTCCAGTTACTTATCTATCTGCACCACAACACATCATCTTTAAGCCTTCCTCGTTATCTCTGTATTTAATCGTTTTTAAATCTTTTTATTGGGTTTTGATATTTATTCTACCAAAAAATATATCAACATTTTTCAAAATCTATGTATATATATATAATAGTTACTCATCTTTGGGTATATATTTTTTTATGTACAAAAAAGGATTCTTTCCCATTCAAAAAGAAGGCCTCTCTTTTTTCTTTTTACCATGTATGTAAATTACCATGCGTGCTGATACTTTTTTATTACAGGACTTATACATAATATATATATATACTATGCAAAAACATTAGCGAAACTTTGAACAAGATCGAGATACATTTGGAACGCTATAATATTATTACATATTTTTTACACATTGACTTCCAAAACAATATTTCCAGTTGCACATTCATATTAACTACATTATATTCCATATAGCCTCAAACCTGACAAAATTGGTCCTTCATATCAACACGGAACTCCTCTAAAAACTACATACATATTTAAAAGTGTACACTATTTACAACAGTAATCAATCTGGTTTCTGCTAAAGTTATAAACTTAATCTCTCTCGTTTTTTATTTAAACTCACTTGATTTGCTACAATCATTCAACCAGTTGAAAATTTACTTGCATAAGCAGAGTGACTATTTTTTTAACAAAGCTGATTCAAGCATATCGATGCGAGCTATATAGCACAATATTTTTTCACAACTGAAATTTTTATTGCATCTTCAGTACTTCTTTTAATAACATTACAATTAAATCATGTTCTCTACAAATAATTGCATTGAAATATTTAAGATTTGACTATTTACTAATATTTTACGGTGACGGTTTTCCGTATAAATTTTTACTCTATTATTGTTTTAAGGAGGTCTACTTAAACTTTCAAAGGATATTTTCAATTGACTAAACACCATTTTTACTTCATTGCATTGAGAAAAAAGTCTTATTGCTGAAGATTATTAGCTACTTTAAACCAAACGATATATAATTAAAAGGTTGTGAGGAATAAATTTCTAAATTTATATATCATTCAGATGAAAAACTGCCTAAAGAAAATAGTACGCAAGTATATTAACTCCTCCAAATAATGGAGTTTTTATGACGCAGGTAAAAAGAGACCGGATACGGCGCGGCTAATATGTGTGCATGTCTACTTCTACATCATTTTAGTAAAGTTGCATTGACTACTGGATAAGAAAGTTACAGAAGATTATAATTCGATATCGACGACAATAGAGATGACGCTCCATTGTAATTTATACTCTTTGTAGTTTTAGTTGTAATCTAGAGCCCTACAGCCACCTTAATCCGTTTGAAAACCCTGATTATATAATTTTCTTCAATAACAGTTAGTATATCGAACGCGGAGGAGAACTGAAGTAGAGGAAATTAAAAATAACAAAAATCAGGGAAATACGCAGAGAATATTACGCACATACTTGACATACAGCTTTTTACATACATACATACATACTTGTTGAGATGCTAAAACTTCATATCGACATAATTGTACACATAATTAGATAACTGGAGAAGTACATTTTTCGGTTTACTGTTGATAAAAAAAACTCTAGCGATTATGCTCAAACTTTATTCGATCTTATACGAATATCTTATGCACAATATTATTTCGATATATATATATATTTCACGCTTACAACTAATAATTTATAGTGATACATGATATCGTTAGATTGAGAGTACAATGCTTAATCATAAAGCGAAACCCAGCCGAATATCATAAAAGTATTAAAATGGCTTGATATGTACCATATTATGTATACGTCTAGGTGTTCATTTTATTATTAATAATAATGATGAATGAAAACAAGAAATTATGCGCCACAAATGTATCTCAATATGCGCACATATTGATATCCTAACACACAGAGATACCTATATACTTATTATTATTATTAGCAAAAAAGTTACATCTAATTGGCTAGTGACAATGATATTATTAACTAAATTATCTTATATATATACTGGACTATGTCGTTACGACGAGGGGCTTGAGATAAAAATGGAATTGTTATTTGTTTCATCCAGTTCATCGTCTGGTTGAGCAGATGCCGCAAGCTCTTCCAAGAACCTGGAAATAAATAAAAAATAGGAAAACTCATTAATAATGGCTTTACTTTTGAATAATATATTAACTGAAAAACTCTGCGCTGAACATGACACACACAAAAAAATTACCATATAAATTCTAAATATGTACTCGGTATACATTCCGTTTTTACCAGAAACAATTAGTGCGCAAGCATAAACAGTAATTTTGGATTCAGTATGGATTTGGTAGACATGTTGCATGTGTTCAGGAGCCGATATGGATTCTTGTACAAGAATGGTAGTAATTTAGAAAATCTAATCAAAATGTTGCGTGTTCCAAATATATCTACCTGTTATTATCATATAGCGTCTCCTTCTGTTTCTTGCGTCATGTCAGAATGTCTGAAGATGTTTTTGCGTGGAACTACTTTCGAATTTAACAGTTAATTGCATAATTGCGTACATTCGTATGATTTGAAGAGTTAAATGTACAATTTTAAGACTATTACTTTGGCTTAACTTTGACGTAAGTAATACTTACGTTTTTTTTAAATAATGACAACTCTGGTGCGTAAAACTGAACCTGTCATATTCTCCAAATGTGCTCAAATTTAAATAAATTAAAGCGAGTACTACAACGAAAGTAAAAACATTTAACTGCAAGAGAAACAGACGTCAGTAATTATGACAGCATTTACATTTTTTGTACAAAACAGCTTCAGAAACATAAGTACATTATGCGCTTTATTCAATATTGGAACTTTTAACAATATTTGAGTAGCTTGGTAAATATCAGGATTTTCATGTACAAATTATATGAATAGAAGCTTATCATCTCATCATCATTAAATCATGAGTGGGAATTGGGAATACACCTGGTTGGTTGTGTAAATATCCTCAAAACTCACTGGTTTCGTGTGGTATTTTGTGGTGGCTAATGGCTAACATTTTCATCCACACGGCCTTGATTACTGTGTCACCATGATCAATCAGACAACCGCAAAAGTTGTGCCATTTTGCACTGTGGCTCTGTTCTGGATTATCTGATTCTGAAAAGAGCAGCTTTTTTTGCTACTGAAACTCATGTAATAAATTATGCTCACCCGCGCTGACACCAAACACTATCGTCTGTCAAATTACTTTTTTTATACCTCTCTTCATTTTTTTATTTCTCTCTGCTTAAAAAAATAGGTTGGATTTGTACAAAGTTGCAAAAGTATATTTTATCCTGAAAATTTTATTACTAAACTGCGAAAATCCAAGTTTATTAAATCGACGTTGTATAAAAATGCTACCCAGAAGTCTCTTTTGAACTTGTGTGTATTCAGTATTCATTATGTCAATTGCAGAGAAAAAAATCCCTTATCTAAAAGTTCTACTCGCATGAATGAGTCTCAATATTACTAGGTAAATATAACGTTTACATATATCAATCAGCCAGTCAATGTTCAACAATTTTAATCGGCAAAAAACATTTTGTGCGATTTTTTTTCCGATTCTCGTTTGTGACTTCTTTATGACCTACGAAGCTGACTAGACAAATAATATCAGAAAAAGGAAGCAGATCCACTTTCCACTTCTCCTTTTTTAATTTCCAAGCAGATCAAAAGTTAAATTTTAATCCAGAGCTATTTAAGACACATGCACATTTTCTTTTATCAATTGAGTGCATTACGAAAAAAATCGATAATATGTTGCTTATTGACTGCGCACAGATAATCGTAGTATCACTTATCACGCTGAGAAATGAAACCTAGTCCACTACACAGCGCTGGTTGAACACGCGGGACATGAAACTGGTCTTAAACCAGTTAGTGAAACAGAATACCTATAAACCTATATTATGCATGTTTTCTGAACATTCTGTGCATATAGCTTTTACACATTTTGTGATGATTCAGCAGGCATTTTGTAAAAAGATCTGCAAAAGCTTGGTTTTTATCTCCTTGCTTGCGCGGAGAACAGGTATGTACCTATAACGTGCTTGCATAATATACAGAACATGAAAAATCAGGATGAAAGCATGAAACTGGAAATTTTAGTGCTTAGATTAAAAATACATATAATGATGACTTTATTTTTTTCAGTTTGCGTTTGTTGAACCAACATTTTCCGATTAGGAAAACGCTATAGGTCGTATGATGCCATATACTTTTGTTCTTTAAATTTCCAGTATACTCGGTCTTGAATTCGCTGCAACAAAACTTGTCCAGTGAAGAGATCGTAAATAATGAACCTGCTTGAAAATCATGGTGAGTAAGCCATATGCATTTTACAAAAGATAACGACAAAATTATCAACAACATTGTGTTTTGTATCACTGTAAAGTTCTTTCCCAAGTTGATCTTCACGTTTCTTTCTCAACTCAAATTTACCAAATATGCATATTGTCTGGAATGGAACAAGTATATGAGTGCTACCTAAATATTCACTGTCGTATTCACATATTCTATTCGTCCTTATTCCGTACGAAGAATTCTGTCGTATAAAATCAAGTTTTTGGGCTTATACTATTTTGCCATTTCACCCATGTCCATGAACTCTCCCGATTTATTTTCATGTGATTTGATTTGACGGGACAAATAAGCCTAACAATCAAAATGTACGAAATTTGCGAAAGGATTAAAGTAAATAACAAGAATAGATAGTAGCCGTTTTACTCTAAAAATACAGAGAGAATTTGCAGATGTTTCGGAGATATTCTTTCTGCACAACAGACGGACAGACGTATTCGACATAACATGCTATTGGTTTTCGCTACTTATTGTATCCGCCAGAAAGGATTATATTCTTTACTCCAAGTTATAAAACGCTACCCATATTTTCTTGATGACACATTCAACAAACAAACATCCAAACAAAATGGCTCACCAGGAAAAAAGGCACATGAAACATTGTTGAAAAAAAATATGTTCTCGATAGCTCTGTACTTATATGCACCAATCATATTTGGATATTTTTGAAGTTGGAAGTAGGATCTTTAGGAGTACAGAATCGGTAACAGGATTCTTACCCCATTTTCATGATTTGCATACTTTCGTAGAAATTGGAATTGTTGTCAGTAAATATAATAGTTAACATATATGCATAAGTATGTTTCACGTGTGTGTTGCTCGAATATATTACGTTTACCCTCCTCTGACTATTAAATAATTACGCAGAAAAATATTTTGGATTCCAACTCCATGAACGCTTTGTCCAATGTTCCTGTGTGGAAGTGCGGATTGGCTTGGCTGCTTCCGCAAAAAACAGAATAGAAAGATGATTTTGTTGATCGTGATGATAAACGGACTGACAATGGCGATGTGGTAGTAACGTTTATTGCTTAGTTGAAGTAAGGCGTACATTTGGTATATAATATGTACAAAATAAATGCGTTCCTACCGCTGGATTCATTCATTCATTAACGTATACCGATTTACACTGACTGTAACAATACTTCTCAACAAAACCTACATAATGCATTATTAATGACTTTTCTGAAGTCAATGTTTCCCTCGTAAACAAGTCAATGCACGGTGGATGACGGTGTACCTCATCTTACGCGATCAACTGTAACAACAGACAATCCACTACTGATTTAAAAAGCAGAGAAGCACATGCGGCGAGGTGTGCAAAAAATACTATTTTAGGGTTATGGGCAGCGTTGGTGTAAATGGGAATATCTTGGGATAACTAATCGGAATTACTTCCCACGTCGAGTATTTCTTGCATCACAGGATCCTTTGACGACAAAAGGCTAAAAAAATTCTTAACGCTTTCCTGATGCAGATGGACAAATTGGAATCAATTTGAATGAAATCAAATGCATTTGCGTATATGCTCCGTTGACCATTGAAGGTTATCTGGCTGCCATGATTTCTTAAGATCTTCAGGGATATATGCTTATCAAAACCAGAATTTTAAAATGTTCAAAAAATTTCGAATCCAGGACCAACTGACGGTGTAACATAAATACTCTTGAAAAAATCAAAACATTCTCAATACAATGCCGTCTGATAGCATAATATTAACGTTAACACTGTTCATGGAACCTCCTTCCTTGAAACAAGATTTTCAACAGCAAGATATATAAACATGACTTAAATTAAAACTTGTAAACGTAGTATGAATGGTGTTTCTACATCATCTAATGTTTCTAGCAAATAAACAAGAAATTCTTCTATCTTTTTTAACGATTCAACTTGATCATACGAGAGCTCAGTGACGCTTGAAAAAACCCGATCTTAAACACTGGACCGACTCGAAGACGCGAGCAAGTGTGCGCATGGGTGTAGCAATCCAGTGTTGTGGAGTGGTCAAGTGGAGAGCGTCAGCAATGCAAACGGAGCCATCATTAGTTATCAACAATTGTAAAGTCAAAATGATCTTGCTTGCCTATCAGCACAGTATATTATCGGATATAGTCATTGTTTGTTCTACTTGAGAGAAAAAGCTTTCGTGTGCTGGGAATGCACCAGAGCAAAAACGTGTGTGCAAACTCAGGTGTACATCCTATTCCTTTCTTGGGGATTTTCACTCTGTTGATACTTACTACATACTTAACTATATAGAATCTAGATAGAAGTTGTTTACATTATTGTACACCAACCAACTTTTGCCATTTTATCGGAATTGTATATAAAAGCAGAAGAGAGATTCAAATGATAGTGGTAACATTTTTAATGTGAATAAAAGACACCTTACTTTAATATTGATAATGCGTACATATATACATGCAATATATAATTCCTTCATTATTATGGTATGCACACATGTATGTTGAATGAATATGAAAAAACTAATTATTCGGTCAAGGATACAAGGACAGGTTCATGGCAGTAAAGTATTTTCCTCCAGAAGAGATGGAGAGTTTGGGTACGAAAGAAGGAAAGAAAAGTCCGCTTAGTATAGCGTCATGGCAGGTGTACAGTACAATAAACGCAAGTTTGTAGAGATGTCGTTGTTGCAAGCATTTTTTCATAACTCAATTAGTAACCAAAACACACACCTGCAGTTTACATGATACAAAAAATATTATACACATTACATCAAATCAACGTACAAGATCTAATTCAGCATAATAATTTAATATATTCAATTCACACGAAATATTGCGTTCATTTGTTTGTTCACCTGCTTAGTCTAATGAACGAATCATCAGAAACTTTTAGACTAGTTTTGTCAATTCCATTTTATAGGAGGATATAGTATTGTGTTTGCGGTTTGATGACCGTTCCGTTTTTTGATGCAACGTAGGTGTGACAATGACACCTGTCTTCTCATCTTTTGTTATTCATATTGAATAATAATTACTTGTTTAAATTCTGCACAAGTAAAATGTCCATACGAGCACAATGTTTCCACAGGATAGAAACACCAAACTCCCCTATTTCCAAGCTTAGCCAAAAAGAGTAAGTTAAGAGCATATACGATTTTCTACAAGTATGTATTACGTTTAGGTGTAATACACTTGGCAAATATATAAACTCATTAACATTTTAAGTAGGAAAATATTTAGATACATAGTATGCACATATTATAGTTACGAATTTACGGTTGTAGACGGACAGTTTAAACTCTGTTAGTTTTCCCATATTTTCGAAAATTAAACAATGCGCTAAACAAGTAGGTGTAAATAGGATTTGTAATGGAATTTGACATTATTGACTTTGCTTCGTTTATCTTGTTCACACAGCACTAATTTGATATTCTTTTAGGTAAATATAATTATGGTATTGTACATATTGTATATTGCTGTTAAAAATAATCATTAGGAAACTGTAAAAGTTAGAAGTAAATATTTCCCATGTTTGAGAGCAAATTTAGATTCTCATAATCTCTCATATTCAGCACTATTCACTAATATTAACTTTGCAGAAATGCTCACGATAAGGGAAGAAGAATTTCCCGAAATTTATATTTCATGGATAGGTAGTTAAGTTTACGAATAATTTACGGTGTTTTGTTACGCTGCAATTAGCTAGTTACGCATATTTTCCCAGACATTCGTACAACTTTGAGATGAACTCATCTTCCAAGTAACAACTGTGTATGATGTTAATACAAGCACGGTTGCTGTAATTTTCCGAAGGGAATGACGATGGAAAGCTTATACTGCAGATTTATTTCAGTATTTGCATTAAAGTTTACTGCTGCATGACCACACGTTGCTAGTTGTGCGAACTGTCATTGCAGACATTTGTTGAAACAAAGTAACAATTCAATATTCTTATATGTCATTTTTTAGCTACAGGAAACAATCCATCCGATACAGTGAGAGTACAGAAGTGACGTATTTTGACAACCAAGTTCAAACAAACTGTGTCATATTCTACAGTATTAATTGTAACGCTGAAGAAAAGATGCATAAATTCCCTAACATATCCAGGGGTCACAAATGAGACATGAAAATTAATACGCTGGGACCATTTCCCTCTAAATTGCCGTTTGAAAGTGTCTTTACTAAATTACTAAATTAGTGCCGCGACTGGTGTTTTTGACAGTAATACTTGCACACGATACAAGAGTGAGGAAGCTCTATACAATATACCTATTATAATATGCATCCATGTACAAATATGCAAACAACGGTTTAAATTTTGCAGACATAGAGGAGCCCGGCTATTACTACTCACAAATACAAACAACTAGCATCATCAGTATGGTGTTAAACGATGCAAATAGAAAAAAAATATTATGTGTATTTTACTTTACGATTTGACTTTTAAAGTGATACGAGCCAAAAAACACTAATAGTTTCTGCATGTGCATTAATTGTTGCTGTCAGCAAAATCTCCATTCCAGTAGTCGCACACGTAACACGTAAACAGAATCGTTTATAGCTAGAAGGAAAAGCGATTGAAATTCTATGTGCAATTGTCTTTTTTTCATATATTTTTACTGAATACATACATAATATGGCCATTACAGAATTTGTTAGATTGTTAGTGGTTTCGCACTGGCATGTTGTATGCACATACATTAACATCCGTACTCATTCAAAATATACCCTGGCGAAAGGTATGCATATCCATACGCATGGTTCAGATTAGAGATGTTTCCCTTTCTTCCCCGATATCCTATCGTTTTTCCTCATTCGTCTGCAGTTCATGATCCATGCCACAGGAAATTTCGATTACACTTGCCTGCAGCCAAGTTGTTACCAAAAAATCTTGAAAGCACCATGGTTGTTTTATTAGTCAATAATTTGGTTAATTGTTTGAAAAACCGGCTCTAGACCGACGGGTGTCTACCAACTTTTATAACCATGCGATAGCCGCAGCGCAGCTTCTATTTATCTTCCTACACTGTTTTATGGCAAGAAAAATCATTTTTGAACCTTGAAAAGTCATCAGTTTAATGTTATTTTTATTCTTGGGTACAGAATTGAAGGAAAATGATCGCCACTTGGTATAATAAGCAATGGCAATGTACTGGAAACAATTTTCGGTTCCTAATTTGAACTTGAGGTGGCAATTTAAATAGGAAATGTAAGGGACTCCTGTAGTGCTCACGTTAGACTCAATGCATCAGGCAGCATTGTCTACTGTCTGATTAATCATAATTTTCGGGCGCAGATACGATTAGGATTATAGGTATAGTCAAAGGCATTCTCTCTTAACCTGAACCCTTTAACTTTTATGCTTCAAATTTTGGATTACCAAAATTATCATGACCACTTAACTCCAGATTTCAAAGGAAGTAGTTAGAGGAATATACAATGTGCAACTAGGTATGCTTACGCATGCACAAAGTAGCTATGTTCATCTATTTAACTCCATCAAGATGTCAAAGTACAGTTCGGGTCTTGTGCATCTGCATTACGTAAGTAAGCAGTCGAAACTACCTAAACATTACATATGGCTAATTATATGGTGGAAAAGTGGAAACTGTAAGGTGGTAAGCAATAAGTTGTTCATGACATGGGAGGAGGTTGTGCCTCCAAAACAATAACAAAACATTTTTATAGATAATAGGTTATATCATATCATGTCTGTGTGTATGTATTTTGTATGGTGCCACAATAAAGTATGGCATGTATGTCCAGGTAAGGTATATTTTTTCATCAAATAATACATCATGCATTTCAACTCAACAGGTTCATCGCCTTTAATTTCATAGAAAATCAAAAACCAGACAATATTACATGTGCAGATAGCAGCATGTAGTAAAAAGTTATGGTCAGTGCGGATTCGTTGGTACAATTGAAAGCGTCTATCTACGCGTAATAGCGAAAACCGAAAAGGACTTTGCTGCTGAAAGAAGTGGATTCAATACAACTTGAAAACAACAATGAATGTATATTTTATGCCGAAACATTCTTTATCGTTTACCCTTTCTTCACATGTGGAAGAGTCTTTTCCAAAGAGCTTGTTCTTAAACCCGAAACTGCCAGTTCATGAAACTTGAAACCTAGTTATATGATTCTTTAGATTACCCACTTTACTTGCAGAGGCAATGCCGATCTGCAAATCATGTGCTGTTGTTGGTGGATCATGCTTGAATCTCCAATAATAAAAAATATGCTTGGCTGGTAGGTACTAAGAACACACATCACGTAAAAAACCTGCTGCATTCTAACCACTCAACCAGGCGAGTTCTCTCTCTCTCTCGGTGTGCCTGCATTGCATTGTTGTTCCCACTTTTTTAAAAACATGATGTGGTTCTACAAAATTAGAAAACTTGCTATCAGACACTGACAATGCAATGGTGAATATTTGCACGGTATGTATATATTTTCACGTTTTGGTTATGTTAATTGACATGATTTTATATTGGCTTTCCCTACATTCATCTAAACTAACATTTAATCCGACTTAAGACTCGAATGGAAGGAAGTAGACTGTTTTAAAAAATCCGGAACTTTTATTTCATATAATATATAAATGTACATATTGATGTAAAACCTTCTACCATCTACAATCTTTAAAATCTACATCTGCTCAAACATAAATACCTACACGCAACACTGACTGAGGGTAGACTGGAGGTGGGTGTGGGAGAGCAATCTATGCTTCTGAGTGGATGAAATTATATATTATTCTGCCATTTTATACTTTTCTTAGTAAAATCTTCACTTTCGTTTCAGAGCAAAGCATATCGTATCATGGTATTGATATCAAGTTCATTATCTTTGAATTAAAAAGGCCAGGGAAGGAAAATTAATATTTTTTTTGTGTATAGAAATTGGGAATGGCAGAACATGCAACATGAAAAAATACAATTACCTACTTAAATGCCCGGGCTAGCGTACAAGTGACTGAATGTCATATGAGTCATGTGTATTAACTTTACATATAACTTTAGTGTCTAAATTGATTACGCCGCCGACCGTGTGCTCTTAGATAGTTGGAAATCACGCTTAGGGTGATTATTTTCTTCTGATTTTGCAAAATTATTCAAGCCTTAAATAACATATTACATGATAACATTGATAGAAGCACTGTCGCTTTAACCATTTGAATGAAATGTCACAGGATGTGAGCAATCGATTATTTTTTTGCTGTTTCATCAACTTTGAGACCGGTCTTCACTGCCGTAATAAACACGATACTCATTTTCATTACGTTCCAATACAAATTCATTGATACATTGATGGATATTTTCTATAGTTGATGGCATTAAAATATGAATTTAAAGTTTATGTATGTCACTCAAGGTCTTGCCAAGATGACCTGTCTTCCTTTCTATTTTGAGTAGGTAGTTAATTTAATTCATAACATAAAACTTGTGTGTGACATTGGACTCGTATGACTGTACGCACACACGCGAATGACCAAGTAACATTCAGAGCGCTTGCCAAAGCTGAAAATTGAGATTTGAAATCGCTACATCATTACATCGGTTATAAAACTAAAATAAAAATATGAATCGAATGACACTACTGAGTGTATGTCGATGATTCAGGTATGTATAATGAAATCTTATGAAAAATTTTAGCCAGAATTAGTAACTGTTTTCCACTTCCATCAGACCAACACAACGCCACAAATACAGCAATAAAACTAAAGATGTTAAATAGGTAACAAAAAAAACAACGATGCACATGCTGTGTTGTGTCATTGCCATTTTTCGTGATGACTTGACTGTGCTGCTGCTCGTGACATGTCACTGCATTGGTATCAATTTATTTTTGATATATATCATCTTGTACGCAGTTTACTGCCGTCTTCAGATTGCTAGTTTTATGACAGTATTTTCTTATTATAAAAAGGAATGTAATTCTTGTAGCAAAGCGGATAACTGTGCTTAACCTGAAAATTTTTGCATTCCATACATTTACATAAAGGTAATTTTATCGCTTGCAAGAAGCTCATTAAAACAACAAGTGTTTATGAAGTAGTGAAGGCTAACAGAATAGTACGATGGCATGCATGCGCGTATTTTAGTACTTCGTTTGACATATTTCATTAAATTGACATCTGTATACAAAGATAACTTACTTGTAAGGTTTCTCTTCTCCACGCATATCACATATGACATTGGTAAGGGCCATTATATAATGTTTGGCTAGTGTTAGCGTCTCGATTTTGGATAACTTCCTTTGCATCGTCACGTGAGGAATCACCTCTCGGAGTTGCTGTAAAAAACACAAAAAAAGATTAAAGTGAGCATCATCACGCATGCATACATTTTGTCGGTTTTCTGGGTATTTAGAGGTTGTTTGTTTTATGTGTAGTAATAGTATTCTTATATTCCTTAATCTAATAATTAACGTTTCAAAAAAAATTCATGCATTCATTTTTTCAACATTTCTCTACTCCGTCCGATGCAAAGTATAAATGGTGAGAGTCCTGCACTGTCTATAAGTTTATGAAATACACGTAATACGATAATGGCTTTTCATACAATTCATTATTGCAGGTGGTAGATACCATAATTGATGGCTGTAAGCTCACGTGCGACCGCAGACAGAAACGGAAGATAGGTACGTAGAGTCATTCATGCAACACCTCAGCTTTACCTTCAAAATATTATAGACAACTTCGTAAGGCACAGATGAAATATCTATACTAACATGATATAAACTTGAACATTCAATTCAACGCACACATTTTGCAATTACTGTTCTGTTAGCAATATTTATTCGCGGTTTCATGTGAATTTTTTGTCTTTTGTGATAAATGTGACAATTGTATCGCCATTTTCCTGCAGCCGGTGGTGTTGGATCTGAATGGAATGTTGAATGCTCTATAGAGATTCCTCTTGGATTGTATATCCGTATGAAAGCTGCAGTGAAGTCGACATAAGAACAAAATCAAAATGATTTGAACCAAAAATCGAGTAAGAAAAATAATATCTTTATTTGCCCGCCCCGTACTCCTGAGAGAGGGTACCGGCTCAATAATATAACCAGAGACTTTAGAAAGTCACTTCTGTTTTTTTACCTTGTTAACTTGTTGACGACCGATTAACATGTACCAATTAACAGAAATGCATCAATCACGTGAAGTGACATTGACAAACTTGATGTGCAATTGTGCTGCAGTAGCAATTTTATTGATACTAAACACCGTTTTGGACAACAAATTATCTTGAGCTCGTCACCATTTCTTAATGTTACTTATTGCATATACTTACAATCTATGAGCATGAACGAATGAATTTATATCAGTTTTGCTGATGATTTTCCAAAATAGCCTTTGATCTCGTAAGCCAACGTCGGGATAATATCTCTATTAATGACTTATGCGAAGCAAGGCAAGCAGTCAATTAGATAACCGACGATTTTGCTTTTGCTGTACCAACTTTTCTGATGATAGGCAAGGATGTTTTTTTCTAGTTTCAGTTTAGTGTGCATGCGCTTTTCCGTCAACCCGTTTCATCATAAAGAATCGAAGTGCATTTGCCCTAGTTTTAAGAACAAAATGCAACACATTTTAAACTTTCTATCCAACCATTGTTGAATCATGTGAATATTCACATATCAGTGGTAATTGGTTTGCTATTAAGGATTAGAATTTCTTCTGATAAAACTTCTGAGATTTATATAACACCAGCTACATATTTATAAGCAATCTGTGCTGAATTTGACGATAATATGTATACATTGTTCGCATGATGAAACTCCTTCTAGCAAGCGCTTTTAGAAGGAACTCGTGGAGATGATTTTTTCAGAGTTTAAACGTGGACACCACAACGAATTTAGCGAATGTATTTCACGTGCTACAAGACAAGGACTTCAACTTTTGTCCTGAATAATAAATTCGATTTGCCATTGCCAATCCTCACAAAAGATATCCCTACAAGTTTTCATCTTAAATCGACATAAATATTACAACATTGTAAATTGTAAAACCTGCACTGTTTGTGTCAAATAAAATAGGATTTTTTGGATCCTCTCACCTCAACTCTCATCTCAGGTTGGGAAGCTCATATGAACTGTATCACATTGAAAGGAGCAATATAGATACTTACAACCTCAGCGCCAGCGCAACTGCGTAAAATGCTTCTCATTTTCTCAACTTGTATATACTTTCAAAGATTTCTTTTTTTATATTTAGACCACACCCTGTTAACTAGACCTACCACTACACAAAGTGCCATATTATCACACTATACGAATCTCATGATGGGGAATCGCACACAAAAAAAATACCACTTTGTTTTAACATTCTAACTTCCCTTCCTATGTGTTCAGCCAGACCAGACAAATCTACTACTTATTCGATTGTTGTTGCAATTTAATCCGGTATAAACTGCATTACTGCCGTTTGTTTGCTTTCGTAATTTTCAAAAAGAGCCATCATTATTTGCATTACAAATAAAATATTGCCATCTCGTATGATTTCTCTGGAAAAATTCACTAACTGCTACATTATTCTTTTTAAAGGCGCTACGCACAATTTAGAGTGTTTATTATATACCTAGGCATATCAAAATAGGAAATCCCAGAGTCTACTGTCTTCCAACAAAACTAACCGCGGGGAGCATTATTCGAACGAGTCATTTACAATCTTATATTTTTTTTCAATTCTTCGTTTGAAAGAATTTGATGGACAAGCCTAACATGCTATGTTTGCTCAACTTAGTCATTTGAATATGATACGTGAAGAACTGCTCAACAAAACGAATTTAAAAACCAACTCGCTAGTCATGTCATGAATACGCAAGCGATACCATCTATAAAAGCTGTGACTTGATTAAAAAAAGCAAGTCAGCTAGCAGATAGATAGAAAAAGAGAAATGAAATGAGACCTGTCGCTTCAGCTTAACTGAACATTTTTTTACGATCCCTATTGTGATGCCAATAATACAGTGTTGAAAGTTGTGGAGAAACAAAAGAGAAAATGCATAACTGACAGAATGCCGGCTGAATTTGATGTCCTGGTGTTTACCAACTAATGATTTGCAACCGTTGCAAACTTATTGAAACAATACCTGTGGCCAAGGCATTTAAAAAAAGAAACTTTAAACATATAAGATGTAGGATATGGATATGTATAGGTTAATAATAGCCTATTTGTAATGCAATCCTTTTGAACAGCAAAGACCTACATTCAACATTAACTATTTTGATATGAATACGGTTTTGACATAATTTTACATATTATTGTGTGTTTTTCTACTGTAGCAAATTTCTTACATTAGTTAAGTTAGAGGAAGTAGACGAAATTTGTAGCTTTTACGTTGACATAATTCATTTCACATCAATATTTTCCTTTTCTCGTCGGAATATCGCTTTTCTTTTTGTCCCTAGATGTTGTTTCTTAATTGGCTGGTAGAAAGGTTTATTACCTTACTTCACCGCATTCTTCAATCATTTTTAATAGACCGGTGAAAGAAAATTCATGCTGGTAAATAGTAAATACGTATATAGAAAAGATGTAAGGAGCAAACACACTTCACTGTTTAATGATGGTTATAAAATGCTGCGAAAAAGAGAAAATGTGAATGTTCATCTGTGAAGGGACTAACACCACCAACCTTACCTTCTTTATAAAGAATTCTATTTAATTCGCCAGCAAACACATGAATATAAAGAGTGATTGACAATTTATATCGTTTTTATTCTTCGTGCTTGCAACTTGCAATCACACAGCTTTGGAAACCTGTTGAAGTAGGCTGTTGTAGTGCTTGCAGTTCGTAGAATGCAAATAATCAGTGTAGGTGCAGTGCAGTGTGTTATTATTATCATTTGTGTATGTTTGATTAAAATAAGGACAGAATGTATTCACTGCAAGGCAAGATCAATTTATGTATTCGATGTATTATAATATTCTGTACGATGTACATATAACTGACCTAGTGGACGGACAGAGAGCTACATGTTTACATTTGGCCGTAAATGTCCAAGTAATTTATCGATTTTTCGGTGATGTCTTCTTAAAAAATCATTTTGATTTCCGTTATCAACTGTCACACTGATGACGCTTGAAGAAATATCAAGATTCTATTTACAAAATGTGAAACCATTTTTACGCAGCGCCTACATGAATATTTTTTTACAGCACCAACGTATTTATGACTTTCATCTTACATTACTACATTTGCTGCCAAAATCAACATCCTTTTCAAAAGCAAAATCATTCTTCTGTAATGCGCCATCAGATAAAAACAGCCAGGGAAAATATCATTGAAAAAGCATGATTTTCTTTTCTTTAAGCAATAATTATTTGACAATGAGCTGAATGCTCAGCCAAAAATTCCTTTAAAATTTTAAAAATTTCCCACAACCTACATAACACACAATGAGACACGCTTCATTGACGCTTTTGAGGAAAGAAATAGAACGGGAAACCAATTTCTCATTCATACGACCTTTTGCTTGTTATTTGTGGCTTTCTAAATAAAAAAATAAGGCAAATACTACGATTATAAAGCACACCTAAACCAAGTCAATATTAACTTATCAATATTACCGTAAATTTGAAAGGTACCACACAGCAAATTAACCAGAAGAGGTATTCTTGATCCTTATTCAACCTTTTATCGAATGGATTATTAATGCTTGCAATAGTTTTTATTAGTATTTCGGTACATGTGCGATCTGAGGATAAAAAACGGACAGTGATTTCAATGCATTGCAAACTTGGTAATTCTGACTATCCTTCCCTCATTTCAAATAAATTCTTCATTATCATGACTTATATGGCCCAGATACCGGTATAGTAACAATCCATAGCTGCACCAGCGTAACTGTACAGTACATTGCACTTATGTAGCTATATTTTTTGTCAAAGTCACGATTTCACATGGAATGAACTGGGAAATACCTAAATAAAATATTTATTGGATGCAAAAAACCAATAAAATGCATCAGTCGATAACCAATTGACGCCACTGCTAACGACATAATATGTGCATATAATACTGCAATGGCCATTTTTGCCGGATGAGATTGCATGGATATGAATTTTAACTCTACGGTTTTAAATCTACATACAGCTTATGATGTTTACTGTTTTTGAACACGTTTCCTGTAAATCATGATCTTGATTCAATGCACTTTCGTTAATTCTGTAGACGGATAAGTCACGACAAACTGCGAACGGGTAAACGTGAAAATGTATCTCAGGGCGCTATATTCAGCTATCTCATTCCTCCAAGATTTCGTACTTGTTCAACTCCGCAACAGCTTGGGTTTCTTAAAAAATGTTAAAAACGAAAATCTAATTAAACCCCAATTATTCGCATCTAATTCATCTAATTTACCTTTCTCGAGTAGCGTTTCGAACACACAGCTTTCTAAGGTCATGAGTCATTCATGAAACCATATTTTTCCGTGTTTGTTGGAGTGACTTGGGTTCAAGTAGTGGCAGTTTTGTACTTACTTATTTTTCGTCAAAGCTATGATTATGACTATACGAAAGTGAGATAAGTTGTTGTACACATTTCCTTGTACAAAAGTTGATAAAAGAAGTTACATTTTTATAATCTGCCGTGTACAAAAAAAACTAATGAGTCAGGATATGCACTACATGTACATCTCCTAAAAATAAACAAACAAGTATTTATACTCGTTCCGATACATGCAGCGGATGGGATTCAAGTTGTCGATACACCATTTCTAGTAGTTGTATTGTTCAATTGAATGTTAATTGAACATAAAAAATGCTGCGTAATGCATTAAACGGGAACAAATGCCTCATGAATTAAGAATTTATTTACAAAAATGTATAACAAGCAAAAATTGCATTGCCTATAGGAAGTCAAAACATATTGCAATTTGATTGGAGCACACAACTCTGCGCTGAATTTTTGACATTCGGTTAATGGTGATATGAAAAATTGTGCGAATTCAGAGCACATCTTTTTGTGTTCACACTTGGCTTGGCAGAATCATCATACGACATTGCTACCGAATGACAAGTCATCAACTATCTTTAAAAGACAGTTGAAGTGGCTACTCTTTGTGATTTTTTATTTCTTTGCTTCTAAAAGTACAAAAGGAGTATTTTTTTATAATGACGCTGTTCATGATGATGAAAAGGAAAGAATGAAAGGAAAGAACCAGTTCAGTTCAGTAAGTCAAGTAGTGAATAACCCTGCACTACATAACACAGAATACAACATGTTAACAACAAAAATTGGTGAGATGCAGGTGCGGTTGTTTTCATACCTTTTTAATGACTCTACAAGTTATGAACTCAAACAGCTCAGGCATACATATTATACATACATCTATAAAGAACTCATTATAAAAAAACCTCAACGCACACTTTGTTATTTTGCTTAGTGAGTAGAGTACCATGAACATTCCCTCTCGCACGCAGCTTGCTCACCGGCCGGCCGGTGTTTCAACGTCAGACGTCAAGTAAGATTCGATACATTGCACTTGAATATTATTATACCTACCTAGGTAAGTAAATATGCATGTCTACAAAATGTTGCTTGTGTGCTAAATTTAACGAGTAAATAAAATGGACATCATAATTTCACTTTACGATTTTCGTATGCCAAAAATGCACTTAGTTATCTTAGACAGGAACGTTAACGCGTAATTAAAATATATTAAGATAGTAGCGCAGTTAAATAATATATTACCTAAACTGCCCATTCAAACCAAATGAAATTGGTTATGTCCAGTTTATTGAATTACGCTAATGTATCACAACTAATTAGAAAAAGAGTCCTAATCGTTCATCAAGCCAAATGAAACTTATTGAGTCAAACTACTAAACTTATTGAAAAAGGTTAACTGCATCTCATCAGGTCATTATATTAGGTTTTAATGGATATGATTATAAATTCAGTTTATTGTTGTACAAAATAATTTTGACACTATTTTTGTTAAGTAATTAGTTCCAGGGAGTTAATGATAATCGTCTTAACTAAAATGCGTTCCTGTTGACTTTTCATGAGTCGAGACCGTTATCCATTAACTAAGGACTGGGAAGACCTCTTATGTTAGAATGTACATTGTTAGGTTTACTTCTTCACATCCAGGCCATGGATTTGCTACTCCGTCCTGAAAACTGCCGCAGGGTATTCAAGACTCTTGAATCAAGAGTGTTGTAATCATCGTGTCATTTTTTTAAAAATAAAAATACTGAATGCAATTTTATTCCTTATGCATAAAGCACATTTATTTTATTTCCTTTTTTTGCTTATCACATTTTGGACATCATCTCTTATGATAAATGCGTTGATGCACTTTATTGTGCAATTTTATTTTCATTAACTGTACTCCCTCCACACAATGCAAAAGTGCGCATTCGTATATACATACCTATACAAAATATCTCTGTGTGTGCCACTGGCACCACTATAAAATTATATACCGTTTTTACGTCTGTCTGTGCGCCTGCTGCCATCATATTTCTCTGATTTTTATGAAGGAACTATTTAATTAGCTGTCTTTTTGCATTCGTGACTGTATAAAAGTAGTAACCGTATGACAGCTTGTCAGAAACTTAACCAGATCACCCCCATCCAATTCGACTATATTTTTATTTCAACTTTTGCTTGTGCTGCTTACAAAATTCAACTTGTTACATTTTTTTACACATTGAACACGTTGAAACATTCAATATTTTTACGAACAAGCCGGCTATATGTAACATTTTTAATGATCCCTAATGCAAACAAGAATGTAATTTAAGCACCAATCAACTAGTTCTATTTTAATGTGCTAAAATTTTATGCGTGTGTGAACATTACTTAAACTTGTGTAATCATGTTTATTCTATTGTTGCGGCGAGCACCACCTGAGCCAATAATAGAAAACCGAATGCAGTCAAACTCATTTAAATTTATCGTGTAATTGATGAACACATTGTTCCCTCCTGAAAATCATTCCTCGTAACAAAAAGCTGTACCATTGAACAGAAAACACTACAAAAAATCGTTTATAGTGTGTATTTAACTAGACCAAATATTATCTTCAATTTAGAATTTGAAATCGATCGTTTTTTGCCAGATGTCTCTACTTTTGACAATTCCTGTGCTACAAGGATATTGGTTAAATAATTCGTTTCATAATTACATTAGATTCCTGCGTTATGAAAATGTGTACATAATTTATTGTACATTTTATGAAACATTTATTGAGGAAACATTATATCAAGTGGAATTTAAAGCATGTTGTCCAGAGGCCATCGACTAATCTATATTTGTCTTACGGAAGATATTTTGTTTCGTTTCCGTTGTTGCAAATGTTGTGAGCGTACGAGATTTGCAGAAGTAAAAGGGATTTATAAAAATACATACCTAGTCAGGAAGAAGAAGTCAATCACTCAAATTCAAACTCAATAATATTATTAATGTTGGTTATTAAAAATCCCAACATTCAATATGTACCTATTTGCTTTAACAAATGATATACCTATATACAATTTTATAGTTTCTCTTTCTCTTTTGTTCAATTTTTAATAGCACAAATGTCTGTTCTTAAAATACGCAAGATGAGCGTCGAGCGTCAGACAAACGTGAAAAAATAAACTTGAGAAACAAATCATGTGTATAATATAGTAGATGAATTGGCACACTACACAAAATTTATATATTTCATGAAGTTCATTACAAAGAGCCGATCAATGTAAAATACATAATACATGTTGTATATATGCCTTTTTACATATCGTATAATAATATATATTAATTTACTTCGTGTATCCTTTCATATTCGAATAAAATGAGTTGAATAAGTTTTGATCGAGATTCTTATCAGCAATCGTAAAAAAACGAGAATTTGATCATGTCCATGATGATGACAATGCTGTTATTGAAGCAGCCCTTTATAGTTTAGAACGCATTACGTATATACATTCCTGCATGAGGTATATCTTTCTGAGAGCCAGACAGCATGCCACTCTGTTACGATAAAAATTTTAAGAGAGACAATGTGTACAAAGTTGTATACAATGTTTTATTTTGCGCTGTGAAAGATGCAAGTCAGTTGAACCGATATAATATGACGTGATATGGCTTTTTGCTTAGGGAATCTGCATAAAAGTAGCCACACCCAATAACAGCACGGAATTTCTCAGAGAAAGGAACCTATAACGTTTTTTTAAAGTCAGTGCAGTGCAACAATGCAGCAAATAACCTGTTCAATATCCTTCTTTTTAAAAATGCACTTTCATAACATATACAGTAAAATATCCACTGCTTGTTCAACAAATCCCTACACAATGTCCATATTATCTATTTAGGTACAAATTTCTGATACAGTTTTGAATGATCTTTTGCCACCAAGTATAACAACAAATTGTAATATTATTCAAACATTTCACTTCAGATCTCATATTCCTTCCTTGTGCGTCTGCTGCGCAGTGCGCAGTTCGCAGAGCTACAACCGCTTTTGATATACAACAAATATTATTCAATTGTGCAGGACGACCGTTTCATTTTTTCCCGAATATAGATGCTGATGATGGTGTTAAGTGGATCTTTAATGATGTTACAAAATATCTAAAATTACGCAGATAAACTGACAGGTTCTTTTTTTTCAGCCTTCATAATTTCGACTTGTGAGTAACAGAATTGTGACACACGCAGAGAGCAATCAAAGTACTCACTCAATGAAATGTAAAGGAAGTCTCATACCTTCAATCAAGGAAGATCGTCGACCGACAACCTATGCCTATTGGCTATATATCAACCTTCTTATTACGTAGCCTGAATTATCTGTGTAATGTTTTAAAGAAAAATATATATAACTTTTATGAATTATGAAGAGTACCTATCTTACTTATATGAACTTATCAGGGTGAATATCATTCTGGTTTCTCCGATCAAGCTGCATGCGCGTACACGCTTAACTAACAACAAGGAACGGTAGCAATACCACCATGTAGGTTTACGCTGCAGTTGCATTCTATTTTTTAACAGGCATATGACAGCTACGCTATAAGTTTATACGCATTATAATTCATCAATGCTAATATGACGGTAGTAGTTTTGAGCCACGCGTTTCTACGATTTTGCGTCTTGAATATCCTGAATAGGTTTATTATATGCGTTAAGAAAGACGATATACGTGACAGGTGGGCGAAGTAAAACAAAAAAGTGCGCTTGATCACACTTTACATTTTACACAATTATCAACATATTTATTAGACAGTTGCTAATTGTTGGCTTTCTACACTCAATCAAACTAGTTGTAGTTAATGACTTAATCAGTAGTTTCACAGTTGTTTAAAGTAAAAAATAATGGCCTGTTAGAAGCATTCTTGAGCTGTTATGTATTCTGTACAGATACAGCCAAATATTTATAAATAGTCTGATGATCACTGTCTAATAAGCTTTTACTAGCATTTTATGAAAAGGTCAGTTACAAAAAAAGAGGTAATTGTTTCAGTTAGAGAATTTACGATATTGCAAATAATGAGATAGGCAGCTATTATGTATGTACATACATACATCGTTCAACCTTACGGTATGCTTTAATCTATATACTTAATACAAATTGGATTTTTTCTTTGTGATTCCTAAAACTTTTTACTTTCAAATCGTAGAAAGACGTGCGAGGTATCGTTTTGAAGCTAAGAAGATGGGGAAGTGCAATAGGGGTATCACTATTCGAAATTAAAAACCTTTCACTGCCAAACTGGAGGTCAAAGGTCAAAAAGTGAAAATTGCATCCCTTTCGTACGTCAACTCGAAATATAATGCATCATTAGTACCCCTATGAGTGCAGAAATTACAACGGTCAAGTTGCCACTGATAACTACGTTAACCGAATTTTAACGCGTTAACGGTTTTTGAACAATGTTGGTAAAATTATGGAAGAAACTATGTGACGGTTTGTAAAGTTACTCTTTTTTGAATTGCGTTGAAAATTGGTTAGCAGATAGGTTTTGATGCGTAGAATCAGTATTTGCCATTTTTATTAATTAACATTGATTGTGGCGCCCTCTAGAAGATAAAATAGCGGAAAATTTTTTATATCAGAATTAAATAAAAAATTGGTAGTTGGTACAATTAAGCACGCCGATTAACATGGTGAACACCGTTTTCAAACATACTGATCATGACGCACCCAGAAATTAAAAAAGGCGGGAAACTTTTTTCATTAGAATTGACTAAAAAATTGAAAGTCGGTCCGGTCCACCACGCTGATTAACATAGTGAAATCTTTAAAGCAAAAAATGAACAACAAATTTTGTACGCAATTCCGCGTCTGGGTTATTGACAGTTATTGCGTATATTTTTTTATTGACATGTTATCACATGAAAGCCCTGAATATGTAAGTACATGTGTATTTACTTCACATGTATATTAACCGAATAGACGTTCACGCTCTCTAAATCTATACCAACGTCCCTATTTAGGGACAGGTTACTAGTTTATAATTATTAGTAAATCCTAATGGCATGAAAAGACACATGAAAAGAATGGGAATTATTGACAGTGAAGGAAAAATGGTGATTGAAAAATCTGATATAAAATAGTTTGTGTCTTTGTAAATCGTGTACATAAATTGAAATGCAGTATGTATAACGGTCTGGAATTATAGTGTTCCAACCAAATGCATGTATGTATTTACTTTATATATTTTTAAAAGGTAAATATCTACATTTAATTTTCACGAGCATGAACGCACAGACAGATGATTATTTTCCACTTTTCCCCAGACAATCTCGACAAGTTGACACGCATACAATAGTAAACATTTGTAGGAGATACATCTTCAAAATATTTGATTGATAAACGATTCATCTGCATAATATATTATATTTTGCACTCGTAAATACACATGGACCTGTCATATTGCATATCTGCTTTCTGCTGTATTTGCGTAAGTCTAACCATTCACATTAATAGCTCCTAAAACTGCCTGCGTGCATCCTCCATAATACATGTTTACCAGTTGACCTATTTTTTGGCCAAATAGTAGGAATATATATATTGTTTGGACTAAAATTGATTTGTGTTTTTGTTACACATTTCAATTCCAGAACATTTCCAGATTAACCTGTCATGATGCTGTTTTGTTCGTTCACATACATTATAATAATCCTGACATCAGCCATCATTATAATTTCGCAACTTTAGTGGAAGTACATGTTGGTACATTAAATAATACAGTTTCAGGTTCTGGATGGATAAAATACATCCATCATCGAAGCAGAATTTCATTGAAATTCCTGTTTTCAATAGATGTAAATTTGGGATTTGGTTTATGCAATGCTCATGCAGAAGCCTTAGCATATAGGAAATTCATCTCTGTTGATTAAAAAGAGCATCTTGAATTGTAGCCAGTCATCGATGATGGCGTACAAATTTATGTAGAGTACTTACTCCACTCACACAGGTGGACATGAATAACATCCCGTGCGCAAAACTGAAAACTACAAAAAGTAACGTAAACAAAAGTAACAAGTGGCCACCGCCGCCGCCGCCAGCGTCACCATTCAATTGTACCAATTGTAGTTAACATTACAGCTACCTAACTACTCAAAACTGAGCCGTGTGAGTGCATCACGATATTACATGATTTATAAGAATTGTAAAACATAATGAACAAAAGATTTATGCAGGGTCGAGTGAGAGCCGTTATAACAATAAAAAAATGAAAAAAAGTACAATATCAATTCATATTTGGGGACAACGAAAAAATACCATCATCATTGGAAACTATAAATGTTTGAAGGCCATGTGTGCAATGTAATTCATTCACGTAGATTTAGGAGGTCGTGAAACAAACATGCAGAAAGATTAACGAGCAAGGTCAATTCATGACATAAAGTAGAGAGACCGAAATTTTATTGCAAATTCAAAATCCATGTATTAATTGTCGAGTTTATTTTTACCTAATTTCATAAAATTAGTCAAGGTATTAAATGCATTTGGAATGACAAGTTAACAGTCAACAAGAATAACTAAAGGCTAAGTACCTAATTATCATTACCTATACAAAATAAATAGCTTTACTGGGAAAACCTGAAAATAGTTCCATCCAGCTCATCCACGTTTATGGTCAATTTTTAGTTATAGTTTTATTGCAGGTAATAATTCATTAATTGATACAGCGACGCAGCGGTCAGATTGTCATAATTGCTGATAAATGAAATCCTTAATAATTTTGTACTGAATACTAATCAGACACCAGTAACTGGACAATGTTTCATGATGATAGATTGATGATTTTTACTTGTTATACGCACAGATAAATGCACGTTTGACCAAGATTATCCAACCTGATAAAACATTCATTATTTGACAAATATATTTAAAATTATCCATGGCCGATGACATGATCAAATAAATGTATTACATTTAAAATGTAGATAAGAGGATACTACAAAACTGCCACATGGTAAAGAATATATGTTGGGGAACTACCTCTGTTTTTAAAGAATACTCATAGTTTCGTAACTCTGAGGAAAGTTTAAAATTCAACTAGGTGAAGGCTGCAGATTTTCTAAGTCTCAAGCAGGTTTGATTTGCCACTAACTTTGATCGAGGATGGAATGAGAAAAGGCAATAACATTAGCTGGAGTAGCATGGAATTTCATTTCATAGCTTTCAACCTGTTTCTTTACCTCCACAATCAAGTTTAACTTGTTCAATTTAATCTGTGTTCAGCTGCTGCACTTACATACATGTGATGATGAGCTACAGAGGCAACATGCAAGCATGCATTCCCTTTTTTATACGTAAAGTGACTCGTGGTCTATCTTTGCAGTTATGTCGACGAAACTTTTTGGCGTAGATTTCGTTGAAACTGGTGCAGGGTAGTAGATTTTGATGCGTAGATTACGATTCTGCCTGATTAAGCCATTTTCATTCATTGTGACGCCCTCTAGAAGCCAAAAAAGGCGGGAAAATAGTTTTCACCGGAATTGGCCAAAAATTATGTAGTTGGTACTGTAGAGCATGCTGATTCACGTGGCGCAACTAGTTTTTAAAAATAATGAATGTGGTGCCCTCTAGGATCAAAAAACGGCGGGAAAATAGTTTTTATCAGAATTGGTTAAAAATTATGTGGTCGGTGCTATCGAGCATGCTGATTCACGTGGCGCAACTAGTTTCTAAAAAGAATGATAGGAGCGCCCTCTAGGAGCCAAGAAAAGATGAGAAATTGTTTTGAATTGCAAAGTAGTTATCATAATGGACTGAAAATCGGGTAGTGGATACTTTAATGCCCTCTGATTAACATAAAGAAAGGTTGTCGATAGTTTGGTCAGGTAACAGACAGCAAGAAAAAACTGCTGTCTAAAAAATATTTTATTTTTCAATTTTCTACAACTTTTTTCAATTTTCTACAACTTTTTTCAATTTTCTACAACTTTTTTCAATTTTCTACAACTTTTTTCAATTTTCTACAACTTTTTTCAATTTTCTACAACTTTTTTCAATTTTCTACAACTTTTTTCAATTTTCTACAACTTTTTTCAATTTTCTACAACGTTTTTGAATTTTCTACAACTTTTTTCAATTTTCTACAACTTTTTTCAATTTTCTACAACTTTTTTCGATTTTCTACTACTTTTTCAATTTTCTACAACTTTTTACAATTTTCTACAACTTTTTTCAATTTTATACAACTTTTTTCAATTTTCTACAACTTTTTTCAATTTTCTACAACTTTTTACAATTTTCTACAACTTTTTTCAATTTTCTACAACTTTTTACAGTTTTCTACAACTTTTTCAATTTTCTACAACTTTTTTCAATTTTCTACAGCATTTTAAAATTTACTACAACTTTTTTCAATTTTCAATTCAAAAGTTGTAGAAAATTGTAAAAAGTTGTAGAAAATTGAAAAAAGTTGTAGAAAATTGAAAAAAGTTGTATAAAATTGAAAAAAGTTGTAGAAAATTGTAAAAAGTTGTAGAAGATTGAAAAAAGTTGTAGAAAATTGAAAAAAGTTGTAGAAAATTGAAAAAAGTTGTAGAAAATTCAAAAACGTTGTAGAAAATTGAAAAAAGTTGTAGAAAATTGAAAAAAGTTGTAGAAAATTGAAAAAAGTTGTAGAAAATTGAAAAAAGTTGTAGAAAATTGAAAAAAGTTGTAGAAAATTGAAAAAAGTTGTAGAAAATTGAAAAAAGTTGTAGAAAATTGAAAAATAAAATATTTTTTAGACAGCAGTTTTTTCTTGCTGTCTGTTACCTGACCAAACTATCGACAACCTTTCTTTATGTTAATCAGAGGGCATTAAAGTATCCACTACCCGATTTTCAGTCCATTATGATAACTACTTTGCAATTCAAAACAATTTCTCATCTTTTCTTGGCTCCTAGAGGGCGCTCCTATCATTCTTTTTAGAAACTAGTTGCGCCGCGTGAATCAGCATGCTCGATAGCACCGACCACATAATTTTTAACCAATTCTGATAAAAACTATTTTCCCGCCGTTTTTTGATCCTAGAGGGCACCACATTCATTATTTTTAAAAACTAGTTGCGCCACGTGAATCAGCATGCTCTACAGTACCAACTACATAATTTTTGGCCAATTCCGGTGAAAACTATTTTCCCGCCTTTTTTGGCTTCTAGAGGGCGCCACAATGAATGAAAATGGCTTAATCAGGCAGAATCGTAATCTACGCACCAAAATCTACTACCCTGCACCAGTTTCAACGAAATCTACGCCAAAAAGTTTCGTCGACATAACTGCAAAGATAGACCACGAGTCACTTTACATACTTAAAGGACAATGTTTAATTGGGCATATATTATGTACCCATATTTAAGGTATTTAGATATAATAGTCTGTAATACACAGCTCAATATGCCTCACACGTATTGCTTAGTTTTTATTGAAGTCGTAAGATTATTTTCTTGCGGTATTTGTGCATGTATGCATCCAGTTCACTTTACAGAGCAACGGTAGGATTATACCTGCTTGTAATTGGAGTTTAAATATGTCAGGTAGCTACATACAGCATCTTCAATTAAGAATGCAACACGAGAATTATTCCAACACCTCAAGTATGAAATTACTGTTCAGTAGGGTATTCTGGGCTGAAACACGAACATGTTCCAATGTAGTAAATCCTCTGTATGCATCGACTTTAGGAAAATTAATCACATTGAGCTCATGGAGTAAAGACGCAAATCAGAAGTTCACTTTATTTTTCTTTCAAGTAATAGTCTTTCAAACCGTGTAGTCACATGTTTTGAATGCACTACATGGTAAGATGAATTGTAACATGTACCTTCAGTATTATTGTAACGATCATTTACTATCTCTCGCCATCACCGTCCACGCGCATTTTGGTTTAATAGGGGTGTGGTGCACGGCTGATGAATTTGCTGAGGCGACGGGGATGATGATGATGGCAACTTCAACTGCTACTACACATGAATGCAAATTAGCCGGTTTTAAACAATCTCCATTCTCGTGTCGTGATATCAGCTTAGAGTAACGAACGACGACGTCATCTAGCCAAGTTACATACACAGGTATATATCTACCAAGTTTCGCTTGTTGCAATTCAGCAACGGTAGAACAATGATGAAATAGGCAAAGTATGCCAGACAAGACAAGAGGTACAAATGGTGTCTTTCATGTACTGGTATACCTATAAGTTGTAAGTAGATATCAAGATGTGTTATAATTATAATTCTCGGGTTGTCTGGATATTTTTACGATGGAATTCGCCCAAAATTGGTACACTGGTGCAAATGAATGAATATCATTTTCCAATACCTTGACTTTCAAATGTTCTGAAGTGTGTAAAGTAAATATTAGACACAATTTATGAATGTATTGGATCTTGGCCTCCAAACATCTTACGGTTGTCGCGAGCCGGTCCTGCCGGGCACTGGATTGAGTACAGATGTACATAAAATTATGTTACATAATAGTGTATAGCGTTGACTATCCGTGATGGCGAGATCTGCAACACCGATTTTCAGCAAAACCGTTGGTCTTTGAACTGTACCACCATTTAAGCATATTATGAATGAGTGATGAGTCATCATTACGATATTTTTTTTTCATTTTTTTCATATGCTACTAACAAGGGAACGTTGTGAAGTGAATAGAGCCTAGCGAGAAACGAAAATATACATCTGAACCAGAATTTTCTGCTGATTCTAACGATACCAACTTTATTCTGCAGAAATGAAATCTGTGGATTTTACGATCACTTGTATGCTCAAACCTTCAACCTGACTGGGCAGTACTATGGGAGATAATATTACTCTAAAACTAAACTCTAACGTAAAAACTTACGGTTTATGTAAAAAGCAAGCAATATTTTAGCTGTCGTAATGAGTATTTACTACAACTAGAATTATATTGTAAATACGCTGTAAAGGTCGTTGAAATCTTGGACAGACATACTGTGCACTTTGCGTATATATCTATTTAGGTTTCACTTTGAGATCATTACATACAATAGTCAGTATGTACCTTGTTCGACACATATTTACTCACGTGGACCAACGTATGTCATTGCATGGCTTACCAACAAGTTGTATAACAAGTGTTTCCGGATTTCGGCTGATGACAAATTTGGATGAAATGAAAATAAGGGACACTTTGTAATTAACCTAAACCGTACACTGCGTAACTTTTTCAGTCCATATTAAATACAATTTACGTATTTGGATGCATCTTGTCATAGCACAAGTGCTCACAGTAATTTACATGAATTTCGAATTTGCAACATATTGGAACATATTTAGCTTGCATTAATTTAAGAAGCATGATGGTTTATACCGGGACTATTTCCTCTAAGCCCAAGGAATTCAAACAGCTGTAAAATCTACAGAGTACACTTCTGCAGAATAAAGTTGGAACCGTTAGAATCAGGAGAAAATTCTGATTCAGACGCATATTTTCGTTTCTTTCTAGGCTCTATTCACTTCACAACGTTCCCTTGTAAGAAAGCAGAATAAAAAGTGGCTAGTGTTCTACTAATGAAAATATATGACGGATTTATTCCTTTTTACTCATAAGTCCACTATTCGATTTGTTTAGAAATCAACACATGCCTTACGTAAATACGATAGAGAAATGTAAGAATCAAGTTCAAATTGATTATTATATATGAAGAAAGCAACAACAAAGAAGAAACAAATCTTTGAACAGTTTGTTAAAAACTCCCAGTGTCAATCTATTTCATTTCATGACAGCTCACTTATTGGCTTCCACACAACAAAGTACTAACGTATAGAAATTGTGAAGTATAATAAATACATACATCATACATACATTTTCGTGACTTTTTCTACAAAATGATAGGCGTGGTATTAAATAGTTGTTATAAATAAGGGGCGCAATGAGATTTGGCACATTTGGGTCAACTTGTAACACATGCAATTAGAACAATTAAATATTTGCAGTAGTTCAAAAGTCACATAGTCAGTGTAGTAAGATTGCACAAGCTATTAAACCGTTGACGCTGCGCGACCTTTGCTCCAACTGCGTATAAACTGAACATAACACTCTCACAGGACTTGGAAAGGAATCACTTCTGTGACAAAGTAGCACATTTTTGTGCCTGATTGATAAGATGCGAAGAAAACCACTTTTGAGATTATGCATGTGTGTATGACCTGCAATAGTTGAAGACATCATCAAATACATTCACAAGAAGAACATCAAACGTCCTTCCTACCACAAAGTCTCAATCGAATACAAAAGTTAGAGATATAAGAATGCCAATTTTGCGTTTCTCCTTTTTCCATCTCGAATTTATTGATTAAAATATGATTGGTTGCACACACAGAGAGAGATATTACCCAAGCAATCAACTGATTCTCCTTGACTTCTATGACAGATTTAGTGTTGTGCCATTATCACAACTCTGCCAAGTGAGCAATTTTTCCCTCTATAAGATCAGAAACACTGTCTTTCTTGTATTTATTCCTTAAAATTAGTTAGTGTCCTTCAAAACGAAACATTGACAGCCATCAATTGATCCCAAAATTAAAATGCCAAAAATGCGTGTTTATAATGTTTGCGCTTCGTCGAGTGCAATTTTCTATACAGCAGGAGTAGTATAGTGTAAGTATTAATAATATTGTATTGGTTTTGTCTACACATAATTTTCTCATTCAGCTTTCAATTTACTTTGGTGAGTAGTGAGAAATGTGTTGGTTATAGCCTTCACCTGTCGATTTTTACTGTCCAATCACATCACTACTATGCCGGTAGCAAAAGAATAAGCGTGCACGCTGCACATGCAGCATGTACAAGCCAAGTCATGAAGTCATTTAAGAATCAAAAATAAATACATATTATTTTATTCTTCAAAAATCATGAAGGCGCTAGGTTAAGGAATTGTAAGGACTCCTATATTTCAAGTTTCCGGTTTAAAAAGTTTCCGGTACCAATCCAAAACTGACATTTTCGTTACAGGCATTTAGACGGGAAAACATCTGCCTTTTCACTTTTTATCTCTGAGTAATATATAGATAGATATTTGTCATATGAGTAAGTATGGCAGAAAGAGTCTAGACAGCTTTCAGAAAGACAGTGTATTGCCACCGCATGAGGCTATAAGTATCTTCAAATAAAGTTGATGAATTCTTTGGTATTTGGTTGTTTGAGAAAGGAAAAAAGCTGCAAGAAATAGAAACTAACAATTGCAACACCCCTTAACTCATATAAACTTTTTCATTCAAGAAACCGTACAAAATTTTCAAATCCTTTTTGAAATAGAAATTTAATTCAGTCCTACTTCTTAGCATAAGAAGGTGTGTGAGAGAGGATGAAAGATTGATACCAAACTGACGCACATCGGCAAAGCTCAATGTAGATTACACACTGCGTATACTTTACACGCGAATCTTTACAAAATATGAGATGAATTGAAGAAGAATTACTTTTTGGTCGACGATCATCATCGGTCTATTATATCATTAAACCGGGATGCTGTATTATTAACACTTTTTGCTCTCTTTAAAATCATTCCTGCTGTTGTTCATCTCACTAACCAAATCTAAGTATTTTGTTTGTGCAAGACAGATTACAGAAGAACCGTCCGACCGAAAAGGAATTTATATGCATGCTATCAATACATGGTGCTTGCAAATATACCGGCAGATAACGCGCGTGTGTATCAGTTAAATTGTAAGATAAGTAAAATCAAGTCTCGCAGTCGCTCTCTCTCTCTCTACTCTGCTGTATTGGACTTGAATATGTGCTCGAATCCATATTATGTACGCGTAACTATTTATAGTCTATATAGCACAATATTTTTGAGATATGATATCTACTAAATACAAATACTTATATGCAGTCGACTAGTAGTAGTAGCTATTATCATCACGATGCATGTAAACAGTTTTTCATTCATTCATCATTCATCGCTACCGATCTTGAAAGAAGGGCAGCACAGCAGACGGACGCACAAACAAAAGTCGATTGTTTCCTTTCATAGTTCATTATATTGCAATAGATAAGGTTTCTTGCAGAGTCAAAGTGTCTAACGTATCCGATGACGTTGCAAAATGTATTTAAAAAAAACTAAGCAAAGTCGAATAAAGAAAGCTATATGGCATGAATGAAGAGACTTGTTATAGAATGGTTTAACGAATCGGAGGATAATCATATATACGAAGAAGAATGAATAGCAAAAGTAATATAATGAACAGTCTGAAGCTGAGAAAACGGACATTTAACACTTTTTGTCACGAATTGGGTAAGCTACCTATGTTGTGTTGTGTTGGTTGACGGCTGCTGATCGTCATAATGACATTGCAGAAATTTTTTTATATTTTTTGACAAAAAAAACTCCCCTTCTGTTTTACTTTTTTTTACTGTGAAATGTGAATAAGCCATTCAGAGTCGTCAACAAATATACTCACGATCGACCTGATTTCTAAAAGGCTAGAGATTTGAAGTAAAGCAACCGTGTATCCTTTAGAGAGAAATATAAAAAAAGTACCTGCTGTACACACACATGATAAGCATAAGAGATGCAAATTCCTATCTATCCTTATTTTTTTTATTAAATGGATATCAAAGAATCGACATAGAAAAGTAAAATTCAGGAAGCTAATTTTATGCATACAATAATTGTATGAAGCAATCATGCTTCCAATAACTATTATTATACAGATTTAAACGAGAGTTGATGATGATTATCATAGTAAGACGATGTGGTGTGATGATGACGATGCATTAAAAGTGCATACAAAAAAAAACGCTTTACAATAATTAAAGTTGCAATAAGCAACAAGAAAAAGTACAGTTTATGGTGTAGTGATTCTACTAAAATCGAATAGCACTCTTGCCGTCGTGTCGAGAAATCTAATTTTGGGTGGGATCATCCAAACAAAACGAACCTTGTTTTACGGAACCAGTGCCGATCCACGTTTCAGAATAGTAAATTCTGTAACATTTTGTTTGGATGACCCCTTCCCTAATTGGATTCTTGAACGGGGAACACTTTTTAAATTTAGTTCAATACCTCAACACACGTAAGTGTATAGACTGGTGAAGTGTAGTAGTGACAATGACAAGCGGTTTAAGGAAATTGACAACAATGAGAGCAACTCTCTACTTATTCGTCACGTCCTGTACACCGAAGAAAATACACAATACATCTTTCTTCCAAGATGAGTGTATGAGTTTTAAAAAAATGAAATTTTTTATTGTGTAGCAAATACGCATAAACGGGTATTGTTGTCTGACGTTGTTCTGTGTGGTCAGTAAATTCGGGAATCCTTTCACACAAAACTGACACTCGGCTTATGCTTTTTGGAAAAGAAAATCAATAATTAATTTTTATTGAAAATTCACTAACATTTGAGAAGCATACCATGCAAGCAAAGTAAATGCTGTGGTAAATCGTGTGCCCACAAAACATGATTACATTTCGTGGTAATTTTGCTAATTAAGCCTGATTTGATATTAACTCAGGCCGAAATGCAAACTTTTGCCTGGTGGCACCAACAAAACCTTTGTTGACACAAAAATAAGCACGTATACAGCATTTTCCCCAAAGAGTAGAACTATGAACAAGTGGTAGTTTGCAAATGAGAAATTTAATAAGTTGATAATATTTGCACACGCGATTATGACTGATGAATATTACGTACCTAGACACATACACCTGCCAATCATATTCCTCTGCAATGAATCTTGTTTTAAAACGTAACTTTATATATTTTGTAGACCGGTGACGAGTCTTCATTTTTTACAGGTAAAGTGCACAAAAATAGTTTCCGTCTAAACCGGTATTGCCACAAAATGTGAATACAAAACGGCATTATGACATGGTTTAACTTATCTTTAACCTTAACCTACACAAGGTGAAGGCAAACAAGAATAATCTATCTTTAAAGTCTAATTTTATTTTATTCATGTATATAGCCATGATGATGATCCGGATGTGCTTGCAAAGCTTTCTTTTTTCATTTGATTTTGTGCCTCCACACAAAAAATGTAGTTTTTAGTTTATAGATGTACCTAATGTAAGCCTACTTTTTTTAGCATCCATTATTTCGATTGAGAAATTGCAAGTAACAATAAATACAATGAAATGCATAATAATGCTGACTTGCATTCAATTCCGATCCCTTTAATGTTCATTTCCTACAAACTCATTTTGAAATCATGTGGGGCGGTTTTATCGACTTTTGTAACGCAGATATTGGTTTAGCATGAAATTTCAAGAGTTTCTATAAATCCTTATAAAACATAAGCCGCCATGATCAATGTCAGTGAATTTGTGTGAATATTATTGGAAACGCATAACATCGTTGAATGCTAAAAATATCTAGTAAAAAGCGGTTTTCAAAACTGTATCCTTAAATCATGATTACAATGCACATTTTTGCATTTATTTTGTACAAATTTTTGGGTAGTCTGGTACTGGCTTCAATAAAGTTATTTCATTACTTCATCCTCATTAAAGGCAGTCATAATATAACACATTACGTCATTGGCGAACCAACTTTGAATGAATCGTTACGTTTTCTCTCTTTTCATGTATTGCTATTGCTTTCTCACTTCTGTATAGCTCCACAATTTCAAACATCAGCGCTTCAAGAGCAGGCAAGTGGGATTCCTTTTTTTTTTAAAGAAGTAACACTTTTAATTATACCATTATTGGTTAACCTTATTCATTTTAACATTGAACGTAGGCATGTACACAATGAATGTTTCAAGTTCTGTTCAGATAAAAGCTACCATTTTCATCCTCCTACCCAACCAAAAAGAAAAGAACTCGAAGCCTCGTAATATAAGCCTCGAGTTGCTAATGAGGATAGTACTACTGCATTTCAACTCTTAAGCAGTCAAGTTTATCCATCCGCACGAAAAGTACTACCTCAACAGTAATCGTTAATGATGCTTAAGCGGATACTGCGGATATAGAAAAAAAACTGATGAGAAACTGTTAGTGATGATGATGGTATGAGAGACTTTGACGAGTTGTGTATTTAGTAGCAACATATTATCGATATAGCTGCTAGCTACAACTGTACAAATTATATACTAGGCTGTAGTAGTAATGCTCAAGTGATGAATTCATTCAAAAATGGTTCGTGATCTTATTCATGCTTCTGTGATTATTGTTTCATAATATCTAAACAAGTACATAAAGTTAAGCGAAATAGGTTTCCGATCAATTCACTCGGTAATTCACATTAAAATCTCATTGGGCGCGGTTTGGAGGTGTGTTTTGGCTCAAAAGCTACTATCCTTTTGTATTTCTGAAAAGAAACGACTCTTCTTCTTATGCGCTTCAATGAGTAGAGATACTTTGCATGGTAATTGTAGAAAATTAAAGTGCTTGAAAGAAAAATCAAAAATAATCTTTTAACGAGGTCAAGTGCTGGCTGGTATCTTATTATAGAAATCAAATCGAACCACAAGAAACTTAAATGAGAATACTAGGGCTAAGTGAACCGTTGGGATATAGGATTTCCTTTGTTCATCATAATGGTACTTTCTCTAATGACCGTAACTTATAATTAAAGAGCCATAATTCCTAATTAGGATAATGGTTGTTTTTCAGCTTACCTGGAAGGCATCATTCAGACTATGCATTCTTTGCCGTTCTCGCTCATTTGACTCTAGTCGCCTAAGATTTCTTTCTCTCGCACTTAGCACGGCTTTTCTTCTTCGCTCATTGCTACCACCACTTCCGGATTTTTCACTTGCACTACCGTTGCCACCGTTTATTGATCCGTCGTCCGCAATGCTTCCTGAGCTACCACCCCCACCCCCACTATTATTACTACTACCTCCACGCCGCCTCCCCGACGTTTTTCCATCTGATGATGTCAGTCTTTCGTCAGAACCGCCAAATGAGCATCCCTCTTTATCAGAAAATAAGGCTGAACTTCCACTTCCGGAATTTGAGTTTCTTGCGCTTCTCATATATTGACTTGATGAGGATGTGGATGTTCCATCCAGGTTATCATCGCTTGTATCAATTTCATCGTAGTCATCAATGTCATCCCCAGCACCACTTCCGCCACTGCTCGTTCCTCCTCCTACCATGCTGGTGGAATTTAGAATGCTTTCTACGAGGTCGTCTGAGACGGGAATGTCTTCGTCAAATAAATCTATATCGATTGTTTCGAGCGGATCAACTACTTGCTTGGATTGTTTTCGGGAAGTTTGCTCACGCATCACACGTTTACGACCGCGTGAGGAGCGTTCCTGTGTCCTACTTTCACTCATCATGCTGTTGTTTACAACCATGACCTATAGCATAAATCATAAAACAAAGAAAGATCACAATCTTGTTCAAATTGGTCATTGGTATATATTTTTAACTGGTCAATCAATCAACTCTTATCTTTTTTGTCTGTTGTAGCTATAACCGGCTATGTCATGCATAATTTCACCCAGAAGGAATTATATTTGCATTTTCAATGTCATCATCATAAAGAAATCAACTGGAACTATGCACTCAATCTATCCATAGTACACCGCAATGGTTTTCGCACGCGTTTGTATAGGTATACGCAAGTTTCATTTTTATAGGCGCATGTTCACAATAGTTTAGACTAGACATTTGAATTGATTATGATCACGATCGTGATATCATATAAAGATTATGAAGAATGTATTATAGTATGCTTTTCTAAATCTACTTTTACATTTTTGCTGAAGCAAAAAAGTAACTTCAAGTCAAGCCTTCCCTTATTTGTTGACCATGCTGATATAACAATTGTGGTTATTTCAATCCTTTCTTATAACAATCGTAATAATAATAACTGTTGTAAAACTACTATAAAACATTTACAAAACGTTATAAAAGAAAATATTTTCAAGATGAATGAACTGATATTAATAGTCGTCATTTTTGTCGGACGGGTACATAATATCAAAGAGACTTATTCCATCAGCGTACGATTTTATGGGACATTTATAAGAAGAAAACAATGTCCATCATTATAAATTTTGCTAATAAAGTTTTATACATTCTTACGACACATAGGTTTCATTAAATGAGTGACACTTACACATCTACATATGCTTCCCTTTCAAGCCCAATGCTTTGTTAGTTTAATGTATCGTCAGTAATTAATACTAATTAGGTACTAAACGCTATAATCGTCTAGAGCTTTACTGTACCAAAAAATTGGCATTGACATAAACAGTAAGGAACCCGGTAAGACTACAAGAAAAGCAACATGATTCATATTTGATAAAAACCTATGCTGAAACTACGATAATGACAGCCACTCAAAAACATGTTTATATTTTTACATTGCATCTTCACATCATTCTTTAAACATGAATGATATTGCAGAAAAAAAAGTTTTTTTTCTTCCTTTTGACACATGCTATACACGTTCAAACTCTCATGATCATCATAAAAATCATTGATGTGCACTGCGTGTGATTAATTTGCCATTTGAATTAAAAGATTTTGTGTCTGTGTTCTGCAACCAAATAGCTAAATGTTGATCAAATTCAAACAAAAACTTCAATTTGCAAACTGTTGCCTCGTTTGATGCTAATATATGCATAGGTAAATATATACCCAGTTTACAATTTTATTATAGATACCTACACATCTACCTGCCTCACAATATGAGGGATGGCTGAAAAAATAAGACGAAGAAAATTGCCCAAGTAATTTACGAAAGGCTAACAAGCATCATGAGTTTTTTTCTTGGAATTCTGCTCTCTTTTCTATATTTAACTAATCTGATGGTTTATCACATTCACGAAACAGAAAACCATTATGTGACAAAAGCACATCAAATGAGTCTTGAATGATAGAGAGAATCGAGGTAAACCATGATGGGAAGGAAGAGAAAATGGCTTTACACAGCAGACATGCGTGTGTATCATCATCAAAAGCCCCAAGTATCAATAAGCCGAACTGTCTTTTTTTATTTTCAAATACAAGAAAAAGTTGTACTAGTAAAATCAAGTTAAGGGAAGAAAGGCCAATAAACTCTGGGAAAGACTCTAAAAGTAGTAGTGGTATGAGAATATAATGCTGTCTGAGCCCTATTTTTTTCTTTGTGTAGAGGACACAATGATGATGACGATGATAGTAAAAAAGCTAGAGAATCAGTCTGCATTCTGCAAAGCATACTTTCGAAGGCATTTTTTGTGCATTCAAATAGGCACCGGAATCCTAAAATGAAAAAATCAGTTTTTTGTAGGTATCAGAATAGAATATATATACATTATGTAAACATGCACGCATGCAACTATGTATGAAAACCCTTTCTTGTCAACATTGGCGTGTAAAAACACGATATACGCTTTACGCTGTTGCGTTCCACCGTTTTCTCAATCCAGCACTAGCACAGATCAAGAGAGAAAAAACAGAAGATTGCAACAAAAAGAATAGCTATAATACATTTGCATAATGTTAGTAGATTGTAAATAAGAAAGAATTGTTCTTCTTCCTTGTTCCGTTCGCGATGATGATGGTGTTGTTGGTAAAATGCAGAACGATGGCGCAGGCGAAGGATATTCCCTATTTCTATAAGGAAAGTAACAAGTCGTATAGAACAAGTTCAAAAACAACAACAAAAGACAAAAAAATATATAACGATTGGAAGAAAATCTACCATTGCCACTTGGTTGGTATCAACAAGAAAGAACGATGAGCAAAAAATGCCAACCACGCTAGTCTGAATCTCAAGACTCAAAAGCATTTTATATAAACGCGACTTGTTATGAATACATGATGATCGTGCTGCCCGCTTTTCTCCACGGTTTTGTGAGTAATCCTATTTCATATAAATCCTTTTATTATATACCTGTCCTGCTTCATTCATTCATGCACACTATAGCCACTTATCCATTTCATTTGGTTTACAATAATTTCTCGTGCCACAAAGAGCATTATTTTTTAACTTTGCTATTGCATTAATTGCTTCAAAGGATTGTAGCAAGCGTTATCAGCATTTAGGATGATGCAGTGAAGTTTAGTAGCAAAATTCAATGATGATGATGATAAGTTCATACAGTTCTTCACAACGACATTAGTGGATGTACGCAAATGTATGTACGTGCGTAATGCGTGCACGTTCCATCCACTTGTAGTTCGATTGCTTGCAGTGAGCCATTAATCTTTTTATAACGCTTCGTTGAGAGGAGTTTGGTATCTAAAAAAATTGTTTACCGCAACAGTGCTGAATTAACAGCAGTGTTGCAGAAGTCTGTAGGAGTAAACTCGTACAAATATATCCTGTGTACATTTAATTTGTGTTGGAAGAATTGTAATCGCTGGAATTTCACAAAAATGGAAAAATCATGTATGCTTCCTAAATCAATATTACCCATACAAGTCGGCATTCACTGTCATTTCATTTCTAAAGTCTACATGCTGCATTTACATCGTGACTTTTTTTTGGCGTACAATCATAAGATATCGAGAGAGACACTGACAAGTACATAAACTACGGCCAATTTTAGATGAGAGATGACATACAGAGAGCCGCTCTTCTAGTTTGCTAGTTTGCTCAACTTTATGATTGACATTCACTCAAACCAAGTGAAGGCTTAAATAGTTTCACAGCGAAATAATTGGAGGGATTGACGATTGTAGTAAACAAAACTATTAAATACTTACGAATGTCACATAACTCGTCAAATAATTTGAGTAGCTACTAGCAAAGCAGCACTTGAGGAGAAATCGATGCAATTCATTTTCCACCACACACGTACACTCACAGAATTTTCTAACAAAACGTACGAGTCAAGTAGAATTATTGTAGCTCAGCTCCTTAGAAGTTCGGACTGAAGATGCAGACGAAGGATCATAAAACACAACACGAATTATTATTATTTTTTATTGCTGCAGATGAAGCTTGAATATATTTTTGATGTTCAAGTATTTCCGGTAAGTTTACACTATAACTGATAAACCGTAAACTTAGGCACAATCGCGTTGAGGTTTTTCACCTTAAAAAATTCATGAAAACAAAGTAAGAAACGTTTTTGAATGCATTGAAATGAAATGAATGAAGAATGCAAGCCTATTCAATAACCATTTTTTTGCATTTACATTTTTCATTGTTTTCAGTCTACGTGCATATAAGTGAATGCATGGCCAAGACACATAATAATAATGATATGAGCTTTTGATTGACTACACTATAATTGATGTATTTTATAAATCTTTGTACTGTTTCCCGCAAGAATTAAAAAAGAACTTACTTTTGCCGTGCAATCTGCATGTGTGTATTACGACCGTTGTTAGCAGAAAAGTATAAAATTCATACACAAGTTTCCAATCAATCCAAAAATTTTCTTCTATTGTAATTATATTTGCATTTACAGAGTTGTAAATACAATTGGTCATTCAATTTCACACAATCACAGGTCAAGGTTTAAACAAAAGTTGCTTTTAAGCTCGTATTTATCCAATTCATGTAGGGGGTATGAAGATGAACTCGTAATAATTATAGGTACTCAAGGTTTTCACAGCAAACACACAAACTAACTGCCACACACAGAAGAACCACGAAATTTGCTCGAAAGACGGCGAATGGTAATCAATGCAGGTACCTGCAGACTACAGACCTTCCCAGTTATCAATACAAATGGCTGCGCGTATAAAAATGATTATCAATTGCATATACCAACTTTTCATAGCAAAATCAGAATCATCATAATGAAACTTTTCTGGACAATTACTTTATTTTATTTATCCTCTGGTAATAATGCCGGTGAAAATGTTATCTTTGGCTTGTTTTATTGAAATAAAAACAATAAAACTGGAAATGTCAACTTGTAATAGGTTCGCGAGTCGAGTCCTTCAGAGAGAAGAAGCGATGATCAATTTTTTTGGCAGCCTTGCGCATAATATTGTATTCTTGAGAAAGTTTCATATATGCTTAAAAAACTCAACACCTCAACATCGCAGGAGCTGCCAAACTATTGTGCAGCATCATCAAGTGCTACAGAACCACTACTGCAGAAAAACAAAAACTGGCAAGCCTCTGGTTTGCTGCGGCTCCGTTGATGATGATCAAGTAAGTGGAGTGCTAATGTTAATCTGACGTTCACAGAACACAAGTAATAGTGATTGTAGCAGCATTATAGCCGGCGCAGTCAAGAAGAAGAAGAAGGGTTGTACACACACATGAACGTATTGAATTCAATTGTAGAACCTTAATGTAATATTGTAATAGTATAGTTTTATGTGGATTTGACTTTGTGCTTCAAGCATGCATGCACTGCACCACGCTGTGTGTGCGTTGATGATCATGATCATTACACTGATTTAGGTTTCAGTTAAGACGAGCACAAAACGTGTGGTATAAAAAATGGTTGTGCAGATTTTCAGATTCGAAAGGATTTTTATATATCAGTGTGATAAATTGTATGCAGACACTGACACGACGGCATACATACATGTTTCAGAGTTCTACACACACGTTCATACCAAAAGATGGTGAATAATTACCTACTCATCTAATCCCAATGCGAAAAAGCCGGTATCCTTATAATATCTTGTGTGAAGTAATATGCAAACGGTACGTCCAAAAACTTATTCATGTACCTACGTGATGATATGTCAGAGAGCATCAACATGCCAAAAAAATATAATACCCATAGCTAGTAACATTTCATAGGTAACAATTTAACAATAAAATGCCGGTTGAAACGATGCGACGCATGCTTGTATATGAATTGGTGTGCGTGTGTGAGGGATGCAAAGGTAAATTGACTTTTTAAAAAGTATGTATGGTACTATAACTATATATTAGTCTATTAAATTCAGATCCACTTTCCATGTTTGAACCGCGCCATGAACGTGAGGACAATAATCTCTTTAAATCTTTTAAAAAAATATTCAAAACTGCAAAGTGTGAAATCAGTATTACAGTGTGGGGTAATTAAATTCAAATCTACATATTTTTGACACAGAACTTGCTTTACGATTTCCATTTCTAAGACACTACCACCAACATAATATTATTTTTATTAGGTATTATATTTTTTATGGCTTTCACTGTGTTTTTAAGACCTGGTGAACCGGTGATTTCATGAACTCGTATTATATTATAGGAAGTCAGAGGAGGGCAAAGCAAATAAATCAAGAACAATTTAGAATTAGTGTATACGATATAACTGCCAGAGCCAATGCATCAAATTGGTTGAAGACATTTATAAGCATCTCACCCACCGGCTCAGAATTCGTTCCCATTTTACACTACACCTAGCCATAAATAATTTGACTATCTTTTATAGTTAAACTTCGGACTAATTAATGCATAAAGCTTCATTAAACAAATATTAAAACTAGCAACTAACTGTAAATTTTTTTAAAAGATTTACTCTTTCCATTTCATGACACATGTTGTAGGATTAATGATAACCACAATGCAATGACCACTCTTCCATTTTTTGTCCGTAACTTTATGCAAATTGTAACTAAACACAAACAGCAATGAGCCATAATGAAAAATTGTCTCAAATGGATGTTAGCAGTTATGTGTGTTAACAAAATGCGTAATTATATACTCCAAACGTTGGTCTAATTACATAAGATACTCTAAAATGCAACTTTTTCGACACAATACTACTAACATTCCTACACTACAATGAACAAATAAGATCTACAGTACAAGTATATAATTATCACGTAATTATAAACTTTTTATAATTTTATTAGTTATGACTTAGAATTTGAATAGGAATCTGTATAATGAATTATTCCTATTTACAATTTGATAATGCATTTAGGATTTCATATATTTGTCTTAGTTTTCTATTTTTGAACGTTACATTATAATCACTCGCATCCGTCATCAACTACATTTCATTTGTTGGAAATATTAAGACTTTTTTTTATATTACACACAAAAGCATTTTAAATATAATACCCTCGTGTTTTCCCAATACTAACATTGTTTTTTACTAAATTAACCAGTTCATTGTTGAAAAATGTGAATACGGACGGACGGGGAAAAGACTTTTACTATATAAAGTATGTACGTATGTATTAGTATTAACTAATAGTTAATAGTTGACAATATGTAACATGAAATTCAAAGCACACGAAGACTAGACAATCAAAAAATGTAAGATACCAAATAACAAACGTAAAAAACATGACGTTAAAGCATCAAAGCATGTAAATGCATATCAATGCATAAATAAAAATGATATAAGCTATTAGGAAATCAAAGAGAAATAAATCCTTAAACTTGATACGAGATAATCGCTCTACCGCAGCACTCCACCAATGTCACGAGATGGGGGAATTGCCCTTAAGTCTTTTGATCTCTTCTTTCCACAGGTCCACCAACTATAAGCAAGCAAAATTATTTATTTCAGACGATTTATTATGAATATATATGTTCAAGTTCTATTATTCAGATTCTATTCCAGTTTACCTCGCGATTCCCGAGCTCCAGGCTTATTAGGTCAATACAGCATACAAATCCCAGAAACACAGAGACCTCCGTGAGCAAAGATCGATTTCCCATTGAAGAAATTGTAAGTTTTCTAAGTCCTAAAGGAATTTAAAAAATCAATGTAGAAGGAAATGCATCAAATTACTTGTTTATCAATTATCTGGGATGAGAACATCAATTAGCAAATACGTTTTAAATCGCCAACGAATTCAAGCTGATCCAAGTCATCTGAACTAATCAACCCGTAGTCTTGTTCGCAGTGCATCCGTTGACAAAGGTCCAGCGGTATTCCCGTAATCCCTTCATCGGTTATCGGTCCATGTACGGTCAAGCTTTCCAGAAGAGGCATCTTTTTGTAAATATTTTTCAAAACTGAGTCGTTTCCGTTAATTGATAATGATCTCAGACAAGGGAATGCGTTTGACAGTTCATGAACATAAACTTTAGCGTTGGAGTCCCAATACGCCATCCAGTCCCGTAAATGAGCCAGATTTAAAGCCACCATTGGACAGATTCCTACACTATGAAGAGATGGCCGGGGAGGAATTTTTAGGCTAAAGAAAGAGTTGTACATCGCTGCATCCTCATGCACCACTGATAGTGACTTTAGATTCGGAAGGCCGTCCAGTGCCGAAGAGGGAAAGGAGACGTTCGTCACTTTTAAATATTCCAGCTTCTTCATGTAAGGAAACGACTTAAATTCTACTAGCAGATCCGGTCGATGGTTAAAAAGTTCAAGTCTTTTCAGATAACCCTGAAGACTTACTAAGAGAGTCATCAAATTATCCACATTGACTCTTTCCAGACTTGGAACCAATATGTTGAAATTCAGTGGTAAGTATTCCAGATGAAATTTTAACTCTGAGAACTTGAGCATCTGCTCGTTACTAAAGCAGAGCATGTCGCCTACTTGCAGTCTCTTCAACTTGTTCCATCTGTTCCTGGATCCTAAAATCCTTGGAATAAATATATTGCGACAAAATATTGGACTAGCTTCATCCGTAGTTAGCACTTCAAGATTTACGACTGCTTCCAGGATATCATCGATAAATCGTGGTCGTTCTACAAAGAGTTGGTGTCTCAAATGGAGTTGTCTGATATTTGGAAGTCTCCATTTTGGTGAAAGGCGCTTGGAAGATTTGATCCGTAAGTATTTTGAATATTCGCTATGAGGGGACAGACGAATGGGTGAAGATATGATTTGTAAATTCAAACTGGTAATGTTGGTAGTTTGGAAAAATAGCAGCTTTTGGAAAAAATTTGCGCCACAATCACATCCGACTTTAGCTATTTGAAGATGTTTAATGGAATGCCTGTAACAGTCAATTGAAATCATATTACAAGTTGTACTTGGAAGAAAAAGTAATCCATAGACATTATTTATTTTTAAAGTAGTTACCCATGAGTTTTAAAGAAATCTTGTGCTACGTCATGACCCAGTCTAAAAGTAGATCTTAAATAAATTTTTGCAAATGGTGTATCACGGTTTGGTTTCTTTACGAGATTCTCATCCATCAACTGTTTGAACTTGCTTATGTGGCAGATATCTTGGAACTCCAAGGTTAGCTCCTTTCTTAATAATCGGCACGCCTCCAAGTCCCATCCCGTGCAAACCATACGACAATTCAACAGATCATTTCTTGGGAGATACGTTAAAATATTAAATGCCACCTAAAAACAATAAATACATAAAAATGGAATGCATACATAAACACGAGATTTTTAAGCGTCCTCGCCAGATTTGCATAACTTAATAAATGGCTAAGAAACATATTTCACTTACCAGAGAATTTAATAATGGATGATTTGGACCGTCAATGGGATAACTTGACCGATAAATATTTTCCAACTGTGTATTACATGAACGGACGACACTCCCTTCATATTCCTGTTTACTTTCGTTCAATCCGCATCCAGCGTATTCCTTTAGATTTAATAATTCAGGATCCACCAGCTCCTCGTTTACGGGAATTGATCCTCCGTCACTTCGTGATGTGCTCCCATTGTTAGAAATTTTTCTCAGTCGTAAATTGCTCATATCATCCATTTCCCTCAGTTATGTATCTTTAAAATTGCTAACTTCAAATCTGACTCAGCTCATTCCAAACGCATCACCCAATCTAAAATGACAAAAAAAAACAAAATAGGTTATATGATAGTTTAGCCCATATTGTTAACTGGATCTCAATATAGATATTTCTAGACAATTAAAAATACATAGTCGAATGAAGCATTACATTGTAATTGACTACTCCTGAAGGATCCACCCTACAACCATTAGTGAATGGGAAGGGAAATACCACCTCCGTGGATCCACCACGACCAGTCTATTAAATTTAATGTGATTTGGGCTCACCTTCAGCCTTAACACAGATAATGATGATAGTTTTCCAGTGGCCAAATTCATTCAAGAGACATTGAAAGTGTAGTGCAGTGGCCAAAAAGTGAAAGTGACTAGCCAGTCGAATATTCTTTTAAACAAACAAGCTATTACAATAACACCAAAATATTTGCAGAATCGTGATTTTTGTTGATAATATTATAATATATTAAATACGTGGCTATTTTTTTACAGAGCTTTTAATTAAATGGAAACTGTCTCGCTTCAGTTTACAAACATACGCTAGATTGGCTTCAGATCTTCTTCCGACTTGATTTGTTCTGAGGGGATCGCAGATGTGAAGGCAGTGGTTTGTTTACAGTTTACACACCATTCTCCCTCCACATCTTCCTTTGCATCAAATCCAGTAGCGCTGAGTGCTGCTGAGCACAACGAGCTATTGTACAAGTGATTTTGCCTAAAGCGCATAATAATATATTAATAGTGTAACCTAACAGTAAAGTATATAGCCTAATATCATGTTAGTAATAATTGTACATATTATTAACGTTTTTCTTAAATAAACGAATAAAAACTTTACATAAACTATACATCTCTTCATAATTAATGATATAAAAAATGCCAGCATGAAGGACAAGTAAAAAATAAGTCATACGAACGATACCCTACATAACAAAGTCAGGCTTAGTTTTAAACCGTTTAATACCGCGATGATGGAGAACTATCTAAAATGCTAAATGACAAAAAAAATGACATTTTTTATGTACATCGTAATATGGGAGCCAACGAAAATTTTAAAATGCCAAAATGTTTTCAAAATATATTTTAGAGTTTTTTTGACGGCTATAAACGATGTTTTAAAATGGCATGATATATGGAAATTTCATACGGTTAGGGTTACCGGATGATGACCATCAATTAAAAAGCAATACGAAAAGACTGAAAAATAAAAACTGTATACGATACAAAGTGAGCGTCATAATCTCATTACGGCTAGTACGATTCCTATTAATAAGGATCAGTCAAATGGATGAAAGCGTGTCTGTTAAATTACAAGCAGACAGACAGACGACAGACGTCAATATTATACCTTCCAGCATTTCTTGCTTTCGGTAGTTGGTTAATCCTAAATGTTAATATACGTCAGTATACAATATCAGAAAAAGAAAGGAACGAATTTTTGTTCTCTCTTGTAAAGGAAAGAAAGAATGCAAAATATTCATACATATTTTTTTTTTAACTTTGGCCATTATTGGGCATAGCGTATTGTATTATGCTGATTATGCATATCATGTCTTGATTTTCTGCTGGATTCATAATTTTACAGCTCTTCTTTACAACTGAATGTGATATTCCATATTAACAGTAATTCGGCTAAGTAAGTAGGCTAATGGTTAGTAAATAAAAAGCAGAACTAAACGTAAATGCTAAGTTAATGCATCTTAATCTCATCGTATATGACTCATGAAAATTCTTCGTCCGATGCATGGCATAGAATCTTATATATAAACGAAGAGTCTACGTAGCTGGCTGGCTGATTCTGTGGCACCTCTATGTCACCTACTGAAGTAGGCTTTGTGGCAACGTAGCAATTTAGTATGGAGTGTGGCTACATGGCAATTTAGTACGTCAAAATGTGGTAACGTGGAAATTTAGTATGTAAGGTGGTAACATGGCAATTTAGTATGCTGTGTTGCTACATGGGAATTTAGTATGAATGTGGTAACATGGCAATTTAGTATGAATGTGGTAACATGGCAATTTAGTATGAATGTGGTAACATGGCAATTTAGTATGAATGTGGTAACATGGCAATTTAATGTGTAAACATTTTACGTACTAAATCTACACGTTGCCACAAAAGCTACTTCAGTGGAGTAATTCTACACGTTGCCACAACTGCTACTTCAGTGGAGTAATTCTACACGTTGCCACAAAAGCTACTTCAGTGGAGTAATTCTACACGTTGCCACAAAAGCTACTTCAGTGGAGTGATTCTACACGTTGCCACAAAAGCTATTTCAGTGGAGTAATTCTACACGTTGCCACAAAAGCTATTTCAGTGGAGTAATTCTACACGTTGCCACAAAAGCTACTTCAGTGGAGTAATTCTACACGTTGCCACAAATGCTACTTCAGTGGAGTAATTCTACACGTTGCCACAAAAGCTACTTCAGTGGAGTAATTCTACACGAAATCTTGACTTGGTTCTGTTTAGACCACCGCGTATTGACCTGCAATTTTCGTTGCTGTTTATGTGTACCTCATACCATCCTACCAGCTTTACCTTCGCTCTATTTTCACCATTTCTCACCTTCCTTTTCATATTAAAAAATTATCATGTTGCCACAAAATCTACTTGAGTGAAGTAATTCTACACGGTGTCTTTTGACTTTAGGGCACCATGACTTGAACCATTGGTTAAATTTTTCGTGGAGTGGGAGAAAACATCATCATTGGGTGGAAATCGAAGGTTCGGTCTTATTAAGTACTGGAAGAGGGTCAGTTCCTCCAGCGCATTAGCGCAGGGTGGGGCCATTCAAATGCATGGTTGTTCTTGAAGAATGGGTGCCAGCATTTGAAATGTGGCAGTATGGATGGTAATTTGTGACAGTGTGAGTGGCAACAATGGGTCACAGCAATCAGCCAGCCAGATAGACTCTTCGCGTACATGATATAAGAAGATTATTGGTTCCTGCACTTAGTGCAGGAACTGGCCCCCTTCTAGTTTCACAAATAAGCGGACAGTAATTTTTTATGCTAAGTGTTAATATGTTGAGATTTTGCATGAACACCAATCATGATGCTACTATTGACGGAATTAGTGAAATACTTATATCTTCACATAACGAGTATATAAACGAGTTAGTTACCAAATGTATAAACTGAAGGTGATGGCGCTAAGGAAAGGTGAAAGTTGAAAGACAATGACAATGACAATGAAACTGCAATTTTTAAACAAAGAGTGTCAAGCTGAAATTACTTCTCTAAATGTTATGCATTTCTAACACTAGGTGTTTAATTAATTTGAGATATTATATTTGCATAGGAAGCTTTATAAAATTCAATATTTGTTTTATTATTAATACCACCAATACACGGAATAAGACCTCATAAATTAAATGCCATAATTGCATAAAATACACAACTTTCGTCAGTCGAGAAGAATCGATTATTGGTTTGATCCGATTTGAAGTGCTGTCATGAAAGTTATGATACAATACACACACAACTCAAATATAATAATATGTAGACATTATTTTGTTGCGACCTTTGATAATTTCTTGACTTGGTGTTACTTTTGGAAATGTAGAGAACAAAACGGCATTGAAGGAAAAGTAGATAGGCATGATAGTAGCCACTTGCATACTTATCCGTCAAGAACGGAACAGGAGCAGTTCATAAAATATAATTTCTCTTTATCAATTATTTATGCATTAAGTTTCATTGATTTTTTTCCGCCACACCAGTTCCAGTGATCCATTTCTTCAATAAAGCAGGTGTAGTTTTCCCAGAATTTTACACACAGATTTGGATTTAGATACCTACATACCTATATTGCATACCACCAATCCATATAATATACGTACCTAACTTATAATTATAAGCGTTGCTTACTAATTTCATAAGATTTTCACATACTTTTATATGCGGATAGTCATCTTGTTCCCACTGAAACTAATGGCATGCTTTCTATACGAAAGTTTCTTCATCAAGAAAGTCGACCTTTTTGTATGACAGCCTAATTACGATCGAGATCGGTAATCTTCATTATTAGAGGAAGACAGACATGAAATATGAAATAAAATTTGCAAGTAGTTAGTATAATCTTTCATCCTCAACTTAATAGTAGCATCAGCATCGTCCTCCATTGTCACACGACTCATACTTCTGTAAACTGTGAAGCCCAGGGATGGAAACCTAATATATTCACATTACCATTTCCAGAACTTTCAACGACTACCACTTTAACTAGATGAGTTATTGTGCAATGAACCATGAGTCATGAGTCATGAGGGTTATAGTTATGGAAACAAGGAAACTTGGGAAATGAAACGGGGCATGGGGTATCGTGAGACATGCGACAAATTTCCTCCATGGAGGCATGGAGGAAACGGACGAAACTGCAATTCCGGAAATGATCTGTTCCACTTCGATTCTAAAAAAGTCAGGTTTGGTTTGATACATCGCACAAAAGCTAACAAAAATGTGGAAAATGATTGTGACGACAAGCGAGTTTCTCGAATTCATATTCCTAATCACCTCCCATGTTCTGGTTGGAGAGAATGGTACTACTACTACTACTACTACTGGAGGAGTCACGAACACCAAGTGGTCTATCAAAACCACTGGTACATTTAATTTTAGTTTAAAGTGACCTGCAGTAACGTTATTTATTACCTACCCCAGTTGAACTTAATGTTGTTCTTGATTAAATTTGGACAGCCGCTAAAACGTGCTCGGCTGAAGAATATGCCCCTTTAAGAAGCAGATCCTCCCATTATCTGTTGACGATGCCATCCTACAACCTCACCGAAGAACATGATAAGACAATCCCTCTGACGTTCTCCACGCACGGAGGAATCGCGTTCAAGGCCGTATCACTGGGATGCGATGGCGTCAAGAATAACAAGTCTGTTTGTCGTGCCGACATCTCCGTGAAGGACTTAACTGGTCCGGGGAAAGGAACAAGCCGAAATGAGCAGTTGACCGAGTACACATGGCCCATAAAAGACAAACGTCACACTTTTAAAAGATTTGTAACTTTCATACTGAGTGTGATAGTTGTGAACTTTTTGCTAATCATCGCTGCTAATACGTTCAACATTGACCCCAACGCTAACCTGTCCGCCACCTTTGTCTGTTCTGGACTAGTCTGCTTTCTCATGGGATTCTTGTTCTCATAATGATTTTAATTGCTTATCGGTCTTATCTAATAAATGTTAGCAGAGAGAGGGGAGAGGAAGCTATTTTTAAGAATTTACACTTGTAAAATATAGCTAGCTGTAGAAATCGGTGCTCTTCTAATTTATCACGTTATAAAAATGATTTGTATTAGATAATAAAACAACTTGTTATAATAATATTGATGCATTCTTTCATTATTGCATATCACATTGCAAGAACATCATCATCGTCAGCAAAATGTTGGACCACTTGTCGTCATTTGATGTATCATGACTCATGACCATCATCATCGTTGGCAAGTTAATGTGCATTGCTTACAGTTCCATGGCTGATAGTTTGTTATTTTGCATCTCTTTTTTTATCATAAAATACGACAATGACAATGGGGAATGGGGAAGAAACTGACAATGAATGAGAGAAATGCAAATCCTGTGGGTAAATCGCTACAATTTTATACTGGATTACAGCTTAGTGCCCTTTGTTCAAAATATCTACTCAAACATGTTGATCATTGCGCAAAAGACCCTGACCATTACACTCCTCCTATGCTTAATTTTGGCCAGGGAAGGTGGCGCCGGAGAAATAGTGACCAGTGAAGGTATGATGACAAGTCATTGGGTGCTTGCCTCCATTAAAATGATACTTAACTAATCCACTAAACACTTTCCTTCCTGTTCTCCTTTGACTTCTTTCCATGCTAAACGTTAGAAAACATTTTTGGAACTATTTTGGCAGGAAATAAGGACATCTCGATTCCTGAAGCCGAAGTGGGGCAATACAAGACTCGGCTCTGCGACAGTGATGACAAACGGAACTGCATCCCGATCACGATCAATGCCACCACCAAAGTGGACTTGGACCAATTCAGGCTCTCATGCACCAAACGTTACGATACGGAACACATTTCCGAACATTTGTTTTGCAGCGGAGTAACTTTGATTCGGGATTCAACCGGAAATGCAGAGTATCAGGTTTTAGTCAACGAAAACAAGAAGACGGAGCTGGACGCTATTGCTGACGTGTTGAGAAAATACCTGGAATTTAACTGGAGCGATTATATCCTTGTCGCACTACTAGCCTTGTTGGAGCGTCGCACAGAGGACTGAAGATAGAAGATACGTAGTGTAGAATAGAATATATATGTAGCATAGTCTGTGTCAAACCCATGTAAAAGTTAATTAGTCGTAATTGTTGTATTTTATGCAATCGGTTTCTGAAAATTGGCAAAAAGATAGTTAATAGTTAACTAAACATATATACAAAATACTAGAAAAATCAGTACATGCGCACATGTCAAAAGTAAGGGTCAAAGTTGAGTGCATTTAGTGTGTAGTAGCATGCGTCATTGCTGTGGTGTGACGTAGTTGTCAAGGTAGTGTAGGTAAAGCTTTGTTTACTTTGTTGTATAAACGTTACGTCAGCTGCGTGGAGAAGCAGAGTGAGTATATAAGGAGCAGCTCAAGTCGTTATCTCGTTGTTAGTCAGAAGTCAGGTCAAGGTCGTAAGCGACAAAATTAGTAGTTTCGGCAGCCTGTGGTGAGCCCACAGACCAGTCAGTTAGAAAAGCGTCTAAATTATAGTAAATGCGTCTTGATTTAATTGTTGAAGATAATTGTTGAAAAGCTAATAAAATGTGTAAAATTGTTAATGTTTGAAAAGTAATTACTTGTCTGTTTTGAGTTAATTATTTTAAGTGTCAAGTTAGTTAAAAATCGAAACCTAAGCCCACCCGTTTCAACGGTCATATCATAAGCTGAGCATCGAAATAACATGGTCCTTCGAGCGTACAACAGAACTAGCACATTGGAATAGCCCAGTGCGACAATAAAATTTAGTGAACTAGTGTTCAGGATATGCCCGTGACTACGAGAAGAAGTTCAACGAAAAAAGAAACCGAGATTCAAGCCAAACACCTGGAATTACGTCAAGCGAAGTCTCGAGAACTGAGGAATCTATACTGGCCCATGGACAACCGAATATCCAATCAAGGTATCGAACTGGGGTCAATGGAGAACGCAGAGAATCGAGGTCAAGACCGTCAGGAGAATCGACAACCCACTGAGTTAGTGCAAGTTCACCAGCAAGCGGAAACTCGCACTGCGGGGGGAGAGGATCAGGCTGCCGATTCTACCCACGAGAATCAAAGACCACGAAGTAGAGGTAGCGTTGCATCCCGTAGGCCAGGTTCCATTGCGCCATCAGTGGCTTCAAGACATCGTAACCTTACCAAGGAAAAGAAATTAGCAGCACTAAAAGAACAAGAACGACAACTGCGTCTCCAAGCGGAAATGGCACGAATCGCGGATGAAAAGCGGTTACTGGAACTTGAAGCGCAAGTGGAAGACGAAGATGAGGAAGATGAAAGAGCCGACTACTTCAGCATCTCTTCTGGTGAGCGAGATGTGGATGAATGGGTCAATGAGACAACGCGTATCACGAGAAACCCAGACACCTTCGGACCAGACGTTCAAGATCGAACAAGAAGACTTCAATGTCATCACGAAGAGAACTTCAGGAACACGTGTCCCAAGGATCGAGATCATATCAGATGGGAAACAAGGGATGAAAGAAACGTGCCCAGAAATCTGAATTATGAGCCACGTGAAAGACCAGCGGATGACTTGCGTTTGTTCCTGGCAAGGCAAACCGGAGCAAAGGATTTGCCAGAGTTTCATGGGAATCCTGAGGAATGGATTTCATTCAAGAATCAACTGATGTCGTCAACTAGAATGTGTGGATTCACCCCAGAGGAAAACATCATCCGGCTGAAGAAATGTCTCAGAGGAAAAGCAAAAGAAGCTGTTTTGTATATGCTGAACTCGTCATGCAAACTAGAAGACATCATGAAGACGCTGGAGAAACACTTTGGAAGACCGGATCAAGCTATTGGAAGTGCGATCGAACGAGTCAGAAGGTTGCCGGCGATACAAGAAGGGGACTTTCAACATTTGATGAATCTATCGTTAGCAGTGAAAAATCTAGCCTACTCAGCGGATTCTTTGAATGTTCCCCAGTATCGCAATAATCCGCAACTTATTGAAGAAATCCGTAGAAAGCTGCCGTTTGCCCAACAAATTGAGTGGGGAAGATACCTCGAGAAACACGGAGCAGAATCAGACCTTATGGTGATAGCAGACTTTTTGGAGGAGTTGGCGTCCGCAGTCATGCACGTATGTGATTCAGGACTTAGCCAATCAAAAAAGAACCGAAACCGTGAACAGTGTTTCGCAGTCTGGGAGAACGGATGTCGACTGAAGTGTGAGGAGAACCACCCCTTAGAAGATTGTCAAAAGTTCAAGAAGATGTCTTCAGACGAAAGATATGATACTGTGAGGAAACTTCGAGTATGTTCAAGCTGCTTACGAGGAGGACATTTCCGGGACGAGTGTCGAAGATTGAGGAATTGTGGTAAGAATGGATGCAGAGGACAGCACCACCCTCTACTACATGAAGACAACTGGAGGAAGACAGAAGATAAGAAAGAAGATACAACCGTAAGGCAAGAGGAATGCAGCAACGTCGTTTCCGAGTCTCGGCGACCCTCGGGAAATGTATTAATGAAGATTGTTCCAGTGAAGCTAATTGGGCCCACTGGAAAGGAAGTAACAGTAAATGCGTTCTTGGACGACGGATCATCGTGCACCTTGATGGAAGAACATGTAGCCGAGAAACTTGGATTGGAGGGAGAGCATCAGCCGTTAAATCTTAACTGGTTGGGTAACAAGAAGGAGTATCATGACAAGTCAAGAGTCGTCTCATTGAAGATCCGAGGAGTTGATGAAACCGAAGAACACGATTTGATGTTTATAAGAACCGTGAAGAACCTAGATCTACCGATTCGACCAATGTCCGACTACAAAAGTTTGAAGCAGTGGAAGCATTTGGAGGATGTACCGTTTCCAGAAATCCTGCCGGAGAAACCAGCAATCTTGATAGGAGCGGACCACAGTCATTTGTTGCTGCCGAGAGAGTTCCGAGAAGGGAAAAAGTCGACCCCCATTGCTATGTGGACCTACCTAGGTTGGGTTGTTCATGGACCAAATAGCAGACCGGAATTCATGAAGACGAAGAACTTTGCATTTGCCACGTTGACCGATGACTCGTACTACAATCCGAACATTATTAATGTCACGGGAAGGAAAGGAAACATACGGGACAATAGGCCAGCTTTTCAGAACCAGGGATATTCTATGGATAGGACGACGCCAAGCCGTAGTGATTCAAGCAAGTTTAATCACGGGGAGGGGTATGTTGGAGCGTCGCACAGAGGACTGAAGATAGAAGATACGTAGTGTAGAATAGAATATATATGTAGCATAGTCTGTGTCAAACCCATGTAAAAGTTAATTAGTCGTAATTGTTGTATTTTATGCAATCGGTTTCTGAAAATTGGCAAAAAGATAGTTAATAGTTAACTAAACATATATACAAAATACTAGAAAAATCAGTACATGCGCACATGTCAAAAGTAAGGGTCAAAGTTGAGTGCATTTAGTGTGTAGTAGCATGCGTCATTGCTGTGGTGTGACGTAGTTGTCAAGGTAGTGTAGGTAAAGCTTTGTTTACTTTGTTGTATAAACGTTACGTCAGCTGCGTGGAGAAGCAGAGTGAGTATATAAGGAGCAGCTCAAGTCGTTATCTCGTTGTTAGTCAGAAGTCAGGTCAAGGTCGTAAGCGACAAAATTAGTAGTTTCGGCAGCCTGTGGTGAGCCCACAGACCAGTCAGTTAGAAAAGCGTCTAAATTATAGTAAATGCGTCTTGATTTAATTGTTGAAGATAATTGTTGAAAAGCTAATAAAATGTGTAAAATTGTTAATGTTTGAAAAGTAATTACTTGTCTGTTTTGAGTTAATTATTTTAAGTGTCAAGTTAGTTAAAAATCGAAACCTAAGCCCACCCGTTTCAACGGTCATATCATAAGCTGAGCATCGAAATAACAAGCCTTATGCACAATTATATATGCCGCTGATGTTACAAGTCAAATATTTTTCAGCCCCGCAACTCAACTTTATTTCCTAGCCTATGTTTTCGCTGTGCTCCTGTTTTCTTACTGGTATTGGGCAGATGAAAGCACTCCTTCGAATTTCAAGTTGTTTGAACGCTTTCTCTAGATTTACTTTATTACGAATCGAATTTTGTCTAAAACTTAAACTGTACAAAAAAATGTAATAATATTATACATGTAATTGATTAATGACACTATTGTCACTGTAAAGCAGATAAAAATGAAATATTAATGTGTGTGTTAAAAATAAAACAATTCTTTCGAGCAATGAATTTGATGTAATCTTTTATTCGTTAAAGTCATAGTCATTAAAGTAATTAGTTATAGTATGTAGTATTATGCTTTCGCCAAGCCAAACATATGCAAACTCAAGATAAGCTCTATTGACCATTAATAAAAATAAAATTATAACTAGTCAAGAGAAATATAACATCTTCATAAACTATTATGGATATGCTTGTAAACAAAAGATGATTCATTTTCGTATGAGAACATTGAATAGTATGTAATCTTTAGCAGTCTGCTTATAACAGAGTTCTTATAATACGTGAAGGCAATATGGACATTACTCTGAAATGGGCATTGTCTGTAATATTGGCATTTGCAGTATGGCCATGGCACACCTTCAACCTTGCGCTTTGTAACGTAGTAGGCGATATAATAATTGCATAAGAATAAATGAAGTGAACTAGTGAACAGGTATAATAAACTGCAATTTTCTGCTGATGTTGTGAGGATGAAGCATTACACCTTCAGTTGACGACAAATGTTTGTGTAGGTGTATCTGAGATATGATGTCAGTTAATACTTGGGTAAGAATATTATGAATCATAACTCACGAAGAAATATAATAGTCAGCTCATTATAAGAAAAGAAGACATCGTAAACCTGGCATACTTGACTTTACTCATTCATACGTACTCGTAGTTTTGCTCGCCTCGTTTGTGACGGGCTATATGGTAGTTGGAATTTCCAACTTGGAAACTTGGGACATAATCCTAGAAATAGCAACTATTTATTATTGTTAACTTGTTTAATTTCGGCAGAACTGACAACACGATAGTTTTTAGTAATAATTAAAATCATATAGACGACAAACTTTAAAGTTTGTATACAACGCAATGGAAAAAATTGAGGAATTCAGCTTGGAAGGTAAAAGGATTCTCGTGACAGGAGCAGGAAAAGGTACACAAAATACCAAAATATAATTTAGTGTGCAATTTACTATATGTCCTTTAATAACACAACTTTTTTAAGGAATCGGAAGAGCTCTTGTTAAAACGCTGTACGACCTAAAGGCTGAAGTGTACGCGCTCTCGCGAACACAGACTAATCTCACATCCCTGCAAATGGAATGTCCCAACATTCATACAATTTGCGTGGATCTATGTAACTGGGACAAGACAAAGGAGATCTTGGCAGCGGAAATAACTGAGCCGATGGATGGACTAGTCAACAATGCAGGGATCCTGATTCCAGCACCAATCGGCCTATTTGCCATCTCACCCGAAGACTGTGATACGTAAGCGTGTTAAATTAATTGGATCCAATAATTTGGAATACAATTAGTTCGGTTAATTTCGTTTTTTATCCAGGCAGTTTAATATAAACGTAAAAGCTGTTATAAACGTCTCTCAAGAAATAGCGAGAGGAATGATTAAATCTGGGCGTGGGGGCTCTATTGTTAACATGTCTTCTGCGGTAAATTTATTAACCTTATTAATGTTAATTTAGTTAAAGGTAGCAAAAGATAATAAACTTGTACTTGTTTCCTTTATGTAGGCTTCAAAGGTGCATACGCCCATTGCAGTTTCCTATGCAATTTCTAAAGGAGCCGTGGATGTGCTGACCAAGAACATGGCCTGTGAACTTGGCATCCACCAAATCCGCGTGAATTCGGTGAACCCTTACTTTGTGGACGAAACCCAGTCACTAGACACGCTAGTTTCGGCACTACCCGTGGAAATGATGGAGAAGGTCACTCAGAACGTTTGTCAGCGATGTCCCATGGGGCGCTCGGCTATTGAAGTGAAAGATGTGCTCAGTGCAGTTCTCTTCTTGCTAAGTGACTTGTCTCGGTTTATTAATGGACAAAATATTGTTATAGATGGCGGATTTTCCATTGCATGAAATAAACAGGAATGAACACAATTTATTTGGTGTGATTTCATAAAATTATTGAGAATTTGCTCGTTTTTTTTATTACCAAACATGAAAGTTGACTAGTGCACATATATTACTTCTAAATTAATATAAGATTTTAATATAGTTTAAAGAAAAAAACGATCCCTTTATAAGAATTTTCCTACCTACATATTACAGTTCTAAAAGGGACTCAAAATAAATTAAACTATTTTTTGTATCCTTTGTCCCAAAATAATAAACAGCAATATCAATAAATTGACTTTACATTCAATTACGTATATATAGTTATTACAAACAGTAAAAACATTCTTAATTCTTAAGTACATACAATATCCACTGGTCTACATATTAATTCGCACGAGACAATTACATGATTTTTTATTTACCCTTTATCAAATTAGAGCAAGTAATATCAATATCAACAACGAAAGTAATATGTAAATGCAAAAAATTATGTAAACTATCACAAAAAATCAGATTGTATAATAATTAATTAATATAACTATTTCTGTTATATTCATTTTCGTATTGCACATTATTGATTTCAAATTATTACTCTCGCCGCATTCTCTGGTAACTTAACTAATCATATAAAATAAGATATAACTTTCCCTCTCATAATCGTCATTACCCGAAACTGATTGAAAACTGATTATCTAGACAGAAAAGTGATAAAACTACAAAATCACATAAATATTTAAAAATTTCACGCACCGACAACATTTTTAACAAAAATTGGAGACTACACGCATTTCACTTTCTCGTAGCTTGCCTTTCCCTACAACAATATCTACATAACATTTTAAATCCAACTACCCCTACTTTTTTATAATATATTGCACTGTTACAAATTACAATTAACTAATTACATTTTTAATATATAAGAAGGTGGGTTGACTTACTGCTTCTAATATTATCCAAGAATTCAAAAGTGAATATTATTTTAATTTTATAGTTGACTTTGATTTCCGAGTTTGCAAAATATCATCAGCTATCAACTTACAGCACAGCTAACATATTTATATTTTTTAGATTACTTAAATGTTAGCCCGACTTCTATAATGAATATGTTCGAGTTTTTGGTATTTAATGCTTTATATTTTCCAAAAAAATTAGTATTTTTGTTTCGATGCAAGATAATACAAAGTAAGGTGGATCATGAAAGCATATCTTTTTTTTGTGACGAAGGTCTCATTTTACAATATATGTACTCATTTTTTCCGAATTGGTGAGTTTTTCAAAAAATTTAGTTAAGCTTGTTTGTTCATTTGATTACTCCAAGACACGTTGGCCCCATTCTAATAAAATAATTAATCATTATATGCTTCTTCACAATTCATGTTTTTTTAAAGTCATTATGTCAAATTGTACACAGTTAAGGATTGCTGTTAAAAAGACACAATTATTTCGAAGTGATATATGTTTGTATAATGATTCTTTTGCAACAATTTACATTTTAAACAGTGCTCGTGATGCTTTCTTTTACTTTTAGTTCGGTTGGTTCTGTTACTTCTTCTTCTTCCTGATCATCATCATTCGAATTGCTATTACTGCTACTTGGGTTAGGTTGCTGTATAAATGGAATAGCCTTTTCCTCCCACAACGTTCCCTGTTCTTCTGCGTTGGTATCCGGGATAGACACTGTGGACTCTAGCAGGGGCTCTTTCATCTGCAAATTATTCGATGCTCCTCCTCCTCCGAAAGACCTGTCATTGTGGCTGCTTTCATCCCCTTTCTCCTCCTCAACATCGGAACAATCCAAATGCGTTGCTGATAGATCCCCATTTATTTTTTCACCCCCGTTTAGATTCTCTTCCGATATTTTCCCTAGTCTAGTGACCTTCCTGAAGATATTCGCTGCGAAAGAATATATTGTAATGATATTTTCAAAAATTTTCGATACAAAAATGTTTTGAACAAAATTATAATAGATAATAAAACTAAAACCATAAATAAATTTAACCCCTTATTATAAAAATATATATTAAAGCCATGCGCACGTTTTTTTTGCAAAAAGCCTAAAGGTCGGCTTTTTTTAAGCGCTAAGAAAAAAAAAATGAGTGATCAAAAACTATTAAAAAAATATGATTGTTAAAAAAAGGATAACGATTTTAACAACAACAAGTTTTTGCTAAATTTGCTTACATTTCTTCTTTTTCCGACCAGTACCGTTCAAACTGTTATTCAGATTAGCTTTAATCTGCTCGGAAGTTTTACTCATGCTATCTTTGTTAGTAAGGTTAACCTCACTCTCGCGTTTGCCACAGAAAAGTGATGAGAACACAGTAGAAAATGTTGAGTTTTGGTCGAGGGATTTCGTGGTTCCTCTGCAAAATATATTTTTATGTAAAAAATATATATATAGCTCATTCACACACACACTAATTAATAGTTATAGAAAAAATTATCTCCATCTACAAAACTACTATATATACAAGTTTTGGAGAAAATAGGCAAAAAAAAACGAGGACGAAAAATGACAAAAAATAGGAATTAGTGCAATTTATAAACATAGCGGACAAAAGACACAGTGAAAGAAAAAAAATGAAAAGGCAACACGAAAATATAAACTCAATTATATTTTTAAAATATATATACTTTTCATACTAAAAAAGGGGAAGTCTCGTAGTGGATTTTCACACAACGTATCACACAACCAAACAGGATGATTACTCTACTGATTCACTACTTTTGTACCAATATTCCGGTAATACTCACTAAATCAGAGCGATAAAAAAATAATAAACAAATTTTTGATTACAAACATTGTACAAAATTATTATTGCATTCCATATGAAATCAGAATCAGGGTATTTTTATGATCTCAGTAATTATTTTGAGAAACCAAAAACGAAAAACCAAATTACCACATAATATCACCAAAAAATCAATAGGCTATCTATCATAAACATGAATACATTTTTTATATGCAGTTTTTTTTATATATAATTAATTGTAATTAAAAAAGTCCAATACTTACAGTTCAATTTCATACACTGACGTTTTTGCACAATAAGAGGGTGCTCTCACGTGGCACTCTTTGTGACATATAAGCTTGCAGTCTCGGCACTGGTATCCTTGTTTCCCTAATGAGAATGGAAGTCGGGTTGTGCAGATTTCACAGATTTTACCACTGAAAATTAAAAAATCATTAATTTAGTAAATACTTCAGCTAATCAAATGGAACACTTGAAATGAAATTGAATCTTACGTGGAAATATGTTTTGCGACAAAAGTGTGGTCGTTGTAAATGTGAAGTTTCTTTCCCCGCTTCTTCCATTTTCCAGTTTCGGCCAAGTGGGGTGGAACCAGATAGTACCTGATAAATAATAATTGAACCAGTTAGTCTTTAGTCATGAATAAAGTAATTAATTTGTAAACTGTACACTTACTTTCGAATCCGGTTTTCCATACACTCAATAACCAAAGTGGAATTTTCATGCACATAGGTTGTCGTAGAATGACCACTAATTGCGGACAGCTCAGACACGGAGGATCTGGCAGAGCCGAGTCCACCCACGGTCAAGCGGCCCTGGGACAGTAAGCTCTGTCTATCCGCAGAAACGGATCTTTTGAAAGGATCCTCTTTATCCGAACTAGCTGCCTTTTCCTCGTCCCCGTCCCCTCCTCGTCCGTCTCCAGTCACCACAGAGTGGGAACGCGTCTTGGATAAGCGACGCCGCAATGACATGAAAATGTCGCCTCTTCTTGTTTTCCTTCGTCCTCGATCTGCATATGTTAACAGAAACAATTAAAACATCGCAAGCTGCATGTTAACTTTAATGATCAATTAAGTTCATACCTTCGCCATACTGTCCAGGTATACCACCACCACTAGCGTTATCTTCCTCAGCGTTATTGGTCGATGCCTAAAAAAATGTTCATAAAAAAATATCATAAAAGTTTTTGTCACACATTTCATTTTTTGACGTTTTCATGATTGTAGTAAGTTATTTTTAATATTTGAGTTTAATATTAATTTATGCCTAAGGGCCAATAATTTAACTCATAACGGACCAATGAGGGTTAGCTTTGATTTGTTATCAGTTTCACCAGTTAAATTTTTAGACAACAGAAAAAAAGTATAATATCATATAGGGCCAAATACAGGGAAAGTTAGTTTTTTTTACAAGCGTCGACCAGCACAGCAGCGCTACTACATTTTTTCATATAGCGGATTTTTTTTTCGGCATTAACGTTTTATTAGAGGAGTCTAACCTTCTTCAATACAGAAGATATATGATCATCAGAATCATCATCAACTTCAGTATATGAACCGTCAGACATTTTCTCAATCTGATCCACATCATCATCATCATCAAATCGAAAACAGACATCAAAGATTGCAATCGCGATAGGATTCCGCAACGTGAGACACAATATTTCGAACAAACCCCATTTTTTTCACCGCACGACAGAGAAGATTGAGAAAAACAAAACAAAAACATGTAGCAAGATAAAAAATACTGTTAATTAAAAGCAATATCAAAAAAAGAGCAAAACACTCTAGTAAATACAATAGTTAAATAAAAATTTCAAACCAAAAATTAACTAATAGCGGAAAATAATGTATTATGAGATAATTTATATGTAATTCATGTCTCTACGTAAGTAGCAGATACACAAAATATAATATTTTACCTTAACTATCGGCCTAGATAATGGCGGTGTAGAATTAGAGGGAGGAAGGGGATCCTACACGAGTCAACGAATATATAGATAGATAGAACAGTCAACAAAAAATACCGATTTCAGACAATAAACAAGAACATCACAAATTACAAATTAGTTATTAAACCAATATAACAACTGTAATAAAAAATGAAACAATTTTTTAAAGAAAAAAAAAGTTAAATATGAAATACGTTGAAAAAAAAGAACGCACACAACGAGAAGACATTGTTAGCAAGAGATATTTAAACAAACAATAATATTAAGAAATACTAGAAATATTATTTTTTAAAGTTTTTTTTAACTGCTGATGAACAGTTTACAGTTGTTAGAAAGATTTTGAAAATAAAAGGTATAAATATTTGTTGGAAATATTTTGTTTTTAGTAAGGATCACGTTCACACTAACCCTCTGAACCGCATGAATTATCAGAGTGCTTTTTTCAGCATTAGGAACAACATTCCGTTCAAACTCTTTTATTACGTTTTCAGTAAAAGCCCCTGAGTTGGCGTCTGGAGGTTTCGTAAAAACGGTTCGTGTGGTCTTAATTAAATTCCCATTGGGTGATACCTTTTCAGTGATTTCATGTGACTTAAACTCCTTTTCGTCCAGAAACGTAAACTGGCAAGCGTGAAAAAATAAAAACAATGACAATTAGTAATTATAAAACTATGTACACCATCCTCAAAAAAAGGTTTAGAGTAAATACTTGAACTTCGATCGCTCCTGTGGTGTTTTCGGACACTTCCATTTTTCTCGACTTAAGTGGTAATACGTGCGTCTTTTCGCTTCCAATGGCGTCCATTGAAATTATATTGCATCCCAAAAACCTGCTCCCCACTTTATCATGAACTTCGAATAAAAGTTCGCCAACGCCAGGAACGACGTTACTGAAAATTAAAATCATTAAATAAAAATATCAGGTTTAATGTAATGAATTACATAAATTGCAAAATAGTTTTTTTTACATACAAGACAAAGTTTTCATTCCAAACAGGGCCATTTTTTTCCTGGACACTTGTTTGAAACTTTTGAGGAGGATCATCCAACTCGACAACTACGAAAGGTTCCGAGCAGCCCTTCAGAACGCCCAAATCCGTTCCACGAACAACCTTGACAAGTAAGTACTTTTTTGAGTTGTCGTCTGCAAGCGGGACCAGTTCAGCAGGGGCTTGGGGAAAGTTTTGCAGCCGATCCAACTCCACGTCCACAACGGTATTGCGGAGAGTGGCGGTGATTCTGTCAGCAATGTTCTCAACATGTTTCGAGTCCAGTTCCTTTGCTCCTTTGGACGGACTGCTGGTGCTTGTGATGGACATGCAGATCTCTGGCCATCCATCCAACTTGACGGTAGCAATTTTGCTCATCGTTTCCAGAATAGTACTTAGCCGTCCACTTAAGCGGTCAACAATGAATTCACATCTTTTGATTCCCAGCTCCTTGGATGACACCGTTATTTCCCCTTTCATTTTCACGTCACAGTCAGCCGTCACTTTCTACATGGGAAATACAAGCATTAATGCATTAATACACATTACCTTATTAATATAACAGACAATAAAGCAAAAAAATCAACCTGATTATTTAGTACATACCACATTGTTTGGCTTGACACATTCTGCAAAGATATTCGACAAACCTATCTGGTCATCAATAGAAACATCCACGACAGCTATCGCCAGCTCATTCTGTAAAAATGCATGGTTAGTTTAAGTAATCATTATTCTGTAGTAAATGAAAAAATTGTATACTACGCACCTTCTTCTCAATGTCCCGCAACGACCGATTCATAGCGTCAACGAATGCTTCCCTAACTTCATCCCAGGACCGAACTTGTGAGCTCCCAAACAGCCACTCGTGACACTTGGTAATGTACTCCACAACCTCATTATCTGGACCACTGCACGGAGATGACAAGTCGCTTCGAAAACTATCCCCAATGATAGCACTTGCATCAAACCCGGAATCAAAGTCTCTGTTGGAGTCCTTAGAAATCCGCCTTCTTCGTGTTGGTCGATGAGGTCTATTGGACTGAATAACTTTTGGTCCAGTAAGAGTTTCCACAACTTTGGAACTGGTTATCCCTCCCTTTGCGGATCCATTTAAGGTTGTCTCGGTGGTGGTGGAGGTTGCTAATTTGGTTTCGGTAGCTGGAACAGAAATTGTCTGCCCAACAACCTCCTCTCCAGGTTTTGGCGTTTTTATGAAGCGAATGTAGAAAAATTTTACTGCAGCTATTGCGAGGAACACAAAGATAACCCAGCCGGTAAGCAACATGCTGATCGTGTCCATATCTCTGCTAGTTCCCATTCCTGCAAAACAAAAAATATTTCAGAGCTTATTAATATTTAACTTTTAAATGTAATTATAATTGTTTATAAATACAACAATGGCTAAAATAAACCAACCCCCAACAATCTCACAAAAGAGGTCATCGACCCGTTCAGCTAAATCTTCCTCAAACATCTTTCACTTTTTTAATTCAACACAAATATTTTAGCTATCAAAGTAATAATGGGATTACTTTCATCTAACTTTTACTTTGCACTTTAACTGTTTATACTAATTATTTTAAGGAACAGTTTAATTTTAAATTCATCTGATCTATAGATGCCAGTTCATACAAAGTGCAGAAATGGTGTATTCAATCGCGGTTATCTACCCTCTTCATTGTATCCACTTTATGGTCATTACATATTTGAATCTTCATATAAAAAAATACATCGGTTTCGGTATGTATACAAAATATTAATAAAGGTTAATGAAATTAAAATACAAAAGAACGTAGCACGGGCACGGCAAATACAAGAGGTAGATAGTACTAAAAATAATATTGTGTATATAATTTCGTTTAATATTTCATTTCGTATGCACGTACTGTTCCGGAAGCTACTAGTACACAAAAAAGACTAGATAACTTCATGTGTTTCGAAACAGAACTGTGCAAGATTTTGCTTAGGGGATTGGATCGTCGTCATAAAGCTTATAGCGAGCTAAAAGAACAATGTTGTTGTAACGTTACTTGGCTTACGTTTTATTGGTCGATTCAAGAGAAACTATTTGCATCCAGATCCAGATGCACAACAGCTATTCCAAATAATATTATCTTGAAAATATTAAACTTTTTACAAGTATCGGTGGGTTGGTCGTTGGTTTCGTTTTTGTATCGCCTACTACATCCGTTCTAGTAATATTTTTTGTCCTCTGCAACTGTTCCAGATTCCCTTTCCACTTGCACGCGTGGGAATGTATTCAGCATTCACAAAGTTTCATGCATACAGGAACATAATGGAAAGTAAAAGTGTTGGGTTGTCTACACTATTGGTTCTAAAAGCACTGAGTTCTGAAAGTACAAGGATTATCTGTAAGACAGATCTAAAATATGGTAAAAGAATCTAGGAGCGCTACTGCATCTTCACTTTCGCGCAGGAGGATGCACTTTTTTACACGAACATTTTTAAATCAGTCTCACTGTTCATGCGTTAATGGTATATATGTTGTAAGTAATTATTGTAACTCATATAATCATCAAGTCATTAAAACAGTACACTACACAACAACGCCCCAAACCCGGTACACACTTTGCTCACATTCCTTACTGCTTTAATAGATCTCGAACGATCTATTATTAGCTGCTCACTTGCAACACACAAAATGCTGATAATAGCGCAAGACGATGAGATGATGATGAACGGTTCTTGAGAGTTGTAGTAGCAGTAGCGTGTCAGATGAAGGAGCTCTCAGTAGAACTTGGGATTTGGAACTCTATTCATTCATTCGTCACTACTATATGGTGGAAATTGGAATACAATTGGATTGTATATTTTTCAATACTTTGGTTTGGTGGTGACTGATGTGATTACAGGCCGATCAGATCGTGCAAAGTGACAAAATTGTAACAAGTCGAGTTTCAGCTCTTTCGATATCGGGTAAACTGAAAATGTACAACCAAAACCGAAATTACGTAATCAATTCTGCATAGTAGGTAATTGGTTTAATGGTAGGTTTAAAAGATTTAAAGGTTACGCTTACCTGGTTGGTATTAAAATACATAAAATTAATAAGTGAGTATTTTTTGTGGTTTAACTACACGTTAAAATATTGCTTGCAGTCGGGACTCGAGTTTCAATAATAAATTATGGAAAGGATACAGGTAACAACGAGAGACTAGACAGATCCAAAGGTATAAAAAAACTGAATGAGATTCTGGAAGAAAGAAAAAAGACATCTTCAAACACTGACCAAGCTCATTTCATTCAAAAAATTCTTGACACACTTTTCATTTCTAGTTATTTTTTTTAAATATAATTTTTTGTTCATATTGCACACAAAAAAACTGACCTTGATCCCCTATAACGAAATTACTAGATCAGCGATGATGACGATTCCTTTACATCCTTCTATTTTGAGTGAGTATATACGGAAGTAGGAAGTCTGTTCTTAAAGTTGGAGGATTGGATACATAAAACGCTTCACAAACATCCTCTTCCATATTCAAAAAGAGCAGAGGAGGAGATGATTTTCTCTTTTGGCGTAACCACTTCCATATAGTAGAGTACCTAAAATGTTAAAACAAAATATTATAAAAAAGTAAGACGCATTCTGCAATAGGCACATATACATACATATACAAGCTTTCATTCCACTTGGAGACATGACATGTACGACATACATACAACAGCCTGGAAAAGTACATACTTTCATTTCACTTTCATTCCAAAATTTCCAACCACCTACTTTCCCTACATTAAATATGTAACCCTACACACTAGTCTAAAAACTGAACACAACAATCTTTCCTACACACGCCAAAAGAAAGAGAAAATACGGAAACACACAAGCCATCATAAGACTTTTGGAGGAAGTCAGTCAATCTCGGGGGATTTTGTGACAAATTCACACTCACTCGGCTTCTCTCGAGTGCAGTATTGATTTTTTTCTCCCGAATTCCGGACGATGCGAGATCGTAAGCATCATTATTGTCACCGAGCGCATATAATGTGTATTAGTAATAGGGTAAACACATTTACTTGAGAATGGAATAAAATCCCTAGTACCTATTATTATACTTATGCCCTTCTACAATATAATATGTATGTATTTATGTATCACCACAAAAACTGCAGGCGCAACAATAATGGTCATGCACATTGTTGTAGGGTGCAGCTTCACAATGTCAAGTGTGATGATCATCATGATTACATGTTCTTATGAGATCACAAAACTGCAACCTTCACCTATCCATAATGTAATTTACCCTAAAAATAAACTACTAACGCTGTGTGGAATGATAATGATCAGAAACTCCTTATTAAGCATATTTGACCCTGGGTCGGGAACACTTAAATATTACCTTTCCTCCTGCAAGTGCAAACTTATCTCTGATCTAAGCTGCTAACAATATGGTCGACATTCGACATAAATGAGTCATACGGCTGGTGACGATGGTTAAAGCAAAGCAAAAACTCGCGTGACAGATTTGGTTGTAAGTAACAACTTTATATTGTCGGCTGCATCATCGTATGCGCAATAATAAAATTCACGTTTTTCGACGGAAGTATTGTTGTAATCTGTATTAAGACTTACAAATAGGCTATAGTACTGTTTTTCTATAAAACCGTATAGGAATGTACATAGAGTACTCGTAATACTGATCCACATTACTACGGCATCATGGGAATTTTAATAAAATATACTCAAGCCATCATCATCCTCGTCACGTCAGTCACCGCGTCCTCGACGAGAATTATATGAAAGAAAGCATTCAGAGAAGTCTAAAAATAGATACCCGAATACTCTATTTTTATGAAATGATATTATTTACGGACTCTTGTTATAGGTCTTATGCAGTTTTGAAACTGAGATAAGATTACGGAATTATCTTTTCTATCTATGCAATGTATATAGATATGTTATTATGCAGCTACCCTACCTAATAACGAAGTTCATAGTTTTCAGGTCCATGTTCTTCCTGAAAGAGCATTCGTTTCTTTAACACGGATACTATCAACGTTACTTAAATAACATGCCATCAAAAATGCTAACAATTAATTAATTAGTAGTACGCATATGCGCTGTACCTGTCATTTGAACATAACTGTCACTGGTATTTGTATCAGTAGCCACTATTTAAAGCCACAGTAGTTATAATTTACAAATTATTGACACTTCCACACAATCCCGTTCGTTACGTCTCATAAAAACCATATAATATTTAACTCATAATTTTTAACCACATTCGAAACCAAATTTTAGGATGAGACAGGTCAACATGTCTCAAGGTTCTGGCCGGCTTGTAGAGACTTTCATTAACAACTCTACTGACAAATTACGAGATCCATAAGGTCGGTGATGCTGATGCTGGTATAACACGATGTGTGTCACGTTAAATTTAATTAATTGTGAATTTTGAGCTGAACACAAAAAAATTTGCTAACTATAATTTGTACGTAATGTAGAAGAGAAGAGAGAGCGAGCTTCCAAAAACTGATAATTTTGTGAGACCTATTTACTACGACCCTTTAATCCTAATGAATACTCTATTTAATATTATTATCTAATTATTAACCTAAATTACTAAAATAAAATATGTTCACTTTGAGTATGTGAACTGTGAAACAGGTAAATAAACAATGAGTCAGGTGTGTGCGGGAGCCTCGCGGGTCCATGCGCAGGGGAGTACTGCAATAATGCAGCATTGTTGGGTTTTGGGTTGCATTGTTAGCTTCCGTAATACACCGGAAATTGAGACTATTTGTACAATATGTTATGTAACATCCTTTTGTACGGAATAATATTTAAAATTCTTAATTGTCAATTACCCACTTTTGACTTTTTTGACGCTCCTTTGTTGCCGAGCCAAGATAGCTTGGTATGTAATTTTTCCTTTGTTGCTTCCCGTCACCTGTGCATATACGCGTGGCTTGGGTATTGGAATTTGGATATTAGCCAAACTGTTCTACAAACTATGAAGAAAAATTGTCACTTAATTAAACTAAAACATTAAACTTTTTTTACATTAAAATCAATTGCCTTAATTTTTTGCTCATTTGAGCTCACATTCACTTAATTTGCGTGATCACACGACACTATTACCGCACACGCGCACTTGTTTTCGTGTACTTTGAACTGAGCGACATTTTTATTACAATTACAAGATAATGTAAAAGATAATGAAGGATGTCTTTATATTTTTAAAACAGATGACAGAGCTATATTTTGTACAACATTTTAATTTGATTCACTCGCTTCTGTCCATAAATCCGTAACTGTTCATTTTCAAAACAGAACAACACGGAAAGGTATCAGCTCGAGAAATCATTAAAAGTTTGTGCCAATGCGCCAGATAGATAACCTCAATCCAATATTCACGTAGCAATTTTTCCAGGTTATTTTTCTAGTATATACATGGTTTATAGTTTAGATAATTACCTTTAGTTTCAACTGTAGTGTAAAGTATGGCTGATTAGTTAACGAACTTGACTAAATAGAGCCTTGAGAAGAATCCACGAGTCGCAGGTGGTGAATGATGAATGGCGAAGTGAATAATATTTCAAAAGCATCTTCCATGCCATTTATGAGAGTGGGAAAAGAACTTTGGAATTCTTAATCAAGATAGCGTTTTTATAACGGTTGACCTCCAACATCACTACGTGTCAGGATGGATGATTCATGCCAGTTAAAAAATTGGTGTCTTCTCGTCTTTATCTACAGAAAATGATAATGAAGTAATTAATATCTCATTGAGGTTACAGACATATCATATGCCCGTATTATTTTTTAGCCATGACCGTGTGTACAGATAAGCGATGAAGAATTATAAAGGCAGGTATTCATATGCAGATTTTGAACTGGAAATTTGACTTGCTCGTGAGACAAACAGGCAGATCGGTTGGTAAAAAATTATGAATGCTTAAGGTTATATCTTCATTAAAGAGGAAAAACCGTTGGATTTTGATTATTTTCCACTTTTTCAGCACTTCACTATCACAGACACATGTATGGCGACTGTAGCATGTCATCTCGTGTCACGTCGTCGTCGTCGTCGGCCTGGGACATTGATCTGTAGTTATCCTTATTCTGTAAATTGGTGTTATTTATTAATAGACAGATACACTCTTATTGAATAATATAGGCTATAGTTCAGTAAGGTAAGGTATGGCCCATGTTATGCAAGGAGGTAAACCAAAGGTTAGACTTCTTAACTCTTCTCTGAAAAAAATGAATGAAACTGATTCCAAAGATCTCTGGAGATACATATTTTTTCATCAATAGCACGCTCAATTATTTCAAAGAATGTGGTGTATGGCATATGTTGCTCATATAGTTCATAGTCCTATTTATCGCTTTGTGGTGCTGTGAATAAAAAACGTCATCATATCAAATACCTATTTATTACTAACAGTAATAAATGGAAATTCCCAGGAAATTGGAAACAAAACCATAAGCTATTAGCAAACGGAGTATTATGAATATACGCTAAGTATCTGTTCGTGCGTATTGTATGAAAAAATCTTACCTTCATTGAGGCGGACTGATTATCTTAAAGCTTATTTTAAGAATTTAGTATTATCCAGATTTTCCATGTCTCAAGATAAGTCGAACAAACCGGAGATAATGTTGAGCATTGGACAGATAATAAGAATAAGAAGTACTAAAATCTGAATCAAGAATATATACAGCGTTTTCTGTAATTCATGTCGGAATTTTCCTTTTTTGCGGTTGCTGATGCTGTTCCATGCAAAATTATCTCTTTACGATGATGATGGTTATTGCAAAATTTTGTAAATTCGACTCTACACGAATAAATATACTAAACTAAATGAACAAAGCAGAAACAATTACTGATCAAGTTGGTTCACAACTTTTTTATGATTCCCAAGCCCCAACTTTTTTACCTCTTCACGTTTAGGTATGAATTATTGATGTGATCATTGGAGGAGTGATGATGATGCGGATATAAATATTATGTCATCTTTTTTGTATTCATATCATCATTACCTAGATGGAACATAGAATGCGCTAACGTAAAACCAACACCAGCATCCATCCCACAAACATTCAAGGCCACTTTCCAGAACATTTTAATTCTTTAAACGTTCTATTTACTTTCCTTGCATATTCAACATTATAAGCTGTCTACTTACAATATTGTGGCCATGAATATGCGGTGTGATGATGATGTAACTGATTGTGTGAGTTATGAGGTGTGTAAAATTCATGAAAAAAGTTTCATCGTCTTTTTGCGTGTCAATTGTAAATAACAAGCCCATTTGTTCAAATTCAAAAGTCTAGATATATTTAAGTGAGTTATACAATTATTCCTGTCACTGTCACTTGAACATTAATTACTACGAATTAATTCATTGCATACTTTACTTTTGTTTCACCATGAAATATTTTATTAGCCTCATATTGTCATATTATAGCATACCAGCTTGTTTCATTTCAATTTTCCTGTGCCTATACATTACCTAGTATTGAGTTCATATGCACTATGTTTAATTTGTAACTGCAACACACATGATGATCTGCATTTTTTTTTAAAGTTAATTGACAACTTGAGAGATGCTGCCTCCTCATCCCACTCGCAGTAAAGTGCAAAGTTGGAAAATGTCAACTTTACACAAGATAGCTTTTTAAAGCAAGCTATGTATAACGAGTGATGACGACGATGACGATCCCTGATCCCATTCCCTATCCAACAACATTAATATTGTTCATTAACTTTCTGACTATGTTGCTGGCAATAATGATGCTCTTCTTGTCTTCAACAAAACACTATTATCAATTATATCTGTGAAATTTTTGGCCATTTGGCAAGAGCATCATCATCGCCTTGTACAATGTCTGAAAATTCAAAACAATAATTTATAGTTCAGTTCAAAGTTTAATTCCTGATCCCACTTCCCACTTTTATTACAGTGATCATTAGTGAGTGCACTTTATAAAAACAGTGTTCATTGGGAAATATAATTATTATGCAAGCATGCACACACACGAGCTATACGCTGATGTCTGTCTGTGCTATTTTTCGGACACCCACGGCATGAATGTCTGCTAATGAATTTGATGACGGTTGAGATTGGTGTTTTGTGGTGACCGATGACTTTCTTATGGCGAAAAAAAATGAACAAATCAAATGACCGCACACAATGCGCCTTGCACGATTCTCAACATACGGAAATCACGGCTTGCTTGCTTTTGCGCATTTCATATTTCATAACAACAACAACAGTAATGGTTTCGAACAAAATATTAATCTAATATATAGCTTTTTATTATTAAAAAATTACCGTTCAATTCACAATAATATACAATTATTTCTTATAAAATCTTACACAGTAATAATGAGAACGTACATTTATAGATCACAGCCAATAATAAGAGATATGATAAGAATAATAAAAAGAAAGATAATTTTAAGTAAAGTAGAGTAACATGAAGTAAAGGTGCCTCGATCACAGAAAAGCTACCGAAGTAAGAAAAATGTTTGCCAATTTACAAAAATAAACAACGTGACAAACAATGTTGCGAAACCTGAAAAAACACTCACTTTACCGATTTTCAAAATATTGCTTATCATGAGCAGAGCATCCTACCATTTAAATATTTTTTAAGTTCTTGTATACTGACCAGAAGTTTATTTTTCTTCTTAAAAATTGAAAGATATGCGGTCATGGTATAGTTCACTGTTAAAAATCACTAATATCCTCTGCTTTTAACTGGGGCTCCATATCCCGGATTAGGCTGAGGGGCTGGCGCTCCATAGGATTGCGAAGACGATGGTGCTCCATAAGACTGCGACGGTGGAGCTCCATAACCACTGGAGGGGGAGTCCCCTCCCTTCAAAAAGTAGACGGTTGGCTTGACTGGCGCAGCTTGCTGTCCCTTGTAGTCTGCGCTCAGTTCGTGGGTGGCCTGTTGTGGCAGCACGTAGACCTTGGTCTGCTGCCCCTGTGCACCCGAGCCTTGGACAAGGACCCTGTGCTGATACTTGACTGGAGGTGGCTGGACAAAGACCACTTGGGCTGGCTGTCTAGTGTTGTCCTGCACGTTGACATTGTGGTTCAATACCTCTTGTCTGTCTCCTGGCCCCCGCTTGCAATACACTAACATTCCGCCAATATCCTGACCCTCGGCTCCATATCCGCTGCACAGCCTTTGGAACAACTGGAGGGCTTCAGCCTCTTCTTGGGGGCTGAGGGTTCCCACGCCTGCGTAAGCTACTCCGAGAGCAGAAGCAAGAATCTATTTCCAAAAAAATGACAATTTTCGGCTGAATTTTTTACAAAATTACGAAGAAACGTTACGTAAACTGTAAACTATGTTATATCATACCAGTAGCGTCTTCATTTCTATAAAGAAAGTATATTCAATTTTTTGAAAAAGCAACACTTATTTTTTTGCACTGAAAAACTCTTCTTCTTCTTCACTTCGGAACGACTCAGTGATCACTGATGAAATGCACGTGGTGTGCGTGCCCTTTTTAAACAAAAGGGATGCACCTAAGCGTCTGACCCCTTTGCCCTTTCTACTATAGGAGGACTTTTGATCATCTAAAAAATGTGTGTGTATACTACTTGGATAGAACATAGCCGTCATCATCATTTCATCGTCATCAACAATCATCATCATCATCAAGCCAAAAAAGAAGAGCGTGCTATTGTGCAGAGAAAATTGGGAAATAATAATAATATTGTCACTGTCAGTTTAGATTCAGCAAATTACCAAAAACGATAGTTCATTCGTATAGTATAGTATAGTAATCAGTGATTATTATGAGTTTGCTTTGTTTGACCATTTTTTATATAAAAAATAAGTTTTTACCTTACGCATTATTACGCAGACCGTAACTTCATAAATCATTATATTACGTATATTATTGTCACAACATTGGAGATAGCACGCGTTCAGTCAAGATAAAAAGCTGACAGTATAAATAAAATACCGACAAAATGACAAATTCTCTTCTTTTGCAGAGTCATCCGGTTCAATGATTCAATTGTTTCTGTAATGGATGGATATAAAAAAAACTTCAATTATTTGGCATTGTTGGATAAAGTCATAACTAACGCGCCTGCCTGTGTGCAAGCATGTCTCACAAAATTCGCGTCAATTTTTTTCTAAAATAATAATGACATTTAGTAGAGACGAGCTTCACCGTTATCATTACTGTTGTCTGGTCTGTGGAACATTTTTTACCTTGTACCCTTCATTCATAACAAGTGACGTGATGTTATTTTGCACCAACTATCTTTTCATTATAACAAATTGAGCAAAAAAAAACAACAGTGTTACTTATTATATAAGATTTAGCTTTGGCTTTAAATTGGACATGTTTCAGAAGACAAATTTGTTTGATGGGTGACACTGACAATGAGTCTGAGATAACTGACGACGACAATAATAACACGTTTTTTGTCATATTATTACGTGCACAGCTCCAAGTACGTTTATCTAACAGACTGTCATGAAAAAAAAATCTGAGGAAAGTGAAAGACAGCAGCAAGGTTTCGAATTACGATTTTTGAATTTATTTTTAAGTAGATGTGGACCAAACCCTAATGATATTTCTATGTTGAGGGTTCATAATAATTTTTTTTTATCTAGAAGCACTCTTTTATTTCGAACGAGAGTATTTACACTTGCACAATTCAAAAAAATGCAACAAAATTCTGAGAACACGATTAACACGAAGTGACTGATGATGATGATGTGACGTATTGAATAACCTGTGCTATTTTCATGATAAGTCAAGAAACAAAACACGACAGATAAAATTATTTGTTGCAAGTTGCAATTGAGAAAATATAAAAATACCTTTTCTAAATAAACAATAAACAAATAGTCAATGTGATCAATATAATGGGTAATTGATGTTGATACTTGATACCTGATGCGCTGATGCCCCATTTTTATTAGTTTTTTCCACGTAAGTACTATTTCAAAAGTAACTGCACTTTTTTGAACAGTTTAATGCTCCATTAATAGCAAGGTATAAGGTACAATATATTTAAAAAATTCTGACGTATATACAAATAGGTTACTGATTTATAGGATTACCGAAACTTGCGTCAGATCATCGTTAAAAATATATGGTCATTGTGATAACCAAAAAGCGATTATGATTATTTAGAGAGAGAGAGAGAGATCCAACGTGATATTGCAATTATATTAAAAATACCATCTTTCGAGCTTCTTTTGTCTTTTCGTACGCTCTTGCTTTGATTTCAAATACAAATATTATGTGCTTCAATGTATGCTCAAAAACTATTAATTGTAATTTATAAACTCATAAAAATGTATAGCCGCAGTCAGAAAACAGATATGACAATATTCATTTTTATTCAATGCGCTCACACTGCATCAATGCAATTTTAAATGAGAGGACTGTTTATTAGTGTTTATGTTTTAAAAAATGTAAGTATTATTATTAAGGAAGTGTAATAATAAAAAATGCACGCGCTTTTCTGTTCACACTTTTGGCACTTTCTAACTTTTGCTATTTATCAGTTTAAAAAAATGTTCTAGGAGGGCAGGACACATGTCCTCATTAAAATATTATTATGCAAATCAATGACAATAATTATTGGTCCACTTCACTTTACACTTTATTAACTGGTAGTGTTTTGGAGTTGCCGTTTTTTTATTGTTTGTTGCGCTTATTGTTAGCTTATTGTTAATATATGTGTATGCATTTTCCGTCACGTAAAAATGATATACAATATGTCATGTACAACTCTGATTATTTGACAATTATTATCATCAATTCGTGCAAGGAAGAACATCTGTAGTAAACAATTTAAGAAACAGTTAACTGTTAACATATTTGAGAGTTAATAGAAATATACCTACTAATGAGGTTATCAGGTACGAACATTCAATTTCATAAATATCATTACATTCAGTCAATGTTACAGATACAAAATTCGACAAACAAAAACAAATCAATTTATTATTTTAATTCAATCAAAATTGAAAGATGCATACTACTTACAACAGCAACGACTGCGTTGTTGATGGCGTTTGCTAATTAACGATCACGATCACGCTAACAATTATCGTCCACCAAAAAAGTTTTCATTTAAGCGCAAGCCGCTTTTTCGTTTCGTTTTCGCAAAAATTGCCCATTTAATATTATATTTTTTATCAAATATTAATCCATCTTCAGTTTTCATGCACATCTGTCAACTTCAAATCTAAAAAATATACTAACAGAAGTAAACAAACAAACTAACAAGCAAAAAAGGATTCGTCGGGACGGGAGAATAAATAACCATCATTCTTCAATTCTTATTTTGTGTGACCCGTTTTTGTAGGAATATTCCAGTTTTTTTCGCTAAAGGTAAAGATAAATAATATTAACAGACAAAATGCAACAAACGAAAATCTAGCGTGACTCCCTTTTGTGAAGATGAAATGACTTAAATTTTGCTGTACAAAAATGCATGTCTCTTAATCAACAAATATTCTTGGTTAAATGCATTTGGCTCGTCACTTTTGATGATGAATGATGATGCATATCATGTTCTTTTTATAAAAATGACTTTGAGTTTGGGAAAATATTGGTCATTTAACCTAATAAACAGTGTCAAGCGTTTAGTGTCGTGTCACAGTATTGACATTGATAGTATTGTATAAACAATGATGATTCATTGTCGGTTGCATCATTTTTCTCTAGTTCACATTTCAATTTGTTAAATTTTTTTTCAAGGTGAAGGTTAGTTTATTGTACTAATTTTCATTGATCAACAAACCCTTCACGAGCTTCGTCAACAAAGTTTTAATGGCGCAGCAATCCTTTCTCCAGTTTGCGTTGTTGCAATTATTTGTGCTGTAAATACTCATGCAGTTCACGGATTATTCTTATTTATTCATGTACTGTTTTGGTTGAGGTATACAATAGCGTATTTACTTATTACTAAATTACAAAAGAACTTACAGTTTATTAAAATCAGGTATGGAAGATCAGTATAAAAACTGTATACATAAATGTTATAATAAAAATATCTGCTAATAACAAAGTCGTCTTAAGTCTTCTTTCCATTTCCAGATCTACGCATTCAGTTGCTCTCACGTTGTAACTCTTTACTCTTACTTTTGACCAGCAAAAGTAATATCCTGTCGTCACTTTCGTCTAGTAATTTTTTCGATTGGTCCTTATTACTCGTATTTGAACTATAATTTATCATCAACTACCCAAAAAAATCCAACTTGACTTGAGTTAATGTGGTAGACTCACAATGAAATTCACAGATTTTAGAGAACAGTCAACATTTTTTATACAAAAAAATAATATGGTGCATATGAAATGCATGTTGTACCATAAATAGCTGTTGTCACACTTTTGAAAGTTAAATTTTAGTAAAATTACATACATTTGTATATATTATAATATATTATATTAAGCCGTAATACATAGATAATACTGAAACAAGTTATATTTCTCTTCATGTAACAATCACATATTTTTATATAAGCTTGAAGTGTACGTATTGTTATTAGTAGGTATAGGACTGGATCATGAGATACATTTCATTTTTTAGGAATCAATAAACGTAACAAGGTAAATGGTAACAGTCACAATAGCATTTTTTTAGATGCTCTTGTTATAAAATTATAAATATATCGTTTGAATTTTTTTAAATTCTAGAGACAATATTTTGATTGAAGAATGCGGATTGATTAAGTTGATTAAACTTGGTCCGTTATCGGCGCTTTAAACTCGTCGTCTGTGCACGGCCTAGCGGAAACTGGCTTTCTCTGAAAGCATATATCACTCAGTCTGTTGTGACTCGGACTTCCAACTTTCACCGTCTTGGAGGGTCCCTCGCAGTTGTGACGACTGAAGAGTACGACGCAATTATTGTGCGTGTCAATTGATCGCACTTTCCCTTGCCACCTCGATGGAATCTCCTTACAGGTTGAACTAGAGGCTTCAGTTGACTCCCATTCTATTGTTGCTGGACGTCCTATAGAAATCATGCAAAAAAAATCAATTAAACGTTGGTCAAGACAAGATAAGCTAATTTGATAAACTGTCTTTCAATTATTAAGAGATTACTTACCCAAATGATTATTCCATGGATAGACCGTTATTTTATACGGTCCTGTATTAGGAACGGGAACTAGTACGTTTTCTTCCGAGTTGATGCTGTTGCCCACATGTCCAAAATGCGCATCATTATCGTGAAATTGGAGGGATCTCGAACTGGAACCTGCCTTTGCTGGCAGAGCGCTTGCAGTAGGTATCAAATTTTGTACTATGAGGCAGGATGCCATCAGAACAAACTGTCTTTCTTTTGACAGCATCATTTTTGCGAAATATTTCACAACACTTGCCATTTTTTGTAAATAAAAAGAAATGTTTGCAACTTTTCTTCGTACGAATTTTTGAACGAAATAAAAATTCCAGAAAATGTATCAATTGTATGAGTCTTCTGAGTTCTATCACTTTAAAACCTCATTCCACAGAAAAACAACTGCGAAATACCGACTTTTAATAGACCACAATTAAGGAAGGAAATTGAGACCAAGCACGCTCTTTGATCCGACCGACCCGCAGTTGGATTAATCTGTAATTACTCTAAACAAAATTTGTGGTTTTGGGTCTCTTTTGGGAGTGGCTATGTAAACTTTACCATATTATTATTAGCCCGGCAGGACTCTGCTAGGGCTACTCCATTTCCTCGTAAATCGTGCCGTACAGTGCCGTACAGTGCCGTACAGTACCGTACAGTGCCCTTTTGTATTCATTCATATACAGCAGCTTTTGCCTCTTCGCTCTGCTCTACTCATCTGAAACTTGGTACTCAGGGGTTTTCGATGATGGCGAATTTAATGAGAATAGTCTCGTGACCTTTTGACATTATTTGACCTGTGTAAAAGGTCAAGTTGACACAGAAGTGTGTTAGCGAGCTGAAACTTGGTACTCAGGGGTTTTCGATGATGACAAATTTAATGAGAATAGTCTCGTGACCTTTTGACATTATTTGACCTGTGTAAAAGGTCAAGTTGACACAGAGGTGTGTTAGCGAGCTGAAACTTGGTACTCAGGGGTTTTCGATGATGACGAATTTAATGAGAATAGTCTCGTGACCTTTTGACATTATTTGACCTGTGTAAAAGGTCAAGTTGACACAGAAGTGTGTTAGCGAGCTGAAACTTGGTACTCAGGGGTTTTCGATGATGGCGAATTTAATGAGAATAGTCTCGTGACCTTTTGACATTATTTGACCTGTGTAAAAGGTCAAGTTGACACAGAAGTGTGTTAGCGAGCTGAAACTTGGTACTCAGGGGTTTTCGATGATGACGAATTTAATGAGAATAGTCTCGTGACCTTTTGACATTATTTGACCTGTGTAAAAGGTCAAGTTGACACAGAAGTGTGTTAGCGAGCTGAAACTTGGTACTCAGGGGTTTTCGATGATGGCGAATTTAATGAGAATAGTCTCGTGACCTTTTGACATTATTTGACCTGTGTAAAAGGTCAAGTTGACACAGAAGTGTGTTAGCGAGCTGAAACTTGGTACTCAGGGGTTTTCGATGATGACAAATTTAATGAGAATAGTCTCGTGACCTTTTGACATTATTTGACCTGTGTAAAAGGTCAAGTTGACACAGAAGTGTGTTAGCGAGCTGAAACTTGGTACTCAGGGGTTTTCGATGATGACGAATTTAATGAGAATAGTCTCGTGACCTTTTGACATTATTTGACCTGTGTAAAAGGTCAAGTTGACACAGAAGTGTGTTAGCGAGCTGAAACTTGGTACTCAGGGGTTTTCGATGATGACGAATTTAATGAGAATAGTCTCGTGACCTTTTGACATTATTTGACCTGTGTAAAAGGTCAAGTTGACACAGAAGTGTGTTAGCGAGCTGAAACTTGGTACTCAGGGGTTTTCGATGATGGCGAATTTAATGAGAATAGTCTCGTGACCTTTTGACATTATTTGACCTGTGTAAAAGGTCAAGTTGACACAGAAGTGTGTTAGCGAGCTGAAACTTGGTACTCAGGGGTTTTCGATGATGGGGTTTGCGAAGACATTTGTAGCTTGAACTCGTGATCTCACTTTACGCCAATGTCAGAGTTCAATCATATGTAGGCGTGTGCTAAATGACTGAAACTGGGCACACTGAGGTTTTAAAGTTTCGAAAGTTGGATTTTAGAAGCTTACTTAAACCTGACGGGCATCTTATAACTTAGGAAAGTTTTATTATGGTTTTTTTTTTGTGCACACACGCAAAACTAATTATCCGTACCAGCGAAAGGAATAATTATACTTAATTTGCTAAAATAATGCACGAAATAAAAATCAACTTGGGATCACTAAGAGGGCTATTTGATGTCGTTGCAAAGAAAAAAACTACCCACTGACATAGGTAAGTGTACAAAGAGAGCGTCTGAGCGTCATCGACGTAATGATTCTGATCCAACTAGAGCTTACGCTTTTTTACTTGAGCTCGCAGAGAGCCAGTTATAATGGCAATGATTACTACAACATGACTTTTTATATACATGAGAAATTTTTCTGCGAGTATTGCTGGCTATAGAACAGAGCAATATAACATGTTATTATCATATAGATAAGAAACTATAATGCATTGTTATATTCTGTATACGCTTAAAATCATAGACTTTGGGCGAATTTTAATGATATACATGTAAGATATATAGCCAAATGTTCTCTCTGCACTATGAACAGCAATCCTGATTGTGAGAATCACATTTCATCGTAAGTTCATGTTAGTTCGTAAAGTAAATGTGTGTGATGCTCTCCCTCTCTAAGTTCATGTTTATTTTTACGATGTTACTATTGTAGTAAAATTCTGGCTGAGTGACATTATGCATTCATTTTTTTAGCAGACAAACACAAAACAAGGTTTACATGAACATAATATACCTAGTCATTGTAATAAGACATCATCATGATGATGATCCTGATGATGATGATGACTGTTAACAGTTTTTTTGGTAGTACTCACGAACAATTGATTGCGTAGAACAGTGGCGCATAAAATTCCAGCCAGGGGTTTGGGGGAGGCTCCTCGAACAGCTAATTCAAAAAGCATGTAGGGATAAGATAAAATGTAATCAATTTTTTGTTTGCAAATTATTTGCACATTGCATGTGTTTGAGAGTTTTCCGCATAAATTGCCAACACACATTCGTTTTTCAGAATTTTTACAAGTATACCTAATAGGGTGACAAATATTTTGATTCAATAAATAAGCCTTATCAACTGATACATAGTTCTATTAAATGAAAAGGAGACGCATTCTCACTCACGTGAATTATACGTCATTGTCATCTTTACGCGAATTCACATTTGCATAGATAAATACAAATACATTTCTCAAGTTCATCTTTCACATCATCATTAAATATACTTGATAAATAGATTTCTTTACCTGTTGTTTGCTAATATGTACATAAAATTATCTTTACAGGCTCGAAGGAAGTGGCTTTTATGGGCATATAAGCGAAAGTGGAGGAAGCGTATTACCAATTCCGCTGTGTGGAGTGGTTATTTGCAGCGGTTATTCCATGACGCATTTGTTTTCTTTCACGGAATGTTAACCGTATTTTCATTTACTAGCTCGGCATATTTTAATACCAGTTAAAAGTGAATTTGCAAGCATCTGTCTCTCATAATAATCAATTAGCAGTAAAACTAGCGTGTTGTATTACCAACATAGCTTACATCATGCCAGACATTGACATTGATATTCATTATGTATTTATTGTACATTTCATATATTTACATAAGATAATGCTGACGAGTCATCATCACGACTTTGTTGTGAGCTTAAAAATATCAATTAACATCTCAATATGATGATGATATGAAAATGATCCTGCGATTTTTACATTTCGGAATTGTTTTGGGATTTTTATGACATCACATCACAGATACAGTGTGATGTGATATGAACCAGGTCATTCTTCACTAGAATAGCGTTTGATGCGAGAAAAGCGTCATGGACCAAAGATTATGTTTACCAGAGGCGAGTCAAGTTTTCATTTACAATTAAAATCAAGTTGTGCTAATGGCATGATTAACGATCTCATAGTTATAGGTTTTCAGTCTCGTATTGCCAAAGGTGGTTAAGAGTAAAAATCGTCATTCAGTAATTAATCATCACCGACCAGACCAACTGCTTGAATGCAGTTATGACTGATGCTATTTAAATATCCACTTTGTTTGCTGGAAACAAATTTAAGCTTAAACTCATATAACGTTTGTTGTCATTTAGTCGACAGTTACTTCAATATTTCGAGTTTATTGATATTGGAATATCCTACAAGGCCAGTACCTACAAAAACATTTTAAATGTCAGGCTAGACTTCACAGGAATTAGTTGTTACAACGTAGCTTGCCTTGCATATAATGGAACATTCTAAATTCAACATTGGTGATGTGGGTTTCTGGGATGACTTTTAGGAATTTGATGCATGCGTTAATAAATTTTGCAACAATCATTCCTCGTAACTGTTTCTACACACGTGCAAATTCTATAATAGACACATATTTTACGGTACTCTTTATTCTATACATATCCGCTGAAAAAGATCTTTAAAAATTAAAAAGGATCTAGTATTGAACTTTAAAGGCAGTTTAGAATAAAGTATTTACAAAATGACTGAATATTCTATCAATCAAACTGACTTTAATAATAGTAGATATTTTTAATTTGACGCATTGCATCGTACGATCATAATATTGCATTTACGTCACCGACCAAGGAATTCTTCACTGCACATAATGCACCACTATAGTGGTTGATCAAAAGAATACTAACGCCGACTATATTGAATGAATCACAAGAGTGATATAATAGGTTTACTATTTATTTGGCATTTCCACCCATTCGACTTTGTGGTACAACTTGACCTCTTTTAAATCATAATATACAGTAAGTCACATTTTGTAAGTGAGTGTCCAATGGCATTTGCAGCGATTGCAAATTGCAAATATTGCAATATGAAAAATGGAGTAGAAACGTAAATAAGTAGGTATACATGGAATAGAAAATTTTTTACTAAGTAATTCATCTCTCCTTTTGCTCAGACCCTCAGAAGGTAATCCCACATCAAAGACGGACAGACAAACTGTGTACGTATTTGAAACTATGTTACCGTTTATAAGTGCACAGGTTAGCGAATTTTCAAATTTAAATAAAAATGCATAAAACAAACTCCGTTCCAGGTATACTAACCCATTGTGCATGTGCATTATTGTAACCCATTCCAAATGATTCATGATTTAAATTATTCAGAGCATCTGATGATGTGACGTCGTTATGAACTGCATAAACATAAACTACAATCATATTATTCCGTCTGAGTGACGACAGAAGGTTTATAAAAATCGTGCTTCGTAATGACATGGAGAAAATATGTTACTGACATAAGCGGAATTATATTTAATACTTTGCTTACAGCGAATAAAACTAGAGAAATGCCTTGTGAAGGATAAATTCTATCAATATGCACTTCTTTTTATAGAAATGAGTTTTTTTATGCACTACACAAAAGTTCAATTTTTGTGCACAAGTCAGTTTTATTGTTCATGCGAATTTTAATCATGGGATTTTATTCAGGAATAGATATCGAGATTTATTTATTTTTTCCTGCTGGATGGTATGAATCACTAAAGTCAAAAGCACGATTCTCATGAGCACGATATATTTTTTCTACATTATTTCCTCATAAAAAAGATGGAGAGTTTTGAATTTTGTTTTCCCCATTATTATAGACACTATGGGAAAGAAATCAGCTAGAGATCCCATCACACGCAGAAATGAGATAAAAATATATATCTTTAGGTGGTGTGTGGCTTACGGCATTTTCACTAGTTTAATTGCTAGATTGTTTTCTGCTTACTGGATCGGTTTATGATTGTTAGTAAAAGATAAGATTTTTTCATGTTTTGACATTGTTTAACAGAGATACAGATTGACTGGATGTCCTTGAGAAATACAAACCAGCTATCTGCTTTCTACTTCTTAAGGCGCATAAAAAGCTGTTCCACAACTTGCCGACCCCAGGTTTCTAGGTACATATTTCGAATTTAAATTACCCATTACAGTTGTTGTGAAACATGTACACATTGTAATAATATTTGATATAAATACATAACTTGCTGATCCAAGTGACTGTGATCAGATTGAGTAATTTATAGTGGTTAATTCTTAAGCGTCAATACTAAGCTAGCGTATTTATATGTAAATTACGGAAGGTCCAGGTTTTTTTTCACTTCTGATTGCTGTTTTAGCCAGGATTTAGCCACGTAAAATGTACGAGGTAAATCCTGCTTGCTTCTGTCCTCTTGTTGTATCTTTTACATCACACTAATTTGCAATTGTAGAATATTGAAAAACAAGTTTGTCAACATGTGAAATGGACTCTAGCATAAAAATGAAGAACCAAAATAATAATTTGGAGTTGCACTCTTTGATACGTCAGATTATGATAAATAATCAGCTTGATATCATTTTTTAAAGCTAGAGACGATATTACGTCCGTGTCTGTGAATAGATCCTTAAATTACTACAGTACAATGGTAGAGTAGAGAATACAATGAAATTATGTACGGAAGTTTATATCCAGGACATGAGGCAAAGACCAACACGTCACGTCATTAAAATTGTCATTTTACTTCACATGGCTTTAGTAATCAAGGATGTTGCAAAGTCACAAAAAATGCTATACAAAACTAATGAGAAGTAAAAAATACTAAAAGCCTCGCCCAATCTCAATTCAATCAACCATGACGCAAATCTAGTCAAGTTAAATCTTACTATCCTCAAGTCGCCCCAGGTATAAGAATAGATTGGTTCCACACTGGGAATCCTTCCGATACTCCATGTTAAAGCAATAGTCAGTTATAAACGGCAATACATGATGCTTATCATTATCACAAAATTCACAGAGTTTACAAAGTGAAAGTCATCATCATCAGATATCTTATATTCGATGAAAATAAAGTTTATTTTCTACCGCATATATTTATTATCAGTAGTATAACTTACAATTCATGGATGAGTATCTCAATTCATACTTTTATTCCAAACATGATGTACCTCATATGTGCGAGTATAAAAGCCGTAATACTGTTGTAGGTAGGTGTATAGGTAAGTCAAAACTCATCTCTAAAGTACCTGCATCTAGACAAATTAATAGAGAAAGAAACAGCTAGCTTAATGATCTGTATTCCTAAACGTACATAAACGCAGTATGTCCACCAGCAAGTAAAAGTATGCAAAGCTAAAAGAGGCCGAAAAAGTGTCGAAACATTAACAACTGTACTAAACTACACAAGTGAACTAGGTAGGTAGTTTGTCTTGATCTTCTCTCCAAAGGCGCTTTTGTTCACGTTACGCCTCACTCACGTCTCTCAAAAGGATATTATCGTAAAAGCGATAGTCATTCCGTGTGCAACGAGATTTACTTGCCTGAAACCATGCATGCATGTTATTTCGTTCTATCAAATCAAATCTTAGGGGAAATACAGGTGGAGTGATGATGATGTGAAATTTTGCAAAGTAATCTTTTTGCGTACGGAATTCATGATGCAAATGAATCAAAATGCTTGTAGACTGATACAGTAAATTGCTCTCGCTGTAATGAATTACGTGAATTTGCAAAAAAGATCAACAAGACAGCTTTCTTCACTGTCAACAGGTTCCACTCTACTGCTTCTGCTATCGTGATGCTGGAATTGGAATTCCCCCTGGTTTAAACCTCTGCTGTAGTTTTGTAGAGTGCAGAGAGCATGGAGGTATTCACATCAAGACGCTAATATGATTGTACAAATGAGGACAAACTATACGGTCACGATTATACTTATTCTTAGAATTTTATTAATCTGTGGAGCATCTTCACTCTTCTTGAGTCAAGAATCTTGACTATTATGAATACTACCAGGCAATTAAAAAACCTTACGCGAACCTGTTAATAAAAGCAAGGAACAGCGTTACTTATTGATTTCGTTTTTCGTGTCTATTTGTTCGAGGTGCAGGTTCCATTGATTTATCGATTTTCATGGATCATTAGAGTAATCATCAAGATGCAGCTATAAACTATAAGCCAAGTTGTCCTAGCCGAAAAAACGTGTACTGTAATCGAAACGGTGGACTAACGGCTACATCGTCAAGTTTCAGGCATATTTCTCGTAAACAGTACTTCTTTCAATGCTCTTAAAGGCATGGGGTAACAACTATCCAATATATGGCGTTATATGCCAAAAAGAACGATAAAATAAACTCTCAAAGTAGTGTGAAATGACTTTCTCATCTCCACCAAGTTTTTGAATGGATTGTTAATTACAGAATTAGAGATGAATAACATTAACATGAAGCTTCTTTATTCAGATCCACATTCAGCGTTACGTCACGTCAACGAACTAAACGCCTTGATTATAAAAATTGTACTAAAAATAAACACAACGAGCAAGTGGAAGCAGCTAGTTTTGGGATTTTCCATCTCATAAACCTACTTTGATCGACTTTTTCCTATTCTTAGGCTTCCTCCTAGTTAGTCGCAATAATTTTTGTAGATACCGAAACTAAGGTTGGTTGAATGTAATAGAATGTGAGTCACATTATGTGATGTCAAAGATTAATTTCATGATTACTTATTTCTACAAATCGCAAACAATGTTTAATTGCATGATTCATGTATTATCTCATGTGCAGTGGAAAAGCTCTCTCATCCCAACACATCATCATGAATCCTACTCTACATTTTTCATTGATAAATCGGTATGAGAGTAATAATAATTCTGCGAACAGACGCGGAGGGGAATGTGAGGTGTAGGTGTGTCCTGGCTTGCATGAACAGTCAATATCAATGAAAATGTTCTCCGTTCACAATTTTGTCTCAAACAATAGGAATCGTGCAAGCAAAAATTGATACTCATTCATGCAGTGTAGATAACTGTGAAGAGATCAAAGGCTGCAAAAGGAAAGTCATGTCTGAAATATTCGAATGCGACGCATAATATATTGCTTTGGGAAATGAAGACTTGTTATAACCTACCAAACATTGTGCAGAGTGTTTTCGTGTAGGTGTGGGTTGTGCCCAAAATGTTAACAATGTAACAACGTCAAAATCTGATTCAGGCCATTTTTTTACTATAGTTGTTTTGCTATTGTGTAAGCTTTCAAACATGCTTGTTTAGACTGCGAGGGAGAGAATATGCAAATGTCATGTTTTTTTACTGTCCGTGTTTGATCATAAAAGTTGTATACTTTATTGTTGTGAAAACATCACAAAAAATATGAGTCATCCAGCACCGCTACCGTTTGGATTTTGTTTTGCGATTGGCCTCATGTCCACATGAATCATATTGGAAGTTAGTCTTCCGCGGATTCAAATCCGGAGAAATATGCTGCAGAATAATTTTACCCAATGAAACACAATTACCCGAGACTTGAGAGTAAAAAGCATTATGAGTACTCACGTATAGAGCCAAAAAATGTACAAATGACAACGTTGTCATTTGATGACAATGCAACGAGCTAGGTGACATCATGGTTTGTTCTCTTTTATGTATCATTTTAATATAATCGAACTACAGATTTCAAATCATTTATTATCAGCATGCGTGTAAACTATTTTTAGGAACCAATTTAACGCATGTTTCCGCGCATGTAGCCATTCAAGTGGA